>NW_026844366.1:156292598-156892598 GCF_025583915.1 Anolis sagrei ordinatus | reverse complement strand
CTGGGGGTGCATGAAAAGATGGAAAGGGGGGTCTCTGCAGCAGGGGGTGGGTCCCTAACATCCACGCTCTCGCGTGGATTCAGGGTCCATGCGATTCGGGGGAGAGAAAAGTTTCCCTCTTCGAGCATCCAATTGAGTCCAGTTCTGGGTTTCCAGAGGGATCTTCATAGAATCCTTGAGTTAGAAGAGACCTCCTGCCAAGAAGCAGGAAGATCGCATTCAAAGCACCTCTAACAGATGGCCATCCAGCCTCTGTTGAAAAGCCTCCAAAAATCCAGAATGCAGGAAAATCGCATTCAAATCACCCCTGACAGCCATCCAGCCTCTGTTTATAACCTCCAAAAATCCTGAATGCAAGAAAATGGTATTCAAAGCACCCCTGACAGATGGCCACCCAGTCTCTGTTGAAAAGCCTAAAAAAATACTGAATGCAAGAAAATCGCATTCAAGGCACCCCTGACAGATGGCCATCCAGCCTCTGTTGAAAAGCCTCCAAAGAAGACGCCTCTACTACACTCCGAGGCAGAGAGTTCCACTGCTGAACAAGCTGTAGTGATCCAACCCAAGTTATCCAAGGTTTGGAAGCCAAGCCCTAGGTCTAGCACAATGGTTCCCAATCTTTGGGCCTCCGAGTGTTTTGGTCTTCAGCGCCCACAGTCCCTAACAGCTGGTAAGGTGGCTGAGATTTTTGGGAGTTGTAGGCCAAAACACCTGGAGGCCCAAAGGTTGGGAACCACTGGTCTAGCAGGAGCGGCTTAGGGAGCTCGATGTGTTTAGCCTAGAGAGAAAAGGAGGCTGAGATGGGGTAGGATGGCCCTGTTTACATATCTGAAAGGATATCACATTGAAAATTTCCCATTGAAACTATCTAGGAAGAACTTCCTGACGGTAAGAGATGTCCCGCAGTGGAATATCTCCGAGTGTAGTGGAGTCCCCTTCTCAAGAGGTGTTTGAGGACAACCTAGATGGCCATTTGTTGGGAGTGGTTTAATCGTCCTATATAGCAGGATGGGGCTGGGCTGGGTGGCCTTCGGGATCCTTTCCAACTTTACGATCCTAGCCTTGCTTCCCGCAGGCGAGAAAGAGGAGGGGGAGCCCGAGGTCCGCATGGTCAACGGGAAGCCGAAGAAGGTGAGGAAGCCGCGCACCATCTACTCCAGCTTCCAGCTGGCCGCCTTGCAGCGCCGCTTCCAGAAGACCCAGTACCTGGCCCTGCCCGAAAGGGCCGAGCTGGCCGCCTCCTTGGGACTCACCCAGACCCAGGTAAGAGAAGGAAGGGGGGGAGGGGGAGGAGGCGCCCCCTTTGCCAACAGTGAAGCCTATTCTGAGGAGACCAGAGCAGAGCAAAATCTAGCTCATGCCCATCCGTCCATAACATTCAGATTCGTCTTTGTTGTCGATGTCGAAGACTTTCGTGAGAGAATCACTGGGTTGCTGTGAGTTTTCCGGGCTGTATAGCCATCCTCCAGGAGAGAAATGTCCATACAGCCCGGAAAGCTCACAGCAACCCAGCATGTGTATGCCTTTAGGCCTTAATACCCTAAAGCAGGCATGGGAAAACTTGGGCCCTCCAGGTAGGTTGTTAGGAATGGTGGGAGTTGAAGTCCAAAACACCTGGAGGGCCCAAGTTCGCCCACATCTGGTCTATCGGCTGTTAAGAATTGTGGGAATTGAAGTTTAAAACACCAGGAGGGGCCAAGTTTGCCCACGCCTGTCCTAAAGGCACCAGATCCAGTCAGATTTCGGAGGTTAAGCAGGACCAGCCGTGATTAGGACTTGAATGGGAGGCCACCAATGAATGTCAGGTGGCTGTAGGCTAGGAAGGAAGGGGCAAAGCCATCTCTAGCCTAAGAAAACCCTGTGAAATGCATGGAGTTGCCATAAAGGAACCTAAAAGCACAACACGCTGTATAAAAATGCATGAGTACCATCCGGCGGATTTCAATGAGAAGCATTTAATGTCGCCTTTAATTAATGGGGTCCCGAAAGAACCATAGGCAGGACCATTTCTGTTCTTCTCCCCAGTCATACAGGTATCCGTAAAGTCCCTTTACGCCATACTATTTAAAAATAACACTATCTATATGGTAAAGAAACTTTACGGGCACCCTGTATATTCCCAGAAAGCGGAGCCTGATTTGAATGCATTTAACTCCCGCCATTGTTCTCGGGTGGCTTTTCCCCAATATCTATTGCTGTGTGCTTATATCACAACCGGGGAAAGCAGTTTTTAAAGGTCTATTCAAACAGATTCTTAATAATAATAATAATAATAATAATAATTCGCCAATACATCACACAGTTCTAGACACTTGAGAAGCATTGGACGTGTGATCCAATACAACACCCAGCAGAGCATCTTGTTGTGTTTCAAATAATAATAATAATAATTTTTATTTATATCCCGCAACCATCTCCCCAATGGGGACTCGGGGCGGCTAACATGAGGCCAAGCCCAAAAATACAATGCAGCAAAATAAAATACAAAGAAACAAAAATACATCAAAATAAGATACATAAAGTAACAAAATAAAATAAACAGTTAAAAATAACATAATAAAGAGATAGAACACAATGGGTGGACCAAATGCACAGGATAAAAATGATAAAACCCTGGATGAGACAGTAGTGGAAAAATGTATTTCTGAAGGAGGAGCTCATAAGGAATTCTTCCTTCTGTTAAAACATCATTTCTGTCGTTATCAGTAGAACAAGTCTAGTAATAGTAGTAGGCTTACTCTATGAAATAGACTTAGGCTGGTACTACACTGCCATATAAAATCCAGAGAATCTGCTTTGAACCGGATTATGTGGCAGTGTAGACTCATATAATCCAGTTCAAATCAAATAATGTGGGTTATATGCTCGGATAATCTGTAGAAGAGGACATTGACTTGCGAAAACATATTTCCTCAGTCCGTCTAGGAGGTGCTTCAAGATCCCTTTGAATACTGATCCTCCACACTGAAGTGTTTTCCCCTTCCCTTTAGTTTTTTTGTGCATATTGACCCTACGCCCGATTTTAGAAAAGAAAAAAACGAGTTATGAACACAACGGTGGGAAAACAAAGAGGTGCCATTTTACACAAAGCTGATCCATTACACCCCAAACTGTGGCAGTGAAAATGCGGTCTCCTAAGTGCCCTTTGAGGATTGTTAGCAGAAATCTCCAAAGCCCCTTCTCCAAAAAAAAGAAAAGAAAAAAAACTTGGCGCCTGGAGCCTCTTTTTCCCCCCACAGTGATGGAAAAGGCCCTCCCTGGAAGTGGAGGAAAGGGTATTTCCCAGCCCTTCGCTCCCAGACAGAAAGCTGAAATGAGAAATACCCAAAACAGTTCCCAGTGAGCAGGGAGTTCAAGAAAACACACACATGGAAGATGCATAGAATTCAGAGCAATTGCCTTGTTGGTCTGAAATATCAATCTTCAAAGGATCTTTTGTGACATTTCAGACTGAGAGAAAAGTTGGTAGCATAAGCTTTACAGCGTTTAGGTTTAAATTTTCCTTAGATGCATGGAAGGAGCCCAAGTTTTTTAAAAAATAAGTCTTCATGAAATGCATGATGGTGCAATGGGCTAAACGCTTGTGCAGGACTGAAGACCAACAGGAGAGAGCTGCGGATGAGCTCCCTCTGTCAGCTCCAGCTCCCCATGCGGGGACATGAGAGAAACTTCCCTCAAAGATGGTAAAACATCAAAACATTGGGAGCCCAGGCTAATTATCTCACACCAGAAGCGACTTGCACCTGACACAGGGAAATGCATGGGGTGAGACAAAGATCACTTAAGCTTGCCTAGAACAAACTCTGCTTCTTCAGGCCCCTTTTACACTGCCATATGAAATCCAGATTATCTGCTCTGAACTGGGTTATATGGCCGTGTACACTATTATCCAGTTCAAAGCAGATAATCTGGATTATCTGATTTGGTAATCTGGATCATGAGGCAGTGTAGAAGGGGCCTCGGCTTCCCATCTCCCACGGGTGGGACTCAAAGACAGTACAGTAGTTAGAAGCAACAGACACTTCATAGCATACAAATTCAATTAAACAACATCATAAGCCAAATAAATAAATTGCCCCTGCATAAACCATAAATAACTTAGAACATATGCCATTGAAATTATTTCCAAAACCACATCCACACTTATTAATCAAGACAAACCACACATGTTGGGACATGATAGCCATGTATAAATATGTGAGAAGTTATAGGGAAGAGGGAGCAGGCTTGTTTTCTTCTGCCCTGGAAACCAGGAAGGCAAAACAATGGCTTCCAGGAAGATATTCCACCTGAACATTAGGAAGAACTTCCTAACTGTGAGAGCTGTTCAGCAGTGGAACTCTCTGCCTCGAAATGTGGTGGAGGCTCCTTCTATGGAGGCTTTTCAACAGAGACTGGATGGCCATCTGTCAGGGGTGCTTTGAATTTGATTTTCCTGCTTCTTGGAAGGGGTTGGACTGGATGGCCCACCAGGTCTCTTCCAGCTCTAGATTATATTCAAAGCCTCTGGTTTCCTAATCTCCTCAGCAGCAGGTCCTTGGGGAGAAATTAAGGCCCCATCTAGACTGCCATACAATCCAATTTCTGAATCCAGATTATCTATCTGCTTTGAACTGGGTTGTATGGCACTGTTGAGCCAGCATAAATTAAATGACAGGAAAGGGCCATATAACCCAGAATATCGGCAGAATAAGCCACAATATTTTATTGGAACTGGGTTGTCCGAATTCACACTGCCATATATCCCAGTTCAAAGCAGATAATGTGAAATTTTAGACAGTGATGTAGAAGGTACCTAAGGGCTCTTCCACACAGCCAGATAACCCAGAATATTAGGGCAGAATAACCTACAATATATTTTTAGAACTGGGTTATCAGAGTCCACACTGCCATATATCCTATTTCAAAGCAGATCATGTGGAATTTTATGTAGCGGTATAGAAGGGGCCTAAGGGGCCTTCCACACAGCCAGATAACCCAGAATATCAGGGCAGGATAATCCACAATATCTGCTTGGAATATCTGAGGGCCCTTCCACACATCCCTATATCCCAGAATATTGAGACAGAAAATCCACAATATCTGCTTTGAACTGACACTCAGATAATGTGGGATTTTCTGTCTTGGTATTCTGGGATACAGGGGTGTGGAAGGGCCCTGAGTCCACACTGCCACATATCCCAGTTCAGAGCAGATAATGTGGGGTTTCATTCAGCTGTGTGGAAGAAGCCACTTACAAAGAGTGGGAAAAAAGGCAGAAATTTCCTCAGAAATCGCCTCACATTCTTCACAAAGGGCAGTGGGGCGATTTCTGAGGTGATTCCCGCCTTTTTCTTTCCGGCCTTCACAAACTGGAGCCATGGTGGACAAAATGATCTAGAACTGAGCATTAAAAAAGACAGTTATTATTGTGTGGGATGTCTGGTTGTGTCACACCAACACACGACGGCAGTGGTCTAGCCAGTGCGGCCTAGCTGTTCTTGTGGTGCGGCTTGGTCGGGCGCCATTTTGGCTCTTGGCTCATTCGCGGCCTTCTCCTTCTTCCTTCCTTCCAGGTGAAGATCTGGTTCCAGAACCGCAGGTCCAAGTTCAAGAAGATGTGGAAAAGCGGCGAGCTGCCGGCAGAGCAGCACCCGGGCGCCTCCGAGGGCTCCCCTCCGCCCTGCTCCTCTTCTCCTTCGCCCTTGGCCTGGGACTTCGCGCCTCATCCACAACGGGTCGTTAATGGCGGCAGCGGAGGAGGAGGAGGAAGCAGCAGTAATGGCGGCAGCGCGGGGTCCAGCCCTGGCGCCCCCACTACCACAGCCGCAGTAGCAGCAGCAGCCGCAGCGGCTTTCTTGGGCAACTACTCGTGGTACCACCAGGCCTCCCACTTGCAAGGAGCCTCCACCATCCTGCCTCCTCCTCAGCAAGGCCAGCCTCACCAGCACCACCCTCATCACCTCCATCACCACCACCACCATCATCACCACAGCGCAGGGACGATCTTCTAACTCCCTAAGATGGCGGAGAAGAGAATGACACACACACACACAGAGAGACACAGACAAAGAAGCCCATTGGGGGGCTTTTGCTGAGGGACCAAATTCTTGTCACTCTGGAAGAACTCAACTCCATCTTGACAGGAGCGACCTAGGGTCGTTCCCTCACGATTTGGGCCCTCATGAGGGTCTCCCAACTGCAAACACAGGCTGGATTTACACAGCCATATTGAACTGCTGTTATATGCTCAGTGTAGAGCAGGCCTAGGCAAACTTGGGCCTTCCAGGTGTTTTGGACTACAACTCCCACCATTCCTAATAGCCTCAGCCAGGCCCTTTCCTTTTCCGCTTAAGTGGCTGAGGGGGAAAAGGAAGGGGCCTGAGGCTATTAGGAATGGTGGGAGTTGGAGTCCAAAACACCTGGAAGGCAGAAGTTTGCCCATGCCTGGTGTAGAGCCATATACGCAATTCATATTGCATTATAAGAGTCTACACTGAGGATTTAATACACTTCAAATTGCATTATATGGCAGTGTAGATCAAGGCCACTTTCTAGACTCCCATATAATCCTGGTTGTCAAAGCAGATGATCCACATTATCTACTTTGAACTGGAGGATATGGGTCTACACTGCCATATAATCCAGTTCAAAGCAGATAATCTGGATTTTATATGGTAGTGTGGAAGGGGGACTTAGTCACAGTTTCAAATCAGGGTACCATAGTGTATTGCAGTGGTTCTCAACCTGTGGTTTCCCAGGTGTTTTGGCCTACAACTCCCAGAAATTCCAGTCAGTTTACCAGCTGTTAGGATTTCTGGGAGTTGAAGGCCAAAACATCTGGAGACCCACAGGTTGAGAACCACTGGTGTACTGATTTGAGTATTAATTAGACTATGGGTGCATCTAGATTGAAGTTTTGACCTCACTCAATGTTATGGCACCCTGAGAGTTGTAGTTTGGTAAGGCCCCAGCACACTCTGGAAGGGAAGGTTTGTAAAAGTCCCCAGACTCCATAAATATTGAGCCATGGCAGTTAACAGTGGAGTCAAGCTGCACTCATTCTACAATATATCTGCCCCTTCCTCCCCCAGTTATTGAATTAGATTTGTTTTGATATTTTCCCCAGCATCTGAGAACATTTCCAGGTTAGATCTATGTCCAAACACTTTCTCTAGGAATTGCCTCACAATGCAAGTGGGGTTTTGGAGCATCTTTGGTAGACCAAGCTGCTACCACATCCCTTTGCATGTTAATATTTCAATCTTAACATAGGTATGTCTTTGAATTCTCTTTCAGAGGTATTCACTCTCCAATTTATTTGCCATGGCTCAATGCTAGGGAATCATCTGCACTCTTAGGCAGAGAAGGCCAAAGTTACAATTCCCCTGATCCTATAGCAGTAGTCCGCCAGCTTTGGATCTCCAGGTGTTTTGGACTTCAGCTCCCACAATTCCTAACAGCTGGTAAACTGGGAGTTGAAGTTCCAAACAACAGGAAGAGCAAAGGTAGGAAACCAGTGTCCTATAACATGGAGCCCTGGCGGTTACCAAACCGAACTAATCCTACACTATAGATGTCCCCCTCCTCTCCTGCTTCTCTAGCTCCGCCCTCTACTATCTTACATCTATTTACATAGGAGTAATGACCGTTTAAGTCTATGGGACTTCCTTCAGAGTAGATCTACCTTCATAGAATATCAATCTTCAGCAAATATTTGGTCCCTTGGCAGAATGACATGAATGCCAATCCACTCCTCACTCATTCCTCATCCAGTCACCAGTGCAGAATTTCCTATTTAATTTTGTTTATTTTTGTAAACGTTTTTTATAGGTGCCTTTGCAGATGACCTCATTTTGATGTTGGGCTGGGGGGGAAAAAGAGAGAAATAATTTTTATATGTAGATATTTAAAATGACAAAAAAAGAACATAAGCTGTGTTTAAATTATGTTTTTTTATGTTTGGAGGACTTTTCTTCACTGGGGAAAAATATGTTTGTAATAAAGCTGTTTTGTGCCGATTTCCTCCCCACCCGAGTTCCTTGATATAAAAAATGTGGCGGGAGGGAAATGGCCCATTGGGCGGCCTGTATTTCTTTCTTTCCTGTGTTAAGGGCATAATTTCCCCTTTCCCCCTCTCTGGACAACTTCCCTAAATATTTCCTTATCCTGTTTTATGCCTTTCTTCCTTGATGTCAAAAAGAATCAGCTATTGACTTGTCCCAATTCGTGGTTTAATTCTTTTTAAACAATACCGGTATTTTTCCTTTTTATATATATAATTTATTGCAAAAAAAAAACCCAACTCCCTCAATGTTACTTTTACAATATGAAGAGATTATTTAAATAAATTATTGTTTGCGCCATAGTTTGTTGCAGGACAAGGATCGTTGTGTTTCTTTTTGTTGGTCCCTATCATTACCCTGTTTTGCAATGAAAGAGTTGAGTGAAATGGATAGGAAACTACCAGACTTTTGCTGGGTCCTTCAAATGTATTTGTGTCTTCATAGCCTCCTCCAGAATACTTCCATCCATCCTTCCTTCCTTCCCTTCTCTTGATCCTTCTCTGGCCCCTTCCACGCAGCTGAATAAAATCCCACATTATCTGCTTTGAACTGGGATATATGGTCGTGTGGACTCAGGGCTCTTCCACTCAGCCACATAAGTTACCTTAGTTGGTATCAAGTCACACAGTGGAGTCCTGTGGATATTTAGTCCAACGAAACCCCCACTTCTGAACAATGGGGTTTACTTTCGCCCTGACTCAGGGCCCTTCCACACAGCCCTATATCCCAGAATATCAAGGCAGAAAATCCCACAATATCTTTGAACTGGGTGATCTGAGGGCCAAGGTCGCGGGGGGAGGGGGGAGGGAGAGAGCGTGGATGAGCTCCCTCTATCAGCTCCAGCTCCCCGTGCAGCGACATAAGAGAAGCCTACCACACGGATGGTAAACCATCAAAGCACCCAGGCGTCCCCTGGGAAATGTCTTTGCAGATGGTTAATTCTCTCACACCAGAAGCTACATTCAGTTTCTCAAGTCTCTCCTGACACGAAAAAAATAATAATCTGAGGGCCCTTCCACACAGCCACATAATCCAAAATATGGCAGAAAATCCCACGATATCTGCTTTCATCTGAGTCCACACTACCATATATTCCAGTTCAAAGCAGAAAATGTATATGGTTGGTGTATTATATATGGTTGGTATATTATTTTTTGGAAATAAAATATTAAAGCAGAAAATGTGGGATTTTATTCACCTGCTGGAAGGGGCCTCAGATGTGACCCAGTTCGAAGCAGAAATTCTGGGATTTTCTGCCTTGATATTCTGGATTATATGGCTGTGTGGAAGGGCCCTCTATCAACCACGTTTGATGAAACGGATAGGAAACGGCTCTGGCTTTTTTCTGAGTCCTTCAAACGCATTATATTTCTTCATAGCCTCCTCCAAAACATTATTCCTTCCTTTTTTCCATCCATCAGGCAAATTTGCAACGAAAAGTTTGTTGAAATGGGTAGGAAACTATCCTACTTTCGCTGTCTTCCACCATCCTTCTTTGATTGCATTTTCTTTCTTCATAACATTCTCCATCATCATCATCATCATCATCATCATCATCATCATCATCATAATAACAATAACAATAATACTTTGACTCTGTGCGGCTTACAATATCCATCCTTCCTTCTTTTTGTTGTTCTTTCGTTCTTTCTCTATCAGCCAGTTTTGCAGGGAAAGTGTATTATGAATAGGAACCCACATTCCCTTTGCTTCCTTTCCCTCCTTTCAATCTCATTTGGTTTCTAGCCTTCTCAAAGAATACCCTCTCTCCCTTCTCTTTCAGTCTCCCGCCCTCCCTTTCCCCGAAAATACCCTGCTCCAGTTCTTCCAGCTAAACTGAAACGCCACTTATGCCTCCATCCCTCCTAACGTTGTGAAGCCGCTGTGTGTGTGTTGAGTTGAAAGAAGGCTACCAATCCACCCTTGCATTCTGGGGAGCGGGAGAAGGGGGCCCAGAGTATCTTTATCTTCCCCCAGATGTTCCTCTCCAAAAGGAGGCGAGAAACGCCGGGGCAGCCGCTTCTTTCTTCTACAGACATGCTCACACACATACACAACCACAAACACAGCCGCCTCTCCGCCGCCCAGACTGCGCTCTGGCGCCAAAGACATGGAGAGGCTCCGGACGGCTCTCTGCGCCCGCATCCAGGAGATGAAGGCTGAACTTAAGGCTGTAAAAACACAACACACACACACTTACACGAGGCTCCGGTGACTATGATATAGTCGCTTCGGAAAGAGGAAGGAAACCATCCCCAAGCCTTTCCACAAAGCCATATAGCCTAGATTATCCACTATATCGGCTTTGAACTTAATTATCTGAGTCCACACTGCCATATATTGCGGACTTTATACAGTTGTGTAGAAGGAGCCCGTCTCCTTGCTTGGGGTGCCCTTGGTGGTTTTCCATGCTAGGAATAAATTGCGAATTGGTGGATGAGTTTGGCACTATCTCAGAGGAGCCACGCCGCTTACACAAACAAACACACACACAGGTATAAGGCATGGGATGGATTCTCTATTTTAATTTTTAAAAATGTTTATCTTACCACTGTAAACAACTTCAAAACGGTCTTATATATATGACTGCCACCGCGTTTACAAAAATCCCCCAACAGGCATATACAGGGTGCCCCAAACAATGTACAACCAGCCCTCCTTATCCACGGCTTGTGCTTCCACGGATTCAACCCTCCAGGGCTTGAAGATATTCCATATAAGGCTTAATTTTGCCATTTTATATAAGGGACACCATTTGGAGAGCCATTGTGTACTACTAGACTTGAACATCCACAGGTTTTGGTGTCCATGGGGGTCCTGGAAACAAACCCCAGAAGATACTAAGGGCTCACTGCATACACCCTTTAGCAACTGAAAATTCTGGAAACACACACACAGATATATTCTGTGTCTATCTATCTATCTATCTATCTATCTATCTATCTATCTATCTATCTAGCCCAGTGGTTCTCAACCTGGGGTCCCCAGATGTTTCTGGCCTACAACTCCCAGGAATCCCAGCCAGTTTACCAGCTGTTAGGATTTCTGGGAGTTGAAGGCCAAAAACATCTGGGGACCCCAGGTTGAGAACCACTGATCTAGCCGGTTGTTTTAGAGGCACGTGGCATCCTTGGAGAAGCACCGATTTATTGTGACTTGAGCCATAAAGAATCTGTCTGTCTTTAAGAAGCCACCATACTTGTCTATGTTTTGATAAAGAGCATAGATAATACTAAGACGGAACAAAGGGAAAGACCGAGGGGAGATCATTGCTGAGCCACACTCCGGAGAAAGCTATCTAATTTATGGTGGCATACTTTATAGTAGTGGCCTCCCTCACTCATCTTACCCTCGCCCAAAACCTCCTGACCCAAATAATGCCCTCTAACCTGCAGTGCTGTACAGTGTTGGGCTGTGATTCTGGAGACCAGGGTTGGAATACTCGCTAGGCCATAGAAAACCCATTGGGTGGCCTTGGCCAGTCATACTCACTTGGCCTCAGAGGATGGCAATGATGGGTAACCCCGGGCATTGAAACCCACTGGGTAGTCATGGCAAATTACACTCTCTCGGCCTTAGAGGATGGCAAAGGTGGGCACTCACTAGGTAGCCATGGCAAGTCACACTGCCTTAGAGGATGGCAATGGTGGGCAACCCCTCCATCTGAACAAATCCCTGTGATAGGTCCACCTTTGAGTTGCTAGAAGCCAGAAACTACACAAAGGCAGCACAACAGTAACAAACCTCCATAGGGGCCACAAAGGTTAATTTGACCACTGAAAGGTTGCCACCACCCAGGACGATTAACCACTCCTGTCTGAGAGATCCTCTGGCAAATCCTAAATCCACTGATTCATTTGAAAAATTAATACTGCTTCCCCATAGTCCCAATCCCATTTCGGAAGTCCCTTAAAACCCCTTTCTACACGAATACCCATACCACCCCCTGGTTATTTGTCCATTCCACTTCGTTGCCAGTGTAATGTAGTGTTGGACTGGGAGCCCGGGTTCAAATCTCCCCATCAGTTAAGGAAAACCACTATGTAAACTTGGTCAAAAGCGGGCTAGACTCATCTTAAAATCGCCATGGATTTGAAGGCGTACAGGATATACTCCCCATTACCAGAGTTAAGGAGCCCCCGGTGGCGCAGTGGGGGGGGGGGAGGATTGAAGACCGACAGGTCACATGTTCGAATGGGGGAGAGCCAGGATAGAGCTCCCTCTGTTAGCTCCAGCTCCCCATGCGGGGACACGAGAGAAGCCTCCCACAAGGATAGCAAAACATCAAAACATCCAGGCGTCCCCTGGGCAAGGTCCTTACAGATGGCGACTCACACCAGAAGCGACTTGCAGTTTCTCAAGTCACTCCTGACACAAAAAAGACACTGCCAAGCCATCAAATGCTAATTAAGGTGGTCAGTTGAAACATTCACACCTAGCTCCAGCAGACAAGAGTCCTTTGCCCCACCCTGGTCATTCCACAGATATATAAACCCATTTTCCTACTTCCAACAGACCTCACTCCCTCTGAGGATGCTTGCCATGGATGCAGACGAAACGTCAGGAGAAAATGCCTCTAGAACATGGCCATATAGCCCGAAAAAACCTACAACAACCCACAAAAAAGAGTTATTTCTATTTTCAAAGGAAGCTTAGGGGTGCATCTATATTGGAGAATGGCTACAGTTTGATATGACTTTTAACTCAACGCTGTGGCATTTTTGGAGATGTATGTTGGTGAGGCACTAACACTTTTTGGCAGGCGCTCCTCCCATGGCAATTCAATTGGTGTCACACTGCATTCCTTGGGGTTTTTTCCCCCCAACTGGACAGCTGCCCTTCATTGCTCCAGAGGGAAACGGATGGTATGGCTAAAAAGAAGCGGAAGGGGATGTTCTTCCCCCCTCTCTGATCCCCATCTTTCAATAAATGGCTGGTGCCCAGAGGCAAAGGTCTCCTCCTTCTGGCGAGGGCAAGCCTGGTGGCTTTGGAGGCCTCTTGGCAGCGGCTGGAGACATGGCACCCAGGGCGACCTTGGCGGGGCAGCCGAGGAGATGTGGGCTTCTCCTTGTTCCCTTCCTCTCCAGCAACAACAGCAGTGGGGCTGAAGGGCCAGCGGTCAGTTTGTTCGGCGAAGAAAGGAGGAGGAGGAAACGAAGCTGGGAAAGGGAAAGGCGGGCGACTGAAAGAGACAGGATGATGAAGAGGCCTCACCCCGGGCGCGCCCGAGGCGGGGAAACAGGCCCGCCGGAGCCCACATCACGCAACAGGCCTTGGCACGAAGGAAGGGCGCCGAGTTGGGAAGGAGCGGCGGGTGCATCTCCCCCCCTCCAAACCCACAGCCTGCTCCGCCTTGTTACTACTGCTTTGGTCAAATCGACTCTTTTTAGCAAGGCTGTCGAATTCGTGCACTTTGACAACACTTTAACTGCCATGGCTCAGCGCTATGGGATTAGTACTTTGGTGGAGCCCCCATGGCGCAGTGGGTGAAACCCTTGTGCTGGCAGGACGGATGACTTCAAGGTTGGGTTGCTGACCTCAAGGTTGCCGGCTCGAATCCAACCCAGGGAGAGCACGGATGAGCTCTCTCTGTTAGCTCCAGTTCCATGCCGGGACATGAGAGAAGCCTCCCACAAAGATGATAAAAAAAAAAACCAAAATATCCAGGCGTCCCTTGGGCAACGTCCTTGCAGACGGCCAATTCTCTATAACAGAAGCGACTTGCAGTTTCTGAAGGTACTCCTGACACGAAAAAAGTACTTTGGTGAGGCACCAGCACTTTTTAACCTAGAAGGCCAAGGAACTTGTAAAACTACAAATCCCACGATTCCATAACTATTAGGTAATGGCAAACTGTATGTAACCCTCCCGAGTCCCTTCGGGGAGATTGAGTATAAAAATGAAGTTGCTATTATTATTATTATTATTATTATTATTATTATTATTATTATTATTATTATTTGAAACACAACAAGATGAGTCCACAGCAGAAAAGATCACTCTGTGGCTGTTGTATTGGATCACACCTTGGACACTTCCCAAGTGTCTAGGACTGTGTGGCTAATAATGCGTGCAGATCCAAGTATGGTGGTCTTTTGCAGCTGACAGTTGGTAAGTTTGTCAGCGCCAATTGTGTTTAAGTGCAGGCCAAGGTCTTTAGGCACTTATCATCATCATCATCATCATCATCATCATCATCACCATCATCATCGTTAGAGGAAAAAGTGGGATATAAATAAACATCATCATTGGGTTGCTGTGAGTTTTCCGAGCTGTATGGCCATGTTCCAGAAGCATTTTCTCCTGAGGTTTCGCCCAGATCTATAGCAGGCATCCTCAGAGATTGTGAGGTCTGTTGGAAACTAGGCAAGGGAGGTGTATATACCTGTGGAATGTCCAGGGTGGGAGAAAGAATTCTTGTTTGCTTGAGGCAAGTGTGAATGTTGCAATTGATTAACATTGATTAACATAGAATGGCCTTGCAGCTTCAAAGCCTGGCTGCCTCCTGTGTGGGGGAATCCATTATTGGGAGGTGATTAGCTGACCCGGATTGTTTCTTGTCTGGAATAATCATCACCATCATCTGACAGTGTAGATGCATCCTAGCTGTCACCCTGTCAACCCACGTGCAAAATGGACTGCCCTGACTCACATTCCAAAAATACTTTATTTGTATTCCTCCGCCAAAGTCCCATTTCACACTACAAAATGATTATTCCACTTTCACTCCATTCTTTGGGATCCTGGAGTTTTACTGCTATGGCCACAGCCTAGAGAATCCTGGGATTTCCACTTTTGCAGTTTAGGGAAGGGCGTTTGTGAATTCTTGGGCCTCAGTAAACTACAAGCCACAGAATCCCACCGGATGTTGCCATGGCAGTTAAAGAGAAATAGAATGGTGTAGTGTGGCTGGTCCCATGAAAGCAAAAGAGAAGAGAGCTGGCTGGGCCCCAAGTGCACAGTATGCCAGGCCTTTTCCTTCCCCTCTCTTGGGCAACTGGGGGAGGGGCTTCCAGACATCCCAGAACCTGATCCCAGGTTTTCTGTTTATCCCAGATTATCTGGCAGTGCAGACTCATAGAATCCAGTCTAAGGCAGAAAACCTGGGATCATATCCTGGGATGTAGGGCCTGTCAGGAAGGGGCCTGAGCTCTTGCAACACATATACTTACACACTCACACACATAAACCGGGCCTGAGGGGAAGAAAGAAGTTGCAAAGGCTGGAGAAGCTGGGTATGGGCACAGGCCCCACAACCCAGAAAGGGCTAAGTAAATAACAATGGGCAAGGAAGAGGGATGGGAAGGGAAGGAAGATAAAAAGAAAACAAACCTGGAAGAGTGGAAAAGGGAAACAGAAACTTAAGGAAAGGGTTGGGAGGAAGGAGGGGAGGGGTAGGAAGAGGAAGAAGAGAGGAAGATGAAAGGTGGAGTGGAAGTGGGTAAGAGGAGAAGCAAGAACACAGAAGAAAGAGAAAAGGAAGAGGAAGGAGGAGGAGGAGAAAGGGAAAGGGGCAAGAAGAGGGAGAGGAAGAAGAGGAGGAGGAAGAGGGGAGGAGGAGGAAGATAGAAAGAAGAGGAGGAGGGAATGAGGAGAGGAGGAGGAGGGTAGGAAGAAGAGGAAGAAAAGGAGAGGAAGAAGAGGAGGAAGAGGGAAGGAGGAGAGGAGGAGGAGGAAGGTAGAAAGAAGAGGGGAAGGAGGAAGAGGGAAGGAGGAGAGGAGGAGGAAGGTAGAAAGAAGAGGGGGAGGAAGAGGAGGAGGAAGAGGAAGAAAAGAGAGGAAGAAGAGGAAGAAGAGGGAAGGAGGAGAGGAGGAGGAAGGTAGAAAGAAGAGGGGAGGAAGAGGGGAGGAAGAGGGGAGGAAGAGGAGAAGAAGAAAAGGAGAGGAGGAAGAGGAGGAGGAAGAGGGAAAGAGGAGAGGAGGAGGGTAGGAAGAAGAAGAGGAGGAGATGAAGAAGAAAAGGAGGAAGAGAGAAGGAGGAGAGGAGTAGGAGGAAGGTAGAAAGAGGAGGAGGAGGAGGGAATGAGGAGGGGAGGAAGAAGAGGAAGAAAAGTAGAGGAAGAAGAGGAGTAGGAAGAGGGAATGGGAAGAGGAGGAGGAGGGTAAGAAGAAGAGGAAGAAAAGGAGGAGGGAAGGAGGAGGGTAAGAAGAAGAGGAAGAAAAGGAGAGGAAGAAGAGGAGGAGGAAGGTAGAAAGAAGAGGAGGAGGAAGAGGAGGGTAACAAGAAGAGGAAGAAAAGGAGAGGAAGAAGAGTCGGAGAGCTGAGGAGGGAGGAGGAGCCGGGAGCGTCTCCTGATCCGCCTGAGGCGCGGCACTGGGCCGCGTTTTCCCACACACTGGCTCCCCCTCCCTCCCTCCCTCCCTGCGAGACAAGGAGGCCCCTTGTGACCCGTCCATCCATCCGCCCGACTTCTGGGCGAGGATGCTCCCCCTCCCTCTCCCTCCCTCCCTCCCTCCCTCCTCGGCTCTTCCGCGCTCCTTCTTGCCTTGGCGAAGGACTGGACGAAGAATGGGACTGGGAAGCAGGGAGAGACGGCTGTCTCCGTCCCTTCCGCCCCGAACAAGGGCAGCCCTTTTCCACGAGCCCAAGCCTGAGGGGAAAAGTACGAAGCAGCCCAAAACAGGAGAAGACTCAACCTGGACCCCCCCCCCCCCCCGCACACACACACAGACTGACACCCGACACGAGTCACTTAAGCGCATGTCTGAACGAGTTGCGGGCATCACTGCGTGCAACAAAGACCTCTCATCAGACCCTTCTGGGGGTCAATCTACACTGTGCAATTAGTACAGTTCAACTGCCTTGGTCCAAAAGTATAATGGGACACCGGGAGTTGTAGTTTTACAAGGTCTTTCGCCTTCTTTGCCAAAGAGGGCTGGTACCTCTCCAAATTACAGCTCCCATACTTCCACCGAATTGAGTGGTTAAAATGGTGTCAAACTGCATTGCTTTTTAAACGAGCGGATACACAAACAGGAAGACAAAGGACTCTTCCACACAGCCCTATATCCCAGAATATCAAGGCAGAAAATCCCGCAAGATCTGCTTTGAACTGGAATATATGGCACTGTGGACTCAGATAACCCAGGGCTCTTCTACTCAGCCCTATTTCCCAGAATATCATGGCGGAATATCCCACAAGACGTGCTTTGAACTGGGTTTTCTTAGTCCACACTCAGATAATGTGGAATTTCCTGCCTTGAAATCCTGAGATTATAGGGCAATGTGGAAGGGCCCACGGTGTAGTTCATTAGAAGCGGGAAATGAAGGGGAAACAACGATCTTTACGCCTTTCAGGCTCCTGGTTTCACCGAAGATAGAATTGGTAAAATCCGGAGTTGTTTATATCCCAGATTTCTCCTCAACGCCCAAAAAGGTTGGTTCCAAGAGACAGAAATGCCCACCGCCAGCCGGTTTCGCATCCCAGGTGGATCAGGGAAAGAACAAGAGCCCCGGGAGGACCTGGAAGGAGAAGAAACGCGGGTATATTGTCCTGGAAAGGAACACAAACATAAAAGAGATCAGGCTCTGAAACATCTTATTTCGCATTCCAAGGAAGGGAAAGGGAAACTAACCTTTTGTCGTGCTATTCATTCAATCCCCACTTCATTTCGGAGGTGCGTTGCTTTAAAATAATGCCTTTTTGCCCACGGGAATCGGGGCAGTTTACAATGCAAAATGTTAGCACGTCTTCATATATATATATTATATTATTATTATATATCCCTCTTTTAGAAGAAGTGCTAGCGTGTATATATATTGAACGGAAACACAGGGAAAACTATAATAAATATTAACCTTTTAAGCCGCAGTATCCGCTAATTTCAGACCGAGAAAGGAAGAGATGCGTTAGTTTCCAGCGCTAATGTCGCAGGGTTGAATCGTAAATCTAGGTTTGAACTGGTTTCGGGATTGAAATGGGATGAGGTCGAGATTTCGAAGGCCAAACTAGGCTCTCCTTGTGGAATTAACCAGGGTCTAAAAGTGAAATCTATCTGTATTGTCGAAGGTGGAATCACTGGGTTGTTGTGTTTTCCAGGCTGTATGGCCATGTTCCAGAAGCATTCTCTCCTGAAGTTTCGCCCGCATCTATGGCAGGCATCCTCAGAGGTGTGAAACCTCACAACCTCTGAGGATGCCTGCCATAGATGCGGGCGAAACTTCAGGAGAGAATGCTTCTGGAACATGGCCATTCACAACCTCTGAGGATGCCTGTCATAGATGCGGGCGAAACGTCAGGAGAGAATGCTTCTGGAACATGGCCACACAGCCCAGAAAACACACAACCACCCAGAAATGTATCTGGTTTATCTCGCCGGCCTTGGTCCAAATAAGACTGAAGCCCAAGTAAACAAAGGCTGGAGCTACCTTGCTATATAATGCAGTTCATTGCAGTCCAAACTGCATTATATGGCAGTGTAGACCTATAACCCAGAATATCAAGGCAGAAAATCCCACAATGTCTGTTTTGAACTGGGCTAGCTGAGTCCTCACTGCCATATATTCCACTTCAAAGCAGAAGATTCCAGGGAATTAAATTGGTGCTTCCCAAAGATTACCATTGCCTTTCATGATATATTTTAATAATAAGTTCCTATACATAAAACAAGTCGGGCTTGGAGTGCATCTACACTGCAGAATGAATGCAGTTTGGCACCACTCCAACTGCCAGGGCTTAGTGCTGCCTGGATTACTGGGATCTCATCACACATTGCTTGGGAACGTGTTGTCTTGGGGAAAAGACCTGACGAGTAGGTCTAATAAAAGTATGACACTGGGGAGGGCTTTGTGGGGTGTCTTTCTTTCTAGGGTCCGAGGAGGTCAACATCCTTCAGGGTGGAGGGTGGCTGAGGAGTGGGCCTTCCTCCTCCTCCTCCTCCTCCTCCTCTTGCCTTTCCTCCTCTTTCTTCCTCCTCCTTGGTGTTCCGGGACCAGAGGTCAGGCGCCTCCGGATCTGGGATGCCTGCGAAGGGGCCCGTTTCTCTGGGGCCGTCACAAGGCATTCAAGGCCTCCTCCCTGGGGCTGCGAGCAAGAAACCTTCCTTCTCAGCCGCCCCCCTGGGAGCTTCTGGGAAGAGGAGACGGAGAGGCAGGAGGGATAGTTTCCGTGGGGAGGAGGAGGGGGGGGCATCTGATACTGAGAAAGATGCGCGCCTTTGGATGCCAAGCCGGCTGGCAGCTTTCCGGGTGGCTGACCTCCTCCTCCTCTGATTTGTGGGTCCTGTGGGGGGGGGGTAGGTTTCGCATTGCCCCGAAAAGGGACGAGATGGGCAGCCAGCCCCCGCACCCACCTCCACCCTTGGTCCTTGTGGCGGGTCATTTGAGCCTCCGGGATCCAGGAGAAACCGAAAGGAAACCCCCTCGGAGACAACCAATGCCTTCCAAACCCCTTGCTGGTTGTCTTTAAATCGATTCGATGGGAGGGGAGGAAGGAAAGGGGAGGGACCCTTATAGGGCCAGGAGACGTCTCCGATAATAATGATGCTAAGGATGGGATGGTAATTTTATTATTATTATTATTATTATTATTATTATTATTATTACAATCAAAATTATTATTAATAATAATGCCACTACCTTATAAGGTCAGGAGACGTTTCTGATAATAATTATGCTAATGATGTGTTTGTATTGTTGATATTATTATTAATATTATTATTATTACATCACAATTAATAATAATAATATCATTACCTTATAGGGCCAGGAGACGTCTCTGATAATAATTATGCTAATTCTGTTATTGTATTATCATTATCATTATCATTATTAATTCGACCACAATTAATAATATTAATAATAATAATATCATTACCTTATAGGATCAGGAGACGTCTCTGATAATAATTATGCGAATGATGTGATTGTATTATTATTATTATTATTATTATTATTATTATTATTATTATTAACACAATCAAAATTAATAATAATACAATTACCTTATAAGGTCAGGAGACGTTTCTGATAATAATTATGCTAATGATGTGTTTGTATTGTTGATGTTATTATTAATATTACATCATAATTACTACTACTACTACTAATAATAATAATAATAATACCATTACCTTATAGGGCCAGGCGACGTCTCTGACAACAACAACAACAACAACAACAACAACGACGACGACAACAACAATATAATAATAATAATAATAATAATAATAATAATAATAATAATAATAATAATAATAATATGCGGGGCGGAAGATGATGGGCCAGGAAAAAAGTTTCATTTTCCCATATACATACCCAGACTGCCATATATGCACTCTACGCTGAGAGCAGACCCATACAATGCAGTGCATTACATGGGTCTACACCAGGCATGGTCAAACTTCAGCCCTCCAGGTATTTTGGACTTCAACTCCCACAATTCCTAACAGCCTGCCGTGGCTGGTCGACACTGACCACATAATGCAGATATAAACTCCATTCTAAGGCAGTGTAGATCCAGCCGCAAAGAGAGTGGGCCAGGAAACAGCTTCTACACTGCCATATAAAATCCAGATTATCTGCTTTGAAATGGATTAAATGGCAGTGAAAACTCAGGACCTATTCACACAGTCATATAACCCAGAATATCAAGGCACATTTTCTGCTTTGAATTAGAAAACATGACAGTGGGGCCTCTGATAACCCAGAGATTGTGGGATTTCTTGTATGGCTGTGTAGAAGGGCCCCGCCATATAATCCAGTTTAAAGCAGATAATGTGGCTTGTATCATCTGGATTTTATGTCCGGGTAAATCCAGCCTCACATTTACACAAACACAGACACACACAGGGAGAGAAATAGAGCAGTGGGGAGGGGGGCTCTTTCAACAGCCATATAACCCAGAATATCAAGGCAGAAAACATCATCACATCTGCTTTGAACTGGGTTATTTGCGCTCACACTCGTATAAAGTGGTATTTTCTGCCTTGATGTTCTGGGATATAGGGCTGTGTGGAAGGGCCTTGAGTCCACGCTGCCATATATCCCGGTTCAAAGCAGAAAATGTGGGTTTTTATTCAGCTGTGTGGAAGGGGTTCTGAGAAAGTAGTCCCTGAGGATAAGGACTCATTCATTCTCTCCCTTTCTCCCTCTCTTTAACATGCACACAAACCTCCAGAGCAACACCCCGTTGTGCAGTTCCCCCCCCCCGCCTCTTCTCCAGCTGTACCCCATTTCTTTGCGTTTAGGGGTGCTATGGAAGCCAATCTGCCCGCTCCTTTTGCTCCCCTTTTTGCCCCATCTCCCAGTAGCAGCTTTGCACACAGGGGAGGGAAAGGGAAGGAAGGATTTGAGGGGGGGGGGAGAGAGAAAGGGTTGTGGAGGGCATGAGAGGCAATTAAGCCCCCCATTTCTCCCCCTCCCCTCTTCAATGCAAACTGTGCATAGGAAATAATTGGGGGGGGGGTGCTTGTAAAATGTGCCATTGGACAGGCAATTTCCTCATTTGTCTCTATTAGAGACGGGGTTTTTTGGGGGGTGGGGGGGTGTATGTGTGTGTGTGAGCGAGAACACCCAAGAAATCCAATTAAACCCGCTCCGGCCAAAGCAAGCTCTCTTGGAGGCACAGCTCTCCCTCCCTCTCTCTCTCTCTCCCCTAAAGCTGCAGCAATCATGTGGCATTAGACACTTCCGGAATCCTATCGCCAACTTGAAAAATCCCAGACCCCCTTTTTCCCCTAATTTTTGCTCTGATCTGTAATTTTACCCACATTTGCACGAGTTTGAGCATTCTGGCTCTCCCATCTGAAAGCCTGCAATTACTCTATAATTCTTCGCAATTTCACATGTCCTAATATGGACTGTAATTTTTGCGCAAGACAATTTCCTGCTATTTCAAGCATCAACATTGTCAAAGTTGTATGTACATAATAAATGGGAATATCAATGCATAGTTTTTAGCATAACATCTTGACTCCTCGATAATTATATCCGTTCGGGAAGCCTACGCAGAATTAGCCTGAATTGCTCGGTAACTGCTGCTGCTGCTTTAAAAAAAATTTTTTTTTAAAAATTACTCATAATTTTCCCAAAGATTACCAAGATCTCGAGTGCACAATGTCATCAGCGTAATGAAGAGTAAACATTTATGCTAATAATCTGCAATTTTTTCCTCCCCATCAGCTATAAAGACAGAGGCTATATAGCAGAAATTCCCAGTGATATTCGGCAGGCGCCGGGCGGCGAAAAAGCCCCGCCGCCGCTTCGGCTCCAAACCAGGACCCCCGGACCCCGATCTGGGGGGATTTGGGGGGCTGTGCTCCGGATCTGGGGGGCCTCATCGTGCCCCCTCCCAACAGCCCCTGGGCAAGTGAGGCCAGCAGCAGCCGCCTGGATTCAAACCACAGGAACCGAAAGGTAAGGCTCCTCTTCGGGGATACTTCCCTTGACCCCCCCCCTCCCTCCGCCCCTATCTTGGGCTCAGGTGGGTCCCTCTTTTGAGTTATTTTTGTGCGGGAAGCAACGAGAGAAAGAAGGAAGGAAGGAAGGAAGGAAGGAAGGAAGGAAGGAAGGAAGGAAGGAAGGAAGGAAGGAAGGAAGCATAGGAGGGAGGAAAGAAAGAAAGAAGAGAGGGGAAAACAAGCAAAGAAGGGAGGAAGGGAGAGAGGAAGCAAGCAAGGAAGGAAGGGTGGAAGCAAAAAAGGAAGGGAGGAAGGAAGGGAAGAAGGAAGGGAGGGAAGGAGGAATAAAGGAAGGAAATAAGAGAGGGAGGAAGCAAGGAAGGGAGGACGGGTGGAAGCAAAGAAGGAAGGGAGAAAGGGAGGAAGGGAGGAAGCAAGGAAGGAAGGAAAGAAGGGAGGGAGGGAAAAGAAGAAGGGAGGAAGGGAAGAAGCAAGGGGGGAGGAATAAAGGAAGGAAATAAGGGAGGGAGGAAGCAAGGGAGGAAGGAAAGGAGGGAGAGAGGAAGCAAGAATGGGAGAGAGTAATAAAGGAAGGAAATAAGGGAGGGAGAAAGGAAGGAAGGGAGGGAGTAATAAACGAAGGCAATAAGGGAGGGAGGAAGGGAGGAAGAAAGGAGGAAGAAAGGAAGGAAACAAGGGAGGGAGGAAGCAAGGAAGGAAGAAATAAAGGAGGGGGAAGCAAGCAAGGAAGGGGGGAAGGGAGGAAGGCGCCTGCCTCCCTTGCATTGCATTGCGTCGCCCAAACTTGGTGCTGCCAAGGGATTATTTAAAAGTGTGTGCGAATGAGAAAGCGGTTTTGTGAGGGAAGTAAGGAAAGGAGGGGTGATTGATGGGAAGGGAAGAGGAAACAAAACCCAAGCTCGTACATTGGCTTGGTTTAAGGCTGCCCTACATCCCAGGATCTGAACCCAGATTATTTGGCAGTGTAGACTCGGATAATCCAGTTCAAATCTGAGATCAGGTCCTGGGATATGAGGCAGTGAAGCTCCAGCCTGAGAGAGAGAGAGAGAGAGAGAGAGAGAGAGAGAGAGAGAGAGAGAGAGAGAGAGAGGAGGGGGTGACTGATGCTTTATAGCAAAGGGAGAGGGAAGGGAAGGGGAAACAAAACCCAGCTTGTACATTGGCTTGGTTTAAGGCTGCCCTATATCCCAGGATCTGATCCCAAATTATCTGGCAGTGTAGACTCAGATAAAGCAGATAATCTGGGATCAAATCCTGGGATATGAGGCAATGAAGATCCCGCCTAAGAGAAGATCCAACCTAACATCAAAACATCCGGGCATCTCCTGGGCAACGTCCTTACAGACGGCCAAGTCTCCCACGCCAGAAGCGACGTGCAGTTTCTCAGTTTTGGCCTGAGAGATTGGAAGAGAGAGAAACTGAAGCCTGTCTTCATGACTTCAACCCCAACAGTGGAGGTTGCTGACCAGGCGGGAATGGGTGGATGTGAACCTGGCTCCCAGTTGACCTCCCCGCCTCTTAATTTGAAAAGAGAAGGAGAGGATGCGAAGTTAAGCCTCTCTCGGGTCATTCCCTGAGGTTGAAAACTAGGCTTGGGTCTCCGCTGCCTTGTAATGCAGTCCGAACCGCCTGGTGTACTCAGTGTGGACCCACATGACGCAGTTCATTCACCTGAAGCCCCCATGGCGCAGTAGGTTAAACCCTTGTGCCGGTAGGACGGTAGCACTGCTGCTAACAGAGTGAGCTCGCCTCTCAGCTCTAGCTTCCCCGAGGGAACAGGAGACGTCCTTGCAGACGGACAATTCTCTCACAACAGTAGCAACTTGTAGTTACTCAAGTCCCTCTTGACACGAAAAAAAAACCCTCCCCTAACTTTTGTGTCCTATTTTATGAGGGAAAATAAAACGGGAGATGCCCAAAGGCTGGCTGAATCTGACCATGTCTATGTATGGTGTGTTGGAAACCAAATCTCCCCAAAGACAAGCTCAATATGGTTTTCAAATACACACCCAAGGAGGGATCAATAGGGCAGGGTCTGCACTCACTACGGAATGCGTTATATCGTCAGTGTGGAATCCTATAATGCAGTTCAATACAGATCAAGATGTCAATAGAGAACCAACCTAAGGCACTATATGGTCAATATAGATCTAGTTTTAGTTTGAACTGCATGACATGGTCAGTGTAGACCCATAGCATGCAGTTAAATTCAGATCAAAATGCATAATATGGTGGTCAGTAGAGAACCAGCCTTACTTTGGACTGCATGATACAGGGATGTAGACTCATACATATAATGCAGGGTTGCTGTGAGTTTTCCGGGCTGTATGGCCCTGTTCCAGAAGCATTCTCTCCTGACACTTTTCCCACATCTATGGCAGGCATCCTCAGAGTTTGAGGGGTCTCTTGGTAACTTGGGAAGTATATATATGTATATTTGTATATGTGTGTGTGTGTGTGTGTCCAAGGTGGAAGAAAGAACTCTTGTCTGTTGGAGGCAATTTTGAATGTTGCAATTGGCCACCTTGGTTAGCATCTAATGGCCTTGCAGCTTCAAAGCCTGCCTGGTTGCTGCCTGGGGGATTTTGTTGGGAGGCGTTAGCTGGCCCTGGCTGATTCTTTGTCTGGAATTCCCCTGTTTTTTGAGTGTTGCTCTTTGTTTACTGTCCTGATATTAGAGTTTTTAAAAATACTGGTGACCAGATTTTATTCATTTTCATGGATTCCTCCTTTCTGTTGAAATTGAGATGCTTTCCATTGCATTATATGGTCAGTACTGAGCCAGCCTCGGTTTAAACTGTATGATGTGGTCAGTGCGAAATCACATGATGCAGCTCGAAGCAGTTCAAACTGCATTATGTGAGGGCCTCATCACACTTGAGAAAAAATCCACTTAAAATCGGGTTTGTGCCTCCTGCAGAATTCTGGGTTTGTAGTTTAGGAAGGAGCCTTTAACAGCCTCCCTAAACTACAAACCCCAGAATTCTGCTGGAGGCAGAAACCGGATTTTGAGTGGATTTTTCCCCCTCTGCGGCTCAAACTGCAATATATGGCAGTGCAGACCCAGCCCGAGAGACATTGCATTTGGCTGGGATGGGTTCTGTTGGAAACTGGGCTTTGCTGGGCGACACTGGCGTTGTTCCTTGGGTATAGAAGTCGGGTGTGTGTGTTTGGGGGGGGGGGGCTTTTTTGTGCGATGGGAGGGGAGCCGGGCGTATGAAAGAGGGATCTGTTGTTGGGCAATTTGGCGAGGCCTGTCTTCATTACTTCAACCTCGTGGCTGGGCTAATGGGGAGCCCCCCTTTTCCTTCCTTCCTTGGCTTTGGATAGCCCCGTCTCCATACACCTGCAAGCAATTTGCCCCGAGAAAAAGGCCCAGGGAGAGAAGGGGGGGGGGGGTTAGGGAGGGATGGCAGCTCGCACCTCGCTTATTGCTTTCTCCCTCTCCCTTCTTTCTCTCTCTCTCTCCTCCCTTCTTCTCCTTCTCCCCATTCTCAATGCGCCGCAGATTTGGCTTTCAGCGCGTTATCTCTTTTGTTAATGCAAAAAAAGATTCCCTGGGCGAAAAAATTGCTCATAATTACCCGAGAGATGGGGGAACTGCATTAGAATAAATAAACCTGAAATTACTGTAATTATGTTGTGTTTGATGGGCTCGGCTTGTAATCAAGAAGAGAATACAGTGAAATGACGCTGACCCTCTTGGGGTTTGCAGCTGTACGCGCACTTTGGGGTCCCTTTAAAAAAGGAGGGGAGGGAGGGAGGGGGCCAGGGAGAAAGAGTCATTTGGAGGTTCATTAAGCGGTGGGCAACCTCTTGCGGAAATGTGGGGAGATGAGGGGCAGGCGCTCTATCTTTCTTTCTCCCCCCCCCCCTTTTTCAAGCCACCTAAACAAAGCGAGGAGAATACCTAACCACCCCATTTTTGTCATTGGTGAATGTATGCGGTGGTGAAAGGAAGGCGCCCTGTTCGAAATCGGTTTCTAATCATTGTAATGAGGTATTGTTTCAATAGAAGCCCCTTCGGATGATTCAGAGTTTAATTAATATCCTCATTACCGAACAGATCTCAGATGAACTCCTTCTCAGCGGCGAGGTGGCATTAATTGGGAGAGATTCGCATTTGCCAATAGAAATGCTCCTCTAAGAGGCCCAAACTCCGGGCCAGGCCGCCTTCGAGGCGAGGAAAAGAACCATAAGGTCTCCCATTTCAATGAGGAGAGGAAGAAAAGGAGGAGAAGGAGAAGAAGTAGAAGTGGAAGGAGGAGAGAAAGAGAAGGAGAAGAGGGAGAAGGAGGAGAAGGGGAAGGAGGGAAAAGAAGGAGGAGAAGAGGGGAGAAGGAGGGGAGAAGGAGGAAGGGGAAGGAGAAGGAGGAGAGGAGGAGAGAAGAGAGAGAGAAGAAGAAAGGAGAGAAGGAGAAGAAGAGAGAAAGAGAAGGAGAAGAGAGAGGAGAGGAGAAGGAGGGAAAGGAAGGGAAGGAGGGAAAGGAGGAGGGGAGGAGAAAAAAGAGGAGGAGAGGAGGAGGAGAAGAGGAGAAGAGGGAGAAGAGGAGAAGGAGGAGGAAGAAGGAGAAGAAGGGGAAGAGGAGAAGAAGAAGAAGAGGAGAAGGAGAAGGAGGAGGAGAGAAGGAGGAGAAAAGGGAGAGGGAGAAGTAGGAGAAGGAGGGAAAAGGAGAGGAGGAGAAGGAGGAGAGAAGGAAAAGGAGGAGAAGAGGAGAGAAGAGGAAGAAGGGAGGAGAAAAAGAGAAGGAGGAGAGGGAGAAGAAAATAGAGAAGGAGGAGAAAAGGAAAAGGAGGAGAGGAGGAGGAGGAGAAGAGGGAGAAGGAGAAGGAGGAGAAGGGGAAGGGGAAGGAGGAGGAGCTTGACCAGTGGAGGCTTTGGGGGGTGCATCCAGAATGGATGGGCCTTCACTGCCATGGCTCCATACAATGGGATTCTGGGAGTTTGGCTCAAAAGCTTGCAAAAGGAGACCTCCCGGGACTCCACAGCATTGAGCCGTGGCAGTGAAAGTGGTGCAGCGACGATGTAACTTTAATAATGGTAGTGGTGGTTAAAACGACCTCCTTTGCAGGATTGGGGAATCGGCGAGGCTTCTTCCTTGGCTGGCGGCTTCTTCTTCCTCCTCCTCCCTGCTTCCCTTCCTCCTTCCCTCTCTCCTTCCGCCACTGCATTCGCCCGAAGGCCGCCTCATTTGATCACTCGTCGCCCGGAATTGAAAAATGGGTGCATGTCAAAACAAAAATCGATACGATTTATCATTCGCTTCCTCCTCCTCCAGAGGCCTCCCGGAAACCCACGCTTCCTTCCTCCCTCCCTCCCCACACCATCTTCCACGCTCACTCCCTCTGCCTTCCCCACCCACTCTCTCTCTCACACACACACCCAAGGCTTGCCGAGGGAGGAAGTTATTCTACACAGCAGAATTAGTTCAGTTTGGCGCCACTCTAACTGCCAAGGCTCACTGATACGGAATGGTCCTTTGATAAGGTCTGTGTCTCCTTCTCTGCCCAAGAGTGCTGGTGCTTCTCCAAACTACAACTCCCTGGATTCCATAGCATTTGAGTTCAAGTAGGGTCAAGCTGTATTAATTATTCAGCCCGAATCAGGCGCGAAGGGTGGAAAGTGTCCTGTTTTCGAGTTGTTCTGGCCTCTTGCCATCATTCCCACCCATGGAATAAGGGGAATAGTTAGTCAGTGGGATGGCACAATGCCGTGTTGTGACCCCACTACTTAGCCCAAGGGGAGAACATTCTTGATGTCTTGGTTTTCAGGCCTGTCCCTGGAGCTCTTGGGGCACTGATTCAGAAAATTGCCTTGGATAGACCACATCCGCTCTAGTTTCTTAGATATGGTTGTTGTCATGATTTTCTATGGGCAAGCAGATGAAGACTGGGAGACGCCATGTGCTCTGTATCTCCAAAACTAGAGTTGATAGGGGAGAGCTGGCAATATTTTTGGAATTAGCAGATCAAGTATTCCCAGAAACAGGGCTAACATTGGAGGCAACAAATTGTGTTTGAGTTTAACCTTATGGCTGGATTTCTTCCATCCTTAGTTTCCCCATATAAACATCTCTAAATATAGAGGTGCAATTTAGGCCCCTTCTACACAGCTATATAATCTAGATTATAAAAGCAAATAAAATGTATGTTCGATAAATTGAGCAAGGTTTTAATGGCCGAAATCACTGGTTTGTTGTGAGTTTTTCGTGCTGTATGGCCATGTTCCAGAAGCATTCTCTCCTGACCTTTTGCCTGCATCTAGGGCAGGCATCCTAACAACCTGCTTGGCTTAGATGTGGGTGAAACGTCAGGAGAGAATGCTTCTGGAACATGGTCATACAGCCCGGAAAACTCACAACAACCCAGATAAGATAGAGTATCTGGTTTGAACTGGATTATATGAGTCCACACTGCCATATAATCCAGTTCAAAGCAGATAATTAGCCAACTTCATACTAGAGAAAATCTAGGCAAGTGGGGTGTGTGTGTGTGTGTGTGTGTGTATCTGTGGAATGTCCAGGGTGGGAGAAAGAACTCTTGTCTGTTGGTGGCAAGTTTGAATGTTGTAATTGACAACCTTGATTATCATCTAATGGCATTGCAGCTTCAAAGCCTGGCTGGTTGCTGCCTGGGGATCCTTTGTTGGGAGGTGTTAGCTGGTCCTGATTGTTTCTTGTCTAGAATTCTCCTGTTTTTATGAGTGTTGCTCTTTGTTTACTGTCCTGATTTTAGATTTTTGTTTTAATACTGGTGACCAGATTTTCTTCATTTTAATGGTTTCCGCCTTTCTGTTGAAGTTGAGAAGCTTTCCATTGCATTATATGGTCAGTATAGATCCAGTTTAAACTGTATGATGTGGTCAGTGCGAAATCACATGATGCAGTTCGAAGCAGTTCAAATGGCATTATTTAACGGCCTCATCACACTAGAGAGAAAAATCCACTTAAAATCCGGTTTGTGCCTCCTGCAAAATTCTCACTAAACTACAAAGCCCAGAATTCTGCAGGAGGCAGAAACCGGATTTTAAGTGGATTTTTTCCTCTAGTGTGATGAAATGAGATAATGTGGATTTTATATGAGAGAGTAGAAGGAGCCTTACAATCTAGGGTGCTTTTTCTGTTCTCTGTGTTGCAATTAATGGTGTCTTAGAATCGAAGGTATATGGTATTATTATTTTTTTGATAGGACTCTGTTGCTCTTGATCAAAAAACCGCGCTAACTGGATCTTATGCCTCCTTCAAAGGCTTAGGAGGGCTTTCCCTTCGAAACCCTATCTTCTCCTACCTCCAGCGAGCAGGAAGGGGAAGGCCCTCGCCCGCACTTCCCCTGATCCCGGGGGTTGGCTCTTTGATCCGCCAAAAGGGTTGGGAAACCAGATGCCTCTTCCCTCCATTCCCTCCTTCCCTTTAAAGGGCCACCAGCTCACCCCCAAACCACCCACGGCTTCCCAAAGCCCAGGGCTTGCCTTTGCCCTTCCTTGATGGACTACATCCGCTCTCGCTTCTTAGATGTGGAAGCTGGCAATGCCCACCTCCTCCACCAACCCCAGCCCTCTTTCCTCCTCTTTTGGGATTCCTCCTACTACTACAATTTAAGGAATAATAAGGGCCCAAGGAGTGGCTGGGGTTGGACATCATCATCACCAACACCTTAGATTGGGCAAAGAGTGTATAGGTCTGGATCTAGTGACACATTAATAATAATAATAATAATAATAATAATAATAATAATAATAATAATAATAATAATAATACCCTGTTGTTTCTCTCCACAAGGAGACGCGGAGGTTTTCTCTGGTTCCAAACGAACCATTTAAAAAAAGTTCTCCAAACAAGTAGCTTTCAAAGATTGGACAAGGGATCCATCTACACTGATCATTCTAATAATAATAATAATAATAATAATAATAATAATAATAATAATAATAATAATAATAATAATGTTTCGTGTCAGGAGTGACTTGCACTTCTGGTGTGAGAGAATTGGCCATCTACAGGGACATTACCCATGAGACCCCTGGATGTTTTGTGTGGGAGGCTTCTCTCATGTTCTCGCATGGGGAACTGGAGCTGACAGAGGGAGCTCATCCGTACTCTCCCCGGATTCGAACCTCTGACCTGTTGGCCTTCAGTCCTGCCGGCACAAGGGTTTAACCTTGTATTATTATATTATATTATATTATATTATATTATATTATATTATATTATATTATATTATATTATATTATATTATATTATATTATATTATATTATATTATATTATATTATATTATATTATATTATATTAATAATTGCATTATATAATCATCACCATCATCATAATTTTTCGTGTCAGGAACACCTTGTGTTCCTGGTGTGAGAGAATTGGCCATCTGCAAGGACATTACCCAGGAGACTCCTGGATGTTTTGTCTGGGAGGTCTCTCTCATGTTCCCGCACGGGGAGCTGGAGCTGACAGAGGGAGCTCCTCCGTACTTTCGCCGGATTCCAGCCTCTGACCTGTTGGCCTTCAGTCCTGCCGGCACAAGGGTTTAACCTTGTATTATTATATTACATTATATTATATTAATAATTCCATTAAATAATAATAGTAATAGTAATAATACAGAGCAGCTTCAAACTACGTGGACCAGTCAACAAAGAGCCCTTCCACACAGCCCTATATCGCAGAATATCAAGGCAGAAAATCCCACAAGATCTGGTTTGAACTGGGTTTTCTGAGCCCACACTGCCATATAATCCAATTCAAAGCAGATAACGTGGGATTTGATTCAGCTGTGTGGAAGGGAACTGTATTTCATGGTCAGTGATAGAATGCCGTTTGGACTGCATTTTATAGTCAGTGTAGAGCCAAATAGTGCAGTTCAATGCAGTTCCAACTGCATTATATCACTGACCATAAAATACAGTTCACACTCCAATATACTGCAGCTTAGATCCACAGAGAAATCACGTTTGGAGACTGTATTAAACGACCAGTGAGATAGGACAAAGGGGAGGAATGAAGTATAGGATTCAGGATGAGTTTGGTTCATCAGTTCTCGGATCTGCTCAGGGATACCCTATTCCTTCCTGCTTTATTTATGCCAGGGCCCTTCCACACAGCCCTATATCCCAGTATATGAAGACAGAAAATCCCACAATATCTTTTTTGAACTGGGTTATCTGAGTCCACACTCAGATAATGTAGGATTTATTGCCTTGATATTCTGGGATACAGGGAAGAGCCCTGAGTCCACACTCAGATAATGTGGGATTTTCTGCTTTGATATTCTGGGATATAGGTCTGTGTGGAAGGGCCCTCAATCGGCCATTTTTTTCCTAATGGATTTAGGGGGCTGTGGTTTCCCAACAAACTGAAACCTTGGCTTAGCAGGGAGAAAAACCTGACTGAGCTCTGAGGCACAGAAATGGACCTAACTCGGGTTGACAGGAGTTGGCAAGCGAGGAGGGAGGACATTGCACCTAGATTAACCCAGGATTGGTGTCAAGTCCAACCCTCTTTGGCGAAAGATCAGCCCTGTCCCAAAATCCTTAAGTTGGAGAAGGTCCCAGGAGAAGATGCTTTGCCTCCAACTGCGGGACTCTTTGAGTTTAAAGCCCACCAGAGCCACATCGAGCACATCTGCACTGACCATTTAATGCAGTTTCAAACCCGTTTCACCTGTGCAGATGATTCCATATATATCCTTAGAAATCCATACTAAGCCAACCCGGATCAGACCTTTCTTGTCCTCTTTGTGACTGGATCTACACTGCCATACAACTGAACTCCATTATAGGGGTCTAAACTGGCCATATTATGAAGTTCAAACTGCATTATATGGTAGTGTAGATCCAGTTTAGGAACCATCCTACACCCTTTTCCTACCGAATCTCCTTTTCTGAAGGATCATGTGCAGCATTGACTCAGCATTGTCTGCCTTCCTTTCAAAATCATAATTTTACTATTTGAAATAGGGAGGCCTATTATTATTATTATTATTATTATTATTATTATTATTATTATTATACCTGTCCATGGCATGAGGCCCGTCCATTCTAACAGAGTATCTAAAAAATAAATTATGAATAAATCATCCCACAGATATATAAACTCCACTTGCCTAGTTTCCCACAGACCCCTCAACATCTGAGGATGCCTGCCATAGATGTAGGCAAAACGTCAAGAGAGAATGCTTCTGGATCATGGCCAGACAGCCCGGAAAACTCACAACAACCCAGTGATTCCAGCCATGAAAGCCTTCCAGGACAAAATAAATGATGTTCCCCCCTTTCCTCCAAGATTAACCTTTCAGCACAACACCCATTTCTGTCCAGGACAAAACTAACATAGAAGAACGAAGGGATCTACGGGTTTGCAAAGCCTCTTGTCACAACACTAGCCAATAGATATCTTGGTGTCTCTAATGTAAGCCCTGTTCCTGGGTATATTTGGCCTGCTGGTTCCCAAAATGGCACTGGTTTTCTCCTCTCAGCTCTAGTTTTTGAGATACAGAACATATGCCATCTACTAGTTGCCATCTGCTTGCCAGTAGAAACCCATAATGGACATATCTAAGAAACTAGAACTGATGTGGTCTATTCAATGCAATTTTCAGTGCCCAAAATAACCCCAGAAGCAGGTCTAAATAATAAGATTATTATTATTAACAACTATTAATAATTATTAATAAATATTATTAATAATAATTTTTATTTTATTTTATTATTGTTGTTATTATTATTAATTCAATCACTGGGTTGTTGTGCGTTTCCCGGGCTGTCTGGCCATGTTCCAGAAGCATTCTCTCCTGAACTTTCGCCTGCATCTATGGCTGGCATCCTCAGAGGATGTGACCTCACAACCTCTGAGGATGCCTGCCATAGTTGTGGGCGAAACGTCAGGAGAGAATGCTTCTGGAACATGGCCATACAGCCCGGAAAACTCACAACCTAATGATTCCGGCCATGACATCCTTCGACAATACAATATAATAATAATAATAATAATAATAATAATAATAATAATAATAATAATAATAATAGCCAGGGATGATATTTCTTTTTTTCAAAAGCTAAAATGTGTTCAACTTATTTATGTAATATTGTTGGTCTGAATTAATGGGGAAATATGTACACACAATAATAAAAGCGCATATTGGCAATGAGATGCGAAGGGATGTGGTGCAAAGAAATTGAATTTTTAACCAGCAGGAAGCCAACTTTCTGCCCTTTCCCGACTTGACTTAATGCTTCGCTATCTAAATAACGGAGAGGCCAAAAAAATCAGGGTGTCCCCTCCCCGTTTCCTTTCCACACTCCTGCTTCCCAGTGTAGTCCCCCCAAAAGGAAACAATGGCCTCCAGGAAGTGTGGAGGAGAGGCATTGAGATCGGCGTGTCCTGGTCTGTGCGTTTGCACAAACAATTGGGAATATCATCCCATTGGCACTGATCCCCGAAACAGAAACATGAATGTCGGGGTGGGATGGAGAAGGAAAGGGACGCGGCGCGTGGGGCTAGCTGGGAACAAACGGCGTGACCACAGCGTCCCTTCTGCAAAACAGATCTGCCCGCACGTTTATTTATTTTCTCTCTCTCTTGTAAAAAAACAAAAACAAAAACATTAGGACTCTCCCCATAGTGGTAGGTTTCAGTCAATAAATAAATAATAATTTAAGAAATTCCCCTTTCCCCTTGACAATCCAAGGAAACCAAAAATGTACACCGAGGACTACAACAAACATTGGGGGTGGAGGGCAGAGAAACGGGGGGGGGGGGAGGAAAGAAAGACAGAGAAAAGGAAGGAAGGAAGGTGGGAAAGAAGAAGGAAAGAGGAAGGGAGAGAAGGAAGGAAGGAAAGGAGAAAGGAAAAAGGGAAAGGGAAAATAAAGTTAAAGTGAAGGGAGGGAAAGGAAAATGCAAAGGAAAGGGGGAAAGAAAAAGGAAGGAAAGAGAAAAGGAAAAAGAAAGGAAAGGGGGAAAGGAATAGGAAGAAAAAAGGGAAGGGGAAAGAAAACGATGTGAAAAGGAAGGGAAGAGAAAGGAAAAGAAAAGAAAAGAAAGGGAAAGGAAAGGGAAAGGAATGGAAGGGAAAGTGAAAAAGAGAAGAGAAAGGAAAAGAATAGGAAATGACAGAGAAGGGAAAGGAAAAAGGAAGGGAAAGGAAAAGGAAATAAAAGGGAAGGAAAAGAAAAGAGAAAGGAAAAGAAAGGTAAATGAAAGGGAAGAGAAGGGAAAGGAAATGGGGGGGCAGAGGAAATGAAAGAGAAGGGAAGAGAAAGTAAAGAGAAGGGAAAAAAGGAAAGGAAAGGAAAAAGAAGGGAACAGAAGAGAAATGAAAAAGAAGAGAAAGGGAAGAGAAGGGAAAGGAAAAGAAAGGGAAATGAAAGTTAAAGGGAAGGGAACGGAAGATAAAGGGATAGGGAAGGGATGAGAAGAGAAAGGGAAAAAGAAGGGAGTAATGAAAAAGGAAGGGAATGGAAGAGATAAGGAAAGGAAAGGGGCAAGGGATAGGAAGAGAAAAGGAAAGGGATGGGAAGACAGGGGAAAAAAGGAAAGGGAAGAAAATGCAATGAAGTGAAAGTGAAGGGAAAGGGAAGGAAAAGAAAGGGAAAGGGAAGGGAAGAGAAATGAAAAGGGACGGGAAGGAGAAGGGAGGGTGGCGTGGCGGGTTTCCCCTTCTGGGAGGCCACAGGACAACTGGGGAGGGAATGACCTACATTTCATCAGGACAGACACGACAGACGGACAGACAGGCAGGCCCTCCTCCCTCTTTCCCCCTCGTGTCCTCTTTCCACACAGAGATCTGTTCCGGGCGGGCGGCGTGGCTCCTCCGGATGGTCCCGCCAGAGAGTCCCTTCCCTTCCTTTCCCTCCCAGTCCGCGGCTGTTGGGCAGAGGGAGGCGTGTGGGGAGGGCTCTTCCTGCCAGTCGCCCTGCTGGCGAGGCCTCCCTCGGGCCCGCTGCGGCATCTGTCTCCGGTGGGAACCGGCCCCGCGTGGCATCTGTTCAGGGATGGGAATCGAGTCCGTGCTCTCGTTAAAAAATTCACACACACCCCTAGAGAAGCGTCGTCCATGCCGCCCAAGAAAGAAAGCCAGGCCGAAAAGAAAGGGCAGGAGGAAGGAGGGCAGGCCCGGGCGGCGGCGGCGGCGGCGGCGGCGGCTCACATGAGCGGGGGTTGCTGCAGAGTCTCCTGGTGGGCCGAGGGGTACCACGACGTGTAGCTGGGGATGTAGGCGCCCGAGGCGGCGGCGGCCGAGGAGGCGGAGGAGGAGTTCTTTCCCGCGGCCGAGGGGCTGCTCCAGACCGGGGCCCCCGGGGGAGAGCCGCCCGAGAGGGACCGCCCGTTGGCCAGGCCCACCCCGCCGCTCTCCAGCGCCGCCCCGCCCTGCTTCATCAGCTTCTTGAACTTGGAGCGCTTGTTCTGGAACCAGATCTTCACCTGACAGACAGGCACACACACAAGAGAAAGAGAGAGAAGGAAACAGGGCCGTGAGTCCAAGCGAGCCAGGGGCCCAGTCAAGGTCCCATCCCAAAGGGATTCGCGGGCGCCTCTACTCGGGGGAATACGGCACCCAAACCCAAGGCGCCCTTGGCCTGGATGGAGACCTTGGGGCCTCTTGGGCGCAGGGGCCGTATTCCTAGGAAGGGAGGCGCACGGCCTAATTTCTGGCAAAGGAAAGAACACCAACTTCCTTGGAGAGGAATTGTTTCACGTGTCCCTCCGGCCCCTTTTCAATTAAATAATAATAATAATAATAATAATAATAATAATAATAATAATAATAATAATATCGCCTACATCTTTTAAAATACCCAATAGCTACTTTCCCCCTTTTAAATGAGCCAATAATAATAATACCTACATCTTTTATAATGCCCAATAGCTACTTTCCTCCTTTTAAATGAGCCAATAATAATAATAATAATAATAATGCCATCTACATCTTTTAATATCTCAAATAGCTACTTTCCTCCTTTTAAATGAGCCAATAATAATAATACCTACATCTTTTATAATGCCCAATAGCTACTTTCCTCCTTTTAAATGAGCCAATAATAATAATAATAATAATAATACCATCTACATCTTTTAATATCTCATATAGCTACTTTCCTCCTTTTAAATTAGCCAATAATAATAATAATATCCCCTACATCTTTTAAAATGCCCAATAGCTATTTCCCCCTTTTTAAATTAGCCAATAATAACAATAATAATATCACCAAAATCTTTTAAAATGCCAATCTTTTAAACTGTCCAATCGCGACTTTCCCCCTTTTAAATGATCCAATAATAACAATAATAATATCACCTAAATCTTTTGAATGTCCAATAGCTACTACCCCCCTTATAAATTAGCCAATAATAATAGTAATAATATCACGTAGATATTTTAAATGCCCAGTAGATGCTTTCCCCCTTTTAAGTTAGGCCATACTGCTACTACTACTACTACTACTACTACTACTAATAATAATAATAATAATAATAATAATAATAATAGTTCTTGGTATTTAAGCCTGTTCCTGGGAGTTAGTTGAGGTGCTGATTCAGAAAACTGAATAGGAATGTGTGGTCGAAGGCTTTCATGGCCGGAATCACTAGGTTGCTGTGAGTTTTCCGGGCTGTCTGGTCATCTTCCAGAAGCATTCTCTCCTGACGTTTCGCCCGCATCTACGGTGTCGGCAGGCATCCTCAGAGGTTGTGACAACCTTCACAACGGGCTGGATGGCTCTGTTCCAGAAGCATTTTCTCCTGACGTTTCGCCCACATCTATGGCAGGCAACCTCAGAGGTTGTGAGGTCTGTTGGATGTGCCTTTACCATTTCAGACCTCACAACCTCTGAGGAGGAGGACGCCTACCATGGATGTGGGTGAAACGCCAGGAGAGAATGCTCCTGGAAAAGGGCCAGACTGCCCGGAAAACTCACAGCAATCCAGTGAATGGGAATGTTCTGTATCTCAAAATTAAGAGCCGATAAGGGAAAACTGGTGCAATTTTTGGAACCTAGAAATCAAATAGACCCAGGAACAGGGCTAACATTTGTGGCACCAAAATTGGTGTTGGCTAGTGTAATAACAGCAATGATAACAACAACAGGAAAGTGATGCAGGTTTTTCCAGGCCGAAGGGAAGATCCATGCACGTGCACCCATGCACCATCTATTCCTACTCCTGGATTGAGAACGGAAGCAGGCCCAACTGGTTCCACTGTCAACATCCGGATAGGAAATGGTGAAGGATTGCACCCCATGCTTTGGGTTCAACTACTACATCCCGCGACCCTCGTTTTCCCCAGTGGAGACCCCCTGAAAACGCTGGCCTTTCCCGCCCGAGTTTCATATAAGACGGGGGAGCGATTTAAATAAACAAATGTTATTTAATATGTCCTTTGCTTTGATTCCAAAATACGGGAGGTAGAAGCGCGCTTGTTGTTGGCCAAGGGTTTTTTTTCCACTTCTCTTATCCAACCCACTAAGGCCTGGGAAAATGTCAACCTCTCCAGGGAATGAGACCCACCAGCCGTCCTTCGAAAACCAGATCTTAGTGCCTAGATCCCTGAGGAAGAACTGGGGCTTGTTCATGGGGTAAACAGAGACCCACTTGGAGTGAAGGGGAGAGTGGGAGTCGGTCTCGCGGGGATCCTCCCGGCAATTCCAAAGGCCCTAAAATAATATCGACTTTAGAAAACTTAGAAGACTATTTGAGATGAACAGATAGAGAGAGAGAGAGAGAGAGAGAGAGAGAGAGGTAGGTAGATAGATAGATAGATAGATAGATAGATAGATAGATAGATAGATACATACATACATACATACATACATACATACATACATACATACATACATAGAAAAATAGAGAGATAGAAAAATAGAGAGATGGATAGATGGATGGATAGAAAGAGAGAGAGGGAGAAAGAGAGGGATGGATGGATAGATAGATAGCAAGATAGAGAGAGAGGGAAGGGGGGAGGGATGGAAAAATAGAGAAAGAGGAAGATAGAGAGATAGAAAGATAGAAGATAGATAGAGATGGAGAGAAGATAGATAGATAGAGATAGAAGATAGATAGATAGATAGATAGATAGATAGATAGATAGAAGATAGATAGATAGAAGATAGATAGAGATAGAAAAAGAGAGATGGATGGATAGATAGATAAATAGAGAGATAGGAAGATAGATAGCAAGATAGCAAGATAGATAGATAGATAGATAGATAGATAGATAAATAGCAAGATTGAGAGATAGAGGGGTGATGGATGGATAGATAGATAGCAAGAAAGATAAATAGATAGCAAGATAGATAGATGAGAGAGAGATAGAAAATAGACAGAAAGAGATAGATGGATGTATAGATGGATAGATAGATAGATACAAAGATAGGAAGATAGACAGCAAGAAAGAAAGATAAATAGATAGATAGCAAGATAGCAAGATATATGATAGATAGAAAAATAGACTGAGAGAGATAAATGGATGGATACATGGATAGAAAGATAGATAGATAGATAGAAAATTAGGAATACAGACAGCAGGAAAGCAAGATAAATAGATAGCGAGATAGATAGAAAGAAAAATAGAGAAATAGATAGAGATGGATGGATGAATGGGTGGATAGATAGGAAGATAGAAAGAAAGATAAATAGATATCAAGATAGAAAGAAAAATAGAGAGAAAGAGAGATAAATATATGGATGGATAAATAGATAGATGGATAGATAGATAGACAGATAGACAGATATGAGTGTGTATATGATGCCTGCCTCTCCTAAATATCTGCGTGTGCGTGCGCCTGTGGGTTTACGGCGACCCCACGGATTTCCTATGGTTTCCTCAGACAAGGAAGGTCCAGAGGTGGTTTGGCAGGTTCCTTGCTCTTAAACACAGCCAATGGGTCCTGGGATTATAATTGGCAGCCTCCTATCCAAGGACTATCCACCAGGGTTGACCTCGCCTGGCTTCCACGGTCAAAAGCGGGATGCCCCGAAGCGCGGAGCCGGGGCCAGGGAAGCCCTGGAAGGCCGCTTTGGTCCTGGGAGAGTGTCCCCGGTTTCCAGGCGTGAGGACTATCCCCTGGCGAGCAGGAGGAGCCTTGGGGTGCCTGCCGGCCTACCTGCGTCTGGGTGAGTCCCAAGGAGGCGGCCAGCTCGGCCCTCTCGGGCAGCGCCAGGTACTGGGTCTGCTGGAAGCGCCGGTTCAAGGCCTGGAGCTGGAGGCTGGAGTAGATGGTGCGCGGCTTCCGGATCTTCTTGCCTTTGCCGTTGAAGCGCACCTCGCCGCCTTCCACCACCGTGCTCTTCTCCGCCTCGGTCCCTGAGGGCAAAGGGAGGGGGAAGAAGGAGGAGGAGGAGGAGGAGGAGAAGGGCTGCCTCAGTCTTCCCTCTGAGTCCCAAGGGCTCCGAAGAGAGAGAGAGAGACCCGCTTCAATGCTGCTGCTGCTGCTGTTTTGGCATCCGAGGAGGAGAGCCAGGCTCCATCGCCCGAGGAGTAACACGCAAAGAGAGGCGAGGGGGAAAAAGTTTGCTATTTTTACAGGCAGCGGCGGCGGCGGCACTTTAGGTTTAATTGCCCTTAATTGCATACATTGTTTATGGCGCTACGCAATAAATAATTGCCGAGCCTAATAGGCGCACATCTGGGGGGGGAGGGGGGTTGGCTGTGGAGAGGAGAGGCATTCCCCATCCTGGGTTTTGCCAACCGGGCCCCGCGGGGCTTTGTGGGCGAGATCCAGGGAAGGGCGGCAGCCCCGCAGGCCTGGGGACTCCCTCTCTCTCTCTCTGGAGGTCGGGGAAAGAAAGGGAGGCAGAGGAAGAAGACCCTTCCCTTTCTCTTCTCCAGCGAGAAAGTCCCATTCTTTTCTTCTCTCCAGGGAGAAAGCCCCCTTCCTTGATTTCCTCCTGGGAGAAAGTCCTGTCCCCTTTTCCCTTCGTGGAGAAACTCCTTTGCCTTGACTTCCTCCATTGAAAAAGTCCCATTCTTTTCTTCTCTCTAGGGAGGAGGTCCTATCTCTTTTTCCCTCCAGAGAGAAAGTCCCATCCCTTGATTTCTTCCATGGAGAATGTCCCATGCTTTTCTTTTCTCCAGGAAGAAACTCCCATTCCCTTTTCCCTTCGTGAAGTAAGTCCTCTCCCTTGATTTCCTCCAAGGAGAAAGTCCCATCCCTTTTTTCTTTTGTGGAGATAAAGTCCCCTTCCTTGATTTCCTCCATGGAGAATGTCCCATCCCTTTTCCCCTTCGTGGAGAAAGAATTCCCTTCCTTGATTCCCTCCATGGAGAAAGTCACATCCCTTTTTCCTCCGTGTAGAAAGAATTCCCTTTCTTTATTTCCTCCATGGAGAAGGTCCCATTCTTTTCTTCTCGCCAGGGAGAATGTCTCCTTTCTTAACTTTCTCCAAGGAGAAAGTCGTATCATGGAGATAGCTCCTTTCCTTAATTTCCTCCATGGGGAAAGTCTCATTATTTTCTTCTCTCCATGGAGAAAGTCCCAACCTTTTTTCCCTTCGTGGAGAAAGTCTCCTTCCTTGATTTTCTCCAAGGATAAAGTCCCATTCCCTTTTCCTCCATGTGGAATGAGTCCCTTTCCCTTCCCCCCCTCATTTTCCTCCCTGGAGAAGGTCTCCTTCCTTTCCCCTCTGTGGGGCTTTGTTTGCGTGCTCTTGCCTTTCTTTCCCGGTCTCCCTGAGTCCCGCGGGGCCTCTTCCTTGGGGGGTCTTGGGGGCCCCTCTCCCCCCCCTCCCCCCCTCCCCTTGCCCCCTCCCCCCTGTCCCCCCCCCCCCCCCCCCCCCCCAAGCCGAGCCAAGCCAAGCCGGGTGTACCTGTCTCCTCGAGGCGGGCCTGGGCCAGGCTGGCGCTGTTGGGGTAGGACTGGACGGAGCTCATGTAGGGGTTCCCGGGGTGGCTGCCTCCTCCGGAGTTGACATAGGGGTATCCCAGGGGCCGGGAGAAGGACGAGGCGGCGGTGTAGGAGCTGTCGGGCTGCGCGTGTCCGGCCGCGTGCAAACAGTGCATGGAGTAGTGTCCGTGGGAGAGCGGCGAGGGGGGCATCTGCTGCCCCGGAGGGCCAAACTCCATGAAGACCGCCTTGCCCGAGACCGGGCTGCTCAGGCTCTCTGGCATGCTGGTCATGGTCATCGCTCGCCGCTGCCTTGGGTGCCTCTCGCTCTCGCTCAGAGGCTCTTTCTCCGTCCCTCTCGCCTCTTCCTCCTCCTCCTCCTCCTCCTCCTCCTTCTTTGGGGGGCTCTCTCTCCCTCTTTCTCTCCTTTTCCCCCCTCCCCCTCCTCTCGGGACCCAAGTTAAGAAGATGAAGCCCGGGGCTTTTCACTTTCCATTCATAAGGAAGGGGGAGGGAGAAATACAGAGAGATAGAAAGGGATATAAATATATAAATATATCGAAAGATGGAGTTTGTCTCCTTTGAAAAAGTCGCAAGCGTGGAGAGCCGGAGATCCTACCCAAACTCGCCTAAAAGCTTTGACTCAGCCAAACCCGATGAATATGCATGAGCCCGCAGAGCTGATTGGCCCGCCGTGGGGCAGAATCGCTGCCGATTGGCCGGAGACGCTTTTCGGGGCTCGGCGGCTGGACCCGGGCGAGACGGAGACGGAGGCGAGGACGTCGGAGGAGGAAGAAGAAGAGGGAGAGGAGGAAGGAAAGGAGAGAGAGGAGGAGGAGGAGGAGGAAAAGGAGGAGGAGGAGGAGGAGGAAGAGGAAGAAGAGGAGGGGGAGGAGGAAGAAGAAGAGGAAAAGGAGGAGGAGAAGGAAGAGGAAAAAGGGGAAAAAGAGGAGGGGGAGGAGGAAAAGGAAGGGGGAAAAAAGAGGAGGATGAAAAAGAGGAAGAAGAGGAGGAGGTAGAAGAGGAGGATGAGGAGGAAAAAGAGGAAGAGGGCGGGAAGAGGAGGAAGAGGAAGAAGAGGAGGAGGAGGAAGAGGGAGAAGAAGAGGAGGAAGAGGAAGAGGAGGAAGAAGGGGAAAGAAGAGAAGAGGAAGAGGAGGAAGAAGAGGAAATAAGAGAAGAGGAAGAGGAGGAAGAAGAGGAAAATGAGGAGGAAGAAGAGGAAAAGGATAAAGGGGAAAAGAGGAGGAAGAAGAAGAGGAGGAAGAGGGAGAAAAGAGGAGGAAGAGGAAGAGGCAGGAGAAGAGAAAGCAGAAGAAGAGGAAGCAGTAGAGGAAGAGGAGGAAGAGGAGGAAGAAGAGAAGGAAGAAGGGGAAGAGGAGGAGGACGAAGAGGGAGGGGAGGAGGAAGAGGAAGAGGAGGAAGAGGGCAGCGCGCCTTGGCCGAATGAGGGGAGACCCAAACTGAGGATCCCCCCTCAAAAAAAAAAAACCAAGACAGTCAGGGGCACCCCTTTTTCCCATCTCAGCTCTAGCAAGGCGAGGATCCTCTCGTCTTGGCCCCAAAGCAACACCAGCCTCAGCATCAAGGGGCAGGAACCCGGGCACAGCAGAGGGCAAAGGGCTGAGGCTCTCCCTGGCTGGAACTTCACTGCCATAGAATGCAGGCAAAATTGTATTACATTGGGCGGCCATTGGCCAGAGGATGCAGTTCGAACAGTACACAACCAGCAGGCGAAAGGCCCCCCTTGGCCTCCTCTTCCTCGTTCCACACTGATCCTTTCAGGCAGCTTCCAACTGGAATGGCTAGGCATTAGGCAACACACCCCCATGGAAGCAAGTCCTGCATGCGCCTCAGTTGCTCTGCACTTTAGGTCACCACCGTCAGGGCCTAGGGTTCTAGGATTTCCTAGATAATTATACAGCGAAACCGGGTTGAACCCGCATTAAATGGCCAGCGTCTACTTCTATTTTCGTCCACTTCCCCAAGCTCTTCGATTATTTACCCTTTCTCATGCTGTGTCTCATGTTTTGCAAAACAAACCCCCTTAATCTTAATGTAGCTTTCCTTACCTGTCAACAGGGAGTTTGCAAACGTTTCTTGGTGAACCCTAGAAATCTATTAATTTTGAAGAGATCAAGGTTTTTAACTGCATTAAATGATCAGTGTGCAAGACTCTATTGCACAGCTCAAAACGGCAGGATAGGGCAGTGTAGATCCCGCCTCAATGGGTGGCTTGGTTTGGACGGAAACTTTTACATTTCAAAGGTTCACGCATTTTAAGCGGGGGGGGGGGGGACTCTCCATCGGGGTGAAAAGTGAGTTTCTCAAACAGTAGGAAGTTTGAAATTCTTTCAAATTACTACCTGAGGGCTCTGCAGGGTTCCTTCAAAAGGAACATTTGTATCTCAGGGCCCTTCCACACAACGTAATTAAATCCCACATTATCTGCTTTGAACTGGGATATATGGCAGCGTGGACTCAAGGCCCTTCCACACAGCCCCATATTCCAAATATTAAGGCAGAAAATCCCACATTATCTGAGTGTGGACTCAAATAACCCAGTTCAAAGCAGATATTGTGGGATTTTCTGCCTTGATATCCTGGCTGTGTGGGAGGGCCCTCAAATAATTAGGGCCTCGTCCGGGATAGCATTCTGTGGTTGCAGCTACACTTTAAGATGGATGCAGCTTGACATCGCTTTAGTTGCCCGTGGCTCAATGCTATGGGCTGCTGGGAGTTAGAGTTGTGTGAGGTACCGGCACTCTTAGGGCCCATCCACACAGCCCTATATTCCAGAATATCAAGGCAGAAAATCCCACAATATCTGAGTGTGGATATTGTGGGATTTTCTTCCTTGGTATTCTGGGATATAGGGCTGTGTGGAAGGGCCCTACGTCCACACTCAGATAATGTGGGGGCCCTTCCACACAGCCCTGTATCCCAGACTGTCAAGCCATAAAATCCTACAATATCTGCTTTGAACTGGGTTATCTGAGTTCAGACTCAGATAATGTGGGATTTTCTGCCTCGATATTCTGGGATATAGGGCTGTGTGGAAGGGCCCTAAGTCCACACTCAGAAGATAGTTCCATCTTGTCTCACCTGCTTTACTAATAATATAATATAATATACATATAATATTTATAATATTATAATGTAATACAATATACTACTACCAATAATAATAATAATAATAATAATACAATATTATAATTATATGTTTTATATTACATTTAATATTACTAATAATAGTACAATATAATGGTATAGTACAATATAGTAATTTATAATACTGATATTGTACTATCTATGTACTATAGTAATATATAATACTGATATTGTACCGGTGGTGCAGTGGGTTAAACCCCTCTGCCGGCAGGACTGAAGACCCGAAAGGTCGCAGGTTCGAATCCGGGGAGAGGTGGATGAGCTCCCTCTATCAGCTCCAGCTCCTCATGCGGGGACATGAGAGAAGCCTCCTACAAGGATGATCAAAACATCAAAATCATCTGGGTGTCCCCTGGGCAACGTCCTTGCAGACGGCCAATTCTCTCACAACAGAAGCGACTTGCAGTTTCTCAAGTCGTTCCTGACACGACCAAAATAAAATAAAATAAATTGTACTATGCTAATAATATAATGTATTGTATGTATATACATCTTGTAAGCCGCTCTGAGTCCCCTTCAGGGTGAGAAAGGTGGCATATAAATGGCATAAATAAATAAATAACGTGGGATTTTCTGTAGGCCTGTGTGGAAGGGGTCTTAGGCAGAGAAGGCTAAAGAAAGGCCTTGTGGAACCACAACTCCCATGTTTCTAGAGCATTGCGCCATGGCACACCTGCATTAATTCCAGGTGGAAGCTTTTTTTGTGTCAGGAGCGACTTGAGAAACTGGTGGGAGAGAATTGGTCGTCTGCAAGGACGTTGCCCAGGGGACGCCCGGATGTTTTGATGTTTTACCCTCCTTGTGGGAGGCTACTCTCATACCCCTGCATGGGGAGCTGGAGCTGTCAGAGGGAGCTCATCCGCGCTCTCCCTGGACCTGTCGGTTTTCAGTCCTGCCGGCACAAAGGTTTGACCCATTGCGCCACCGGGGGCTCCTTTTGCTATGCTGGGGTGTTGTGTGGTTTCCTAGCAACATTATAAGGCGGTGTGGATCCAGCCAAAGTGTGGTCCTGAATCCGAGCAGCACCCCCCTTCTCCTCTGATTCTCTCCGAGGGAGGATTGCAGCGTCTCCCCTGGGCCAGGCCTTCCCAAGTGACTGTCGACTAATGAGAAAGCGGCGTCTAGTGCTGCCTCCTGCCATGTAGGCCTTGGGGAGGGAGGGAGGGGAGGATGCTGGACGGCGGCGGAGTGTGTTTGGGGGGGGGGGGAGGTGATGCTCTCGCGGAAAGTTCACACGTGCAGCTGTATTAGTTACTGATTCGTGTGATTAAATGCTAGTCTCAAGTGCCCTGATCCGCAGCTGAAGGCGGCCCCATTAGCATAACACTGATGTTTAATTTTCATACGCATAATTAGCCATATATTTAGCGCTAATAGCGGCGCGCTCAGCCCTTGGCCGCCTTGCAAACAGACTCTCTCTGTGTGTAATATGTGTGTGTGTGTGTAAATCATCTCTCTCTCTCCCTCTCTCTCTCCCAGGTTTGGCCTGAGCTGAACTTCTCTCCCCGCCCCCCTTTTCTCCCTCGGTCCCACCTCGATTCGTGGACCCCCATCTCGGGGAACCGAGCCCACGTTTGGGCAAAACCTAACCCCAAACAAGCCAACCCTGCATGCGCCTCAGCCCAAGGCGGGGGGGTGGCGCTCCAATCCTGGAAGTGGAAAGGGGGGGGGGGTTGCCCAAAAGAGGGGGACCCATCGAACCCCTTTCCCCTCCCGCCCCCTTCTTGGGTCGCAAACGCTTCAGCAGAGCCTCCCTTCAGTCCCCAGATCCTCTTCCGAGGGGTTGGCAGCGCCTTCTCCGCTCCACAGAGAGACTTTCCGCGGGAACACAGAGTGTAAGTCATCCGTGGGATTTCTTTTTGGGGGTGGGCAGCCTTTGGAAGGGGTTTCTCTAGCCTCCCCAATGCGCTTCAACATCTGGAGGGATCCTTGCTGGATCTACATTTCCCTACATGGCCAGGATCTGATCCCAGATTATTTTTGAACCTACACTGCTAGAATATCCGGGATCAGATCCTGGGATATAGATCCAGCCCCAGATCTAGGGGGAAAGTCCGGCAACTCCTGGAGGGTCGAGGTAGCGGGATTTGACGGAGAGGAAGGAAGCACAGCGGCAGAAGTTACTGTGACTTTTGTTAGACGGGTTGCTGTGAGTTTTCCGAGCTGTGTGGGGATGTTCCAGAAGCATTCTCTTCTGACGTTTCGCCCACATCTATGGCAGGCATCCTCAGAGGTCTGTTGGAAACGAGGCAAGCGGGGTTTATATATCTGTGAACTGTCCAGGGTGGGAGGAAGAACTCTTGTCTGTTGGAGGCAGGTGTGAATGTTGCAATTGGCCACCGCGATTAGCATTGAATATATTTCCAACAGACCTCACAACCTCAGAGAATGCCTGCCATAGATGTGGGCGAAACGTCAGGAGAGAATGCTTCTGGAACATGGCCATGCAGTCCAAAAAACTCACATATCTTTCTCTCACCCTAGGCAATATTCCACAAATATATAAACCTCACTTGCCTATCTATCTATCTATCTATCTATCTATCTATCTATCTATCTATCTATCTATCTATCTATCAGCAACACAATAATAATAATAATGAAGCATTCTCTCCTGACGTTTCTCCCACATCTATGGCAGGCATCCTCAGAAGTTGTGAGGTCTGTTGGAAACTAGGCAAGTTAGGTTTATATATCTGTGGAATGTCCAGGGTGGGAGGAAGAACCCGTCTGTTGGAGGCAGGTGTGGATGTTGCAATTGGACACCTTGATTAGCATTGAATGGCCTTGCAGTTTCAAGGTCTGGCTGCTTCCTGCCTGGGGGAATCCTTTGTTGGGAGGTGACTAGCTGGCCCTGTTTGTTTCTTGTCTGGGATTCCCCTGTTTTGGAGTGTTATTCGTTATTTAATGTTTCGATTTTAGGGTTTTTAAATATTTTCGAAACATGGCCATACAGCCCAGAAAATGCACCTGATTCTGGCCATGAAAGCCTTCTACAATACATTTTGTTAGATGGTTGTTAGTTCTCCATTGGTTTTTGAGGCATTGCTAAAAAGCAGAGTCACAATGGATTTGTTGGCGGTTAGGCTGGGTTGGGGGTATGATGCCTCTCAGTCTCCATGCCAACCTAGACTGCATCTTCACTGTCATTTAATACAGTTCAAATTGTATAAAATTGCAGTGTAGATTCAATCTTTGAGGTTTTTTTTCCTTCTCTCCCATGAAAATAGGATTCCAGGGGAATCTCCAGTCCCTTCTATACTGCCATATACAACCCAGATTATCTGCTTTGAACTTTATATATAATGGATTATAAAGGGGGGGGGGGTGCCTTAAAAGTTTGGCCTCGCCACCTACTCTGCTGGCAGAGACCTTGTCAAGTGTTTCTTTGGGCACATCTACACTAAGCACTGAAGTCTTTTTATATAGGAATCAGTTTGAGGCCTAGATGGTGATGACATAAACCACAAAGCAGTGGTGCACATTAAAGACTTCCTTTTGTGCCTTTTTGTGGGTTGTTTGTAGTCTGGCTACTGCAGTTTGAAGCTGAATTCAAACTATATTAAAGGGTCAGGGTGGGTGGGGTCTCAGTCACACTCCCCAAGGAAACACCCCCCTTCTTTATGTGCCCCAGTGAGGCTCCAGTTAAGCATATTTAGGACTGCACCCCCATCTCTGCTCTTCTGCAGAGACAAACCCCTTCAACTCAACCTCGTAGTTGGCATTCACAGCATGACCTCTTTGACTTCCACTATGTGGTGCAATTATCATTTAGTTTCTGAAATGGGTCCCTTTAGGCAACCAAGGGCATCCAAAAATGTTGCAGGGAGGTTGGGGACACAGGCCTTATTCCCTCCCTTCTGGTACCCTTTGTGAACCTCAGGGCGTCCTGGGTTCAAATCCCTTCTGTCTTATTTAGGTCCGAACTTCAAAAATCTGAGCCAGCTTAGCGATGGGATCTAATTCAACTCTTGTACTGATTTAATGATCTAAAACATAAATTTACTAACTACCGCAGGATTTATTGCTGACACCTATTTAGTGTCAGATTATACTTGCACTGTATGTGTGTGTGATGTGCCTTGGAGTCTCTTGTCACTTTATGGTGGTCTCATGACCTCTTTGACTTCCACTATATGGTGCAGTTATAGTTTAGTTTCTGAAACGGGTCCCTTTCGGCAACCAAGGGTACCAAAAAATGTTGCCGGTCGATTGGGGACACAGAGGCCTTGATTTTCCACAGGATTTCTTTAGGCTAAGAATACTCAGAGGTGGTTTGGCCAGTTCCTTCCTCTGAAATGGAGTCTACAGGACATGGTATCTGTTGGTTGTCTCCCATCCAAGTACCAGCCAGGATTGACTGTTTAGCTTCCACAATCAGGCTGATCTGATGCTTTCAGGGTATTTGGGGTGATCATTGGGGAAAAGGGTGCAAATGTGTGCATACCCCAGGCCTTCCTCAGGATGGACAAATCTGGAACCCTTCGCAACCCCCCCCCCCCCCCCCCCCCCCCCCCCGACTCTCTCTTGCTAAGGCAGGGATTTTCAACCTGTGGGTCCCCAGGTGTTTTGGCCTACAACTCCCAGAAATCCCAACCAGTTTATCAGCTGTTAGGATTTCTGGGAGTTGGAGGACAAAACATCTGGGGACCCACAGGTTGAGAACCACTGCTCTAAGGGCATCCTAACTGTAGAACATCCCACAGATCTATAAACCCCACTTGCCTAATAGCCTCCCACAAGGGTGGTAAAATATCAAAAAACATCTGGGCATCCCCTGGGCAACGTCCTTGTGGACAGCAAATTCTCTCACACCAGAAGCAACTTGCAGTTTCTCAAGTTGCTCCTGACACACACACACAAAGTTTTCAACAGACCTCACAACCTCTGAGGATGCCTGCCATAGATATGGGTGAAACATCAGGAGAGAATGCTTCTGGAACATGGCCATCCAGCCCTTAAAATTCACAGCAACCCAGTAGACTTTCTCTCTCTGTTTTTCCACCTTTCTGCAATCACCTTTCTAATGAGGATTATAAATGTGTACCATAAATGCTACCTCCTCAGGTCTAATTGCTAAGCAAACAGCTGTTACCACAGCAGTTGGTAAAAATCCTGCGGTCCTAATGAAATTAACTTGAGTTGGGAGGGGAGAGAGGGAAACCACCAAAGTTCAGGTGCTGGGCCTCCTCTGAGACAAATCTTAAGCCCTCTGGGATCTTGGCATGTTTGAGGTTCCTGGACACCGAGGATAGAAACCAGAAACAGCAACAGATGCCTGATTGAACCGATCCCAAAGTTTGGTGATGGGGTCCCCATAGGTCACATTAAGTCAGCTTGTATCCAAGGATAATAATTCCTAAGTTTAAGGAGAATGAGTGCCAACCTGGTGTAATGCACCTTTGGAGTGAGAGGCATTGTTTTTACTGAGAAAATGAAGCCTTGCATTTCCCTTTCTTCTCTTTTCATTGCTTAGATCAAACTGGCTTAAGTCCCATATGTTTTAGACAAAGCTCCTCTGCCTCAGCCAATATAGACAATGACCAGAAATGATGTGAGATATAGCCTTGCACGGTGTAGTGCTTGGAGTTTTGGACTATGTATCACTTTGAGACTACGGTTTGAACCCCTACTCAGTCATAGAAACCTGGAAGTCACACTCTCAGCCTCAAAGGAAGGCAAATCTCCTTTGAAAGTCCTGATAGGGTCCTATGATTCCTTGATAGGGTAGCTGTAGGGCAGCAGTTCCCAACTTTTGGTCCTCTAGGTGTTTTGGGCTTCATCTCCCACAATTCCTAGCAGCTGGTAAGATGGCTGGGATATCTGGGAGTTGAAGTCCAAAACAACTGGAGGACCAAAGGTTGGGAACCAATGCTGTAGGGTCAACATAAATCAGAACGTTATCAGTTCAGCCCATGATCATTTTTTTTGGGTGAAGGGAGTGTGAAGTATCCTTCCATTTTTCTCAGGTACCTTAGAGAAATCCTGGATTCCATCCCAACTAGTGCTCCTGGCTGCTTGCTAGGATTGGTGTGTGAAGAGACAAGGATGAGGAACATGGCAATATAATGTCACTTTGCAACAACTACCTGGATTTCAGTTTTCATGATGTTGTCATTAGAGTAGGATTTACTTTCTATTCCATACAACTAAGATGGCAAAATGCTGTAGGGATCAGACCAAACTACAACTCCCAGGACTCCCATAGCCTGGGAGTCCCCATCCACAGTTAGTGCAGATTTAAGGCGTTTGGATCCCCTACCCTCTAATTGGGATGTATAGGGACTTCAAAGGCTGCTGGGCTTTCAGGTTACAGACCCACGAATCCTATTTCCATTCCTCTCCCCTGAACTCAATGGGGTTTACTATTAAGCCAGCTATATTTATTTATTTACGATATTTATAGCCTGCCTTTTTCAGCCATATGGCGACTCCAGGCGGGTTACAGATTGGTACAATTCGATGTCAGGCATTCATAAAAGTGCGATTAAAAACAATCAACATTACAATATAAAACAGAAATAAAAACCATTAAAGCATATAATCATCGGTGTCATCTTGTTAAAAACGTTATCCAGTAATATCGTCTGGCCATTCCATGTTCATCATTCATAGTTCCGTGTTATCTATTCTGCTGCATTCTCAAAAGCTTGCTCAAAGAGCAAGGTCTTTACTTTTTTTCTGAAAGTCAGGAGGGAGGGGGTCGATCTAATATCCCTGGAGAGGGAGTTCCATAGTTGGGGGGCCACCACTGAGAAGGCCCTGTCCTTCGTCTCTGCCAATTGCACTTGCGAGGCAGGCGGGATTGAGAGCAGGGCCTCCCCAGACGATCTTAAGCTCCTAGATGGTTCATAGGAGGAGATATATTTGGACAGGTAAGCTATATGGTCTTGTATCCCCAAAGTGCTGGGTAGCACCTCACTGTAGGCACCCCTGGTGGTGCAAGACCAAAAGGTCAGCAGTTCAATTCTGGGAGGAGGGTGAGCTCCCATCTGTCATCTCCAGCTTCCCATGTGGGGACATGAGAGAAGCCTCCCACAGGATGGTAAAATATCCAGGCACCTTCTGGGTAACATCCTTGCAGATGGCCAATTCTTTCACACCAGAAGCAACTTGCAGTTTCTCAAGTTGTTCCTGACACACACACACACAACCTCACTGTAAACCTAAGGGTGTATCTATGATGAAATTTGACACTATGACTTAAGGCTAAGAGGTCCTGGGAGTTGTAGTTTGGTGAGCCAGACCTTTTTTTCCCAACGAGACCCTCACATATCCTTGAGAAAGACAGAAAGGAAGAAAAACACGCACAAGGTGTTGGCCTGGCTTTATTTGGCCTGGAAAGGGGCTTTGAGACCCCGGCTTTCACTTTAACCTCTCTCTCTCCTCCAAATATAGGGAATTTTCTTCTTGCCCATCATGGGAGGGAGCGGGAAATAGGAGGCACATACAAAATTTGCCTTGTGAAGTATAACAAAATGGAGGAAGAGGGTTTATGTATACCCCACAGTCCTTTAAGAGCCAAAAAGGGTGCCACCCATTCTGAGGTGATTTAGTTCATTGAAGAATATGACCCCCCTGCAAGTTTTTCCCCCCTGAGGTAGAGTCACTGCCAGGAAGAAAGATGGTGCCTTCCCCCTCAGATGTGGGCTCCATCCATTAAGAAATGTCCTTCAAAGCTGTTACTAAGATTTCGCCCACACAAGGTCATTTTCCTCCCCTTGTTTTGAGATCAGCAGAAGGTGCACTTTTGGGTGGAAATGGATCTCAAACCTCCTCTTCGGGCAGGTGGGTCAAGATTTCAGCACCACCGGGTGTAATGACAAGAGTATGCTCAAACTGGGCTGACCTGAAAGACAAGGGGGAAAAGGCAGCTATATCAACCAGGGATAGAGATGGCACCCAAGAAGAGGCCTGTTTGTTTATTTGAGGGAAGCAAAGAAGAAAGAGATGGAGGGGGAAAAGACCTCCCAGCCTCTCCCTTCCCACAAAACCACCTCAAGTCTTCCCTCCTTCAATACAAATTGGTTAAATCCAACAGCAGTACCTTTTATTGTCCAAGGAGACGGCCGTCCATTTGTCCCTCAAGATTTTGAACTCAGATGTTCCTTCCATGATGATGGGTTCTGTCAGAACACAAAACAAGGATTGGTTCAGGGCCTGAAATGCCCCTCTTTCCCATCTTCAAAATTTCAGGTTGTTCAGGGGTGAATCTACACTGTAGAATTAACTCAGTTTGCCTGCCCTGGTTCAGTGCTATGAAATCGTAGGTAAAGGTTTTCCTCTGACTTAAATCCAGTTGAGTCCAACTCTGGAGGTTGGTGCTCATCTCCATTTCTAAGCCGACAAGACGGCATTGTCCATAGAAACCTCCAAGGTTATGTGGCCGGCATGACTGCATGGAGCGCTGTTACCTTCCCGCTGGAGCAGTACCTATTGATCTACTCACATTTGCATGTTTTTGAACTGCTAGGGTGACAAAAGCTAGGGCTAACAGCAGGAGCTCACCCCCTCCCCAGATTCGAACTTGCAACATTTTGATCAGCAAGTTCAGCAGCTCAGCAGTTTAACCCACTGCGCCACTGGGGGCTATGAAATCACACAAGTTGTAATGTTATGACATCTTTCTTTAGCCTTCTCTGCCAAAAGAATGTTGATGCCTCACCAAACTACAACTCCCATGAGTCTGTAGCTTTGAGCCATGGCAGTTCAAGTGGTGTCAGGCTGCACTGCTTTTAGACTGTACCCCAGGGGAAATTTGTCTTCACCTGTACCCTTCTTTCTCTCTTTTGAGCGACTTTGCTGAGGTGGAAACGCGACACACCTCCCAGGATCAAAACTGAGGGTTAAGAAATGGAAGAAGGGCATTCCAATCAAGCTGTAATTAATATCCCAATGGATCACAAATAATGACCCAAATATCAGCTACCTCCCTCCAAAGAGCAAGGGGGAAATGGAAATATTTGAATGTTGTTGTGTGTATTTTGTTTAACATTCTTTAAATTTTCATTAAGTCAGCAAAACAACAATTTTCTTATTTCCCTCTAATTGCCCAGCCATTTAGGCACCCCTGAGCGAGGAATACATTTTTACCCACCCCTTTTCAAACCTTTTGTGATTGGTGCTTGATCTGGTCAATCTTCCAGAAGGAGATAGCTGATTGGCTACTCCTCACAGAGTAAGACTCTTAGGCTCTGCTAGGCCAGAGAAGGACTTTCTTTTTGGAGATGTTGTGTTGGATGCAGAGGTGTCAAAGTTGTGGCTTTCTGAGTGCTTGGGCCTCCAACTCCCAGAAATCCTATCCAGCTTATTCAATGGCCAGGAATTCTGGGGGATGAAGTCCAAAATGCCTGGAGGGCCACCAGTTTGACACCACTGTGTTGGAGGGAAGGGTGGGAGATGAATCTGGGAATGGCATCTTTCTTGGAAAGGGAGCTCTCCTCAAATCCCTCATCAAACTTCAAGGATTGGGGGTGCATCTACATTGTACAACAAATGCAGTTTGACACTGCTTTAACTGCAGTGGCTCTATGCTATGGAGTCGTAAGAGTTGTAGTTTTCCAAGTCTTTAGCTTTTAGCAGTGGTGCCTCACCAAACTACAAATCCAAGGATTCTATAGAATCGAGTCTTGGCAGTTCAAGTAGTGTCAAACTGCATTATTTCTATGGTGTCGATCGATGCAGCCTGAGATATTTTCATTTCTTTATTCCTAATTATTTTACTTTCAAGTGGTTGACTCCATAGGGCTATTGTGTAAAAGTTTTCCCTTGACATTAAGTCTAGTTGTGTCTGACTCTGGAAGGTGGTGCTCATCTCCATTTCTAAGTCAAAGAGCCAGTGTTGTTCATAGACACCTCCTAGATCATGTTGCCAACATGACTGCATGGAGTGCTGTTACCTTCTCAATGGAGCACTACCTATTGATCTACTTGCATTTGCATGTTTTCAAACTGCTAGGTTGGCAGACGCTGGGGCTGACAGTGGAAGCTCACGCCACTCCCTGGATTTGAACTGCTGACCTTTTGGTCAGCAATTTCAGCAGCTCAGCAGTTTAACTCGCTAGAAGGATTCAGGCCTAAACAATGCAACTGTGCTTTTTTAAAAAGCTATGGTGTTTCAGTCCTTCATGTCTGAGTAACAAAAATGCTAACTATCAGAGGTCCTTAATAGGCTTCAACATTTCTGATCTTGTTAAAAAAACCCCACAAACTTCAGCTGGATTAGTGTTTAATAATGGGACTGGGAAATGGTAAGAGCCTCAGATGAAATAATCCCTTCCAAGAAATAAAGGCATACAGTCCTATCAGTCTGTGAAAATTATCAAAATAGTTGAACAAAAATGTTGTATAAACTCTTAACTTCAGCAAAGGTCCTAAGAAAAGTATTCCCAGATTCCTTCAACTTCAGGATCAAACGTGAACTAACCTATTGTGAACGCCATGCCTTCTTGCATTAACAAATCACTTCTGTTTTCTGCAAAACAAAGCAAAATATTTTATCAATCACAAAAAGAACACAATAATTTATAGTGTCACATCCAAACTGTTGCTCTTTTGCATTTTTGTGGGATGAAGAACAACTCCCATCCACATGCGCGGCTGAGGGTTTCCAAAGCTTCAAAGCAGCAGCTCAAAAGCCCCTGCTTCAGGCTTGGGATATGGCCCTTTTAGACCAACAAAAGCATGCTAAAAGTCTCTTATAAGAGAACACACTCTGTTCAAAATAAGGGTTGTTTTTTTAACCACGAAACATTCCCTCCTCCTAGCCCAATGTTTACTGTTAATCTTTACTTTTCCTTTGTTTGTTGTTGTTTGTTCCCTTTCCTGGTTATTTGCTGGATTGCTAGTGTTAAGAACATGAATGCTGTAAACATTTAATGTAGTATTACACCTGTACATGAACTAACAAAACATTCAGGAAAAAAATAAATATTAAAATACCAGCAAACAATGCAGACAACACCCCAATGTTTTTATGGGAGTGAGCAAAAGACAGGAAATACACCATTTACAAATCAAATTATGTGATAATTTAAAGGGAGAAGGGTGGAGACAATGGGTTTTAATTTTAATATAAAAAGTGTTTTATTCAAAAACACACAAAAGCAAAACTAAAACTAGACATGCCAGTTCTAGGGAGCGGAACAAATGTGTACCCCCAATTCTTGCTCAGCATTTCCCCTTAGACAGAAGTAATAAACGGGATTGACTTCAGAGCAAAACAAAGAAGCTAAAATGCTATCTTTTTTAGGAGGTGGGGAGAGTGGTACAGTCAAATTACTAGGAACTACTTTGGGTTCTTCGCTATTCATGCTCCTTTTTGTCTTAGCTCTTTGCATGAAATCCCCCTCAAAAATGTGTAAGGTCATATTATTATTATTATTATTATTATTATTATTATTATTATTACTTTATTTGTACCCCGCTAGCATCTCCCAAGGGATTCGATGCAGCTTACACAGGCCGAAGCCCCAAAACACAATACAACAATACAATACCTAAAGCAAATTCAAAACAGTTAAGCAGAAAAAACAATAACAGTAACAATACAACAAGACACTATTAAAACTGGGCCAGCCAGAGTAGTGGGTACAGGATTAAAAGTGCTGATGTGGCGGGAGGAATGTAGGATTGTAAAGTAAGTGCAGTGTGCAGTGTGTCTTTCTGTATTATTAAAAGGGGCAGGAGCCCCCGGTGGCACAATGGGTTAAACCCTTGTGACAGCATGAGTGAAAACTGACAGGTCTCAAAGGTTCAAATCAGGGGACAGCATGGATGACCTCCTTCTATTAGCTCCAGCTCCCCATGCTGGAGGATGGTAAAACATCAAAACATCCGGAGGATGGTAAAACATCAAAACATCCGGATGTCCCCTGAGCAACATCTTTGCAGATAGCCAATTCTCTCACACCAGAAGTGACTTGCAGTTTCTCAAGTCGGTCTTGACACTTAAAAAAAAAAGTAATAGAGGTCAGAGGCACTACTGTTGCTTCAGTCCTTTCACAAATCCCACATGAAAAGGTAACAAGATAACAAAGAGGTTGGGTGCTATTTAATGTCCTATCAGAAAAGGAGCTTCTGAATAACCTTGTGGCAGGAAGCTACTTTCAAAGGCTTCTCAATACACTCTTTCACAGCTGACAAAGTTTCTTTGGGGAGAGGGGACAGAAGAAGTCTATACGTGCCCTCAAGTCACTTATTGACTTATGGCAACTCTATGGTCGTATCATAGGGTTTTCCTAGGAAAGGAATCCTCAGGGGTGGTTTGCTATTTCCTTCCTCTGAAATGTAGGGCCCTTCTAGACAGGTCCTATATCCCAGAAACTAACCCCAGGTTCTCTATTTATCCCAGATTATCGGGCAGTGTGGACTCATTTAATCCACCTTAAAGCAGAAAATCTGGGATCAGATCCTGGGATGTAGGGCTTGTCTGGAAGGGCCCTTAGTCTACGGCACTTGTTAATTTTTGGTGGGTGATCTCCCATCTAAATACAAATCAGGGCTGGTCTTGCTTAGCCTCCAAGATAAGATGGGATCTAGTGCTTTTAGTGCAAATTTTATTTGGCACCTGCTTTCACGAAGTGCAGCCTACAATATCACATGCCCAATTTAAGATCTGCAAACTACAGTCCATGAAAGCCTGTCAAATAAAACGTGGGAGCTCTTCAGGTGGTATAAGACCCCTGCTACTTTTCCACTGAGGGTGAACGAGTCCTATATGCTCTCTCCAGTTCTCCCAAAAAGCAAGAACTGTCCACACAGAGGTTTGCTTGGTGAGGAGGCAAGACTCCTAAATTGCACCCTATTTATAAAGCCATTTTGACATACTAGGGAATGTTCAAATTCACCTGACCCCACTTGGGATTTTAGAGAGATTGATGTTAAGCTGGAAACAGCCAGCAATCCTGTAATGCGGGCTCTGCCATCCTGAAGTTCAGAGTGTTTGTGGTGGCATGAGTTGTTATGAAGGCAACAGTTTACTTAAGTAGATGTAGCAGTAAGAGTTGAAATACTTCAGCTGACACAGCAGGAAGAAAACCAATGTTATCGGGCCTTAGCATTCAAAGGTTTTATCTGGAGAAAGTGAGGCTGGTTTATGCATCCATGTGCTCCATTTGATGTGCTATCCTGCCAGAGCTTAATAGTGAAATCAAGCAAGCAACAGAAAAGCTGAGAGCAGGATTCTGCATTTCGGCTGTGATAGCTATTTCAGCTTTCACATCATCCCCTGATGGTGTAGTTAGTTACTAAGACACAAGCACGAGGAACAGATCATGGAGGGGCTTTCTTACCATGATGCCAAACTTCAGGATGCCCATGAAAGTAAGATCCTATCCCATGACCGACAAAATAGGGGCAGACACGAAAATTATTCTGATGGGCGATGTGGCTTTAAAGAAAAGCAAAAGAGAGAACATTTTTGAGAGAAAGACACACAATGTATTTGGAAAAGGAATTATATTTCAAGGCCTATATCAAGTTGCTAGCTCCAACTAGAGGCAGACCCAAAGAATCCAACTAGAGCAGTGGTTCCCAATCTTTTTTTTTTTTGACCAGGGACCACTTTGATCAGGGACCACTCTCCAATATTAGTATGAAAAGGGTTACAAATCAGTTTTTGCTCAACTTTAGATTTGGTTTGGTTATTTGGGGTGTTGATTCAGAAAATTGCACTGGAAATACCACATCAGCTCTAGTTTCTGATACAGAACATATGCCATCTAGGAGTTGCCATCTGCTCGCCCACACCAAAACCATATTTAATAATCTAGAGCTGATGTGGTAGTAGTAATCTACCACATCAGCTCTAGTAGCTTCTCCCCTCTTGACATCCCTGTTGTCGCAGCACTATAAGAGGGTTTTGCCAGACCAGTCACTCCCATTGCTGCATGGTTTCAAGGCAATGGTGTAGTAATGGTGAGGCCGCGCACTATATTTTTGTTCTTGCAGACCACTGGTGGTCCATGAATCACAGGTTAGGAACCACTGAACTAGAGGTATGTAAGTGCTCAGAGCTGACTAAGTACCATTAGGTTACCTAGGACTAACACTTGTATCTGAGCCACACGCACAAACACTTTTCACTATTAAGGATATTGTATATTTTCATGTAAAGTAAATTATAGCAAGTTAAGAACATTGCTGAGAACAGGTTTATTGCCAATATTTTGGCACCCCCAAAGAAATTATTTCAAAATAGAGCTGCTGCCACAGTTCCAAAATAGCTGGATACCCCTCAACTGCTTGTCTACGAAAAGAAAATGAACATATTGCTTTTGAAAGATCACTGCCACATCTAGAGAACTTTACTTCAGAAAGACAAGGGAAGTGATAGCTTTGTATTGTCGAAGGCTTTCATGGCTGGAATCACTGGGTTGTTGTAGGTTTTTTGTAGGTTGTTGTAGGTTTACATGGCCATATAGCCCAAAAAACCTACAACAACCTAGTGATAGGACCTCACAACCTCTGAGGATGCTTGCCATAGATGCAGGCGAAACGTCAGGAGAAATGCCTCTAGAACATGGCTCTATAGCCCGAAAAAAACCCACAAGAACCTAACCTAGTGATAGCTTTATTTTTCTTTAGTTGGTCAGGGAGTTTAGACTCTCCTTGACCAGTTTCAGAGAACTATTCCAGACATGAGAGACAGCATGGCATAGTAGTTTCATTATTGGACTATGACTCTGGAGACCAGGGATGCATCTAAACTATAGAATTAATGCATCTTGACACAACTTTAACTGACAGAGCTTTATGGTATGGACTCATGAGAGTTGTAGTTTGATGAGGCACCAGTACTCTTTGGCACAGAAGGCTAAAGACTTTGTAAAACTACAATTCCACACTACTGGGCCATGGATCTTAAAGTGGTGTCAATGTATTAATTCTACAGTGTAGATTCACTCCACAGCTCAAATCCTGATTCCAGAATGAAACCCAAGGAAACCTTGGCTAAGTCACATTCACCCAGGCTCAGAAGAAGACAAAGGCAAACCCTGCCAAGGTATGTCTTACAATTGCCATAACTTAGAAAACGACTTAAAGGCACATAACAACAACAAGCTCGGAAACACTTGACATTTAAAAATCAGATAAACTTTTCTTGAATGTGGATAGGAAATTTTGTGTGTCAGGGAAAAGACAACACTATCAAGCTGGCAGTTCCAGGAAAGAGGAATATCAAACTGAAATATCATGAACAAAAGCATTGATCTTAGGAAAACAAGGCCTAGGCCTAGGTTTATAACGACCACTCAAGTGCATTAATTGGCTGCCACTGAGTTCTCTTTTACAGTTTGAGCGCTATTGATAGTCTTCTTTGGTGGCACTTTATATGGAATTGGGTTTATTTTGGCCCGGTCCCATCCTTAGGTAGAACAAGGATACTATCTCAGGTGGCAGATGCTGAGAGTCAGAAGTGGCAGTCACACACCTGTTCTACCATGTCTCCTACCTACTTCCTTTGGTGCGATGCCATACCATGTCTTTTGCCCTTCAACCAAGTAAAGCTGTCAAACAAGCTTTAAGAGTACCAGAGGATGCCATCCTACTGTCAGTGTTGAAGTAAGATTGAGATGTCAGTCCAGCCTCCTTTTGTACATGGAAGAGAATTGTATCATTTTATCTTTTGCATCACTCAGCAAATTGTCTTGGGCTGAACTTCCCATTTGGTCAGTCTAGCCCAGTTGCATTTGTCCTACGCATTCTGATAAATTTGTTTTAACTGGAGGTCATGCAGGTTGAACACGCATGTAAAGTATCTGCTTCACATATTAAACTCCTACAGGAGTTTAATAAAACCAAAATGATTGTTGTTGTTTGTTCATCCAGTTGCTTCTTATAGCAACACCAGAGGCACTTGAAGTGGCCAGCTTCTGGTCAAAGGACATTTAATATAATGCCAAATTCTTAAACGTTGTGTTTTCTCAAATACATTCATTTGTTCCTGATACAATAAATAAATAAATAGTATTAAATAATTGCATTTGTATAATCATACTCTTCAGGTAAAATGGGGAATGGCATCAATAAAGGGCAGCAGTGACTGGTATTATTTCTTATTCTCAAAATAAGGACAGTAATGATCTGCCCACCTGATTATGTATATGGGAAATTAACGACGCAAAGCTTTTACATTATCTATATTACAGTATAAATATTTTTGCTACACCAGTAATGAAATGTTGGAGTTATGGCTTCTCCTGAGTTGTCTTCGTGTGAAGATTCAGCTGGCATGAGACTGATTGATTCAACAGAAGCCCAAGGTTTTGGGGCATCTGACTTGGAGAGAGGGAAAATCTTGCTATTGTGGTGTCAAATATACTAGCCTATTTGCGGCTGGAAGTGAGGGCTTGACTCCTTCCCGAGGGTTTATTTACACAGGGCTTTGTCAGGGACATCCGTGTACTTGCCCCATTGCTCAAGAATGTATTTGCCACTACAATAGTGCCTTTGCCACAATGAATGGCACCCCAGTGCTGAAAAGTGGAAGAGTGGAGAACTAGGTCAATAACTTTTAATGACACTCACAGATAACACCTTGAATGGATTTTTTGAACAGGTCCTATAGATTAGCTACTGCTCGCCTACCACACCAACAAAAATCTTTAGCTATTACAGTATTTTGTTTGATTCTGGAGTACCACAGAGTATAGATCTCAAATGTATGATAGCTGAAATGTCTTTATGGATCTCCTAACTACTCACAGGGAGTTAAGTAATGACACAAAGAAGCAGGAACATGAAAGTTAAAAGATTTTTTAAAAAGTCCTGATGGGATTGGAGAGGGTTTTTTTAAACACACTGTTTTGCCAGAAACTCCCAAGAGAGAAGTAAAAATGAGGAGTAGACAGGAAGTCAACAGTTTTCTCACAAACACACAAATGTGAACAGAGAGAAAAGGGAAGAACAAACATCTAATTACTCCCTTCTGCTCCTTTTGTATCCCCCCCCCTTTTTTTGAAGTGTCTTCTGCTGCAAACATAATCTAATCAGTTCTTTATTTGGGTTTGCCTGTCTTGAGACGTTAATACAGTTTGCATTTTTGGGCTTACTCTCCACCGGCACACATTCTGAGTCCCAATTTTAATACGACAGTGATAGCAGTAATAAAAGGGCTCTCAACCCACTCTCAATTATCTTGCTGAAATGAAGAAAGCTTGGATAACAAGGGATAGATTTTTGTGTAGGACTGTAATATTCATTTAGGAGCAGGATTTAAAGCAAACTCAAGATTCTTTGATTCTGCAAATGTTTCCTATACTAGGCTAAGGATACTGAATATCAAGGCTCTGGAAAAACAACAAAAACAGTGTACACCCCAAAGTTCCTCTGGTTTAAACAGAAAGGAAGGATGGTCAGATGGTAGATCAAAACTCACTGGTAAATATCTGATAACTCTGCAGAAGTTTTACAGGGATTTTGTACCATCAGATGCTTAACAATGGCAACAGGAAGATGATTCCCTTAAGAAAATGATAGTGTTTAAAGCTGCGTTTCTCAACCTGGGGGTCAGGACCCCTGGGGGGGGGAGTTGCAAGGGGGTGTCAGAGGGGTCACCAAAAACTATAAGAAAACAGTATTTTCTGTTGGTCATGAGAGTTCCGTGTGGGAAATTTGGCCCAATTATATCATTGGTGGGGTTCAGAATGCTCTTTGATTGTAGGTGAACTAGAAATTCCAGTAACTACAATTCCCAAATGTCAAGGTCTATTTTCCCCAAACTCCACCAGTGTTCACATTTGGGCATATTGAGTATCTGTGCCAAGTTTGGTCCAGATCCATCATTGTTTGAGTTCACAGTGCTCTCTGGATGTAGGTGAATTACAACTCCAAAACTCAAGGTCAATGCCCACTAAATCCTTCCAGTATTTTCTCTTGGTCATGGGGGTTCTGTGTGCTAAGTTTGGCTCGATTCCATTGTTGGTGGAGTTCAGAATGCTCTTTGATTGTTGGTGAACTATAAATCCCAGCAACTACAACTCCCAAATGACAAAATCAATCCCCATAACCACACCAGTATTCAGATTTGGAAGTATTGGATATTTGTGCCAAATTTGGTCCAGTGAATGAAAATGCATCCTGAATATCAGATACTTATATTACAATTCATAACAATCGCAAATTTGCGTTATAAAGTAGCAACAAACATAATTTTATGGTTTGGGGGTCATCTCAACATGAGGAGCTGTATTAAGGGGTTGCGGCATTAGGAAGGTTGAGAACCACTGGCTTAAAGGAAAAAGGTTAAAGGAGGAGAGGATGAGGGTGGAAGGACTCTGAGCTCAGTTCACTTTTGATGCACCAGCTTTGAGCAAAGAGCAGCCCATGACTGTATACCCTCTCTAAGCTGTTTTTGTAGCCACCTCACATTCCCTAATTTTGTTTGGAAAACTGGTGTGAACCTGATTTTAAAAAAGAGGTTGCAACTGTAATTTGCTGGGAAATGGCTATGTGCACTATAGTCAATGGATTAGTAACTACAGTAGTCTATATAACTCTGTTTAGTCCAACACCAATAGTCAATATCATGTGAATTAAATTCCAAATAGACTTAAGGCTCAATCATGTGTAAATAGGAATTTAATAGTGGGGAATCTTCTCAGTAAATTATGAGCAGGATAATTTTTTATGAATTTAACAGTGTGTAAAGAATAATTAATTTTAATCTTGATGTGTATATAAATGTAGCTTCTAGGTTTTCCATTTCTATGTTACTCAAAACTTGGGTTCAGATTCTTTAATTCGAAGTATATGGCTTTCATACCTGGCTAAAGTTACTGCATCTTGGAGTTCTAATACAGAACAAAACAGATCTTGCAAACCTTAAGTTATCCTAAAGCAACAGCATACATTTTTCCTCTATGTATGTAGGCAAACTTTAAAAATCAGTATGTAAATAGTTAAGCATCAACCATATGCTTTATATAGCATATATAAATGGACACGAAAAGTGTGAAGATACAACCCGGACTTACAGAAACGATTGCCACTCTTTGCATGCCTTAAACGTGTAAACAGCAATGCCATCCATGTGGGCAAGCCTCTACGACAAGTACATGTGATATCTAATGTCGCTTTAGCTCAACAGGGATTTTATGCTGACTTAACATTGCAATTGGGATGTGATACTGTGAAACAGCCTGGTGACACAAAGTGAAAACTGTAAAGCACGAGGCATCTGTTCACTTGAAACGACACTGCAATTTTGTTGTTGTTGTTGTTTATTCGTTCAGTTGCTTCCAACTCTTTGTGACCTCATGGACCAGCCCACTCTGACCATCGCAACCCCCTTCTCCTTCAAGGTCAAGCTAGTCACTTAAAGGATACTATCCATCCATCTTGCCCTTGGTCGCCCTCTTCCTTTTTCTTCCTTTCCCCCCAGCATCATTCTCTTCTGCTTTCCTGTCTTCTCATTATGTGGCCAAAGTACTTCATCTTTGCTCTAATATCCTTCCCTCTAGTGAGCAGTTATTTCCTGAAGTATGGACTGGTTGTGATCTTCTTGTGGTCCAAGGCACTCTCAGAATTTTCCTCCAACACCACAGTTCAAAAGTGTCTATCTTCTTTCGCTCAGCCTACCTTATGGTCCAGCTCTTGCATCCATAGGTTACTACGAGGAATACCATTGCTTTAACTATGTGAATCTTCATTACCAGTGTGATGTCTTTACTCTTGACTGTTTTATCGAGATTGGTCATTGCTCTCCTCCCTACATTTTTTCGCAGTGACTTTGGCTGAGATAGTAATATGGAATGGCATGTAGTTTATAAATGTTCCCACTACTCAGAGAGAGAAGGAATGGAAAGCTATTGGTTAAGTTGGGATTCAGACTTCACGCTGCCTTTGGGAACATGAATAACATTATGTGGCAGGTCAAGATCTAGGAAAAGATGGTTACAAAGATATAGGAACAGCTTTACACACTTGAGTCACATGCCCAAAGGTCAAAACTTTTGTGATATCAACTCTGGATTTTATTTCTTAAGTGTCTAAGTAGATATCTCACTTGTGGGAAGCACTGTTGTTATCCATATTTTGAGGAAACAACAAGGACTCAAAAGAAGAAAAACTCTGATAATTTTCCTACTAGGAGCAGCAAGGATAGAAATCACTTAACAATAGAGGCACTTAAAGGAACGATCAGCCACAAATGGCTGGAGAGAGTGTGCTAAACAGCCTTGTGTGAAAAACTGACTTGCAATTTGAAAATGTTATCCAGTCATGAGAACAACTTCATTGAAACTTGATATTCTTTTATTGCTCTGCTAACAAGAACACTTCCCCATTTAAACTGCCACTACATATGGCTAAGTTTTGGCTAAATGCTTTCTGAACCATAGGGACTGTTGAGTCAACCAACTATCTGAGTGAGCCCCTAAATGTTCCCAGCGATGCACTTACAATCTGATGATTCTCAGTGTACCAACTGTGATTTGTTATTCTGCTGTTATTATTACAGTGATTAATATCTTTGGTTTAGAGCAGGAGGGGGTAAACTTTCCAACTTGGGGGTCACATGCTGGGCCGGAATAGGGTGGGTGGGCCAGGAGAGAGGGAGGTTCTCCCCAAGCCCCCTCCCTGCTCTTTCCTCCCCTTCCTCTTCAGTTTTGGAGGCAGAAAGTGAAGGAAAGACAGAAAATGTTTGGATCCCAAAAGGGTTGGCCTTGGTCAGGATGATATGGGGGATGGGAAAGAAAAAGTATATCTATTAGATCCCATATTGCCTACTCCTGATATAGAATCCTAGAGCTGGAAGAGACCCCCAAGGGCCATCCCGTCCAACCCTCTGCCATACAAGAATGCACAATCAAAGCACTCCCATAGCCTCTGTGGAAAAGCCTCCAAAGAAGGAGATGCCATCACACTTCGAGGCAGCCTATGCCACTCTCCAGGAAGTTCTTCCTAATCTTTTCAGTCGAATCTCTTTCCCTGCCATTTGAACCCATTGCTCCCTTGTGCCCTGGTCTCTAGAGCAGCAGAAAGTCAGTTTTCCCCCTCCCTCCTCCTCAATGGGACACCCTTTTAAATCTTGAAACATGGTTTTCATGTTCCCTCTCTTTCTCTTCTCCCAGCTAAACATCCCCCAAGAGGAAAGGAGGAAGGAAAAAGATAAGCAAAGAAGGAATTAAGAAGGGAGGGAAGGATGGATGGAAGGAACAAATAGAGAGGAGGGAGAATAGAGGGAAGGAAGGACGAAAGGGTAGAAAGGAAGGAAGGAGGAAGGGAGAAAGAGGGAGGGAAGGAGGAAGGAAAGAGAGAAGGAAGGAAGGAAGGATAGGATGGTGAGAGAGAGAAGGGCCTGAGAAAAGAGCCCAGGAGTCACATCTGGGTTTACCCATACCTGGTTTAGGGCCTAGGGCAAAGATGAATGTGTGTGTGTGTGTGGGGGGGGGGGTTATTTTTGGAGCAAAAAGCAATCTGCAGAATCTTCCGATACTTTTTTACACATTCACTTTTTGCTCCAATGTACTCTTCTTTTAATTCCCGTTTCTGTACTATTAAAAATAACACAAATTCTTGTCAGCATTTATTCTCTCTTGAAACTGAATGTTTAGTGATGTCACATTTGGTGGGCTCTTACAAAGCCAAATCAGAGTAAGCATAATGTGCCCAAACATGTTTGTAACTCCCACAAAAACCACCAAATTAGAAGGCCACTTTGCATTAGGTTGAACATTTGGCCAGCATACCTTTTAATAGCAATGCTAAAGGGGACTTTGACAAATTGAGAGTTTGTCACTCAAACATTGCGGCTTTGCAACCCTAATAGGCCAACAAGGGTTAAGAAGTGCCAAATGCAAATAACATTGCAATTTATGAATTGATTTAAACTAACCAGCGGTAGAAATGCCTTGTCATTGGTTAGACTTCTGCAGTGTCATAGAATGTTTTTGGCAATTCTGTCTGCAAATAAATTAAATTGTCAGTGTAAAAGTCCTACAAATGGGGACCCATTGTGTTGATGGAACCAGATACAGATAGAGTGGTATTACTAATGCATACGTGATCAGCTGCCAGGCTAAGTGTGCGAACAGTGCTACGGTAGGGATGTAAAAGAATCTCTTTTAGTGTCAGGGAAAGTAGCCATTTTCTAGCTTCTGAGGTTGACTGCAAGATGAAATGTAACTTGCATCAAAACACCTCAAGGCCTAAAGGATGTTTCAGAGGAAACAAATGCACGCAGTCCATATATTTTAAAATGTATACAAGTGAAACAAATACACACAACTGTGCTTCCATCTTGAGGGACCTGTGCATATCCCGTAAAAGGCACACATTAGGAAAAATGTATTGAAAATGCAGGGTGGATTTTAAGAACCAAATTGTGAATGAGAATTTTTCCACATCCCTATTATATAATGGCTACATGCTAAATGTAATGTGAGATGATGATGGCCACGAAAAGGCTGATGGAAAGCCATGCCCCTCCGTCTGGTTTTTCCACCAGCCTTGTCATAGCCACCGTTGTCTCTCCATCCTTAGCTGGGATCTCTTGTCCAACAGCACAAGTGAGTTTAGGCCCACAATTCCAATGCACCATTAAATCTAATGTGTGCCTCAATTTTAGCGATGCAATTTAGCCAAAAAGGATGAGCATTAGACTCGAGTAAAAAATTATTTATTTATCATATTTATACCCTCCCTTTCTCAACCCCGTAGGGGTCTCAAGGTGGCTTACATATATTGGCAGCAATTTGATGCGATGTAAACAACAAAGTAAAATAACATAAAAACAAACATTGAAACATACTAAATCTTAAATCCACTTATTAAAATCACATTATTCAAAATTGTGGTCCATGACCATTCCAAATTGTCATTAAACTATTTCATATTCTTTAGTGGGTTACTATCTGACGTCTTTAACTTTTTTCTGAAGGTCAGGATGGAGGGCACTGGTCTAATTTCATTAGGGAGGGAGTTCCATAGCTGAGGGGCCACCACTGAGAAGGCCCTGATAAATGGTGCTATGGTCAAGACAGGGATATTGCTAGCCCTAGGGCGCTGTCCCTGGATCTATTTCTCAAGAATGCTAGATGTAATCTTACACATATAATATAGTCATCAATTAACATATGCAAATGATATGCAGATTTTGTTCACTAGGCCTAGTCCCCCAAATCTTTTAAGTAAATAATCCTCCTCTAGATTAGTCTTTATGAGTGGATAATGGGAACCATTTAAAAAATCCACCAAATAAGTTTCCACCACAATAATTTTTTTTATTTATCATTACATTGGCATTTGCAGTCTACTAATTTTCAAAATTGTTCCCAATTGATACTTTCATAGAGATGTCTTTTACCACTGATGTCTTTTATAGACTGAGCTTTCCAAATACAGTAGTTTAACGTTTAGATGCAATTACTAGTCCTGACTACAGTAGATAAATTGACACAATGAAACTAACGTAAGTGGTGTCTTACCAAGTCCCCATGGAGCTACAGTAGATTCAGGTGCATATGCATTACGCATATTCCCTTAAAGAGTAACCTGTGTGTATGGCTCAGCAAAGATATGGATGCGGATTCTCCAAAGCCCAAGAGCATCAACACAGCCTTCTGCTGGGCCACACAATTGCCACCGAGGGGCTTGCCCACTTCAGAAGTGTATTGTGGGTCAGCAGTGAGCAGAAGTAAATCTGTAAATAATCAAGGCCAGTTATGTAGTGCACTTCTGAGCTGCAGATCTCATTGAACATCTAGACTGACAATAGATGGGTATCTGCCTAAGCGAAGTCTCCTGCTGTGTTACTGTACTGGAAATTACGGCTGATTGAAGAGGGACAAATTTCCTCCTCTTTTGACGTACCACTCAAAAAACTGTTGTATGGTCAAAAATTCCAGCAACTGGAATTCAGAGTAACGGCCTTGTCAGCTTTTTCCCCAGTTTGAAATATAAGATTGGCGTTGTTGTTTTCTACTGCTGCAGTGTGTTCATGTTCAGGTCCGGTCAGCTAAAACAGAGAAATCCGTTCCTTGTGCTCAACCCTGGCCAAAGCTGGCCTTTCAATTAGGCAGACAGAGATGGCTTCCTCAAGCAGATGTGAAGTGTCAAGAAAGGCCAGCAAACCTCTAACTTGTATTGCCAATGGGATTTTTTGCTCAGAGGACAAAATAGTTTGACTGACGCCATGCATCAAGGTAGCTTGACATTTGTGGGCAAGGATGCCATGAGTTACTCTGCCTTAAATAGCAAAATGTCTTTGGAGCTTGAACTGCATACAGAACTGCTTTTATAATGCTGTTCATTGTTTTTCCCCCTCAAACACCTTCATTTCTGCTGAACTTGTAACCTAGACAACAATGTTGCCCAAAGAGGGAGCAATGATACTGAAACAAAATGCAAATGTTAACAAATGTAAGTGTGCAGGAGAACCCTTGTTCACTTATGACCTATGCATTTGAATCTTAATGTATTCTAGACTATATGGTATTTCTTTTTTCAATCTATTCAGCCACATGACACTCAGTTGTAGTACAATGGGCCCTTGGTACCCGCTGGATATCAAAATCTGTGGATGCTCAGATCCCATTATTTTACAATAGCACAGCAAAACAGTGTCTCTGATTTAAAATGGTAAAACTGAGGTTTGATTTTTGGATCTTTTTGGTAATATTTTCAAGCCATGGATGGTTGAATCCAGGGATACAGAATCTGTGGATATAAAACATGCATGGGCAAATTTTGGCCCTCCAGGTGTTTTGGATTTCAATTCCCAGAAATCTCAGCCAGCTTACCGGCTGTTAGGAACTATGAAGGACTGGGCTTAGCACAGCAGGCTAAACCACTGTGCTACAGAAAAATCCTGCCAATCAAAAGGTCGGCAGTTCAAACCTGGGTCGGGTGAGCACCCGCTTTTAGCTCCAGCTCACCTGCTCAGGAGTCCCCAGTGGTACAGTGGGTTAAACCCTTGTGCCAGCAGGACTGAAGACCGATAGGTCGGAGGATCAAATCTGCAGAGAGCACGGATGAGCTCCTTCTGTCAGCTCCAGCTCCCTATGTGGGGAAATGAGAGAAGCATCCCACAAGGACATTCCCTGGGTAACATCCTTGCAGACAGCCAATTCTCTCACACCAGAAGCCACTTGCAGTTTCTCAAATCGCTCCTGACACACACACACACACACACAAAACAAAGCAAAAAACCTGCCCACCTAGCAGGTCAAAAGCAGAAATGCATGTAGATAAAATAGGTACTGCTTTTAGTGGGTAAGTAATAAAAAAGGTGCTCTTAAGGACATAGACTGGAGAAAAGCTTCTCGGTATGGAAGATAGAGCGACAGCACGCCCCACCCCAACCCACATCCGTAGTTGAGAACAGCTTCTAAGATATCGAATTTTATTTATTTATTGGGTCAGGAGCGAACCAAACCAGTTGTATTGCATTAAAAAAACAGACAAGCAAACAAACAAAACACACAATTTGCAGACTTGGTATTCTATTAAATGTTCTTTGACCAGTAGCTGGTCACCTGGAATGCCTCTGGTGTTGCTGCAAGAAGGTCCTACATTGATGCTGGAGATAAGATGGGAAAAACTGCCTTTACCTCTGTTTTCTGTTGTCTGTCCTTGTTAATTGTATAATTGGCATTGAATATTTGTCGTATGTGTGTTCTGTAAGCTGCACTGAGTTCCCGTCAGAGTGAGAAGGGAGAAGAATAAATACTGTAAATAAATAAATAAATAAATAATAAATCCAAAACACCTGAAAGGCCTAAATTTGCCCAAGCCTGATATGGAGGATCAACTGTACCTATTGGATTCTACTTCTGAGCAACTTCCAGGAGGAAGAAAACAGATGTATTGAGGATATAAGACACCGCTTCTTACACTGTGTACCTAAACACCTGGTTCATGTAAAAATGTATTGAGCAGAAAGAGGTCAGGAGTGGAAAAAGTTTAAGAAGTCCTAATATAAGAAACATCAACATGGGCTACTCTCATTTGCTGTAATGCTGTCATGTGTATATATGTGGGATGGGGGAAAAAGGAAGGGGGAAAATGCTCAATTGATCATCATGATAATTTACTTGTATGTTAAGACAATCAATAATTAATTATCACAATAAATAAAGGAAATATATAATATAGTAGGTAGAGATCATAGCTCATAGAACCTTGTTTTCAATGTTAGGGATGAGTCCTGGAATTCTGTACGATTATTAAGAGCAGAAAGCACATTTGAGTGTATCTAGAGTCCTGCTTCTTAAACTGTGGGTCCTGACCCCAAATGGAGTTTCCTTAACTCAGTGTTGGGGTCCTGAAAAATGCAGCAACAGAAAAAGTTTTTGAAGGCCGCCTAGTGGCTGTTTTAGACATTTACACACATTGTACAGTGTTTACAGAGGACTCTGCAGAAAATGCCTCAGTTGTGCTTCATAAAAAAGGGAAATCAGCCTATCCAGCAAGCCTGCAAATGCCTATTTATTATCAACAAATGTTTGATTTTTCTATCTATTTTATATACCTAAAAACTTGGGGTCACATAAAACTATCTTGGGCTGAAAAGGGTTGCAAGTGGAAAGTTGCAACCCTTTTCAGGGTCCAGATTAACAATAGCTAACCTATTAGATATTAGCCCCCAGCGGTGCAGTGGGTTAAACTGTTGAGCTACTGAAATTTCTGACCAAAAGTTTGGCGGTTCAAATCTAGGGAGCGGGGTGAGCTCCCAATGTTAGCCCCAAATTCTGCCAACGTAGCAGTTCGAAAACATGCAAATGTGAGTAGATCAATAGGTACTGTTCTGACAGGAAGGTAACGGTGCTCCATGCAGTCATGCCGGCTACATGACCTTGGAGGTGTCTATGGACAATGCTGGCTCTTTAGCTTAGAAATGGAGATGAGCACCAGCCCCTAGAGTCGGACACGACCCCCCCCCCACGAGTCAGACACGACTGGACTTAATGTCAGGGGAAAACCTTTACCTTTACCTAACCTCCTCTCTCTTGGAAAAATGCACATCCGTATGTGAAAGAAAAGTGTGTCAAAACATAGGCAGGCTTTAGCCACTTCCTTATTCATTTTAGAAATTAGAAACAGTAAATAAAAATTAGAAAAGTTAACTGAATTTATTTAACAAGCTGGCACAAACTAGGCTTTGGCTGCATTTTCCTCCATTCAGGATGTTATAGCCTGACAAATTCCTTACATGTTTAAGATAAATTATTTTGGCCTTAATGTGTGGCAGTATAATAAAAAGCCCATGGCAACCTTAATCCTGAAAGATGGAAGTGTGAGAATTGTAAACCGCATGTAGTCCCTGGACATGTGTTTTGTGGCTTTGCAACATTGTCCCCAGATGCCACAGAGGGAGCTCTGCCACATCCAGGCCCTCTTCCAGCCAGATTGACATTTTTACTTTAACAGGATGGTAGGAAGAGAAACCAAATAAAGCCCCTACTCCCCCCATTATAATTGTGAAATACTCATCCTCACAAGAAGTAATGGGAATACGTAATCCTTCTTGTCCACTGAGGTTGACTGAAGCTTCACCCTCCATCCCACCCACTAAGTCAGTGATTCTTAATCTGTGGGTCTCCAGACGTTTTGGCCTTCAACTCCCAGAAATCCTAACAGCTGGTGAATGGACTGGGATTTCTGGGAGTTGTAGGCCAAAACACCTGGGGACCCACAGGTTGAGAACCACTGCACTAAGCCACCTTGAAGCAGCCCCTATCTCCAGTTAAAGCCTTCTTCTCCAACTACATCAGTTCTTGTGTTTGCATGCAGTCAGTGTAAACACCTGATGCAGTTCACACTCAAAATATTTGCGAAAACTTGAAAGATCCCAGAACTTGAAAACTCCCAGGAATCCCAGCATTTGTTTGCCTCTACTGGCCAGTTGCTAAGGCTGTGGCATTTGTGGAAGGAGAATCAGAATCCAAATTCCGTAGTCTAAAACTCAACATTTTCAAACATAACCTTACCACAAGGGCCTGCATCTGTTATTAAGGACAGAAAGGCCAGCATTTAATTCTCATCATAATCTAGACCAGGGATCCTCAAACAAACTAAGGCCCGAATACAGCCCTCCAAGGTCATTTACCCGGCCCTCGCTCAGGGTCAACCTAAGTCTGAAACGACTTGAAAGACCACAACAATCCTATCTCATCAACCAAAAGCAGGTCCACACTTCCCATTGAAATACCAATACGTTATATTTGTTAAAATTGTTCTTCATTTTAATTATTGTATTGTTTTGTTTTTTTGCACCAATTCGGCTGGGCCCCCCCCCCCTTTTTTTTGTTTTCCCCTTTCCCTCATTCTAATTATCAAAACTTTTGTGGGGTTTATGTTAGAAGAACTAGATGTCTTTAGAGTGCTTAATTTCTTGCTTTTAAAACCATGTTTTAAATGACTTTTATTCTTATAGTGGTTGTATGCCTTCTAATGGTTGTATGCCTTCTAGACCTCACTACCTCTGAGGATGCTTGCCATAGATGCAGGTGAAACGTCAGGAGAAAATGCCTCTAGAACATGGCCACATAGCCCGAAAAAACCTACAACAACCCAGTGATTGTATTGTTTTAAAGCATTTTTGCACTACAAATAAAGTATGTGTAATGTGCATAGGAATTCATTCATGTTTTTTTTCAGATTATAATCTGGCCCTCCAGCAGTTTGAGGGACTGTGACCTGGCCCTCTGTTTACAAAGTTTGAGGACCCCTGATCTAGACTGTACAGCTAACTCAGGAAATCCTTCTCTTGCTACACATTTGGCAATATTCTATATTCTACACAGAACTGACAGGAGAAAGGCATGTACATGAAAGTCAGATGCAATTCCTTCCCCCCATTTAGGATCTAGGGAAATAAAAGTGGCAGCAAATTTAATACTCACAGATATTCAGATAGATACTGAACAAAAGAAGATGGATGAGGTTTTTTGGTTGTATTTTTTTTACTTGAATAATGACAGGGAGATCAGCATTTGGATTCAGGTTCAATTGATATAAGGACATACCTCCAGAAAGTCTTGCTCATTTCAAAGCAAATCTGATGTAGTCTCTCATGTGTCATGAATAACTCTATAACAGCCTGTGTTTTTGCAATAATAAAAAGCGTCACCCCAAATGATGTTGTTTTTATAAAGTCATGGAACAACATGCAGTGTTAAATGAACAAACTGTAACGTTAACATTAAATTTTAATTGGGAGTTGTTTTTTCTACAAATTTTGTTGGGTTTTTTTTTGGGAGGGGGCAATTAATTCTATATCGAAGAGCTGAACTTGCCAATCAGAAGGTTGGCGATTCAAGTCCAGGGAGTGGGGTGAGCTCCCACAGTTAGCCCCAGCTTCTGCCAACCTAGCAGTTCGAAAACATGCAAATGGGAGTAAATCAATAGGTACTGCTTCAGGGGGAAGGAAACGATGCTCCATGCAGTCATGCTGGTCACATGACCTTGGAGGGGTCTATGGGCAACGCCGGCTCTTTGGCTTAGAAATGGAGATGAGCACCAACCCCCAGAGTCGGACGTGACTGGACTTAATGTCAGGGGAAAACTTTACCTTTACCTAACACATTACTTTGAAATGATCCATACAAACTAGAATTGTGTACTTTAAAAAAACACAAGTATCAATATGTAGGGATACGATTTTTAAAAAATTAAGCAGTGTTCCAAACTCTGTTCTACTAAATCACAAGGTTTATAAAAGTAAAAATATGAGTTCATAATCCCTCCGTGATGAACTGAGTCAAACACATTTATCCTGAAATATTTAGCGATGTAGATTCCCAATTTTATCATCTTTTTTCCAGATTTCAACTCAAAACAAACAATAGGTGAAATGTCAAAGTGCAAGTCAATTAATCTGGCTTAGAAGTGTTTTAGTTGTGCAGTTATTGAATACAGATAGATCTAGCCTTACATCTGTACATTAGGGGCCCACTCAATGTCTTTCCAATTGTAGCAGATACAGAAAGAGCAGATGCAGAGAAAGGGCAAAGAGAGAATATTTAAGAAACTGATTAGTCCCATTTGGGTGTAGATGACTTTTCTTCTGAAGCAAGAAATTCTAAAGGGCAATTCAATTATGCACACAGTACCATTCTCCCATGTAACCATATCATCATCTTTGGAAAGCACTTCTGTAGCAAATTGCATTGCATGTTAACATGTATCGGAGAGAAAGTTTAGCTAGAAGTCTTCTCACTAATGCATTTGTTCTACATACGTGGGGAGGGAGGATTTGGACATTTGACACCCCCTGGCAATGCTTCCCCTTCTATGACGGCACACTACAATGTCACTTGTAGCACATTTAAATAGCCTTTGAAAATGGGAACTCACATGCAGGCAGATCAGAATGCATACTATTTTAAAATCTTTTTTTTTATACCTAGCCTCAACATGGAGCCAAGTCCTGGGATTTTAGATTTGCTAAGGCACCAGCACTCTTTAGGCAGAGAAGCCTAAAAATCTTGTAAAGCTACAGCTCTCCTGATTCCACGGCACTGACACATGGCCATTAAAGTGGTATCAAACTGCATTAATTTCTACAGATGGCAATTCATTCTAAATCTGTGACCATGGAGTTAATTGAAGCAACTTTTTGTAGGAAAAGGGACTATGGTCATGAAGCTGATTAAGGCCATGAAGTCTTATTTCACACATCACATTTTGGTCCCAGAGCCCACGCTTAGGGGAAGACAAGACTTTTCACATGTACTCACTCCCAACCCAAGCACCAACAGTGCAAGATGAGTTTAATAGATATGGAATATGTACAATGAATATTTATTTATTTATTTGCTATATTTGTATATTGCTTTCCTCAGCCCTCGGGCGACTCAAAGCAGTTAACGATAGCAAAATTCAATGTTCAAAACATCATAAAACAATTAAAAATAATTAAAACAATAACATAATAAACAATCAATTAAACATCAATATAACATCTCATTAGCAACTTATAGAATCAAGATCCAGTCTTATCATCCATTGTTCCATATTCGTATATTCATTACACTGCCTATTCAAATGCTTCCTCGAACAACCAGGTCTTCACTTTATTCTGAAATGCTTACAGGGAGGGGGCCGATCTAATTTCTGTAGGAAGGGTGTTCCACAGTTGAGGGGCCACCACTGAGAAGGCCCTGTCTCTCGTCCCCACCAGACGTACAGGTGATGCAGACAGGACTGACAGCAGGGCCTCCCCGGACAATCTTAACGTCCTAGCTGGTTCATAGGACTATAGGAGCGCCCCTGGACTATGAGTATGGATGGTGTGGTTTTAATACTGAATGTAATGTTTTTAAATGTTTAATATGTTTTAATTTTAATTTAATGTTCATTGGAATTATATGTTGCTTTAAGGCACTGAATAATTGCCAATATGTAAGCCGCCTTAAGTCCCCTTCGGAGTTGAGAAAGGCAGTGTATAAATAGGGTAAACAAAAAAACAAACAAACAAATCATCTGGAAGAGTGGATCTACACTGAAATAGAAAGGGAATGTATTACCGTTTCAGCTTAACTATGGTTTTGTTAGGGTTTTGTTTTGTTTTAATATATTGTCAAAGTCATGGCCAGAATCACCGGGTTGTTGTAGGTTTTTCGGGTTGTATGGCCATGTTCTAGAAGCATTTTCTCCTGATGTTTCACCTGCATCTATGGCAGGCATCCTCAGGGGTAGTGAGGTCTGTTGAAAACTAGGAAAATTGGCTTAATATATCTGTGGAAAGTCCAGGGTGGGAGAAAGAGCTCTTGTCTGTTGGAGCTAGATGTGAATGTTTCAATTGGCCACCTTGATTAGCATTTGATGGCCTGGCGGTTTTTAGGTGTGTTTTGTTTTGTTTTGTTGCATATAGTTTATCCATCTGCTGTGGTCCCTTCTTAAACTTGGTCCATATGAAGTTGAGCGTCCACAGAGGGACTTTCTCTGAATGCCCCAGTTCCCCTGTAATTGGCAGTCCTGTCTGCCTCTTGCAGCCCTGTGTACCTTAAAATGCATTCCCCAAACATGTTTTGGTGCCACAGAGAGTTGTAGGAAGGGAATAAGAAAAAAAACCAAAACAGTTCTGCTGTCATCTTAGCCAAAACTGGCAAAGCCTTTCCTCCTTTCTTATATTTTGAATAATTACACATCTCTGCAGATTGGGTAGATGAGTGTACTGAACAAAGACAGGTTAAAAAGGGGAGGCAGTAGGGAGTGATGGTTATTCAGGAGCAAAGATGTTCTCAGCCAGAAATGGTAAAATAATGCAATCCATTAGCGATTTAATACAAGGGGAGCGAAAGCTGTCGGGAAACCATCTCAAGTTACATATCCTTAGATGGTCAAATGGATGCCGATGATTTCATTTGTAATGTAGACTTACTTGAATGTTTGTTTGTTTGTTTATAATATTATCCCATTACTTAACATGTCTGCAAATACTACTGGCAGACCCTTTAATCTGCCAGGACAGAAAACGTGTAGCTGTTAATACCAAGGTGAACATATATTTTAAATCCAAGAGCATCAGCTCCCTGGGTTAATTGTACCTTGCTCTTGGGTAAGCTTAAGATCTTGTCCTTCAGAGGTAGCCCAAAGTTAAGGGAATGCGCACATTCAGGGATTCCCTTTCATGACAAGGAATGATGAATTGCAATTAGTAATATCCTTGAAAGCGCACAACTGTGAGCTTTCTCCTTAAAGAAAGGTGAATTTTTAGTTTCAAGCTAAAATCACTGTATTTTTCTTACAATAGTGCTGAACTTTTGAGGTGTGCCGTTTCTGAAAGGCAGACATGATGGATTGAAATAAAAGATAATTTATTGCAATGCTTACTTTCAAACACAGGGAGAAGCAGTGTAATTGTAATTTACAGTAGCTGTCAAAGAAAATCTATCACAGATGACATTAAAATGACTTATTTTGCCTGAGCCACTTATTGTTTAAATGTGCATAATCGGATAGAAACAGATTTCTATTCTAAAAGTCTGCTTTTGTATTGTTCTAAGTTAATATCAAAACATATATTTATAAGTTAAAACATGGAGAAACCATTTATTGATACTCTTATCTTAGTAATTTTAACTACAAGTTTGAAATTGGCTTTATTTAACCGTAGCTATGTTTCCATTTTTTCCCCTACACAATTCATTTTCGGGATCCTGAGTCATGGTTTCCGAAGCTGTAATTTGTACATAGTATTAACAAATGTAGAAGCAAATTTTCATAAGGTATATATAGAAAACACACATCCAATTACATTCCTATTACACTTCATCTGAATTTAGGTGATCAACACAAATGGACTGAACAAAAATAGATTGGTTTCCTTCGCTCAGGCAATTATTCATCCGCCCTGCAATTTTTGCGAATTTATCCATTCGTTTGATCAGACTGCCTATTAAAAAAAAGGGTGGTTCTTTATCTGTAGCAAGAATTTAAATAACATGTCGGATTACAGAATCCACTCAGAGCTATTCTAAATGTCGACACAATGTGTTTCCTATGGCGTCTTAAAATCTACTCCACAAACAAACGAAGCATATTTGCTGGGAGAAGAAACGCATTTCAAGTTTGGCAAGTCTGTCCGCTAAGACTAGAAAATAAGCAAGGAATCTATACATTTCGTCAACAGATTCTACATATGAACCAAAGGACAAAATGTAGACACATATAAAGCTTTGAAACAGGCCGGGAAAATCCTTAGCTGTTGCATGAAGATTTAAACAAAACGAGCATATTGAAACACAGAATAAAATATTCTAGGAGGGGGTTTGGAGTCTTATTCTGCAGGCAATTGTGACTATGGACCAATCCAGATTAATTTGCTTTTCGACAGAGCTTTGCATACACATTTACATGCTGTGAAAATACTGACCTCGCATCCACACAGTAAAAGAAAGGGAGGGGGGTGAGAGGGAAGAAAGGGAAGCGGGAAAGAGAGAGAGAGACTAATGTCACTTTCAATTCTGTTGTCTCCCCCCACCTTAAAAATGCTGCTAGAATTAATGCAGTGAATCTAATGAAATGCATTATCCTGCATGGAGATTTATCAGATTTTCCGAGCGAGTGCTGCACACACTCTGCTAGCCCTGGCTGGAGTTCACCTGCATGTTGGTGTGGCGTGTGGCTCCTTTTTGTGCAGAGTTAAGTCGTACACAAAAAAGGGGGAACAAAGGTCAGCACCCAGTCCGCCACTTGAATGTGAGATTTTTCTTTTTATTCCCCTTGATGTATACTAGGCTCTGTGTTATTAGTCTTAATGATGGAAAATTGTAGTGTTGATACAAATCTTTTTTTCAAAGTAGTAGGCGGGAGCTCCATTTGTTAGTGAGGTTTTTTTTTGTGACTAAAAGCCACGGACAGTACATTTATGTAGCAGTAAAAGGCCTAGATGCTCTTTCCATAGCAGAGCTAATTATTCCCACTGTGACCTTCCTGATCTACCCTATTCCTAGTACATCTCATCTGCACGCCTGTTCCTCTGTGTAGATGGTGTCAGAGAATATGAAAAACCCTATAATGAAACCATTTTCATGATGGAGAAAGGCTACTGGAGTTGCACTTGCTACAAAGAGGCTCAATTATATGAGTAATTGTGATAATTTTCTACATTCATAGCCTTCAATGGGGGAGGGGGGGCGAGAAGAATGAGAGCCACAAAGGAAAATTACTTTAACAAGAAAGTACAGAGAGTAAAAATGGAAGAAGAGACAAAAAAGAGGGGGGAGGGGGAGAGGGGAAAAAAATAAGCAGGAAGGAAAAAAAGTTTAAAAAATAGATCTGGTAGGGAGGAATAGCAAGACAGGGAGAACAACAGAAATGCTCAAAAAGCCTATGTGCAGCTGTGTTGTACAATTAAATTGAATTTTTTTCCCCTGCAGTTGATGAATGTGACTACTGCAAATGTGCCTCTGTAGTTAGCTATCATTTGTTGTTCCGTGACAGGAAAAGGATAATTACCTCTCAGAGAGAATCAAAGGCTGACATGCCCTTTAGACACAGCCATGAATGCAGTGCTCAGGAGAATGCTTGAATAAGAATCTCGTCTTCGGTGCCCCTTCCGACTCCGGAATAAATTTTGTTAAAATGCAAGAGCACCACCAGTAAATTTGTTGAACCTTAGGTGTTCAAAAATACGGAGGTGCCTCCATCGACTCATCCCATTTGCAAAAATAAAACTACATTTCGAATTCACTTCTATTATATTCATGGACAGTAAGATAGTGAGATATGCATTAAATTTCTTTTCCCAGTAGGGGTCTGATTCAACATTTCCTATGAAAGAACAGAAAGACACTATCCTTTTTCCCCAGGCTAGTTAGCCTATAATTTAAAACTGTCAAAAACACAATTTTATACAAAGTCTTCAATAAAAGCTTCTCAGATATAACCCAAAGTGGTTTTACTAAAGTTTGAGGCAGACTCTGTTACAATATTTTTAAAGCTATAAATAACATCAAACTGATATTTTGCTGCTCTCTTTCCTTATTTCTCTTAAAGTATTTGAAGATGAAGTGGGGGGGGGGCAGCAACTTCTACGGTTCTCGGCAGCACATGTCTTGTCGCCATCAAGATTCATATTAGGTTTCCCCCTCTGATAGGCTTAGTCAATATATTAATGGAAGGATAAAGGCTACAGCTATGCAATAAAATTATGGAGAAATACTAAAGGAACTGAGCAATAGGACTTAATCAAGAAGAACATGACTGGCTGCTACAGTTTTATCATGTTGCATCAGGATATCTCCAAAAAAAGAGCTCACTCTTCTGTCATTACTGGATATACTCGAGTATAAGCCTAGTTATTCAGCCTTTTGTTAAGGCTGAAAAAGCCCCCCTCGGCTTATACTCAAGTCAAGGTTATTTCTTATTTTACTTTATTATTATTATTATTATTATTATTATTATTATTATTATTATTATTTTACTATATTTATTATTATGATTACATTTATTATTTTATTCTATTATTGTTATTTTTAAATTTATTATTCTCCATTATTACTGTTATTTTTATATTTCCATAATTGTCTCTATTATTATTATTATTATTATTATTATTATTATTATTATTATTTCTTATTATTGTAAGAATATGTAAGCACATTTACACTGAAGAAGGTTAGAGTAATGGTTTAATCAGAGTATGGCAGTCCTATCTTAAATGACAGTTTTATGTAAATATTCAAAAACATTTAACCTACTGATGCCTCAATTAATGTAATTTTATTGGTATCTATTTTTATGTTGAAATTTACCAGTAGCTGCTGCATTTCCCACTCTCGGCTTATACTTGGGTCAATACATTTCTCTAGTGTTCTGAAGTAAAATTAGGTGCCTCAGTTTATATTCAGGTCAGCTTATACTCAATAATAATAATAATAATAATAATAATAATAATAATAATAAACAATAACAACTTTATTTTTTACCCCACCTCCATCTCCCCAAGGGGACTCGGGGCAGCTTACATAGGGTCAAGCCCAATTAACAAAGTTAAAACATAACATATACAAAATACATAATATGAGTATATATACCATCACGGAGATTAAGATCCTCCGGGGAGGCCCTGCTTTCCGTCCCGCCATTGTCACAGCCGCAATTGGTGGGGACGAGACAGGGCCTTCTCGGTGATTGCTTCCCGGCTATGGAACTCCCTTCCTGGCGAGATCAGGTTGGCCCCTCCCTCTGTCCTTCAGAAGGATGGTAAAAACTTGGCTGTGGGACCAAGCTTTCAGGACAGGGCAATAAAGCGGCAATAGGAAAAATGAACAGGCCAATTAGATTTGATGCGGATGACTAGGACGGTTTTAAATGGTGTATTTTAATATTTTGATAAATGTTTTTTAATGCTTATGTATGTGTATGTGAATTTGTGTCCCGGCATTGAATGTTTGCCATGTATATGCTGTGCTCTACCCTGAGTCCCCTTCGGGGTGAGAAGGGCGGAATATAAATGTTTTAAATAAATAAATAAATAAACAAACAACATAAAACAACATTATAGCAACACACAACAAAACAACACACACATACGGTATATTTGTATGTATTTCTGGCATGTATTTGGAAGATAATGTATAAGATCTTTAACATTCTTCATAGCAGTCATATATTTCTTGTGGATTGTAAGCATCATGCAACAAGCAGATGAACACACATCTTCAATATTCCTAATATGATTTTATTAAGATAGTCATAGCCACTCAATCATACCTCCATCTAGTTTACGAAATGTCTTTAGCTTTTTCTATAGGCATTGCCGCTGACCCTGCCTAGTGTAATTTACTTTTTAAATCCCTTTTCTTACTTCGGGGAACAACATTACAGCCTGGCAGTTCACATAGTGATATCAGGCTGAAATGATGGTTCTGAATCATAAAACATGTCATCAGTTTTATACCAAACCACCAATAACCTTTGTCCCACTTGCCAGCCTTTCCTTTACTTGTCAGTATAAGGCTTACCTGATTGTGTTTCCAATTACAGAGAAAGGAGCCCCAGGTCTGCAAGCTGCAATTGCTTCATCTCTACATTTCCTGGCAACCTCCACTAACTTTTGACCAGGCTCATCCACATTGCCCACTAAAAGTGTTTCGGAGGTGTCGCCATGGTAGCCGTTGAAATACACCTAAACACATGCAGAAATGCAAAAAAAAAAAAAAAAAGAGTCACTTACAGATGGCACCAACATGAAGTCAGTTATTGGCTTTTCTTTAGTGTGTATTTAAGATGAACCTGGAGAACAATATCAATAAACATGTATGAAGGAGAACAGAAAATGGAGCAAAGAGGGGCAAGAAACTGAGTTCTTGTCTATGTTAATTCATGATAATGTGGGTACAGCCAGTGTCAAACAAACTGAAAGTTCAGGCCACAAACGCCAAGGCTTCAAATGACAATTAGGCAAATCTAAATCTAGCAAGTCAATGGGGACAATTATTCATGGGGAATAAACATGCAAAACTTTTCACGAATATAAAAAAGAAGAGCAAACATGGGACCCAGAAAGTCAGGGGATAGGACAATCCCCTCTGTTTTACTCTACACTAGAGTCTTTAGTTGGGCTTCCTGCTTCAAGTCTCTCACTGCTTTAATTCAAAGGTATTTACTGAATCTATATTTAATCATGTGACACTTGCACTGAAAGTTTTCTCTCTGCTTTATGTGGAGACTTTCAAATGGTGTTGGAATACAGCCTCCATAATCTATGACCAATGGCCCAGATGGTTAGTCTGACTGAGTTGGGAGTCCAACCAAATTTTGATGACATTATGTCACGTTCCCCTGGATTAGACTGTGTGAAGCATGCAAGGATTATTAATCCATGATCAGAAAAAATGAAAGCAGTTTATAACTAGTTACCATATCAGCTATTAAAGAACCCAGCACAAAAAGTTACCAAATAGCCTACAAAAAAATATGAGGGGCAGTACTTTAATTGGCCAGAACTTTCTGTTTAAGAGGAAGTGGAATCTAGTCTTCTGAAACCAAACCTGTACAAAGCCTACAGTATCCAGTCCCATTGTACAAAGGATACACAATGCACTTAACCCCCAGATTTTAGAACACAGCCCAACTGGATACTTTGGTTTACTTGAAGTAAACATTACTCTTTTCAATAGGACACGGTCCCAGGAAGCTGTGCACAGGATTGTAGTCTGCAGCTTTAATCCTATGCACACTTACTAGTAAGGAAGCCCCACTAAATATTGTAGGACAGCGGTTCTCAACCTGTGGGTCCCCGGGTGTTTTGCCCTAGAACTCCCAGAAATCCCAGCCAGTTTAACAGCTGTTAGGATTTCTGGGAGTTGAAGGCCAAAACATCTGGAGACCCACAGGTTGAAAACCACTGCTGTAGGACATGGGTTGGGGAGCTTGTAGCACAAATGCTGAATGTGGCCTGCAAGGCTGCTCACTTGGCCATGGCCGCCAACCTGAGCCTCTCTTCTATTTAATGCAATACTGGCCTTTTAATATTTTTTTCTTTGTGTAGGGCTTGTGTAGGTGGATCCACCACCATAGGAGTGGCAAATCTATTCTACACTTAAGCAGCACTTCTCCACATGGGAGCTCTGTTATGCCAAACCACTGACCCAGGACCATAAAAGTTTCTCCTCAATTGGAAGAATGGAAATAAATTCCAGAAATTGATTTGCTATCCCTGCATGCATAAATCTACCCAGTCACAACAGCTTTGTTGCTATTGTGTATCTTTACCCCAATTTTGACTTAAAGGCATTCCTCTCATAGGGTTTTCTTGCCAAGATTTATTCAGAAGATTTAGTCACTGAATAAGGCTGAGAAAGTTGACTTGCCCAAGGTCGCCCAACATGTTTCCACCACTGAGCTCCTTGAGTCCTAGTTCAGTAGTCAAGCCACTACACCATGTTGGCTTTCCACCACTGCTTACTCCTATGTACACATAACAAGAACAAATGCAGAGTGTTTACTCCTACATAAACATGCATTTGTTTTTGTTATTCCACCACCACCACCCCCCCCCACAAGATCAACTCAATGTTGCCACTGCCTTCCTCAAAAAGACAGTGACTTACCTAAGGTCTCACAACATGTCTGAGGTGACTTTTGAACCTAGGTCTTCCAGATTTCTATCCCAACACTCAGCCCACTAATATATTATATTAAGTATTTTCACAAATCACTGCATGGCAAAAAAATTGCTAAATTTTAAAGAGTTCTATCCAAGCAGGGATGGGCAACCCATGGTCCCACAGTTTTATAGTACTCAAACTCTAATCCTATCTGACTGGCTTGAGCTAACTGCAGGTGCAGTCCAATAATATCTTTGAGTTCAATATTGTTCATCCCAGTTGAGTAAAATGAGATAAAATGTTTAACCTGGAAGTCTGTTACCTTATATATAAAGGTATATGTATAAGGTAAAAGACTTCCAGGTTAAACATTTTATCTCGGTACATATTTATTCAGTAGTAATTTCCATACAGTCACTGAATTCTCGCCCCAGCGGTCTCCAGCATAATTATGGCAAAATTTAATGTCTCACATACAGAAACCTAACATAATGATAATAACATACAATTATCAATTAAATAATAAAACATGACATCATTTAACATTAAAATATGAAATTAAAAACATATCAATACAAACATTAAAATCACACAATCCAACAATCGTAGTCCAGGCCATTCCAAATATCTTATCTATCGCACACCATCCCTGATCATTCCTTGTACTGCTTACTGCCCAAAGGCTTAGTCCCATAGCCAAGTTTTTACTTTTCTTCTGAAGGCCAGGAAGGAAGGCCCTGATCTAATTTTGTTGGGAAGGGAGTTCCATAGCTGAGGAGCCACCACTGAGAAGGCCCTGTCTCTCATCCCCAACCATCGCACTTGCGAGGGAGGTGGAACTGAGAATGGGGCCTCCCCAGATGATCTTAATCTCCAAGATGGTTTATAGAGAGAGATACATTAGAACAGGTAAGCTATTACATGAGTGAAAAAGAACTTTCACTCATGTAATAGAGTCTCTGTTATTTTTTCCTTCTCTGTAAAACATCTCTTTACTAATTTCCAGACAATAGAACATTATTTTTTCAAAGTGAGCAAATATTTGATCCACATAACATTTTCAGATTACTGTGACAGTTATTTCTCATTTATTTAAAGAAGATTTTATTATGACATAGTTGCTGTTCCACTTTAAACATGCAAAAATGGCAGAAATCCACATCCACAGCCTTCCCCAAAGCAATGTGTCAGGAGTAATGGTTAAAGATGATTCATTATATTTAAATGTATTACAGCCTTTACTAATGACTGTGTTCCTTCTTTAAAACAATGTCATCAGTTCTTTTTGTTGCCTCCACAATTAAAGTGTTTCAGGCATTTTTTTTACCTTTCACCTATAACTTCCAGCTTCTGCGGTTTTCCTTCCAGAATTAATCTTCAGCATTTTTATTTATTATAACATCTGTTAGCTTCTTGAACATAAAGGTATACAATCCTGCAAACAATATTGTGCTTAAAAACCCAACAACAACTCAATCATTTAGAAATAAATTAGATAAGCCTTAACAGTTCGAGCACTTGGAAAAGCAGATTAGAATTACTTTTTCTTACACCGGTAATGCTTCCTTAACTAGAGGTACCATTCATGTTGTATAATTTATATTTGCAACGTTCATAAACAAAAGCTGTGGTAAGTAGAATACAGCAATTTTCAAAGTGTCAATACTAATAGTAAGACTGTCTGTTAAGATATGGATGGGCTGGATCTACGTGATAATTACTGGTTAAGGAGCTGTAATGTGTTGGTGGTCAGTGAAGTACAAAGAATTGGTTCCTATAATTCCTCAGGCAACATGTGATTGCAGTAAATAAAGCTTTCTGCTGTAGTTTCTATATCACTCTACAATTAATTGAGTGAAAGCTGTTTAGTTTGTTATTTCTAGAAAATATGTGCTCACAGAAAAGTATTTGAGAGATTATTCAATTGTTTTATAGATCTTATATAGAAGCATAAGTATTGTAGAATGCCATATACTGAAATTATCGTTCTTTTTTGGTCCACAACTATTGTTTCCACCTATAAAATGGCACGATTATTCTTATTAGAAAGAAAACTAAGGTTTCTTCAGAAGCAGATACTGTTATATACCCATGATACTTACGCTAAAGAACTATACATTATGTCAAAGCCCCCAGTGGTGCAATGGGTTAAACCCTTGTGACAGCAGGACTGCTGACCAAAAGGTCAGGGGTTCAAATTGGGGGAGCGGGGGGGGGAGCTCCCATCTGTCAGCTCCAGCTTCTCATGTGGGGACATAAGAGAAGCCTCCCACAGGATGGTAACACATCCTGGCATCCCCTGGGCAACGTCCTTGCAGACGGCCAATTCTCTCCCTCCACAAGCGACTTGCAGTTTCTCAAGTAGCTCCTGACACGAGAAAAAAATTAGATCTTATATACAAGCATAAAGCATTGTAGAGTGTCCCCTCATGAAATTATCCTTCTTTTTGGTCCATAACTATTGTTTCCACCTATAAAATGGCATGGTTGTGCTTATTAGAAAGATCGTTAAGATAGGTTTCTTCAGAAGCAGGTATTAATTCTTACAGACCAATGATACTGACTAAAGCACTATTCATCATATCAAAAAAGAAGATAATCCCTAACTGCCGGGAGTAGACAGTTGTGGACATTTTAGTTGTTAATTTAATTTCATAGCAGAAGCAGAAACTTTGTGATCAAAAGGATTTTATGACAAATATAATTTCATGAAATACCTATATTGAAATGTTAGTTACAATGGTAGCGATACTGGGAGTGACAGAGATCTGGGTACAATTCTTAGATCTTCGGCTTTACGCAAATAAATCCTGAAATGAACAGGATTACATTTCAGTTTTACTCAAGAGTCCAAAGCAAATAATACAAACTAGGATTACATTGCAAATGGATGTGGCGCAATGGGTTAAACCCGTGTGCCAGTAGGACTGCTGACTGAAAGGTTGGTGGTTCAAATCTGGGGAGTGGGGTGAGCTCCCATCTGTCAGCTCTAGCTTCTCATGCAGGGACATGAAAGAAGCCTTCCACAGGATGGTAAAACATCCGGGTGTCCCCTGGACAACATCCTTGTAGACAGCAAATTCTTTCACATCAGAAGCGACTTACAGTTTCTCAAGTCGCCCCTGCTATGAAAAAAAAAATTCCTCCTTCTCTACTGCAAAACTCTCCCCATCATGTGGCTATTTTTCTATTGCTCCTAGCTTCAAACAGAGCAAAGTAATGGGAGGTAGGGTTTGTTTTGTGTCCTTATTCTTATCATGTAGTAGAAGAATGTATTTCAAAAATCTACTATAGTCAGCCCTCACATTGGCTGGAGTTAGGGGCAAACTGAAAGTAAAGAAATGTGAAGAAGAAAATTACTATTTTTTAACCTTAGAGAACACCTCTAAGCATTTGCAGGTCTTCCAGCATGGCTCTATGGTCAACATCCACTGGAAGCTGATCACAGGACCATACTGGGGGACTTAGAGATTACTAGAGAGGAGTTTTTTTTGTAGATATGTCTAGGTCCTCTAGTCATTCTGAAGGACCTGGGGATTCCCAGAAAGAACATTTTAATCAAAGCATGAATAATGAAATCCGCAAATGTCAAAAACTACTAATGTGGGGTGATGACTGTACCCGCCAGGTAGGAAAGCAGTGGACTGTGGGGTGATGCATGGTGAGCTTCTTGTGTTCCTTATCCGGCGTATACAAAAACAGGAACAGAGCTGGGTTGTTGTAGTTTTTTGTGCTCACTGTCTCTGAGGATGCTTGCCATAGATGCAGGCAAAACATCAGGAAAGAATGCTTCTAGAACATGGCCATATAGCCCGAAAAATCTGCAACAACCCAGTGATTCCGGCCATGAAAGCCTTCGACAATACACAGAAACAGAGTTGTAAGTTGCCTATTTCACATACCATGTAGTTTAACCCCTACATGGAGCAGATTCTAAGGACATTTCCTCAGAAGTAAGGGCCACCATGGTCGAGTGGAATTTATGTTTGAAAGTGTAGCTTGAGAAATCCACATTTTGGTTTTCTGAAACAATGCTGGAGTCCTTTGGACCAGCTGTCATGGGGGAAAATGGCAGGAGCAACACTATGTATGTATAACTACATGTGTGCACTGAGAGTAGAATTAGCAAAGAGTTGGCCGGTGTCCTTGTAAAGTAGCCCCTTCTAGTTTTTTGTGTGCATAAGATGTATCAGCACAATGGTAATCTAAAGCCAGCCTTAAAGGGTTGGTGGTAAGTATTATCTGATTCAAAGAGAAGAAAAAATAGTGAGCTGCAGACATGAACTGTGGCACTAACAAAAACCTGAACCAACTGCTTTGCTTGGCTCAGGATACTGGGTTTTTGGTTGTTTTCGTGTCAGGAGCAACTTGAGAAATGGCAAGTTGCTTGTGGTGTGAGAGAATTGGCTGTCTGAAAGGAAGTTGCCCAGGGGACGCCCAGATGTTTTTGATGTTTTACCCTCCTTGTGGGAGGCTTCTCTCATGTCCCCACATGGGGAGCTGGAGGTGACAGAGGGAGCTCATCTGTGCTCTCCCCAGATTCAAACCTCCGACCTGTCGGTCTTCAGTCCTGCCAGCACAAGTGTTTAACCCATTGAGCCACCGGGGTCTCCTAGGATACTGGGGTGAGCCCAAGCCATTATTTGTTTAATTACAATTGGGATAGGGCTATGTATGGCATCTAACCCCTACCTCAACCATTGCAGGTAGTGGTGAAGGGGGTTGATTTTGGTTAAAATCACGAAACCCTTCATTCACAGAAACACCACGATAATAAGGAATGAACTAAAAGAGGTTTTTTCCCCCACTGGGTTTTCACTCCCAAATGGGAAATACATTTCTAATCAGTTCCAAGCCATGATAATAACAGTGAGTCAGCAGCAGGTTTAGGTAGTGGTGGCATCTAAACTGGATTCTCTCCTTACCAAAATGATCCCTCTTTGCATAGTAGCTAAAGGAAATTTAGAAGACTGAGATGCTCAAGGTCTATTGGGAAAATTCAACAGTATTATCCAAAAATATCTGAGACTGGTTCCATAATCAAGAGGGGTGCAAAACATTTTCAAAAAAGGTAGGGTCCCTTCCCATTACATTCTGAGGGTAAAGACAGATCATGATTTTGAGAAAGTTGCATCTGATGTTACTTGGAAACACACTTCTGTGTGTGTGTATGTGGCAGGGGGTTGTTTTCCCCTGGACTCATGGCCTCGGACTATGATATCGGATTGTGTGATTTTAAACAAGTGATTTTAATGTTTGATATGTTTTTAGTGAATGTTTTAATGTATATGTTTTTATTTCACTTGATGTATGTTTATGGGGCATCAAATTGCTGCCTATATATGTAAGCCACTTGAGTCCCCTAAGGGGTGAGAGGGGCAGGATATAAATATGGCAAATAAATAAATAAACAATAAGCCCCTTGCTGAACACTGAGTTGTTGCCTCCATGGGGAATACTTCACTGTGCATTGAGCAAAGGAAAGGATACTTCACTCAACCAAGTTTTTGTCTTAATTGTCTGTAATATAATAATAATAATAATAATAATAATAATAATAATAATAACAATAACAATAATATATTTATATACCACTCTACCTTCCCAAAGGGTCTGTATTCTGTTCATGCTTTGTTGTAAACTGGATTGGATCCAACGCAATTGAAAAACGGTAAATAAACATTATTAAGTTGCTGTGAGTTTTCCAGACTGTATGGTCATGTTCAGAAGCATTTTCTCCTGACATTTCACCCACATCTATGGCAGACATCCTTTGAGGTTGTGAGATCTGTTGGAAACTAGGCAAGTGGGGTTTATATATCTGTGGAAAGTCCAGGGTGGGAGAATACCTGCCATAGATGCAGGCAAAACAGGAGAGAATGCTTCTGCAACATGGCCATACAGTCCAGAAAATTCACAGCAACCCAGTGATTCTGGCTATGAAAGCCTTCGACACCAAATTAAACATTATTATTCATTTTCAACTACTTTTGAAAATGAAGGGACCTTTCTGCTGCTCCAAGAAGAAAGGTCAAATATCCCATGGGATATATGCAACTATAGGCCGTACATAATGTTTTCTATGAATTGCAGCAAATGGCAAGGATTTCAGGTGTATTTAGTGGGATACTTGACCTGTCAATCAAATGGAGATTCAAATACAGTTGATATATTGCAGGTTATCCCTTCACCACAAAAAGGCACTTGCAAGGACATATCTCCTTAATGTGCTCCTAGAAAACGGATGAGGGGCATTTATCAAAGGAATCTATGAGTTCCGTATCCAGCATTTTGTTCTAAAAGTTCTACTGAAGGGATAATGTGAATATTTTCCTTCCTTAGGAGTACTATCAAAACACCACTAAAGAAATGGAAATATGCAGTCCTCCAGATGTTGTTGAATTGCAATTCCCAGAAGGCCTTGGCAGCTTAGCCAATGGGAAGGAGTGTAGGAGCTGCAGTCCAACAGCTTCTGAGGGGCCGTGAGTTCTCACTCCAGAAGAGACTTCTGATTTCCCTTCTTTGAACAGCTAAAGGTTGTGATGTCAAATCAAAAACTACTTTTCAAATTCCTCTCCACTGTGGAAGAGTTTTGGTCATATGATTTAACAAGCATCCGAGCAGCCCGGCTGGCTCAGACCCAAGGGCCCATCTGTTCCTTCTGCTAAATCATCCAATGGGAAGCCCATTAGCAGGACCATGTAATGGTGATGTCCATTACTGTTGTACTCTAGGAGCTGGTATTCAGAAAGCCCGTGATACCAGTTTATAGAATCAGTAGCCACTAATAGCATGAATACAATCATGGATGGTAGGTCTAAAGCCCCTATAGGCTAATCTACTAGCTTTTTTGATTTCACCCTTAAGATATGGAATTGGGGCATTTAGAAATAGAGCTATTTTTAGAGACAGGCTATATACACAAGGCAAAAATCCAAGTAGAGTGTTCCCTCACTTATCGCGGATGCTACGTTCCAGAATCACCCGCGAAACGTGAAAATCCATGAAGTAGGGACACTATATACATTATTTTAGTGGTTATACACTATTTTAAGTCTTTATAAACCCTCCCTACTTACACTACATAACTCTCCTTGAACGTGTTGTTCACATAATCCTCAGATCCAGCTTTATCCGCAGAGCAACCTCTCCATACAGACAAACGCTCTTAAGTCCACAGTGCTTCTAAAATTGATCAAACCAGTCCTCTTTTTCTTCACTGCCATCTTGATCCTCCATTTTCTCTGCCATGCGATTGGAAAGTTGCTTGGCCTTAGTCCTACTACGCACACGCAACAGTCCAATGCTAATGTGAAATGGAAGAGTGGAGAGGGGTAGCTGCGCATGAGATGGTTGTTTTACTGAGTAACACAAAAACCCATGAAACAATGAAAATACCCCAATAAATATTTTACATTAATATTTATTGAAAAACCACAAAACAGCGAGTACACGAAAAACGAACCACGAAGTAGCGAGAGATTACTGTACAGATATTCCAATGGATCTTTTGTGTGTGGGAGGGGGAGTTGGAAAAATAGATTGGAGTAGGGCTATGTTGACAAGAGCAATTGAACGTGGTGGGATCTTTCAACATTTCCCTGAATCTGGAGGCCTGGGCTACTTTTTTGGCTAGGGGTCAAACCTGTACCCTTGGAACCTCCTAGCAGTGCCTCCCTGCAACCCCGCTGCTGAATTTTTGGCAATAGCAAGAATGAACACCCCCATTATTTTAATTAAAAAACAAAACAGATAGACTTTCTCCTAGCGCAGGGGTCTCCAACCAAGGCCCATGAGTCGGATGCAGCCCTCCAAGATCATTTACCTGGCCTCCGCCCTGAACTTTAAACTTCTGGTCACCCTAAGTCTGAAATGCCTTGAAGGCACACAACAACAACAATCCTAATTAATTTGACTATTGCACAAGTTTATGTTGGTTACAATTGTTTTTCATTCTAAATATTTTATTGTTCTTTCATTATTATTATTATTATTATTATTATTATTATTATTATTATTATTTTCCGTAAGATATGTGCAGTGTACATAGGAATTCATTCATGTTTTATTCGAACGATAGTCAGCTGCCCCAACAGTCTGAGGGACTGTGAACCAGCCCTCAGCTTAAAAGGTTTGAGGACCCTGTCCTAGAACCTAAGAGCAATCCTGGAAACCTCCCAGAACAACCTTGTAAAGATGGTCTATGTGCTCATGGGCCTTGCTTTCTGTGAAAATAATGCTTCTGGAATCTCTCGCTTATATACATCAAGGATTTCACAAATTAAAATTAAGGGGGGAAGTTATTTTTTTTCCACAGCTCGAGTTAGTTCAGCAGAGAAACTCGTGTGTGGGCCTTGGGTGGTCAAAAAAGAATGGAAGGGCCAAATGTGGCCTACGGATCATGTCTTGCCCTGCACTAGTTTATATTTCTGCAAAGAACAATATGCTGATTTTAAAATAAATTATTTATTAATACTTACACATTTTAAAAATAGCTAAATAACTAACTATATATACCACAAACAAAGGTGCGAGAATTCAGATGGTTACGGCAATGGCATGTGAAGTCTGCATTACTTTTGACAGTGTTAAATTAGATAAATAGACAGGAGGCAGCACATTAAGGAGTTATTACTATGGCATTAAGAGACTCTCAGAGTGAGAAGGATTTTTTTAATTATACAGTTCACAATATATGAAATGTCATTGTAAATCAATGTTCTAAAATCTTTCTTAATTAGTTAGTGCTCTGTAGCCAATGCTTAAACCCAGCAAAATGTTCAGAAGTCACCAAATAGAATAAAAAAATTATTTGAAAATACAGACACTAAGGAATAAAAGCAAAATCTCATTTGTTGCCAAGGAAGCATCTGGAATTCCAAAACAAATAATTACATGTACAGAAAATGTCCAACCTCAAAATTAACAATCAGGATAACAATTCATATAGCACAAAATTACTTTAAGATTAATTAGGAGCCACGGTGGCAAAATGGGTTAAACTCTTGTGCTGGCTAAACTGCTGACTTGAAGGTCAGCGGTTAGAATCCAGAGAGCGGGGGTGAGCTCCCATCCGTCAGCTCCAGCTTCCCATGCAGGGACATGAGAGAAGCCTCTCAAAGGATGGTAAAACATCCGGGCGTCCCCTTGGCAACATCCTTGCAGACAGCCAATTCTCTCACACCAAAAGCAACTTGCAGTTTCTCAAGTTGCTTCTGAAACACACACACACAAACCCTTTAAGATTTCAGGATACACATATATAATTAAGGGAGGAAAGACATATTTACCCTTTGATGTTAAATTTTAAAGAAAAATATAGCAACACTCAATGCATGTGTTCAGCTTTAACCACTAGTTGTTAAGCAGTTAATCTTCTAAGTAAGACTAAGGGTGTGTGTATATATGTATGCATGTGTGTGTGTGTGTGTGTGTGTGTTTATGTGTGTGTGTGTATACACACACACACACACACACACACATATATCTCAATGTTTACATTCCTGTTTATTTACCAATTGTTATGCCTTATAACTGGGACCCACAACCCAGTTAAGCTGAACAATTGGATTTTAAACCACAGAGTAAACCCAAGTCTTTTGGATTAACTGAGCTGTGGATCAAGTTGTGCATTTGTGAGTAAAGGGTTCAAGGCTCTTATGCCACAAATGGAACACAATACTACCTTTGGGGATTTTAATAAATGTAGGGAACACTGCTAGCAAAAGAGTTGCTGTCCAAATAGACTGACACACACAGGCCAATGTAGCCTCTAATGACAGAGTAAGATAATGACAGGCCCCACTCAAAATCAGCAGGAAGAGGAAGATCAATCTTGGCAGAGTGAAGGAAAAATGCTGGCTTTCTTCATGTTAGCTCATCTCATACATATCTGTCTTCAGCTGCTGCCCAGTACTGTGGTGCTCTGCATTAACTACACAGTGGATCAATAACAATTACACCTTCTCAAAAACATGACACATAGCAGGATTGGGTTGACATTTCACTTAGGCCAACATTGATCTCCGTGCATCTGATTCCAGCCCCAAATTCAAGTCAGGCCTGGGTCTAGTTGGAATAAACACAGAGTGGAGGGAGGAAAGAAAAAAACCCAAAACAACAAAGGAGGAAACCAGCTGCTGGTGCCTTGGCTTAGAAATAAAATCAACACGCTCATCTGTGCACGCTACATTTGCAATATACTATTCCTCCTGTTGTTTCTAGGAATTTCAGAATTGATCAAAGCCTCTTTTTGCACACGCATACATATATTTAAAAATAATATTACAAATTACTCACAGTGACATCAATGTTGATAATATCTCCATCCTGGAGAGGGCGGCTTCAATATAATCAGGAGAGGTGCCAAGGAGAGAAACACAGTGCATAATGGTGACAAGCAGTTCTCCATAAGGAAATGTAAAACAACAACAACAACAACATGCACATAATCACATATGCCTCTAAACAAAATTAACAGAAAAATTAGAATTGTTTGAGCAGAACAGGGAGGAGGCCAATGGAAAAACCTCTTGTAATCTCCAGGCTAGTTTACAGGAATCACAAACAAATTATTTAAATAAGAGAAGGAACCCATAATATAAAAGTAAGGAATGATAATTATAGCCATGGTTACCTTATCACAATTAATAGCCTGACAGCTGGCACTGTTTTACTTTGTGAACAAGCAATATTCATTCATTGTTAGCACCGTATTAGCTCACAATTAAATAAAACACAGCATCTTTAGGCACCTGGAAAAATTAATATATATATATATTTCTCATGAGTGACTTTTCTATTGGACAATACAACCTGGACTGGGATGCTGGAAAGAGACAAGACAAAATACTAATCACTGTTTAGATTGCTACACGCTTTCCACATGTGCCAACATCATTTTCTTTCAGCATGACAACCAGGTGTACTCGATATTTTTGGGTAGCTTTCGATAAAACTACAATGGGTGCAAATCACCAAGAAAAGCTGCTGTGTAAACCATGAACTCCAGTGAGGCAAGAACGGCCATGCAGCATTGATACTGGGTCAATTTAATACATTATATTGTCATTTGTATTAAAGGAGAAAAGAAATCTGAATAAACAGAACATTTTGTTCTTTGAGTGGGGGATAAACATAAAAGTACCTGTCAGGAATCCCATGACAAACCACATTGTTTACAGAGGTACAAACAGATTTTGGAAATTTCCCATATCCCAGAGGTGATGGATAGGCATTGTGGCTGATTATTTCATGGTGAACCAGGCAGTCTATTTCTTCTGTAGTCATGCCAACCTAAAATATGACAATTTAAAATCTATGAATGAAGTGATTAGTGGATCTTGGACAATGAATATGATAAACAAAACAAAGGGTCTAAAGTTACAAAACATCTTGTTTCTGACAAAAAGGAATATGCTCACCTATACAAAATGTTCAATAATAGACAACTATAATGAGATATGCGTGGACATTTCTGGAAAGCACATACATACATACATATATAGAAGCAATTCAAACTAAAGAGAAGTGGGAACTCTTTGCCCGGGTCTAGAAACAGAATAGAGTACAGTGACCCAGTTTTCAATGGACTAGAGCACTCAATACAGAAGATAGAAGATCACATTTTTCAATGTCTTTTTAAAGAAAGACTTCCTTGCAAGTAGAAAGCTAATATGGTAGGGAGAAACTGGGATTGAATTCAAGTTCTCTTCAGCCTTGTTGCTTGCAGGGAGCTGGCTATCTGGGGAGGGGAAATTAAAATATACTGATACTGCAATTTGCTCTTAAAATTTAGCAGCAAATTTCTAAATTAATCAACAGTGAAAGGGATTTATAATGACTATGAGTATAGCCAATTTCATATTTAATAGGCAGTATCATAGTTAGTTAGCAACCAAAGTCCATTTAGGATTACTTATGAGAACCAGAATGGTGTAATGGTTTGAGTGTTGAAGTATGGCTCTGGAGACTACGGTTTCCAGGTTTGAATACTTTAGAAACCCAAGGGATGACATTAGATAAGTCATTCTCTCTCTCAGCCTTAAAAGTGAAGGATTTAATTTGCGAATCATAGGTGGATAATTTTTAAATGCATTTGATCATATTTAGTGAAGAATTTTAATTGATTTCAGATTTTTCTAAATTTATTTTACAGATACTTTTACATATTTCAACTAACACCCTCCTCCCCTTTTAGCTCTATGTGCCAACAAAATGTATGGCCCTTAAGTTGTGGTTTGGTGAGGCACCAGCACTTTTTGGTACAGAAGGTGAAAGACCTTACAAAACCACAACTCCCAGGACACCATAGCACTGAGCCATGGCAATTAAAGTGGCATCAAACTGCATTAATTCTACCATGTAGATGCATCCTCAATCTGGAAGAAATGGAACATGCAGATTGAAGATCTGTACTGTGACCATGCATGTATTTTCAAGTTACCTGTTGACTTATGCTGACCCCATGAATGTCACTGAGTTTCTTAAGCATGGAATACTCAGAGGTGGTTTTACAAGTTCCATCTTCTGAAATATAGTCTACAGCACCCGGTGGTCATCCATTGAAGCATTAACTAGGACTGACCCTGCATAGATTCCAAGATTAGACTGGATTTGATGCAATATCACTTGAGACCAAGGGGGGAAAGGAATCACTGTTAGAAGCTCTCTTCTCGTCTTGGAGCTATTTTTTTTTATTTATCATTTCAGGAGCGAACCAAGGGTACAGTTGTAATGTATTTAAAAACCACAAAGTTTAAAAACTTGGCATTATATTAGATGTCCTTTGACCAGTAGCTGGCCACTTAGACTGTCTCTGGTGTTGCTATAAGAAGGTCCTCCATTGTGCATGTGGCAGGGCTCAAGTTGCATTGTAGTAGGTGGTCTGTGGTTTGCTCTTCTCCATACTCTCATGTCATGGACTCCACTTTGTGACCCATTTCTTAAGATTGGCTCTGCACCACACGGTGCCAGAGCGCAGTCTGTTTAGCGCCTTCCAAGTCCCCAGTCTTCTGTGTGCCCAGGAGGGAATCTCTCATTTGATATCAGCCATGGATTGAGGTTCCGGGTTTTAGCCTGCCACTTTTGGACTCTTGCTTGCTGAGGTGTTCCTGTAAGTATCACACCAGAAGTGACCAAAAGCAACTGACCAAAAGCGACTCTTGGAGCTGCAGTAGATATTCACCCTTGCAAACCACTCAAGATGGCTCTCACAAAAGTCTGGATTGTGTTCTTACTACAAATTTAGCTTTCTTCCATCCAATTTTATGTACTAGTCAGTGTAGATTATTTGATGCAGGCTCCTATCCTGTTTATGTATACTTAAATTGAAAAAATGGTGTGTGCATTGATAGCGCTATATAAACAAAGGATAGCAATCGACACTACAAAAAAAACCCCAACATTTGCATTCTCTCAAGGAGCCAACAAATTTCCTTCTTTCAAACTTTTCTCCACTATCAACATGACTTCTCTTCGCATATACTAGCACTGCATATAGATTTGCCAGCCCACTTTAATGTTTCAATTCATGGCTGGAAACAGCTTGTACAGAAACATATGTGGCTGAGACGCCAATGCAGTTAAACCGGCATTAGCATTTTCAATCTAACACCTCAATTTCAGATACCTATCATTTCCAGAAACTTTCCAATTTTTTTTTTCCAGCTCAGATTTTCTAGATTCTATTTTATACCGGAACCGATTATTTCTAGTAAGAATTTTGCAAAAAAGGTCCAGGCCATTTTTGAATATAAGTAAAGTGGGGGAAAATATAGACTTTAAATATTATCATTACAACTCTTTTCCCCGGAACAGAACCAAGCTGTGAAATGGCGAGGGTTGAAAGTTGAAATTTGGTAGGAAAACCTCCTTCATTGTCAAGAAGTGCCTTTGAGTGTTCCTGGGGAAATTGGCTGTGATTTGAATGAGCTATAAGCCTATGAATATGACACTCGGCTACAGGCAATAGGATGGGTATAAACTTTCAGTACCTTTCCTTAGAAGGTAACTATATTCTGCTTTTCGGCAACATAGCAGAAGATTTAAGAATTAGGTCACACAGAAAGTAATGCAAGACACTTCCTTTCATGTAAAACAGACTTTCTAGCTGAAGTTTGGGGAATAATGAAGTTGCATGTGAGGCCATACAGATAAGGATATTGGATTGGCTTTGTGAGATTCAACAAGCCCACATCTTTTCCTTCATACTTTAAAGAATTCCACTATTGCAAATGATGGTCAATGACCCCAGTGCCTTTGGGCAGACATGAGCTATAAATAAGGAAGACAAATTGTCTTTGTCTTCACTCATGCAGAGGGCTGCTAACTCGTGATTGACTTTCGGATAGGCAATTCAACAGGTACTGTTTCATCCATGGAGATGAACAGACTGTTTTAGATTTTGACACAGGGAAACTACAGCTTCTTGTAGTGATGTAAGAAGAAATCCAATGTGCAGATTTCATAAATTTGAGTTTAATATATGTGTGTGAATGAATGAGTTCAATGGAATGTAGTATGGATGTAGTTAATAATTTTGGAAACAGTAAAATATTAAGGCTTGCAATGACTAACGACCTGCTTGCTGAACTGTAATTAAAAGTTGCTAATAAGAACTGAAAAGTAAACTCTGATAAGGACTGTGACAATGGTTCTTTCAAGTTATGAGAAATGTTTGCAACATTCCTTATGTTAAGAAGGAAGTCAACATAAGATCAACACCAATCAAGAAGAGTCAACATCTGGCCAGGAAACGGAGATGGAGCCAGGATGGAAGACATCTATCATTCATTTACAACTTTGAGACAACATCAGCAGAATATTCCTTTAAAAGACTCAGTCTAATAATGCTCAAACTGTGACACACCTGAGGAGTCTGGTTCACCCGCCATACTCTGCTCCATGGGAAGGAGAGAGATGGTGTATTCAGAGAGTGGCAGATTTGCAAGGGAGCAGTCTGGTCACTTTGGGGCTTCTTTCTCAAGGGAAGAGGAAGAAGTGCGCTTTTGGAGTCTTGGATTTTGTGCAGGGAGTCAGGTTCTGCTGTATGGAAAACAGAGATCTGGTCCTTGGCTTTGTTCTTAGGGAAAGAGGAGTTATGGAAGGTTTGGAACTATGCGTTGGCAGGCTGCAGGAAAGAAGGGTCTCGTCTAACAGGTGCTTCTCCAGAAAGGGTATAATAATATTTGGGTGCATGAGGATAAATGCATGTACATGTATGTGAATGTTGAGTGAAAATGTAATTTCCCTTTTGTCTGTGTGTTAGTCCGATGTAATTGTAAGTTGTTGTACATCCAATATAGTTACATAGAATTTGTATGTCTAAATGTCATTCTTTCTGTAATCTGATATACCCTCTCACACCGGAAACTGCAATAAAAAGTACCTATGGTTTAAAGTTATTGAAAAGTTATTCATGACAGTGACACACGTGGATTTCTGGGTGGCAGTGTGACATTTTAAGATCGAAATAGAAATCAGCCAGGTCAGGTCTGGTCATAAATGTATGTCCCGTGTGTTAAATTAGCCGTTGTGATTGGTATGTGTGAATGCATTATGATCTCTTTAAAGCTGGCTTGCAACTATAGCATTTTTAACGCTTTCAATTCATTTTTCTGATGACACCAACATATTCTGATCCCCTCTCATTACTGTATTTACTCGAATCTAATGCTCACCTTTTTTGGCTAAATCATCTGGACAAAATGAGGGTGCACATTGGATTTGTGAAATACAGTAACCTTAATAAGACTCTGTTTAGACCCCCCAAAACTGTTGCTGTGGTTGTTGTTTTGGGAACCACTGGCATAGGTGCACTTCAAGATTTTACTTCTGTTGTTGGAAGCTTTGATATTCTAACACTTTTGTTTTTAAAGAAGGAATTCTAAGCAGGCAGCAAGAGAAATGGCCATATTAGAAAGAGTGCATCTTTCGCTGCTGTGCATTACATTAATCAGCAAATCCTTTTTTTGTTTTCAGGGTTTTGAAAATTGAGGTGCGCATTAGATTTGATGGCGCATTAAACTCAACTAAATGCGATATTTGGCAGCACACATTTTCTATTCTGGCAAGAAGCACCTTTGAAGTGATGAGCAATTCATTACTGAGAAAATGAAATTTGAGGGGAAAGGTTAGGCTCTTCTTTTCACACTTCTCAGTGCTTATGTCAAATTAGCTCGAGTCATCTGCCTCAGTCACCACAGGCAATGACTATAAATGATGGGAAGTATAGTTCTGCATGGTGTAGTGTTTTGAGTATTGGATGATGTCTCTGGAGACCAAGGTTCGAATCCCCACTCAGCCATGGAAACACACTGGGGAAGTCATACTCTCTCAGCCTCAGAGGAAGCCAAAGGCAAAGCTTCTCCGGAAAAATCTTGTTAAGAAAACACCATGATAGGTTCACCTTAGGGTTGTCCCAAGTAGGAAATGACTTCAAGGTCCACAATAACAACATAGCCCAAAACAGGAGAGCTAGGGATTGTGTATCCCGAAATTTCCTGTCTCTTGCAGAAAGACATGGCCAGCATCTTCTTTTTTTCATTTTTTTACTATTGGCAAATTTATCATAATATGAATTTTTTTGTCAATTTCTAAATGTAGAATTCTATCTGCTGAAATTCTTGATCTTGCTTGGTGTTTTCTATCCCAGACAGGGACAAAACTCTTGAACTCATTTTTGCGTTTCCCACATATTCTCAAAATTAAAGACACAGCTCTTTCTTCTATTCTATTTTCCCCTTTGCTATCTTCCCACTTCCCTTTCTTCTACCTTTAACCTTAATGCCCTCTTTCCTTCTTCAGGTGTTTCCTCCCCTTGGTTTGACTTCAAACACCTCTTTTCCCTTTTCTCTTCTAATTTGTATTGCCTCCTCCTTCTATCAGTCTCCATGGTTCATCCTCACATTTTCTTCTTTTGGCCCGACTGTTTTTTCTTCCCATTTGACTTGGGTTATAATGTACACATCAGCCACCTCTCGCTCTGTCTTTCTCAGTTATGACGCATGTTATATGCTCTGTTTATTATCACAACACCTGAAGTCCAAACTTTCCTTAACTGTTTTTGCCTCCTACATCGCCTCTGCTTTCTTTTCAGTTTTCTTTCATTCCTAGCTAATATTTTCATTTTTAGCTAGTATTTCTTAACTTACTGAGGCCAGAAAACAGTATGAAGTTTTCAATTCTTGTCTTATTTTTCTACCTATTTCAGCCTGTTGTGCTGTTTTCACCTTTGAACAAAATTGATCCTTATCTTTACTGTGATGTTACTAAATCCTTGTTTTATTTTTTCACTATGTGTTGTTCTACTGTTTAAATAGTCTTCATTTTGGGCTTACTTATTATTATTTTTTTTTTGCTGCAGTCCTTAATCCAGCTGCTCCACATATTCAAGTGCTTGTCTTTTCAACCATATGACTCCCCCCTCTCTCTCCCCCCCCCTCATTTTTTGTTTTCCGTACTGCTCTAATTTCCCTTTCATCTTCATTGGAAACTTCTTTAGCTTGCATTTACATCTCTGCATGCTCTTGCTCTTCACTATTTCCCCACTATTCTTTGTTCTCTGCTCCTGTCATCTTGCCACTTTTATTCGCCATCCCTTTTCTCTTGATGCAACATTATCAGCAGGCCTCCCCCGAATCTGTTGGTAACACTTTCTGCACAAAGGACAATTCCGTGAAGTCTGCCCAAATACAGCCTTCTATGCCATTTTTATTGGCATCAAGGGACCTCGGAAACTGATTGATCAGGCTCTGGGATGGCATCTTCTTCCATGTGGCCTCATTACTTTAAGTACCATCCAAAGGGAAGCTAGAAAATTAAATCTATTACAAGTGGCCTGCTGATTTTAAAATATGAATGATAGTGTTGGGGACTGGATTAGATGAAGTTTTGGTCACTCGAATACTTACAAACTGGGATCACCTTGCACTATCTTATTCAGTCTGTTATCTTGAAAGAGCATCCTCAGCCCAATGTTTACAAAGGAGCAAGTGTCAATTTTTTTAGTGGGTCTTACTTTCAAGAAATCACAGTCAGGATGTCCTGCATAATATCTGGAGTAACAGCCCAAACCTATGCCATTCCACTGGGAAGCAACTCCTTCTGAATTCAATGGGATGTATTCCCAGGTAAGTGTATATAATGATATATACATGTCAGCACGCCAATGCCTTAAATCAAGAGATGGCTTTCTAAGATCTACAGCAGTGGTTCTCAACCTGTGGGTCCCCAGGTGTTTTGGTCTACAACTCCCAGAAATCCCAGCCAGTTTACCAGCTGTTAGGATTTCTAGGAGTCGATGGTCAAAACATCTGGGGACCCACAGATTGAGAACCACTGATCTACAAAGATACTCACTGGAACACCTCAGCAAGCAAAAGTCCAAAAGTGGCAGGCTAAAACCCGGAACCTCAATCAGTGGCTGAGACTGGATGAGAAACCTCCTCCTGCGCACATAGAAATCTGGGTGACTTGGAAGGTGCTGAACAGACTGAGCTCTGGCACCAGGAGATGCAGAGCTAATCTTAAGAAACGGGCTACAAAGTGAAGTCCATGAAATGCGAGTGTGGAGAAGAACAAACCACAGACCACTTACTACAATGCAGTCTGACCCCTGCCACCAGCACAATGGAGGACCTCCTTACAGTGACACCAGAGGCACTCCATGTGGCCAGCTTCTGGTCAAAGGAAATTTAGTGTAATGCCAAGTTTCGAACTTTGTTTTTGGTTTTTTATACATTATAACTGTATTCTCAATTTGCTTCTGACACAATAAATAAATAAATGGTATATACAGAATACCCTTCAGATCCAACCTATTGGAACAAATATGTGGAGCAAGAAAAATCCCGGTGTTGCTTCCTAGGGACCAATTGTCCAAAGTGAAACTTGCAGTGTGCAATATTCTGTTTGTCTCTTCAGAATTACGCCTCACTGAGTTCAATAGGACTTATTCCCAGGGAAGCACATAATTTGCCAATAGATTCAGCTAGAGTAGATCAAGTGATGAATTGCTCAATGATAAGTAAACTTATAAAAATCCCATTGATTTAATGGATCTACCCTTGTTGGGACTAACAATGGCATTTAAGCCCAAACATTAGCACCACTTTTCGGTAATATATAGAAAGACTCCATGTGACCGAAATTCTCTTTGCTATTTTTAGAGATTTTTTTAAAATCCTCAATTATCCAAAATCATGTAAAAAAATCTTTATAGCTGTTTTCCCTTATAAACAAGGTGATAAGCAATACAAAATATTCTGAAGAGACAATGCAGAAGAGCTAGTGTTCCTGACATTATTCTGTGGCATGCATTATGAATTGTTTTGAAGCTTATAATATGCCTATTTGGGGTGGGGGGGGGGGGGAGGCAAGGCAGAGCAATAAAATCACTAGAAAAAGAGTGAACAGCCCCCTAGTCCAATTTACATAAATGCAGTCGAAAATTAGCAACTGTGAACAAAGATTTGCTTTGTGATTAAACAATAGATTCTCATGTCCCTTAGGATAAACATTTGCAAGATGGCCTATTTAAATATACATTGGGAATGATATCAAATCCTGATTGATTAAATATTATTAGGCCAATGTAAGCAGCTACAAATTATTATTATTATTACTACTAGTAGTAATCATATTTATGCCACACTTTCTCTCTGCCAAAGGAGACTCAAAGTGAGTAACATTAAAAACCATAACAATGTGTGAATTAAAACCTAACAGATATAAACATTAGAATAGAATTAAACATAGAAATATTAAAAATATTAGTTATAACCAAAATCTATTAATCTACATAAAAACACAGCAGCTCCTGGCTTGCAAAGCTTCAGATATGTGATCAAGTGTACACAATTGTAAACCAGAAATGGGATCTGGAGCTAAATATAAAAATATATATTTACAAATAATAAATTGGTTTGTGAAGTCAAGTTCCTCCTTCCTATTTTGTCAGCTAATGAGAAAACAGAGTTTCTTTTTTATCAATACAGACAACAATCTTTGTCTACTTTTCTGGCCTTTCCACAAAGCGCTTGTGGGAAGGAAAATAGTCCAGATGCTTTCCACATACGTCTATATTAAAACAAACAGAGGGCTGTGTTGTCGAAGGCTTTCATAGCTGGAATCACTGGGTTGCTGTGAGTTTTCCTTGCTGTATGGCCATGCTCCAGAAGAAACAGAGGGCTCATACCTAAGGCACCTACATTTAGTCGGTTTGATTTATTTTTAAGCCTGAATTTAGGGTTCTTTGCTGTGAAAGGGTCAAGGAGGATCACTGTGCATGTAGCCCAACATATAAAGATGAGAACACCTCCTTTGATCATCCTAGATGCAAAAATCAATGGAAAACACACACTTGAAAGGCTATTTTCATTGGCCTCAATAAAAATCCAAACTGCAGCCGAAAGACAAGAGGTGCCCATGGTCTCAAAGACCTCTGTGTCATGTTTACCTTTAAACTCTTTGCAGCCAGAAGCAGGATGTGACGGGCCAGATGACAAGCCTGACGAAGCCCTTGAATCTGATCCTCGTTCTTAATTTCTATGTAGTCTCCCCAGTCTGGTACAATGCCTGTCGTCACATAGTCTGGCTTCTTTATATGCTTGGAGAAAAAGGAATGAGAGTGAAGATCAGAAAACGGAGCATGACAATGGGATCATTTTCTCAGATAGAGCCTCCTGCTTCATGGCAGCTTGCCCTTTCAGTCGTGGTAGCGACCTTCCTAAGCCGTCAGGGCAAACCCTCAAGGCTGCCTCAGTGTTCCTCCCGTTGCCCTTTTGAACTTCACATTGCTGGCTGCCAGCAACTCTGGTCGTCTGCTAACCTTACAGCACTGAAATCCAAGATGCTGCTGCTGACACCGCTTTCCGCTCTGAGGCTTACAACTACCCAAAGTCTCCTCAAAACCACTGCTTGTTTCTCTTCTGCCTCCTCGTTTTTATGCTATTTTATTTAAATTTTGGACACAACCTAGTTAGGTTAATTGGGGTCTCAATGGATATATATATAGCTCAAGAGACATATTTAATCCCACGGAAATGGAAAAAAATTGGTTGCAATGAAGAAGGGTTGTAGTTCCAAATTTAAGTTCTTGTTGTAGTGTAGCTTCAAGTCACTTCTGACCTATGGTGATCCTATCACGAGGTTTTCTGGGCAAGATGTATTCAGAGGAGGCTTGCCTTTGCCTTCTTCTGAAGCTGAAAGAGGATGACTTGCCAATGGGTTCCTATGGCCGAGCGGAAATCTGAACCCTGGTCTCCAGAATCAGATTATAATGCTCAAATCACTATGCAATGCTGTTATTTTCATATTCCCCATTAATACACACACCTTCTGTCTGTTTAGATCAGCGGTACTCGAACTAAGGCCCAAGGGCCACATACGGCCCTCCAAGGACATTTACCCTGCCCTTGTTCAGGGTCAACCTAAGTCTGAAAGCATACAACAAGAACAACAACAACAACAATCCTATCTCATCAGACAAACGCTGACCCACACTTCCCATTGAAATACTAATACATTTATATTTGTTAAAATTCTTCTTCATTTTAATTATTGTATTGTTTTTAAGTGTTCTTTTTTTTTGCACTACAAATAAGATATGTGCAGTGTGCATAGAAATTCATTCATGGTTTTTTCAAATTATAATCCTGCCCTCCAACAGTTTGAGGACTGTGACCTAGCCCTCTGTTTAAAAAGTTTGAGGACCCCTGGTTTAGATATATACACACAAATCCAAGTGACTCACAATCAGCTTCAGGAAGGCCTCACACTTTCTATGAAAAGGGTTCCAGTTACACAAGTGCCAGAAGACTTCAGTTCCCTCCCCTTTTGTGAAGACCCTCACTATAATAAAGAATAATAATACATTTTATTTATTATCTGCCTCTCCTCATGGCTTGAGGCATGGCACAACATAGGTAAACAGATTATGGACCTTATCACATGTAAAAATTTCCTCATTTCTACGTATTTTAAAAACGAAGTTCCGTGGTTGCGATCACACGACACAAAGCTACTTCTGCTGGTTGCCTGTTGGACGCTGTTTTTTATCTATATAAATAAAAATGTAATGTTCGTTTGTGGGATTAACATAACTCAAAAACCACTGGATGAATTGCTGCCAAATTTGGCCACAAGACACCTACTATCCCAAGGAGTGACTATAACTACAAAAATTGATTTTGTCATTTGGGAGTTGTAGTTGCTGAGATTTATAGTTTACTTACAACCAAAGAGCATTCTGAACTCCACCAGTGATGGAATTGAACCAAACATGGCACACTGGACTCCCATGACCAACACAAAACACTAGAAGGGTTTGGGGGGCATTGACCTTGAGTCTGGGAGTTGTAGTTCACCTCCATCCAGAGAGCACTGTGGACACAAACAATTAAGGATCTGGACCAAACTTGGCACGAATATTCCATATGCCCAAATATAAACACAGATGGAATTTGGGGAACTAGACCTTGACATTTGGGAGTTGTAGTTACTGGGATTTATAGCTGACCTACAATCAAAGAGCATGCTGAACCCCACGAACAACAGAACTGGGACAAAGTTCCCACACAGAACCCCCATACATAAGGCCATCCAGTCCAACTCCCTTCACCAGGGCAAGAAAACGTAATCAAAGGCCTCCTGACACAGAGCCATCCAGCCATAGATATAGATAGATAGATATTAGGGCTGGGCAACCACGGAAAAATTTGTTTCTAAACTTGATTCATTTTTAGGGGTTTTTTGCGTTTCGTTTTTTAAAAGAATTCCGAAATTTTTCTTTAAAAAAGTTCGATATTTACGAAATTTCGGAAATTATGAAACAATTTCGAAACAATAACGAATCGATTCGTTAATGGCGGACGCGATTGCGCAATACGCTAAAAAACCTCCAAATGGGACAGGGGGAACTTCTGAAGCTTCCCTCTCCCTCTGTTGTTGACTGTTGGTGTGATAATTTATTTTTTATCACTGATAAAACAAACAACAACTATAAAACTTGCACCAGACATACGGAAATAATAACGAAATAATAACGAAACAATTTCGAAACAATTACGAAATAAATTTTAAAAATTCGTTTCGATTTTTAGTTGCTCCCGAATGGTTCAATATCGGATCGTAAGCCACTTTAAATACGAATTATTAACAAATTACGAAATTAACGAACGAAACCGCCCAGCCCTAATAGATATGATTCACACACACACAGATATAGTATCATAGATTTGAAAGGGACCCCTAAAGAAGGACAATGATATGTTGCATGTTCCAGAGTAGGCAAACCAGACAATTTCCAAATCAACACTGACAAAGAAATAGCGAGAAATACTGTTTACCCACAAGCATAAAGAAATTACATATATTAGAAACCAACACTTTGAATTCAAAGCCATCCCAAAGAAAGCTAGTAAGAAAGTATGTCATGTTGGCATTCACCTAAACTCAGGACAACTTCCAACAGCACCTGATTAACAGAAACTATTTGAGTAAGAAACATTTAGCACTTAGACCCTCCACTAAAATGGGGAGCAAACTACTCCTGTAGAATTATCAGTCATGCTAATTAATAGAAGTCTTTAGTACGTCATTTGCCTAGTTTAAAGTACATACATATACGGAAGTCAGAATGAGAATCTTCTACATCATAGAATGGTTTGAAAAGAAGATCAAGTATGTATTTGCCAGCCAGAGTGTTACAAATATTAGCAACACCACGATTTAGGTTACAGTGGCTTCTATTAAGATCAGAATCCAATAGCACAATATGAAATGGCCCTCATCATTTCGAAGGGAAGGCTGCTGGTTCCAAGTAGCCTTTTTCTCCAAAAACCTGGTTTCCAGAAACGGGGTTGTTAGAGCCAGGTGCTCCTCTAGGGCTGGAACAGGCATTCTCTACGGGAGCCTTTCCAGAGCCACTTCGCCCATAAGAACCTTGCCAGAAGCCACACATTGAACCAAAGAGGATGTTCAGATTCAGCAGCCTTCCGCTCTGGGCAATGGCTTCATCCCCCTTCCTTTGCTGTTTCTACACCCATGGCCTTCTTCCCTATTCCTATACACACTTAGTTCTCATGCTCATACAACCACTCAACATGACCTCAGTCTTGTCATCCTTTTCCTCATTTTCCCCCCACTCAAAGTTGTTGAAAAATCTGGTAAATCAAAGTAACTAAACAACTGAACGTATACTTTCAACCTAGTCAGAAAAAATCAGCATCAAAACAGATACTTTCTAGGATATCTTTTCACCCTGAAATTAAATAATGGGTTACGTGATTGCTATTTAGTTTAGCTAGTCTTAACCATTTACAGGGAAGTTTATTTGATTTAATAGTAAAATAACCAAATGATTATAAAAATGGTTTTATTTTAGTTGCAAGTAAACTAACAAAGACCGAGATAGGCTTTGTACTACAGTAGAGTCTCGCTTATCCAAGCTTTGCTCATCCAATGTTCTGTATTATCCAATGTAGTCTGCCTCCTGCCGGGATCCACAGCTGTTTCAATGCATTGTGATGTTTTGGTTCTAAATTCGTAAATACAGTAATTACTACATAATGTTGCTGTGTATTGAACTGATTTTTTTTGTTGATTTGTTGTAAAACGTGATGTTTCAGTGCTCAATTTGACATTTAATAGGTTTTTCCTTAATCCCTCCTTATTATCCAACATTTTCGATTATCCAATGTTCTGCTGGCCCATTTATGTTGGATAAGTGAGACTCTACTGTATATAATTTGGCATATGTGTTTTGGCTGTGTTGTACCCCATCTCAAGCCATGAGGAGAAGTGGGCAACAAATAAAAATTATTATTATTATTATTATTATTATTATTATTATTATTATTAGAAACACAACAAGATGAGTCCACAGCATACACTCTACTGGATCACACGTCGGACACTTCCCAAGTGTCTAGGACTGTATGATGTATCGGCGAATAATGCGTGCAGATCCCAGTACAATGGCCTATGCAGCTGGCAGATGGTAATTTTGTCAGCGCCGATTGTGTTTAAGTGCAGACCAAGGTCTTTAGGCACTGCACCCAGTGTGCCGATCACCTATTATTATTATTATTATTATTATTATTATTATTATTATTATTATTATTCAGAATGTTTTAGGCATGCCATGTTAAAATATTTATTGTGCTGGTACGGCTGTACCAGGAGCTCCAACTTTATTTTCTTTCTGTTAATCTGTTTGCAGTCATAGGGTAGGCCTCCTGTCCATCACAATTAAGCTTTAGTTCCGCCCCTTGTTCAGGACTCTGGGAGGGAAAGGAGCCATTTTTTGGTCAGTCTCACACAAGGTAGCTAAGCTATAGGACGTAGACCAGCTCGTCCCGTAGAAAAGCTTCCTTTCCCAATAACATCTGGGGATACAGAAACAGTAATTCCAGGGAAAAGGTCCCAAAAGCTCTGTCTGAGAGCTCACAGCCTCTCAGCAACAGAGAGAAAACAGCTCTGAAGTTTCAAAGAATTCTCTGAGGGAGGACAGCATTACAGATCCACTGAACTCCAGCTGAAATATCTTCAAGTCTCAACTGGTAGGTCTACTCGATACCCAGACGCATTTGGAATCGGTAGTAGCACCCACACCGATGAGGCATAGATAGAAAGCAGCCTGGGAGAGGTTAAAAAGGGTTTTTCTTACAGAGAAAGTTTAGTTAATCAAAGTCAGGTGCCAGTCCATTGAGGACTAGACTAAGAAAGCCTTGAAGTGTTGTTTGAACCTTTGAAGATTTGTTATTTGTTCCATAATAAAGACTTTGTTGTATCATTAAAGACTCTAAAGTCCATCACTTCAGAAAAATCCCTGAGAACCTCTCTTTGAGGCCCCCTGACTTCCCGCTGGGCTTAAAGTATACGTCCTATAGAAAAGTACAGCTGTTACAGGCCCAGCGCGCGTCAGAACATTTATTTATTTACTTTATTTATATCCTGCTCTTCTCACCCCGCAGGGGACTCAGAGCAGCATACATCATGCATTTAGGCAAACATTCAATGCCTCAATTATGCAAATGGTTAAAACATAACATAAATCATTAAAATGGTACAATTTAAAACCATTAACATATTAAGCATGATAAATGCAATACACCAATAACACACTGCACCAATCCTCATGCAGTGAAAGACATATGGCCTTCCTCCCAGATGTGGTCAATTGATTTGATTTATTACCAACTGCACAATACCACTCTATTTATTTTTTTTAAAAAAAATATAGAGACTACTCCCCACATCACATTTTGTTCATGGCAGCTGAAGAAGTATCAGATTTAAACTGGCTGGAAAAAATTGATTTGGTGCTCTCTTTAGCATAGCAGGGAGTAGAAAACTTTGTGCACTGGTTGCAATATCAAATCCCAGTCCTGTAACAAAACCATGATTCAAACTCTCAGCTGTCGGGGATGAATGCACTTGATCACTGTGCAGTCAACCTTTATATTGACTGGAGAAAAGATTAGATAATAGAAATTACAGTACCTTAGGAACTGGATGAGCTGGAGAAACTATAGCTGGCCAGACTACGCTATAAGCAGCATTGCTTTGTCTATAGAAAAAGAGATATCTTCTTTGATGGACGCTTGAGTGGCTGTGTAAGTAGATATGATCAACTGATGAAAAGAAGAGTCGCTGACGGCCAGTCACACAACCTGTGGATTGAGATAGATATATATGAGTGGGTAGGTCTACATTAAAGGGCCTAGTTAAGTAACCTTTCATTACCATGTTACTGAGTTACAATCAACTTTAAAATACGAGTAAAAATACGCCCTCTAGAAAGTTCTGCTTTGCTGCATCTTTGGGTGCAGCATGTGTGCAATTATAGAATAGTACCACTGGAAGTTACACTGAGATTTTTGAATAACCTCAAGAGAGGATTTATCCAAACAGTTTTTGCAAACACAACCACAGAACAGAGGATCAGGAATTACCACCAGAAATGTTATACAATCCTCCAATATGGGATCAGAAGAAACCAAGGTACTGTAATTTGTCACAGTTCAGTATGCCATATCTAAGAAGCTCAAAGAATTCAGTTTCTTCATTATGCTATAAAAGATTAACAAAAGCTGCCAACCAAACTTTTCTGGAATTGAAATGTCATCTTACCTAAGAAGGGAAACGAAACACCTCCTGACAAAGAAGACAACATGCTTCTCTTATCCCTTCCTTCACTTAACCAGGTTAACCAAAGCAAATGTATGGCAGTGTATTTCCCTATGAGCAGGATAAACAAGGAGCACTAGAGCATCACACTAGAGCAGTGGTTCCCAACCTTTTTTTGACCAGGGACCATTTAACCAGGGACCACTTTGACCAGGGACCACTTTCCCAGGGACCACCTTGACCAGGGACCACTTGATTAGAGACCACTTTGACCAGAGACCACTTGATTAGAAACCACTTTGACCAGGGATAACTTTGACCAGGGACCACTTGATTAGAGACCACTTTGACCAGGGATCACTCTCCAACATTAGTACCAAAAGGATTACGAATCAGTTTATGATCAACTTTAGATTCAGTTTGGGGTGTTGATTCAAAAAATTGCATTGGACAGACCACATCAGCTCTAGTTTCTCTAGTTGAAAGGCGTAGAAATAAAATAAAGAGGAAGGAGGTCTGTGGACCAGATTTTCATCCTCACAGCCCACTGGCTCACAGATTAAGAACCACTGCACTAGATCCACTTGAAATCCAGTTTCTGCCTCCTGCAGAATTCTCAGGTTTGTAGTTTAGTGAGGCCCAGAACCTCTCTGACTGAGTAGTTTAAAGGCCCCTACTGAAACTACAGGCCCCAGAATTCTGCAGGGGGCAGAAACTGGATTTCAAATGGATCCATGCTCTAGTGTGATGAGATCCCAAGCGAGGCTTTTCACCTTATCTACTGTAAAGACACTACAAAGGGGAAGGGAGAAGAATGAGAAAATAGGACAGATAATAGCCAAAGGATAATAAGATAGGTGGGAATGAATGACACTATTATGGTAACAGAAAATGCTGGGCAGAACAACCAGAATCTGTGTGTACTGGAAGCAATAAATAGGTTCAACTTTCCAAAACTCAGAAAGCAGAACAAGAAGAAGGAAGGTGGATATACTGTAAGTCGCTTCTGATGTGAGAGAATTGGCAGTCTGCAAGGATGTTGCCCAAGGGATGCCCGGATGTTTGATGTTTTACCATCCTTGTGGGAGCCTTCTCTCATGTCCCCGCATGAGGACAAGATACTTGGCTTGGATTTCAATGAATTCCCATTGAATGGCTTGTTTACTGAAGACCTCAAAAACAGTTGTGTTTTTCAGTTTATAAGAACACCCTGCTCTTGGGAACAAATTTAGTGATAACAAATAATTTAAAAAGACATGACCCATTGTGTGTTATCTTCCTGCTCATTCTAGAGCCTATCTTATTTACTTCTGTCCAGTTCATGGATTCATTGCCAATGTTTTTAAATTTTCGGTTTTTGAAAATCTGGAGGTGACTTAGTTTTGTTTGTTTTCTTCAAGGACACCAACTTTTTTGGCTATAGCTGTTTTCCTCCTACAAAATATACTTTCTGTAACTGTGGTAGAGACATTTCCTCCTCCACTTTTATACATTATCTGGCTTCTTTTGTGCTCCCTCCCTCCCTCCCAAGCTGCCCTGTATTCCACAGGATGTAGGAAACGCAGAAGCCCGGCTTCACCCATTTATTTTAATTAGAACAGTGGGACCACTCCTTTCAGGAGCCCAAAAAGTACAGAACAAAAGCCCTGGCTGAATAGGAACTGCCATTTCAAGAATTTCTGCAGGGTTCATAATGTCCTTCCTAGATTTTGACAAGTGGAAAGTAAGCGAAAATTGCTTAGATTTGTATAGCACCTCAAGGGAAGGCAGAGGCCCAACATATTACCAGCAACTTTCTTCTCTCCATTATCCCAGAAGTATAGTATATGGACTAATGGGCTAGGAATGGACCACGAGCGCTTAAATCCAGCTCCCCACAGGCAAGCCTGCAATATACAGAGGGCACACTCTGGTAATGAAGGAAAAGAGGCCTGCTTCTTATGTTATTTTGACAGATTTTAGGATGACTTCATGTGTGTAAAAATATCTTATATGGGAGCATGTGAGAAATGGATGGAAGTGTCAGACAGTCCAACAGACTCATGATAATGTAACTTTTGGGCAAATAAATCAAAGGTCTCTGAGGGAGACAGTAGTATATATAGGTATCATCTCTCATAGATACATACAACCTGGACAACCATGGAAGAGACTCATGTCAGCCCATGCCTGGACAACAACCAATCTGAAATGCAGTTGGAAAGAAGCATATCCAGTAATAGGTACAAGGTCGCTTCATATGATAGACACCTAAGTGTCATCACTCAATAGGCACTGGATGTCCTTACTAATGTTTCCCTTATAAAGGCAGTCCCTAGGTTATAAACAAGATAGGTTCTGTAAGTTTGTTCTTAAGTTGAATTTGTCTGTAAGTCAGAAAAGGAATGTTTAAGTGTAATTCCAGCCATTTTTTAAAAATGTCTTGGATAGCATAGGGAAGAGTTAAGGCCCCTGTAACATTTATTTTGCTGTCTGTGCCCCTGTTCAAAAGATTTCACCTCACTTTCTGTCCTTGTGACAATTGGATTGTGAACATTTTGGCTTGTCATGAAAACAAGGATTGGTAATAAAGCTTCAGTGGAGACATCTTTTCCCTGTGGTAACTCTTCCAGGAGTGAATTTCTATTCCTAAGGGTAGATTTCTCTTACTTCCTTTGTCTCACCCTCGTTCTTAACTAGAACTCATATATAAGTCAGATGTCTGTAACTCTGGAACTGTCTGTAATTGATTTCTCCTCCTGGTATTAAGAAACAACAACAAAACAGAAACATTATTATTATTATTGCTATTATTATTATTATTATTATTATTATTATTATTATTATTCTGCTGGCTGTTGTATGGGATCACACTTCGGACACTTCACACAGTCCTAGACACTTGGGAAGTGTCTGACATGTGATTCAATACAACAGCCGGCAGAGTGTCTGCTGTGGATTCATCTTGTTGTGTTTCAAATAATAACAATAAAAAAATTATTTCTTACCCGCCTCTCCTCACGACCCAAGGTAGGTTACAACATTGCCAAAACACATAATCAAAACACATAATCATTTAAAAACACTCTGTGCAATACATATATTAAAATCATATTTCCATAAAATACATATGAAAATACACAAAACAAAAGTTAGACATACAGTAGAAGGGAAGTTATTTTTTAAATAATAATTTTTATTGATAGAATATATAATTACATGAAAGTGGGAGAATATTGTGAAGGAGATAGAAAAGTAGAAAATAAAATAAGACAAAGAAATAATAATAATAATAATAATAATCATCATCATCATCATCATCATATGTGCGTTAGAAGCTTAGTCCCTGGGGTGTGCAGGAAAGAAGGACCCCTCCAAAAAAAAAAAAAAAAAGGTTGGTAGGACTTCCAACTACTCTTTGAAGATCTTTTGCAAATTTAGTCAGCAATAGTGATAAAAGTTGCTTCTCTATTTTAGTTCTTCTTTATTTCCAGTTTACTCCTTTCAAGAGATAATCTCTATTTTCTGCTAGAATGGAAGTTTTAAATTTGTCATTAAAACTGTCTGCGTAGGTGTGTCAGAAGGGATAGGTCTTCACTTGTGTCTTAAATTCTGACAGCTGATCTCGCTGTCAGAGCTCTACTGGCAGGTTGTTCCACAGTCATGGGGTGGCCGATAAAAACGTCCTTTGGGTGACGGTTGCCGGTCGGGTTCTGGTTGGCTGAGGCAGATGCCCCCCAGAGGACCTCATGTGTTCAGGGCAGATTGTACGGGAGAAGGCAATCCAGTAGGTAACCTGGACCCAAACTATGTAGGAGTGAGGCGATAGCTGAATCCTCAAATCTGACCACATATTATACAAGGTCAAAGGCCTGTCTAAAAGCCACATTTTTAAACTAGCCCGAAGGGTTTGGAGAGTGGGGGCTAACCTAATATCTCTAGGAAGGGTATTCTAGAGCCGGGGGGCCACCACTGAGAAGGCCCTCTCTCTTGTCCTCACCAGCTGTGCTTGAGACGGATTGAGAGAAGGACATCCCTGGCAGATCTCAAAGCCTACGCCAGTTTACAGAAGGAGATTAGCTGTATACAGTGGATCACAGTCCACTACACACACCCATATAAACATATTGCAGATTTTCAAGATCTGTCCATTTCTGCCTTTAAAGATTGCTATCATTATTATTGTTGATGTTGTAATTCTCCGTCTCCTCTTCCTCCTCCCTCTTCTTCTTCTTCCTTTGTCCAAACTTCAGTATGTCAAACACAGGATACAGATATTCTTAACTTCTACTTTTCGCCGAAGTGCTGTCATTGTCAAGAGATAAGAATATATCCCCTATCCCAGAAACTTAAATCTTCAGTACAAGTTTATCTTACTTTCAAAATGAAAGTCATTATTAAGTCTCTGAAGTGACAAAAGAAGGTGAATGTGTTTTTTGAGAGTCAGGAGGAAATAAGCATGATCATTTGGATTTAAGGGAGAGGCCTGAAAAGCTGTGCTGTTGTCAGCACAGGATGATCAACATTTATGGTAACAGAGGTGTTGTAGTAGTATGCAATATTTGTGCTATGTTTGCTTTCTTGCTACCAGCTGTGCCTGTAACAGGTGGAAACAGGTTGCTTTGATGGAAGAAAAGGTGCAGCTTGGGGTCTAGGTATCTACATTTTGACTTATCAGGAAGGGAAAAGCTTTTTTTGGAAATATGTGGAGCAGGTGGTCCTTGGACATGGATGGAAGCTCTCAATTCATTCAAAGAAGGAGAAGGAGAACAAAGAGGAGGAGAGAAGCAGCCTCTATTGGTTACTGCTTCAGTAAGAGTAGTTGCCCCTGCCCCTACCACCGCCTCCTCTGAAATGAAGTCTCTGCCTCTACCACCACCTCCTCTGCAATGCTCAATCCCTCATTTGCCAATCTCCTTCTTTACTTTTCAAACTATGATCTCAAATTTGTGATTCAGAGATTTGCAATCCTGACACTGTAGTCGAAAGAAAGAGAGAGGAATAGACTGGAGGGACAGGGAGAAAGGCTCTGGATCCTACCAGGACTTGGAGTGAAATAAGGAAATTGAAGCAAGTTACAAGGAAATTCTGTGGGTTGTCTTTTGGAGGTTGTTGGGCTGATGCGGTATGAACTTCTGGCTGTAGAAACTAAAGAATAAAGAAGGACTAAAGCCAAAGATGGGGCTGGGCCTTGTTTTTCTTTGACACCCTCTACACTTTTTTCAAGTTGCCCACGGGCCACATTTTGTGCAGATCTGCTCTACAACCATGAAGAGAGCATGGAAAATAAATAAAATGAACCTGAAAACAGGGAAAGTCTTGTATGATTTAACAGGCACAATGGAATCCTAATAAGATGAGTCATGATTAGAACATAATAATGAAATTATATAACCTATTCCAAAGAGAACGAAGAGTAACATTTTATACCAAGGATGTGCATGTCTGTGAGGAGATCAATGACTTAAAGCTTGGAAACATGGGAATGTTGACAGCATTTTGGTAAAGCTTACAGGAGAGACAAATGATAGTGACATCATTCTGAAGTTTTACTACAGGTCCCCCCAAGTCAGATTGATGATTTTAGTGAAGCCCAAACATATGATAAAATATTTAAAAAATGACATATAGATAAAAAATGATGGATTTTAATCACCCACATATTTGTTGGAAATCAAATTCAGCCAAGAACATGAGGTCTAACAAATTCCTCACCAGCCTTATCAACTTAGCAAATGACATCAAATTAAATGAGGGTAATGAATACCTCAGAGGAAAGCATCCTATTTTAAAATTATCTTGAGATACTGAAGAACTGGATAAAACCAACAAAATTATTTTCAACAAGTAGGCAAGAAAAATGAAGTGCATGGATGCAGGATGGCTGACACCTCACTTGAAAACAATGCATGCGAAAGTGATATTGGAATCTTGGTAGACCACAAACTAAATAGGCGTCTACAGTGTACGGTGATGGCCAAAAGAGTCAAAGTAATTCTAGACCCCATTAATAGGAATAGTGTCCATATCAAAGGAAGCAGTAGTGCCATTCTAATTTGCTTTGCGTAGACCTCACCTAGAATGCTGTGTCCAGCTCTGAACACCTCATTTCAAAGACAACTCTGACAAACTTGAACATGTCCAAAAAAGGGTGAACAGGATGATCAATAACTTAGGGAGTTTAACCACACCACTAACAAAGGATGGGTAACTATTTTCAGTCCCGTGACTTAAATATCAATTAGGAGGTGAAAGGGGGCAGGGAGGCTGCATGTCAGCAACAGGCAAAGGCTAAGGCCAGGGTAGGCAGTGCCAAAACAAAATGAGCAGGACCAAAATTCTTACCACTGAGGAAGCTTCCAACCAAGCATAAATAAACACAACACATGCATGTCTCCTCAGGAGAAAGTGCAAGGAAAATGGCTTCCCTGCTAGCAGGCCTCCCGCTGAGTTTCATGCAGGGGATTTAAAGTGTAAATACCTTTAAATCCCTTCTTATCTCCAACTGTGAGATTAAACTTTCCTATCCCTGTTTTACATCATCTCTTCAAATTATTTCTCAATGTCTTACTTATCCTTCAATGACCATCACAACCCAAAGTGAGCTTGTGAGTACAGGGAAGCAGGGGCTACATGCACAAAAGGATGCTGAGCGTGAAGTTCCTAGTGTTGGGATGTTGGGTTCTAGACAGAGCTTCCCAAGCCATATATTGAGAAATACAGGCTTGGTGCACCCCAACAGCTAGCCAACACGACAAATTTTAATTGTAGACATCACCCATTTGAAAGAGTCAATATTAGTTTCCCTATGAAAAGTGGGACAGTGCAGAGAGAGGAGTGGAATTCAACCTTCCAATTTATCTTTCCGTTTATGAGTGATCTTAAAGTTGAACACAATATTTGTGCAGCAACTAAGAAGCAACCTTAGAGGTAGAGAAGGGGATGGGAGGCAATGCTGGCACCTTCCTTGGCAGAGAGTTACTTATTTAAACCATTTGTTTTGTGAGATTTATTCACTGTTTTATACGATTGACACAATGTTTTATATGCTGTGCCTTTACCTATTTAGCTACCCTGTATAGTGTATAACAACAACAACAACAACAACAACAACAACAACAACAACAACTTTATTTTGGTGCTCCGCCTCCATCACCCCGAAGAGACTCAGGTCAGCTTACATGGGGGCAAGCCCAAGATTCAACATAGAACGGCAGAATTTAACTTTTCTAAAATGTTTTTTCTTTGATTTATGAATACCTCTATTTGCGTGTATGTAGTACATAATTAGGTATCTTGGAGATGGGTCCAACATCCAAAAACAGAATTCATTTATGTTTCATATACATTCTATATACATAGCCTAAAAGTAATTGTATGTAATGTTATAAATAATTATGAGCGTGAAACAAAGTTTCTGTACATTGAACCATAAGAAAACAAAGGTGTCACTATTCCAGCCACCCCTATGAATTTGGGAATATTTTGGATTTCGGAATTCAAGATAAGGAATGCTCAACCTATATGAAATAAAATACATCAGCATACATCACTTAATAAAACCTCAGACAAAGAAACCTCTTCTTAACAAGTATTTTTAGAGGAGCCAAGGCTAGCTCCTTTTTCTTGTCTTCTGTCACACTGGAAGGCTTTCCCCTCTTGCCCTGGCATTGGGAAAATGGTGAAGGAAAGCTGGGTTGCAGCAGAGTGTCGGCAATAAACACTGCAATAAGGCTTGACCTGGAAATAAATCTTACTACAGCTGTGTGCTTATGAACAACAGGCAAAGTAAACATCTGTCTCCAAAATCACTTCATTGAGCATGCGTGAACAACAAAATGGTGGGGGGGGGGGATAGATTAGCCTGCTTCATAAGTTGCCATTGCATGTTCAAAAAGCATAGAAGTATACATTTTACCACCAAAATGGAAATGATAAAAAAGTGAGGATTGATGAAAAGCAAATATAATCCCAGTTTTGGTTTGGAAGAAGCTTTCAAAGGATATCTAAAGGTAAAGGTAAAGGTTTCCCCTGACATTACGTCTAGTTGTGTTCGACTCTGGAGGGTGGTGCTCATCTCCATTTCTAGGCCAAAGAGCCAGCGATATCCAAGATACCTCCTAGATTATGTGGCCAGCATGACTGCATGGAGCAACGTTAGGGATATCTAGAAGATTCAAAATGTTTTTGTGTACTTAATGCAAGGTTTAGTTGACCTGGTTGTTTCATTTCACATTTGTATAATGTTAGTTCTAAATAAAAGGTTTGTTGAAACTGGGATCATACAAGAACTGTGCAAACACTGAGGAATGGAGTGCAGACCAATAGCCTCCAACATCACCCAAATGGTTTGGATGGGAACTACTGTACTTGGATGGGAAATGACCCCACAGTCTTTTGATAAAGTGATGGGATGCCAGTAGGTGTTAATATCTAACAGGAATGAGCAACTTGCCATCTTTCAAATTTCAGGCCCCGCCTCTCTTCGCGATCGCATCTCCCTCTATGAACCRGCGCAAACTTTAAGATCTTCCGGGGAGGCCCTCCTTTTGCTCCTGCCATGGTCACAAGCACGGTTGGTGGGGAYGAGAGAGAGGGCCTTCTCGGTGGTGGCCCCCCGCCTCTGGAACGCTCTTCCTGGAGAAATAAGACAGGCCCCATCCCTCCMCTCCTTTCGTAAGAGCCTGAAGACCTGRTGGTTTAAATAAACCTTTGGGAATGACTACTTCTAGCTCTGCCCCAGATACTGTTGAAATTGGCCGTATCTTTTTCTACCCAGGTCACTTTCTTCTATTAGGCCCTGGAAATGTACAGCCATAGACTCTACCTAATTTCCCAGGCCCTCTAAAATCACACTAGCCCAGCCTGACCTTTTAAACTGCTTTGAACAGGCAGGATTCTTTTAAATACATGTGCTRTTGTGGTTTTAATGCTTATATTGTCTTATTAATTTTATGTTTATGCTGTTTTCTTTGTATGTATTGATTATGTTACTTGGAAACTGCTCTGAGTCCCCTCGGGAAGATAGAGCGGTATATAAAGTTTTGTTGTTGTTGTTGTTGTTGTTGTTGTAGCCCTCCAAATGTTACAGTTTCTATTAGTATCATTTAGTATATCTGGATAGAACTATGAGAGTTGCAGTCTTACACTTGCTAGAACCCCACAACCAGGTAATCTTTTGAAACAAAAGTTCTCTCAAAGAACTTACGCAAGTCCATTGAATCCAAGGCCATGGTTCTATATATGCTACACTACGGAGCACCATGGATCTGGATCAGTGGTTCTCAACCTGTGGGTCCCCATATATTTTGGTCTTCAACTCCCAGAAATCCTAACAGCTGGTAAACTGGCTGGGATTTCTGGGAGTGGTAGGCCAAAATAACTGGGGACCCACAGGTTGAGAACCACTGATCTGGATCTTTGTGTAAACACTCGTGGGAGTGTTGTGAATTGGGCTGCACTGATTCTTTAATCACAAAAGCAATAAGGCTTCTTTGCAGTTGGTCAAGGATTTTGGTGGTGGTTGTCCAAAGCTGTCTACTTCTGATCTTGTTTTTCTCATATCATACTGCTGGCTCAGCTGATAGGAAAGGACGGCCAAAGAGTTTATGTAAGTCCAATTACTAAGTACCCCTGCAGAAATGAAAGGCAATGACTTTTGGTGGTGAGCACAAACTCAGCATTCAGGCATCTCTTACATTTTCAACGGCTTTGCCTTCCATCATAAGACCTTACTGTGAAAACTGAGCAAGAAACTAATGGGATACTATAGATAACAACCTAATGGTTCAAACTATACCAAAATTAAGTAGAAATACATTTCGTAAGAACCTACCCCATGCTCTCCTGCAGACTGAGGACAACGTGCTGGACTGTGCAGATGACTTCAAGGATGGTACAGGGAGCTTAGAAACACAGAAGGTTGGAATCATTTCCCTGTTGTAAAGCAGCAATGTATCACTATTACTATTCTAAGCACAAAAAGGGAAAGCTGCATAAGGGAGACTAGGGGGATTCTGGGAGCTTTAGTCCACAAAAGGAACTGTTCAAATCTCTGCGAGCGCTCCATCCTATCAAGCCCTCAGCTCCCTCTTGTGACTGTTGGAAGTTGTAGCAAGGGTTTGCCCTCCTCCCCTTCTCTGAATGGAAAGCAGAGATGGCTTGCAAAGCGAGTTCATTTGTTTCTTCGAGGATGCTGCGGCAACTGCTGCATGGCACAAAACAAAAACTTTTGCGACAAGGGCTAGAGATCATGATTGGATCCGGCAGCCCAGTCTAACTTAAACGTATGTGAAATAACACCTTAACTAATTTCCCCCATGCAAATATAAAATATGGCCAAAGAAAACATGACTAAGAAAAACCATGCAAAGGAAATCAAGACTGAATTTTCAGTACAAGTGAAAGCTTAATCTGCATTATCCTGTTTTCTTAACATATATTTTTAATGTTCATTGAAAACAAAAGCCTCCAAATCGACCCTCTGTTTCTAACCTAACATTCACAGCCAATTTAATACACTAACATCATCAATCACTAGAGACAAGGAACCACTGGCTGCGTTCCCGAAGTCAGTTCACACAAGCCATGCCCCCCACACTTTTACACACATCTAAGTCGGTGTCAAATTCTGTTTACTTCTGTTTATTCTACTGCTGACAGTTCCCCACGCAAGAAACCATTTAGTGTCCTAAATATACCTTTTAAGCGGGATGAAATACCGGTTTCGAAATTGAACAGCGTATGATATATACTTCCTTACTAATTTCTCAACCAAACTGACTGCCTGCTACTGGGTACACTTACAGTTCAGAAATACTGCCATAGGATAAGCTTAACTGGGTGGGGGAAATCTAGCATGGTCTAAGACTGACACCTTTCTTAATGTTGACCACTTTTTCTAAGAGATAATAGATCTATGGTGCAAATTTCAATTACTAAAATAAGACATTTACAATACCCTGTAATAAAAGATAGCAAAATTAAAATCCAGCAAACAAAAAGACTCACCCTCACATGGCTGGTTTGCTGCTTGAATAGAATGATTTTCAAGCATAATGAACCCAAATGTAATGTGTACATGGTTTTTATAAGTGCTGGGTCTTATCAATATATCCTTTCACTATATTAACTAGTATTCAGTAAAGGCTTCTCCCCTATCTTTGCTGGAAATAGCCCTTGATTTTCCTTTAACATAGGGGATGAGTTGAGACTGGACTAATGATGACGGGGTGGGAAGATTATTTTAATTTTCTAGCAGGCAGCATGCCCCACATTTATTAGCCTCCTTATTGCAGGTCTATTTTAATTGTTATCTGCTCACGCATGCAGCATTATATAATGAAATGCTCCCATTTCACTCAATGAGTAGTAAGGATTTTTATGTGTACATCCATAATGACCCTTAATTAAGCTGATTTTAGTAATTCAAATGTGACTTTTCTTCCGGTCAACAAGATCCGCACACCTCCTCCGCCCCAAGAGAAAGGTTGGCAGTGATTCCTTTTAAAGTGTTTCTTATTGAACAGAAGCAAGAATAATTGCGCTACGTTCCAGAGAGCTGCAACATAGTCCATCCATAACACAAGTCCACGTTATTTTCAACACACATTAGTGCAAGTGCTCTCATGTTTCGTCAAGCTATTAAATCATGTTTAGTTAACCTTTAAATGAAGCCGCGGAAAATTTGCCACAGCAGAATTCACAGTGTAAATAAAGGGAGCAACTAATGAAATAATATGTATTTTATATATCTATAGACAGAGAGAGGGAAAGAAAGAGAGAGAGGGGAGGGGGGATTTGTGAAATACTAATTGCATTTGTAATACAAGTTCCAAATACCAATTATATACAAAATACCAAACTGTTTATAATAAAAGATTGAATTAATATCTAGTACAAAGGCCCATTAAGCTATCATATATAAGCAACTGATTGCTGGCTGAACGGCATTTTGCTTAATCAAGCATAAAATGATTAGCTATTTCCAAGATTGCTGGGCTGACTTACAGCAAATATTGTCCAATTGTATTTGTTCCGATTTCAAAATCGTTTAGTAATTAAGAAAAATTGCTCGTTTCTGAACTCCTATTTTAATAGTTGTATTTGTTTAGCACATTTAGGACTGGACAGAAAGGAATACGCAACAATGTTATTCGCTTATTGCAATATTTCCAATCTCTAAGATTTTGTTCCTCTATGGTAGTTGTTTCTCAACCTTCCTAATGCCGCGATCCCTCCATACAGTTCCTCAATGTGGTGGTGACCCCCAACCATAAAATTATTTTCGTTGCTACTTCATAACTGTAATTTTGCTGCTGTTATGAATCGTAATGTAAGTATCTGATATGCAGGATGTATATTAACTGGACCAAATTTGGCACAAATACCCAATACACTCAAATTTGAATACTGCTGGGATGGGGTGGGGTAGGGGGGAATTGATTTTGTCGTTTGGGAGTTGTGGTTACTGGGATTTATAGTTAACCTACAATCAAAGAGCATTCTGAACTCCAATAATGATGGAATTGGACCAAACATTACGCACAGAACTCCCATGACCAACAGAAAATACTGTAAGGGTTTGGTGGGCATTGACCTTGAGTTTTGGAGTTGTAGTTCACCTATATCCAGAGAGCACTGTGGATGGATCTGGACCAAACTTGGCATGAATACTCAATATGCCCAAATGTGAACATTGGTGGAGTTTGGGGAAAATAGACTTTGGCATTGGGAAGTTCCTGGGATTTATAGTTCACCTACAATCAAAGAGCATTCTGAACCCCACCAACGAGAGAATTGGGCCAAACTTTCCTCGCAGAACTCCATGACCAACAGAAAATACTGTGTTTTTATGGTCTTTGGCGACCCCTCTGATGCCCCCTCATGACCGCCCCCCCCCACCCAGGAATCCTGACCCCAAGGTTGAGAAATGCTACTCTAGGAATTGATAGGCAGGTTGAAAGCTTACATACTCACGTGAATTTATAGGCAAATATATAAATACATACAGAAATGTTAACTACTGAATTATTTCTCTCTCTCTCAAAACAAGTTTGAAGTTTTTAAATTTCTAACCAACTTGGGTGGGAGGGTTAAAGCAAACTATGAACTGTATCAAGTCAAATCAGAGTGTTGAAGTGTTAATTCTTAATTTCAGATTTTTCAAAGGTATTTCAATGGTCCAGATCAAGACAGCAAATTCTGCAAACAGAAGATTAACATACAGTACAGATTTTAATAAAGGAAAAATGCAAAACATGCTGGGATATGCAGATGTTGGCAAAGGGGGGGGGGGAATGGGAAGAAAGAAAATGCACATGTCCTCGAAAACTTCACCATTATATGATTAAAGTTTGTTTTTGGTTTTTTTTGCAAGTCTGTGTAACCTGTGCAAGAGAAGAGGGGCTCACATTTCACACACAATAACCTGTGTATTGGCAGAAGAAAAGAACAACACAAGAAGTGCCTTGGGCAGAAGCTTAAACTGATTGGGCAAAAAAGGAAGACAAGGGCTCTTGAAATTAAATAAAAGCAAAACCACCCTGTTGACAGATGTTGGTTACATCAAAGCAACCACACAACTTTTCCTTCTTCTTAGCCACTAGCTAATGTCACCTCTCCGGGAAATGACTATAACTTTAAGCAATGTTTTGAATATCATCTTTAAAAAAATCAGCATAAATGTGGTGAGAAGAGGACCTTAAGATAAGGAGACTTTATGAAACAACACAGGATTTTACATGGTCATATCTCTGCACCCACATGCTGGTTATGTCGGCCTCTGCCTTTTACTTCCAGGGGTTAACCATTCTGGCAGCCAAATAAAACACTGTGGGATCCAAGCAATTACAGATATAGTCAAAGTCCAGACTCTATTCTGAAATTTATTTGCACAGACAAGATCTTCCAATTTAACTTACAGGAACCAAGCCAGTCTCCTTCTCTCCAGATGGCTTCCACCTTTCTCCTCCATGTCCAGAAATCATGGCCAAGGGACAGGGCCCTGAGAAGAAAATCTTAGCCTCAAGGATGACAATTCTCACGTGTTCCTTCCCTTCTCACTGTGTCTCCATCACAACCCTTCACAAATACACTTATCTCTGAAAGCCCTACCTAGACAGACCTGAAGGCTTGGGCCAACAAGCAAGAACTGCCTCTTCTTTCTGTTTGCTTCCTTTGTGAATCTAAACCTCCAAAGGAAATGGCCCACCCCCAAATTGGCAAAACAGTGTTCCCTCACTTATTGCGGGGGTTCCGCTCCAAGACCACCCATGATAAGTGAAAATCCGCAAAGTAGGGACACCATATTAATTTTAATATTTATACATTATTTTATATATTTTATATATTCTTACCAGTGCTTCCTTACCCACTTCCTGGCTGTCTCCCTGGCCTCCGCAGAGCCTCCGGAGCCACAAAGGCGGCAGCAGCAGGCCAGGGAGGCAGGCCTTCCCCACCACACCTTAAGCCACTGTACTTCCTGGCCTCCACTGGATGTAAATATTTAATATTTTATTAATATTTTCAAAAACCCACGAAAAACCTTGCTACTTCGCGGTTTGCTTTTAGCAATTCCGCTAAAAGCAAACCGCGAAGTAGCAAGGGAACACTGTATCTGCTTTGCCAATTCTATGTTTGGGGTATTGGTAGTAATGATGGAGAATATAGTCCCAGTGGCGGCACTTTCTCTGAGTGGGGCCACCATGTCACTGTCATTCACAGCTGCCTGTGTGACAGTAACTTGTTGTGTGGCTCAGTTTTCATTCCAAGCAACTGCCCAGAGGAAAAATGCCAGGCAATTGATGGATGTTGGTGCATCTCAATGTTCTCACTTTTCACTAATTTGAGGAGAGCCAAAGGCACCACCAACAGTAGGCCTCCTGCAAAGGTGTGGGCTTTAGTAAACCAACATCTCTGTGTGACACATAACAAAATTACAGTAAATGTTCATCTGTCACAGATTCTATATGAGACTACATTTGTTGTATCATGAGAGTAGAGGAGGGTGGTCAAATGTTGAACATTTATTAACCAAAATGGATAGTGGCTTCCACTCAGACCTGCACTGAAGTCCTGGATTGCTATCAGACAATGGACAGAGTGTTGAGTAAGTCAGTATCTTTGGCGGTTCAATTCTATATTGATTGGGGAAACCATAAGTTATCTACTACTAAGCCCTCGTAGGACAACAGCCTCAATTCCTCACTCGCTTAGAGAAGGGGAAACAGTAAATTGTCTCAGTCAGTAAAGTGTGTGCTTACTAAATACATTTCCAGTGGTGATTTTGTTTCTTAGCATGACACCACAATGTATGTTATGGAAATATACACAGACATGGACAAAGACAAGGACGCATGCAGATCAAAGAGCACATACTACTGTCAAACCCAGAAGCAGAACCATGATGAGGAATTTGTATATCATAAAGGTGGAATAGTTGAGACAAAACCGAAAACGGCCTTCAGTGTCTTTGTTTGAGCTCTATGGGACAAAATACACTATATTGGGCTACGTGATAGGATGAAAAGTGATCTTCACCCCATACTGTAATCACTTGACTCAGCTTTCACTCTTTTATTTTCTCTCATATAAATCAGTCATAGAAATATGAATGAAACAAAATAAATCCCTCCAAGACAGCCTACACACCCAATAAAAACACAAAAACCAGGATAAGGCAATGTCAAATAAAAAATCCACCATGATCATAATAATAAATCTACAGGTTGGTTGATGTTAGATGCAGGGTGTGTGTTATTTCAAAAAACTGAAATAAGAGCCTCACAAAAGTCAAACATTATTCATTGCATATAGGACAAGTATTACAAACCTCTCATTATACAGGTTATATCTTTCCTATTTTGTGCCTGCTACAATGGGAAGAGTATTCTCTCTTGATGTAATTCTCTACTATCATGTTCCTTTGCTGCCCTAGGTGAATTAATATCATGTTCCACTAGCTAACCCAGGTGATTTTTTGTAGTTTTATAACAAAAACAGGAGTAATATATATATCAGACCTCCTGACCTTCTGGTACTTGTCAAAGGTGGAACAAGTCCCTGCTCCCATGCCACATGTGGTAGTCACATGGCAAGTTGACCACCCATGGTGTTAAATGGACCATTGATCTCATCAAGTGGGCATATTCTCATGACCACACACATTGAGGGAAGTATCAGGAAGATAATTTAGTTTGGATGTTATTAGGGGTTCCAGAGAGTCTGATATTGAGCAGAACCTATCTGGACACTCTTCTCTGTGAATATCAAGTTTTGCTGCTAAGTTTAGCATTGTTCCTCTGCAGAGGTAGAGAAGATCGGGATATAAAAAAATTAAATAAAATTAATAAATAAATTGTATTGTCGAAGGCTTTCATGACTGGAATCGCTGGGTTGCTGGAGGTTTTTTGGGCTGTATGGCCATGTTCTAGAAGCAAGTTTAGCATTGTTTATCAGTACCATGCAAATAAAATGTATCTATGACCTAGTCAATAACTCTATCACATCTCCCACCTTACTGAAAGTCTAATTCCACTGTTCAGTCCCCTAGGAGCTTCTCCCCCACAAACGTACCTTTTCATTGCTATCTCACCCAGTGTTTTGTCATTTTATGTCATGCATTTGGCCCGCCCACTGTGTTTTATTTTCCATTATGTTATTTTGTACTGTTTATTTTACTTGTTTGGTATATTTAATTTTTGTGATGTTATTTTGAGGTTTATATTTTATGTTGCTATAATGTATCACTGGGCTTGGCCTCATGTAAGCTGCTCCAAGTCCCCTTTGAGGAGATGGTGGAGGGGTATAAATAAAGATTATTATTATTATTATTATTATTATTATTATTATTATTATTATCTCAGCTATTCCACAGATATATAAATCCATCTTCCTAGTTCCAACAGACCTCACTACCTCTGAGGATGCTTGCCATAGATGCAGGTGAAACATCAGGAGAAAATGCCTCTAGAACATGGCCATATAGCCCGAAAAAACCTACAACAACCAATCTCAGCTATTATTTCCCACAACCCCTGACACAAATTATTTTAATTTCCTCAAACCCAATTCAGTTTGTATACCAAGATCACAACATATCTGAGAACAATGCCATTTTATCATTCATTGTGGAACGCAAATCAAAAAGACAAGATGGCGATGCTTGTAGTGGTGATGATACTGATGACAACGATGCTTCTAGAAGAAGGTAAGCTGAAAAACCGTGGCGAATCAGAACGCTACTATGTATAGGAAGGATGATCGCCTGAGGGTACCCTAGTCCAATAATAACAACATTCAAGTAACAGTGCCTGGGTCATGACAAACCCTGACCCTGTCCCTAGAGCTCTTTCAGGAAGTTGGCTTGGAGCCACCCTTTCTCAATAGCAATTGATACTGTGCAGCTTTAACAAGCCTAGAGAAAGAAAGGCGGAAGATGTCTCATTTTACACCCTTAAAAATGAATCCCTGAAACTTAAGTGATGACTGCCGTAGCAGTTGCATCTCCAATTTTTTTGTAAATGAGACAGTAGGATCAGTTGATTTAGCGCTTCACTGGGCAAAGTTCTGAAGCAGCTGGGATGTATGTACACAACACAAACACAGCGAAGTATTATGAACCTATTCATTCATACTCCAAAAGGCTTTCATTGTTGATTAATAAAAGTGTGACTAGATGTAATGCACTATTTTTAAAAACCAGGATTCCTAACATTTCAGGAAACACCACAGGCATTTACGAGATGAAAGATAGCTAGTCAGCATTGCAAAAAGGATTATCGAGAAAACAAAAATGCAGTATTTACATCTTTTTTGGTAAACATTTCTTCTGTTCAACACAACCTACAGAGAAAGCAGAAACTAAACATGCTGTAGGGTAGCAGCACAGCTAAATGATATAGCAAATTTAAAAGCCGGAAAGAGCAATTAAAACAAAAACAAAAAACCTACTCCGCAAAAAAAAAGAAAAAAGCCCCAAGTTTCACACATGGTTAATGTCAAGGGAATACAAGCGTCAAACTATTCTATGACATCTGGCAAATTTCAACTTTTAAGAAATGTTCTTATTGACTTGCCTGCGTTCTTGTTAGAAGGAGGCAAACATGTGGCTTGAAAATGTCTACAGAACGTACAGATTTGCTCAAATTTGTACGGATTAAACAAGTTTCCATGTATTTGAAGTGACAGCCAAGGAACACCTCTTGATTTTAACAGGAAGCAAAGCATTCAAAAGATTTAGCATTTAGGTTTTTAAACACATATGCAAGTATGCTAACAGATTTGCATTGAAGTAAATTATATCTTAAACAGCACAACTCCTAGCTATGCTCCATTTGGCACAATTATTTAAATAGAATCTTGTCAATGTCCTTTTTAAAATCTAAATACATAACTATTAACTTAGTCAAAATGCTATCATGAAACTTCCTCAAGTTGGAGCCTGCCAGAGGTTTTGCTTCTAATTCCCATCACTCTTGGCCATGGAGTCCCCAGTGGTGCAATGGGTTAAACCCTTGTGCTGGCAGGACTGGTCGGCGGTTCAAATCCAGGTAGCGGGGTGAGCTCCTGTCTGTCGGCTCCAGCTTCTCATGTGGGAACATGAGAGAAGCCTCTCACAGGATGGTAAAACATCTGGGCATCCCCTGGGCAACGTCCTTGCAGATGGCCAATTCTCTCACACCAGAAGCAAATTGCAGTTTCTTAAGTTACTCCTGACATGAAAAAAAAAATACTGTTGGCCATTGCTCAGGTTGGCTAGGACTGGAGGAAGCGATGGTGTAAAGCAGCTGGAGGGCTACTATAAACAAAGAAATGACTTCTTTGATAGGAAACCATTTTAAAAAGGCAAATATGCAGACCGCAGACAGCTGCTACAGAGTTCGGAATATTTCTTTCCATTCCAATATAAAAAATCCTCTTAGCATCCTTGAATCCAAACAAAATAGATACCATGCCTTAACATCAGTTCTATGTGGATGCAGTCATACCTTTGAGGGGCTTCGGTTAAAGCTGTTTGAGTTATAGGTCAGCCTTCCTTCAACAAGGAGGAAATCTAAGCGTATATTAGCCTTTTCGCGTGAGAAAATTCTGCAAATATTTTGCTATTCAAAATAGATACAACGCCTTAACATCAGTTCTATGTGCACGCAGTCATACCTTTGAAGAGCGACGGATAAAGCTGCTTGAGTTATAAGTCAGCCTTGCTTCAACAAGGAGGAAATGTAAGCGTATGTTAGCCTTTTAGTCTAAGAGGAATCTTCTACTAATTTTTTTGTTCATTTGGAAATGACATCTATCAGGGCCTTATTTCTTCCATTATATCAGGTTTGGTTAATTACTTGCATTATCTTGTTTTATAAGTAGTAGTTGCAGGCTTCCGAAAACACAGTTTTATACGTTAGGGGGTTTCATCTCCCACTGTGAATTTACCAATACAAGTTACAGATATAGATTCCTCAGCATGCCTATGGCGAGGGGAAATATATATTTAGACGATTATATATTAATTTCTCCAAAACTGGAGAAACAACGTTGGCTCCGTTTCCACCCCTCCTAGTAAACTAGGGGAGTTGGGGAGGGAAGCATTTTAAGAGGTATATGGAGACGGAAAATGTTTTCTTTGTATTACAAGCCACATACTGTGTAATGGAATCACCCAATTGCATCTAAGTTTGGTAGCTTTATCATCAGTACTCGTTTTCATGCCAGACAGCCACTGAAGTGTAGCATCCTTACATATCTAGCCTATGTCTCCACAAGTGTGAGATATTTGATTTGATGAATACATTTAGCAGGCCAGATTACAGATCCTGTTTGAAGCAGTCCGGCATAGAAGAATGAGCTTTCTTGTTTAAAGCATGCATCCCCACTCTTCCTTTTAGCATAAGAGAGTCCCTTTTTATCAAAACAGTGATGCAAATAAAACTGTTTATGTTTTCAAGACTTATCAACATGCATCATTTATGGAACACACATACAAAAAACCCCAAGCACTCCCTAAGAAATGCTCAATCACTGTCAATCATGTGCACAAAAAATATACATAACGAAAGCATGCAGAGTGAACTGTATTGGGTGCAAACTGAACACAAGGTTCCCAACACAACAAACAAAACAAAAAACCCTCAAATAATTATAAATCACTCTTGGACCTATTTATACATTTCGCAAAACTGCTGGAAGGTAAGTCGCCATAGAAACCCCGCAGTCTAAGTTCAGCATTTTAAAGTTTGCATTTATTTTAAAATGCTGCAAATTATGTCTCTATTTGATAACATTCTTGGTTGTTATTTAAAACCTCCAGATTGCTTCCTTTGTTTCCTAACCACTGCTCAAAATGATTTTTCCCATCTCAATCACTGATCATTTGCCTTTTAAAATTTTTGATTCAAGCAAAAAAAAAAACAACTATGTGCTATAAAAATATATATCGATGTTTTAGCCTTGCAAATGACTATTGCTGACTTAAAACACAAAATGATCCATCAACCAACACATTCATTTTAGCACATATATTTTTTTAAAAGATTCAGGTTGGTATGGACAGATGGACTGCTAGATTGAAGAAAACAGGAAAAAGCTGGAATCCCATACTGATTTACATGGGAGTAAGGGATGCCTTTGAAAAGAGGTCTACGGAACCTTAAATCACAGAATCATAGAATCAAAGAGTTGGAAGAGACCTCATGGGCCATCCAGTCCAACCCCCTGCCAAGAAGCAGGAATATTGCATTCAAATCACCCCTGACAAATGGCCATCCAGCCTCTGCTTAAAAGCTTCCAAAGAAGGAGCCTCCACCACACTCCGGGGCAGAGAGTTCCACTGCTGAACGGCTCTCACAGTCAGGAAGTTCTTCCTAATGTTCAGATGGAATCTCCTCTCTTGTAGTTTGAAGCCATTGTTCCGCGTCCTAGTCTCCAAGGAAGCAGAAAACAAGCTTGCTCCCTCCTCCCTGTGGCTTCCTCTCACATATTTATAATGTTTTTCTTGGTTCAATGGGAGCTGGATCTAACTATGTGTGTACCTGTCCTATAAATTATCTATAAATTAAACATCATATTTTAAATATACCACTGTATATCACAAGGTACATGGCAGTTCAATATTGAATAAAAATGCCCTTTTATGTATTTCATAATTTTAATTAGTAAGATATACTTCACTGATAGTTGCACTTAAAACATAATGTTCTGTGTGCATTTCGTTATATAAGCAGTCAGTGCATGTTGTCCAACCTAATTCCAATGGGTCAAAAACATTTTCTTTTTCAGGCAGCTATAAGAAAGAAAATGTCTTGAAAATTACACTGAGGCTCCTTCTACACAGCTGAATAAAATCCCACAATATCTGCTTTGAACTGGGTTATCTGAGTCCACACAGCCATATATTCCAGTTCAAATGGAATGGTGCTAACACACTTTTCAGAACATTTCCAATCCAGCAAAATTGCCTTATGTCAGCCTAGACTGCTTGTCCAACTTATCTAGCATCTTCTACACTAGAAGGTACAACAGCAACAACTCTTTGAGTTTTCCCCATCCTCTATTATTTGATCGTTCTTAGAGATGGCAGGGATCAAATGTAAGGACTTTTTGCAAACAAATCATGTTCTCTCCCACTGAGCAACCATCTCTTCATGCCTTCTTTGCAGAAGTACGTGTACAATGGGGCAGCAAGGTAGAGAAATGTGCACACTATGCCCTATGAAGCATGGCACACATCTTTTGCTACAAATATGCGGGACAGGAGAATTAGCTCCCTATGCGGACACAACTCTGAAACTCCACATTGAGTCATAAAAAGTAATTGGGTCGAATTCACTGGGTGCAATGGTATGGAATGATCACATTTGATCACAACCCCTGCTAGGTTAACTGGTGATGAAGTAGGTTCACCTAGGTATAAATGAGACGGAAATAAAAGGCCCCAGCTTTAAAGGGACGCTAATGGTTCAAATAGGAGACTTCGCTGGACATCTAAAACAGAAAATCTGCCGTGATAGAAAGCGTTTGAGAGCCGTGATTGGAGAGATGACTCCAAGACAATTAGGAACATTTTTCGCTGGAAATGCACTTGCCATAAATATTAAGATGGGGTATCACCCACTTTAACCCATAGAGACTGACCAATCCCTTAGAAGTCCTCTTAGATATGCATGTATGATTATGATGATTAACTGGATCTATTTTAATGTAAAGTTATAGAGATAGAATGAAAACCCAAAGTCAGTGCATGTTGTCCTTACCAGTACTTTGCCTAGATTAAGACAAAATAGAAATAGCACATAGTTGGAAGTACAAAGCTATTTTGTCTGAGCTCGCGCTAAAAAAATTCAAAATTAAAATGCTACTTTAGTCTAAAGCAGGAGCCCTCGATGGCACAGCAGATTAAACCACTGAGCTGCTGAACTTGCTGACCAAAAGGTCGGTGATTCCAATCTGGGGAGTGGGGTGAGCTCCCACTGTTAGCCCCAGCTTCTGCCAGCCTAGCAGTTTAAAACATGCAACTATGAGTAGATTAATAAGAACTGCTTCGGTGGTAAGGTAATGGCACTCAATGTAGCCATGCCGGTCACATGACTTTGGAAGAGTCTACAGACAATGCCGTCTCTTCGGCTTAGAAATGGAGATGAGCACCACCCTCCAGAGTCGGACACTACAAGACTTAATGTCAAGGGGAAACCTTTACTTTACCTTGGTCTAAAGCGAAAAAGATATGGTCGGACCTATGCCTCTCAGAACAAGGAAATTCAGACCACAGAAAAATTATCCTCTCTACAAGCTAATTCAAGGTATTACTCATAAATTGGCCCCTAAAAAGTATTGGTGTGGTGCTCAAGGTCCATAAGAAATACAGCTCATGACCAGAAGCATTTTCTATAAGCTAGCCCTATCCAGGAAGGATGTTAGAAAATCAACATGTACATCTGATAATTGTCATTCTGTGTTGTTCAGTTGGGTAAAAAGGCAAGAGTAGAAATTTCAGCCTTTGAGAAGATGACAATTGGAAAGAACTGCAGCTTCTATGAATAAAAGCTGTAATAAAAAGTTTGTACAAAAGGAGAATAGGACAGCACTCATAATTCTTTTTGTGAGGCACACACATAGGAAGCTCCCATGAACGGTAAAGAAACAGTAGCTAAGGCAACCAAATAAAACTATAGCAGGCATCAATAAAACACTTATCTAATCTCTTGTGAAAAAATATTCAGGTCACCTTATCACCAAGGCCAAAGTGTCATAGTTTTCCTCTGTTCTCTCCATATCTCTCTTCTCTGAGACACAGAGGGCTCTTTGAGACAGGCCTTATATCCCAGGATCTGATCCCAGGTTTTCTGCTTTAAACTGGATTATACAAGTCTGCACTGCCAGATAATCTGGGATAAACAGAAAACCTGGGATCACATCCTGGGATATAGGGCCTGTCTGGAAGGGCCCAGAGAGAGCATAGAATGAGGACAGTTATAAGACAACATAGTTCCCAAGCTCTGGAGTAGAAGCGATGCTAACTATATTTAACAACTTTTCTAAATTCTGCACCAGAGCTAAGCTTAGCTGGCACTTTCACTCTTATTTACACACAGAGAGAATATATCCCAACCACAGTCTTCTTTGGTTCAGAGTACAAAACAGTGCTGAGAGACAGGAGAGACATTCCCTTAACACTGAGCTGTGGATGAACATTGGTGGTGCAGCACTAAGGCTACATGGTTGCTCAGGTTATTTTACTTTAGAGTGAAGAATGCACTTCGGAGAGAAAGGAACACTGTGGAAGGATGGAGAGTTCAGGCAACTGAGCAAGAGGTCCGAAAAATTAACGCTTTCTGGGCTACATGAAGGTGGCCATCACTATTTCAACTAAAATACGGTTTCTTTTCCCAACCCCAGTAGCAGGTTTGTTGACATATGCAGTTACCAGATCATAAGTGGCTGAAGAACTTGGATCCCTGGAAAGGAGAAGTGTCCATACCATATTCTATTTTTTTAGCCATTAGAAATTTAAGCTACAACATATTGATACAAGTATGGAAAGTTACTTGGCTAAATTCAACAACTTGGGCCTTTGTAATCAACAGGTAGGCAATTAATCATCCCTTCCACATGCTTTTCATAGTACCCTGTTCTGTGACCCTTTTCTGTTCAAACAGGTGGGTGAAAATTGGAGAGAAGGTATGTGAGTGTCAACATGCATTTGGTATGAAGGTCCTACATTCCCCCTTTTTACTCCGTTCTCTTTTTCTTTGCAGAATACGCCTCTCCCTTCTTTGTTGGAAGGAGGCTGGGGCTTGCTTAAGGGAGAATCCATTACCACTCAGTTCCAACAATGTGAAACTAATTTTGGCACACAGGAAGAAACAAATAGGAAAGAGTCACGGGGCAGGCTGCTGCTGCTGCCACAAGAAAGGGCTTTGTCAATGAGGGTGTGTTTTTAGTCTTCAGTTGTTGCTCACAAAGTTTCTCAGTAGATCTACACCTGCTGTTTTCCACAATTTGCAGCAGAATGCAGCACACAGAGTTTGTGCCATTGCTTACTGGCCAGCCTCTTCTCCCAGTTGGATCTCTCCTTCTAACTGGAGCTTGGGAAAGTTACTTTTGTGAAATACAACTCTGTCGGGGGGGGGGGGGGGGGGGGGGTTGAGGGGCTATAATCCAAACAAGTAACTTTCACAAGCCCTATTTTTGACATTAGTAATTTGATTTTTGACAGAAAAACACAAATAAAGGTAAAAACAATGCCTATACATACATAGAATCTTATAGAGTTGGAAGAGACCACGGGAGCCATCCAGTCCAACCCCCCACCAAGTAGAAAAGCACAAGCAAAGCATAAACATAAATATACTTGAGCATTAATTACATAGCTAGCTAACTACACAATTTCTCTCGCCCAAGCCCTGTTTTTGAATACTACCACAAACTTACCCAAGTGCCTTGGATCTGTATGTAGCATATATCTCAATATATAAATTAAATAAAGAACAACAACTGTAACCAGCTGTGGCAGCTAAAAAGAAACTGTGTATAGAGAATACCTTATGGTGGAGACAACATATGAAAATAACCCACTCAATGAGCTGCTTTGAATAAATGATCAGAAACAGAGCACTGGACTAAGAAGACCCTATATTTTACAAAAGGATTTTTTCTGATATATAGCGAGCCCTCTTTTTCCACTGGGATTTGATTCCAGGACCCTTGTGGAGACCAATATTCATGGAAACTCAAGTCCCAATATATACAGTGGTGTGTCTTACATAAAATGATAAACAACCCAAAATAGTGCCAGAGAGAATCCGAGGATCAGTACAATGGTGAGAGACTCCAGCAGAAGACTCCTACACAATGGCAAAAATCAAGGTTTGCTTTTGGGATCCCACCCCATCAGATATTTTCAAACTTTGGTTGGCTGAATCCATACATACGGAACTTGTGGATATAAAGGCCAGCGGTATGTATATTTCAACCTATTTATATATTCCCATCAATTCATAGTAAATGTCTTTCTCCTCTCAGGGCCCTTCTACACAGCCCTATATCCCAGAATATCAAGGCAAAAAAAAATCCCCACTCTCCTGTGTCTGTTCCTCTAATAATGACCAACCCAAGCTATTCCAGAAACTCAGGAGAGCTTTCTGTCCCTTTCATTCATAGTACTATAATTTTCATTCATAATTACTTTTGCATGTATGACTAAACTATTGTAAGATTTCTTGCAAAACAAAAAAGTAAATACACATGCCCCTGCAAAAACAACAACAAATCCAACAGCCTCTCGTCCCAAATAACATCCCATAGTCTTAAAAGAAAGGAAGAAACTGGCAGAAAATATATAAAACTTCAACAGACACATAACCAAACCAAATAAAAACATGAACCATTTGACAGACTGCATGCCTAACTATGCTAGAGAAAGTAGATGTAATGATGTCTGCATTCTCCCTTGCAGACCTTAATTGCATCATAGGAAAAGTATTGCAAATACTCTACTACTCAGGCTACATCCACTGAACTTCCATAAGCATAATCACCATTAAAACACCATAAGAAGTACAACTCTTCTGAATGTTGTCATATGCAGGAAACACCATATCTCTATTTTTAAGAAATGTTATTGACAAATCACTGGCCAAAACACATTTTGATGCCTCAAATGTTAGACCTGTTTCTGAGTATATCTGACCTGTTAATTAAAAAAATGATACTATTAGCTCTAGATTTTGAGAATCAGTACATATGCCATATACCACTCTTCACTCTGCTCGTCCAAAAAACATCAAGATATTTTAGTGCACTTTAATACTCATTTTCAGCCAAGCCCATTGAAATGAAAGAGAATATCCTCTACTAATTGTGTGTAGTTGTCTGCCTTCTTGTTGCCTAGAATTTTTTTCATAGCAAGAACAAATGAAGACTGATCTGTGGACCATGGTGGTGGCAGAATCAATCTATCTTGTGCTTACTGTATCTAAGAAACTAGAACTGATGCAATCTATCCAATGCAATTTTCTGAATCAGCAGTCCAAACAACCTGGAAAAAGATCAAGGGCCCTTCTACACAGTCCCATAACCCAGAATATCAAGGCAGAAAATCCCACAATATCTGCTTTGAACTGGGTTATCTGAGTCCACACTGCCATACAGTCCAGTTTCTTGGTGCATGCAAGGAATCATCTAATGTGTCTGTGTCAACAGTAAAATAAGACGCATGAAGCTGATTGGTCGGGCAATGCCTGGGGAGATGGCTAAGCCTGGGAATTTGGGATACTGCTGCATTTTTGTTCAGGCTTGATCTATGCAAGTTCAGAGAGAGAGAGAGGTTGAAAAGAGAAGCAGAGAGAAACACAGAGTTTGGAGTGTGCTCTCACTTCATGGGCTGCTGAAGGAGTTTATCCACACGAACAGAAGAAAGACCATTTCAAATCTCTCATAAAAAGGCATTATGTGAGTTAATGCAACTGATCACATTGTACATATGTTGTTCTGAACTAAGAAGAGTAAACTACTTGTTCTTTATTGTTTACATGCGTGGCATATTTTCCTTTCTCAGGCAAGGCAGTGTGTGGGCTGACCAAACGTGAACTACATGTGGTTTATTTTACATTACGCCACACAGTTCAAAAGAGAAGATGTGGGATTTTATTTAGCTGAGTGGAAGGGGCCCAAAAAAACAAGAAAAAAATGTTTGGGTTGAGCTGTGTAATAAAAAACAAACAATGATTTCAATGCTAGAAGGCCTTATAAAGTTTCATTCTCCAGCCAATGGTTATAATGATTTCAGGGCTGGCCCTTCCATTAGTAAGAGGAACCACTTCAGGAATAAGAGGCAAGTGTCATGAAAAGGGAGCAAAAAAAAGTAATTATTTGATTTGTTAATGCTGTAGTTAAGTAGCAAGGCCAAGGAGAGAGCTTGTGGGTTTTTCTGCTTCATGTGTCACAATAACATGACTGGCTTTGGGTACGTGTTGGACCTTGACCTGAGTGACGGGAAATGTTGCCATTTCCTGTTCTCCCTCAGGCAGCAAAATGTCTTGGGCTGGTCCTGAGCATTTAATCAGTGAAAGGGGTCAGATTGCACAGTCCCATTTCCCTTCTGATGTGCTCCTTCTTCACAACTAATATACATTCAGCCAAACAGAAACCCATTATCTCCTGGCCACATATAAAATTCAGAATGCCTTCAAAACCAATCTTATCCCAACCTCTATTTGACATTTGGTTTAAGCACATCTGGACTTTACAAGCAAGGTCAGGAGCTTTTCTAAAGTTCAGAAGAAGCACCACAGTTGTAAAGTTATTATTGATTAACTTAAGGAAGCAGTATCTCAACTAATAGGCTGAAGAAAAAAAAACCTTGCCAATCTGCCATGGCACTAAACATATGAGAAGATTTACTATATTCCCATGCTTATATACAAAGAGGTGCAGTCTAAAAGACAAAGATGAAATATGCCCTGATGACAGCAGAGAAAGGGACAACCAGTAAGGGCAAACATTTTTCTTGCACCAAACCTGCTCCCTTCTCAAGGTAACTATAGACAGGCAGCAATCCAAAAGAGCTTCTGCTGGATCTCACCAAAGTTTCCTAGAAAATATCACCCTTCTTAAAATTGACCAGCTCAGATGCCTCTGAGAAGCTTTATTTATCAGCCGATATTCTGAAGTAGTCTGCCTTTGGATTTGAAGATTATGGTTAGCTATCATTAATATCTAGTATATTAATCTAGTATGTGCACACGTTTGCATGCACATGACTCTTTCAGGCCTGTTTCCAGTGCTCATAACCAGGAAAGATTTCGGTGTTTGCTGTATAACAGGCATCTGTCGTTCCACAGAACTGCTGCTCCTTGGTGGACCATTACTGTACTCATCAGGAATCATCACCTACGTGGGGTTGGAAGGTAAAACAGGGCAGAGGAGTCTGAGTAAGATGTCTCCGTGGGCTCCTCGACTATTCTCCATATTGGTTGTGAGAAAATGGAGGAAGCAGCAATGTTCTGGCAAATATCAGCAACACTGCAGCACTAGTGACACTGAACCAAAAAGCCACATTTGTCATTGCCACCATCTAAATTTACCCAGAAATTTAAATAAGACTAAATTAATATAAGATGGCAATGGGTGCTGTCAACTTGTCAAATTGGCCCACTCAGGGGCCTTTCCCAGCCCAGTGAGTAGCGGATCACGTGCCTTGAGCTTCTTAATCTTGGGCCTGAGCAGGCCGTTTGGTTAGCCAAGGAAGTATGCGAGGCAAATGGTAAATTGTTTCATTTTCCGACAGCATCACCAACTAAAACCGGAGGCACGGATGCAGCCCTCTTCTCAGGACAGGAGGGCCTGTTCATACAAAAGGGCTTTAAGCCATGACCCACAGTTCTTGTGTGCCTGGGAGGTGAATGAGAGGCAGATGGAGCAGGAGTGCATCAGATGACATTTGCCCAGGCACAGCAAATACATAGCCCATCCTGCTCAGGCAACTTCCCCCCATACGAAGTACATTTTTTTCTAGTTGTAGATAATATTACCAGAACAATGGGCAGAGAGAGTAGTCAAATTCAGTCCAAATCAGGATAATCAATTAAACAATCTGAGTCAAGGCAAAAAAAGGCACCCGAAGGAAGGAATGATAAATGTGATTCCCCTGGACAAGTGTATTTCAAGCTCTAAGCTTCATACATGAAAAATAATGTCATTTAACTACCCAGACTTTGCCCTGATAAATATTCTTACTAACATAAATTCTGAAACTTTGCCTTAAGATCTCATGAAAACTTTCTTCTATGCAGCTAGACAAGATCAGCAAAATGGAAGAAGAGATTGGAACTGTTAATAGATCATAGAATCATAGAATCAAAGAGTTGGAAGAGACCTCATGGGCCATCCAGTCCAACCCCCTGCCAAGAAGCAGGAATATTGCATTCAAATCACCCCTGACAGATGGCCATCCAGCCTCTGTTTAAAAGCTTCCAAAGAAGGAGCCTCCACCACACTCCGGGGCAGAGAGTTCCACTGCTGAACGGCTCTCACAGTCAGGAAGTTCTTCCTCATGTTCAGATGGAATCTCCTCTCTTGTAGTTTGAAGCTATTGTTCCGCATCCTAGTCTCCAGGGAAGCAGAAAACAAGCTTGCTCCCTCCTCCCTGTGGCTTCCTCTCACATATTTATACATGGCTATCATATCCCCTCTCAGCCTTCTCTGAGATGGGTTGTTGTAGGTTTTTTTGGCTATATAGCCATGTTCTAGAGGCATTCTCTCCTGACGTTTCGCCTGCATCTATGGCAAGCATCCATGGATGCTTGCCATAGATGAAGGCGAAACGTCAGGAGAGAATGCCTCTAGAACATAGCCATATAGCCCCAAAAAAAAAAAAAACCCTACAAAAACCCAGTGATTCCGACCATGAAAGCCTTTGACAATACATTGTAAATAGATGATTGGTAAAATGGAATTTAGGACTGGGGGCTATCTGAAAAATTCACTTACAAAACTAGACAAGTTTTAAAAATGACACATTTGTGGAAATTTGATTTCTTCATTGTAGTCTCTGTGAAATTGCACATATGGTATTGCCTGAGCCTGGGATCGTCTAGAAAGCTTATACATTTTGGCAGTAGCCCCGCCCACTCTCCCCACTCATCCACTGCTTTCGCAGCAGCTAGAGAATCTTTCTTTGATTCCTGCAAGCCCTTGGGCCATCCATGGTCATAACTCTTGAGTTGACTAAACGTTCATTTTAATGGACTGATAATCACTTCCCTTGATTCATTCTCCGTAACAGATTTCAACCTTGTGTGCCCCAAACTCTGTTCCTATGCGCTCTTCAGACATGCAGAGTATAGTTAGTCCATGTTAGAAATAATTAGCAAAATATCACAAATATTTGTTTTTCCTGTTTTTTTTAACGCAATTCTAAAAATTCAAAGTTTCTTGGTCACACTTCTTCATCATCTTAGAAATGTAGCACAGAAGAAATGCAGCACAGAAGCAAGCAATGGTCCTCCTCAGCTTCTTGTAGTATTTCTTCATTTGGGTTGTTGTAGGTTTTTCGGGCTGTATGGCCATGTTCTAGAAGCATTCTCTCCTGACGTTTCACCTGCCTCTATGGCAGGCATCCTCAGACATTGTGAGGTTTTTGTTTCACAATGTTTCCTACACAGCTCAAACAGTAAACACTGATATTTTCTCAGGCAGCAAATTTTAACTCCTTACTGGTTGATAAAATAGATGGTGCAAAATGATGTAAGTCAAAGGAATAACGCAGGATGCCCAATGTCTATACCACAAGCTCCAAACAATAAGGGTCAATTTGAAGGGAGAATTTTCCACTGCATCTATTCTTTGCTTGGCTTCTGGTAAAAAGTTCTACTTAAAACAGAGATCTCCTGACAATTCTCTCTCAACCAAGGTTTTCCCTTCCAAAATTGGAAGAAGCTGCCTTCACTGAAAATAATCATGATATCGGTTACTCTCCAGCACAATAATCTTCCCCTCCACTATTCTCCAGTACATTAAGTTGATTGATACCATAGTCATCATTACTTTTAAAGATGTCAGTTGTTAGAATGCTTTTTGTAAGACAAGTAGATAATTTTCTGATAAGATAATAGGGAGAACTTAAAATGTAAAGTTCAGATTGGGCACAGATTTCATTTTAACTGTAGCAGTGCATTCCCACTATAAGATTAGTTTTCTCCAGCTCTGAATTTTTTTCTTAACATAGGGCATAATTCTGCTATATCTGAAACGTTGAAGTTTGGCAATATTTTTGGATTATAGACTATTAAACCTTTAAATAAGAGTATGTTATTATTTTGCCAAGTAAGTACATTGAGAATATTTCTGCCTTTTGCAAAAAGCCCAGTACATTGTACTTCCTATTTATTATATCTGATTTCTAATCCCATCAGTTACTCACATGTCGGTTTGAAAGGGAACACAGGTTTAAGGTGCGGGGTCCCTTTTTGATGAATTCCACAGAATCCAACAGGTTCAGGTAAGACACCATTTATTCAAGCTGATCAGCATGAGGCGAACAGACAGCACTTCTGCAAGTGCTCCCACAGACTGCCACGCCCCTCCTTGGCTTTTTGCAAACATTTATACTCAGGTTAACAGGGGGGGGTGGTCATGGAAAGTACCCTCTTTCCAGCCCTCCTCCCTTGACCTTTTGATGGAAAGTACCTTCTTGCACCTGCAGACTTTGCGCTTAACCACAAACCAATTTCCTATGTAAGCTCACTACTATAACAACTTTTCAAAAAGCCAAAACTTTGAACTTTGCATGACCTCTATACTAACATTTTGGTTAAAGCTTTTAATTTTTAATATTTCTTAGGCTTATGCCTCCTTCAAGTTCATCCATGTGCTTCAAGAAGGACACTGACAAGCTGGAATGTGTCCAGAGACAAGGCAACCAAAATGGTCAAACGCCTGCAATCTAAGGGCCTTCCAGACAAGCCCTATATCCCAGGATCTGATCCCAGGTTTTCTGTTTATCCCAGATTATCAGACAGTGCGCACTCATATAATCCAGTTTAAAGCAGAAAACCTGAGATCAGATCCTGGTATATAGGGTCTGTCTGGAAGGGCCCTTAGTCCTATGAGGAGCGGTTGAGGAAGCTGGGCATGTTAAGCTTTGAGAAAAAGACTGAGAGGGGACATAACAGCCCTGTAGATTAATAGGTACTGCTTCAGTGGGACGGTAACAGAACTCCATGCAGTCATGCTGGCCACATGACCTTGCAGATGTCTATGGACAATGCCGGTTCTTTAGCTTAGAAATGGAGATGAGCACCATCCCCAGAGTTGGACATGACTAGACTTAATGTCAAGGAGAAACCTTTACCTTTACTATATGCTATGTGGAAAAAGACTGATGAGTCTGGAACAGAGTAATTTAGTGAAACTATGTCTCATTGAATAACCTACATGGGACAGAATTATCAGGGATCGCTACTGTCATAAACTTATTTTGAGGATGTTCAGATCTTTGTAATTTATACAGACAATTTTATTTTTAGAGACAGATTTTTCCAGACAGATTCTTGTGAAATTGTACTTGGCAGCCAACTTCAAGTATTGTCATGTGGTTTAGATTTTTAAAGGGAACAATATTTTCAATTGTATTGCAGCAAGAAAGAATTTAAACTTACACAGACAGAGGAATGATCTAATTTAGATTCAAAGTTGGTAATTGTTCTGATAAGAGGTTAGCAGCAGGAAATCTTAGAAGGTAGGAACTAAGGGTGATATATCAACAGTCTATATGTTTCTTCTGTTTAACTTTTGGTATTTCTTGAATGCAGTCTCAAGTGAATGGGCTCAAGGCAGTATAATCCTCAAAGTAAAGATTCTTAATACAATTTATGGCTAGAACCTAGTTTATTACTTTGGTAAACTTCATTTTTCCTGACTCTGGGAACAACTAATTTTCTCCTTCCATTGGCTTGGTCTCTGAATGCATGTCTGACACAGATTTAGGAAGAAAAAAATGGGTGTATACCAAGGGATTTAAGAAGACTTTCCTTGACAACAGGAAGATGTTAAATGACTTTTGCCAGCTAGAACTATGCATATATCCCTCTTTATTATTATATCACCCTGTGATAGTTTTCTTCAAGATCTGTTTAGCAGTGGTTTGGTTTTGCCTTCCTCGTGAGGCTGAGAGAGTGTGGTATAAAATACTATTTAATATTTGTATAGCATTTTCATCCTCAAAGAGCTTTACAAATGCAAACTAATTAACCTGCCAAATAAGTAGGTAATATCTTCCTAACTTCTAGAGCCCCCAGTGGCGCAGCTGGTTATACCGCTGAGCTGCTGAACTTACTGACAGAAAGGTCAACGGTTTGAATCCGGGGAGCAGAGTGAGCTCCTGCTGTTAGCTCCAGCTTCTGCCAATTTAGCAGTTCGAAAACATGCAGATGTAAGTAGATCAATAAGTCTCCTTTCTGTGGAAAGGTAATGGCGCTTCATGCAGTCTTGCCAGCCACATGACCTTGGAGGCGTCTATGGACAACACAGGCTCTTTGACTTAGAACGGAGATGAGCAACACCTTTCAGAGTCGGACATGACTAGACTTAATGTCAAGGGGAAAATTTTACCTTTACCTTCCTAACTGCAAGCTCAGCATTTTGGTCTGTTGCATATGTTTCGTAGCAGATGTCCCTCAGACCTCTCTGGTTCCTGAATTCTTGAACTCCTTCACTTGCTCTGCAGTTGAGAGCGTGTGCCTTGTTCAACATATAGCCCAGTGGGTTTCCATGGCTAAGTGGAAATTTGAACACAGATCCAACACTCAAACCACTCTACCATGCAGGCTCTCGCTTTAAAATTAGCTCCAAGTTGAGTACAAAAAACACACAAGCATTATCATCCTGCACTGCATCCGAATAGATTTATATCCACGACAGTCCATTTGAAAATAAATAAACAATTCTAAAAGTCCTACCATATTTCTTTTATTTCTTTGCCTACTCCATTCCTTCTTTGATCCAGAATGTAAAACATATATGTCATTGTGAGGATAACCTCATTCCATGAGTCAGAAAGTTACGGCCCAGTCTTATGACTGAGTTAGTCTTGTTTACAGCTTCTGATTTAAGTAGTGATAAGCATGCCAAACTCAGGCTATGATACAGAAGCCTCTAGTTACAAGGTAAACATGTATACAAACATCTTTGGTTGTTGATTGTTGCTGTGGCGTGCGTTCCAGTCATTTCCTACTTATGGTGACCCTAAGGCAAACATCATGGGGTTTCTTGGAAAGATTTGTTCAGAGCAGGTTTGTCATTGCCTTTGTGGGAGGCTGAGAGAGTATTACTTACCCAAGATAATACTGAGTGGATTTCCATAGCTGAGTGGGAATTTGAATTCTAGTTTAAAGAGTCCTAGGCCAATGCTCAAACCACTACACCAGGTACAGGAAAACCCAGGTCTGGGGGCCAGATGCGGCCCCTTGGGCTCTTTGCTCAGGCCCTCCTCTCTCTCACCATCCTAACCTTCCTTCCTTCTCTCTTTCCTTCCTCCTTCCCTCACTCTTTCTCCTTCCCTTCCACTCTTTCGTCCTTTCTTCCCTCTTTCCTTCCTTCCCTATTTCACTTTTGTCTTTCCTTCCTTTTCTTTCCTTTGTCCTTCCCTTCCTTCCTTCACCTCCTCCCTCCCTTTCTTCTCTTTTTCCTTCTTCACTTTCATTCTTCCTTTCTTCCCTTTTGTCTTTCCTTTCTTCCTTCTTTCCTCCCTCCCTTTCATCCTTCCTTCCTTCTTTTTTCTTCCTCCTTCCCTCCCTCCCTTTCTTCATTCCTTCCTTCTCTTCCACCCTTCCTTCCCTCCCTTTTGCCTTTCCTTCCTTCCCTTTTTCTCCTTCCATCCTTCCCTTCCTCCCTTTCATCCTTCCTTCCATTCCTTCCTTCCGTCCACGGACAGCCAGTCCTCCCAGCAGGGAGTGCTAGCGTGTGGGCCCCAAGTTAGAAAGTTTGCCCATGCCTGCACCTTGATCACTCTTTTTTTAAAGATAGGTCCATGTTTTGTATCAGAAAGCACTTGTGAATCCCATTTCCATATCTGCAAGGGGTACATTCAAAGACTTTGTGTGAATACACAAAATAATGCCTAATAGTATTAACATGAAGGACTTCTGGCCCAAGAATATAACAGAGTCACGCTGGGGGACTTCGAAAATGCCTTGAAGGGGCGTATTTTGTCAAATGTGGATAAATGAAACTGTAGGTATCAATCTTGCAGATACAAAGGCGGTACTGTATAAAATAAGCTTGCAGACCAGCAAACAGTAGGAAAGAAAGACTGAAAAGTTCTCCTTTGCATATAAGTTTCTCTTCCATTGCTTTCTGGGCTATGGCAAACAGAAAATCTCAATGTCATTTCATCCAGCTCCTTAATTTGTTTTGCTCAGTATCAACATATAATGCCAGTTACAATATACAATAAACCTTAGTTTATAAATAAACACTCCAAGTATAGTTCACTACAAGTATACAACAGGCTGATGCTCAGGACAAAAAAAAACCAGTTATAAGAACAGTTATGTTCCCTGTTTATTGATGAACTACTTATATTTGTGGTTGTTTCATTACTCTTGTCTTTTTATTTTAAAAAATAGTCCTCTTTTATTGTAAGTCAAACTGCAGAACCTTTCTTTGATCAGGAATAAGTAAATACAACAGTAAATATCATGTCAGAAGTGACTTGAGAACATACTGCAAGTCGCTTCTGGTGTGAGAGAACTGGCCATCTACAGAGTCATTGCTCAGGGGATGCCCAGATTTTAACCCACTGTGCCACTGCAGAATGATAAAACCCCCAGTAAATATGTAATTAAGAGAACAGCAGCATTTCTATATGGCAATTTGGTTGCTCTTTCATTAGGGATGAAGTTTACTTGCCACCTTTGCTGCAAATTCAATACTGGGCTGTGGCGCAGTTAGCTGAGGGCTAGCTGCATTAAATCACTACTGACTGAGAGGTCATGAATTCAAAGTCAGCCCAGGTCGGAATGAGCTTCCAGCCATTCGTCTAGCTTGCTGTTGATCTATGCAGCCTGAAAGACAGTTGCATCTGTCAAGTAGGAAATTTAGGTACCGCGTAGGCAGGGGGGCTAATTTAACTAATTTATGATGCCATACAAACCTTCCAGGAGCGTGCAGAAGAATGAGGAAGTACTCCATCAAAGGACTTGGTGTCACAATGGATGGTGAAGTGGCAGCTCCCCTTGGGGTCGGAATTGAGCCAGAATCCGGATAAACCCTCATGAAGCCGGAAAAGCCTGGGCATAGCTGGAATGTGAAATTGCCTCTGCATCTGTCTATATATATTGTATGCCTAACTGGCATTGAATGTTTGCCATGTATATGTGCATTGTAATCCGCCCAGAGTCCCCTGCGGGGTGAGAACGGCGGAATATAAATACTGTAAATAAAATAAATACAGTTTGATTCAAAGATGTACAACAATGACAGTAGCTAGATTTTGACATTGCCCCCCCCCCCAAAAGATTTTAAAGGGAATAAGAGACACTCAAAATTGTTACAATTAAACACATAGCACAGGTCAAAGCGGTCTGATCTATGTATTATGTATTAGTGTTCATTTTAACCACTAATGAGAAGCAGTACTAGAATGTGATTGTATAATTAATGTTATTGTTTTTAATCTATTGCATATTTATGTTTTTATATTGTTGTTATATTGATACTGCGGCATCGAATTGTTGCCAATGTTAGCTGCTCTGAGTCCCCCCCCTCGGGGGTTGAGAAGGGTGGGGTTGAAATATTGTAAATAAAATAAATAAATAAATAAATAAATAGAAATAAGTTCAGTTTCTTCCATCTCTGTTGTCAGATCATCTATAAACAGCAATTAAGTCTATACAACTGGAATGGTTTGTATTTTTGTTACTTAAAGGGAGCCAGTCTACTGCGGTTACTGACAACTGAAAAGAGATTTCATCCTAGTGATGTTCAATTGCCCAGACTCCTAAGGCTATATGAAGCACAAAGAGGCAGGCAAAACAAGAGCAGAACAAAGTTTTCTTTCAACTCCCTTGGGAATCCCACTACTATTGTGCTGAATTCCTTAACACAAGGGATCATGTTCACCATTTACATCAGTTCTACTGGGCCAACATCCAGGTAGTCTGCTCGTCTAACCTTGATGAGATACTGGCACCACCAGGTAACAGGAGTGGCCAGAAAGCCTGACAGGGGCTTGTAACTGAAGACCGAAAAAGGAAATCAGCACACCACTTTAGCCAAAGGGCTTCTTTCTACAAGAGGCAATAACTCCAACATACAGACCAGGCAGAGCAAAACCAACACAGCTTTACACAACCACATATAAGAAGTAATTGTTGAATTATTTTAAAACACACAATGATATGGTCTTGCTTTTAAACAGTGAACTTCTTACCACATCCTGTACAAAAATAAGCATTTGAGTGTCTTAGGAAAGCCGCGTACACCAGAAAAGAGAAAAACTAAAGAACACAAGTATCTCTTCTTGATTTTGTGAAATAAATCATCATAATTCATCTGTTTTAAAAAACCCATTAAAATAATTTTAAAAACAACTTTTAAACAGTATAGTTAAAACAGTACAGCACCCAATTAAAGCCGCTTTAGAAAAATAACCCCACAAAATAGTTCGTGAAAGTATGTTGGAATAAGTCTTTGCTTGCTGACAGAAGCGAAGCAAAGAGAACTCCATTCCCTACTTCCCTACAAAGGGAATTTCAGAGGCCCTGTCTACACTGCCATATAATGCAGTTTGATAATGGCATTATATGGTCAAAATAGATTGGGCCAGAAGCTAAGAGCAGCTATTAAATGATCATGCCTTGTGTCTCTACCAGATGTGTCTCCCGGAGTAGTAGAACTAAAAGGAGGGCCTCTTCCTATGAGAAAATAAACTTATACTTACGTGATAGTCTAACCAGCCTGACTGTTGAATATCATACCTACACTCCATGCAATACACCTAGCCCTGGTAGCATGGGTTGGGTTCAAAGATATATAAGCATAATATTCCAAAAATAAACAAAATAAGGTGATGCAATATGGATGGGACGGGATTCTGGAGTCACAAGCAGTCCCTATCAAGAATAAAAAGTATTATCTGCCTCTGCAAGAAGACGTGATTGAGCATCATGTACAAACATACTGCTCGTTATTGGCAAGACATGGCTTCCAGGAACTTCCAACTTGTGGTGTCAGACAAACTCACCGATAAAGTCTGTATTACCTTTCATACCCTGGCATTGGCTGGAGGTCACCAGAGAGCTAATTTAAATCAGTCTCCAGTTCCCTGGCTTTGTCACCAGAATTACATTTAGGACACTGTAGTCCAATAGACTGTTATAAACACAAATGCGGTGGGGGGAGAGAAATCTCAAACAGGTTGAGTGTCCCTTATTCAAAATGCTTGGGACCAGAAGTGCTTTGGATTTTGGAATATCTGTATTTACATATATGTACATATTTGAAATCTTGGAGATGGCACCCAAATCTAAAGACAAATGTAATTTATGCTAGATTTAAACCTTATACACATAACCTGAAGGAAAATTTAAACAATATGCCAAACAATGGGCATAGTATGTACTATATCTGTGAGACTGGAGAGTGTATGTGAAATGTGTTGTTGAGTGCTTTCATGGCTGGAATCACTAGGTTGCTGTGAGTTTTCCAGGCTGTGTGTCTATGTTCTAGAAGCATTCTCTCCTGACACTTCACCCACATATATGACAGGCATCCTTAGAGAATGGGAGGTCTGTTGGAAACTAGGCAAGTGAGGTGTATATGTTTGTGGAATAATGTCCAGGGTTTGAGGCAAGTGTGAATGTTGCAAATGGCCAGCTCGATCAGCATTGAATAGCCTTGTAGCTTCAAAGCCTGTCTGCTTCCTGCCTGGGGGAATCCTTTGTTGGGAGGTGTTAGCTGGCCCTGGTTGTTTCCTGTCTGAAATTCCCTGGTTTTTTTTTGTTTTTTTTAGTGTTGCTCTTTATTTACTGTCCTGATTCTAGAGGGTTTTTTTTAATACTGGTAGCCAGATTTTGTTCATTTTCTCCTTTCTGTTGAAATTGTCCACATGCTTGTGAATTTCAATAGCTGTGAAATGTTGGTAATCCAAGCATACTGCTTTGCATTAATTCATATCTCCTACAATTTCACTGATATTCACATCTCTCTCCAGCCTTGTGTCTTGTTCATTCACTACTTTTGTGGTGAGATGCAAGTCTGGAGAGAGACCGAGGACCTAAGAGACTAATGACATAAGGACTTTATATCTGTATTCAGGGTAAAAATGCAGTATGTATTTTAGAGGGCATCTCTGGGGATCCTGCTAGCATCTGCTTCTGTTTGTGGGCAAATGAGCAGGAACACTGTCAGAAGAGGACAGCTGGAAGCAAAAGATTTTGGATTAGGGATGCTCAACCTGTAGCATCTTTAATGCTATCTTATTTATTTCAGCAGGACTTTCTGTGTGCATCAGATGCATTGTCACCTGCCACCACTACTGTATTTATAATAGAGAGATTCTATTGTGCTGTTGTAAGAAAGGAGAATCACAGTTCTTCCACAATTGGCAGGATTTTAGGGGATAAAATTAGACTGATAGCATCAAGGTATATCCTACGAGGAGTGAGACCATCTTTCTTTATTTAAACTATTTTAAAATTGCTCGTCAATTGTTAAAGAAGACATATACAAACAAAAATATGTAATAAATAGGACAAAATCAAACCAGGAAAACCATACACCATGCTAGGACCTTGGGTATATAAGAATTTGCGCTCCCATTACTGAATTCAGCAGGTCTTCCTTTCATGGAATTGTGCTTTTGTCACATCTTAAACACATTTACTTAAGTGAATGTGTTGAGAATTCTGGCCTTAATACTGATTGCAATCAAGTTAGCATCATGCAGTGTACCTGTTTCCTCACCCTTCTTGTCCACAGTGTACATCCCATTTCCATATTGCAGCAGGAAAAAAATTTAAGAAGGCAAATTTATTCTGCTGCTAAAAAAGGTGTGAATTAAAATCCTGAAAATCAGAAACTACTGTTTTATTCATACACAACTGTATATGTATTGAGGCTGCAATCATGTGCACACTTATCTGGAAGTCCTATTTAATTCAACAGGTCTTACCCAGAGTTGGTACACATAGGGTTGTGGTGTCAAATTGTATGATTACCACATGACTCTTTTCCTCCTTGTCAGGAAAGATCAGGCTCAGCCCTAGATTCTCCTGGCAGAGCCCAAGGATACGAATATCATATCCATGAAGATTGCATTAGGAGGCATTATGGCTAGTCTAACATGCAGTGAGTAACATGAACTGGAGCACAGCAAAGTTTGGTCCAGAAACTATACTTTTTCATGGCTTACTTTTATTCCCAGCATCAGTGTAACATTATGGTAAAGAAAAGGGGGACCTCGGTTCAGATATTCATGTTTAAGCCAATATAGAGCAAAGCTTCTTAAACCTTTTCCACTCCTGATCTTTCCTCCTAATAAATGTTTATGTGACCGCAGGTATATAGCTATGTAAAATAAGTATAAAAATAAAACACTTACTGAAATGAGCATTTGCAAGGCTTACTAAATAGCCTGGTTTTCATTTTTGTGGAGTACAGCTGAAGCATTTCCTGCAGGACCCAATGTAAACCCAAAACGTTGTTGCTAACAGATTTGTGTAAATGGGTGCCATCTAGAAACCTTTTACTGTTAATTTTTTGTGACTCCAACACTGAGCTAAAGGGACCCTATTTAGAGCCTGGATCCACAGTTTAAGAAGAAGCGATAAAGAACTCAACTACTCCCCAGAGTTAAAATGACAGTTCCAAAGATCTTCAGTTGGCATAGGCACTGCCTGTGGTATTTTGGGACCGATAGTCCAAAACTACCATAGCGTCACCAAATTCTGCTGCTCAATGGCTTCCTGCTAACTGAGAAGACAATCACCACATCCTTCTAGTTAAGGAAGATTCAGCAAGGGATAATATATCATGTACATCAGTGATGGCACAATTACGGCTTGTAGGTCACACAGAGTCTGTGATGTTAACTTGCAACCCATAATTCTCACCTTTACCCCCCCCCCCAAACATCTGAAAACACACAAAAACACCACCTACACAAACACCACAAACACCTTGTACTGTGCTCAGAGGAGTGATCTCAGACCCTTGGCAACCACCACACAATTGTTTGTGCAGCTATGAGATTCAGGGCACAGGATCTTGGACTAATGTATTTGCATTGTTATTGTTGATCTTTCACTGTCATTCACATTATTGATCAACCTCTCAGAGACAGGCAATTTCTAAAATTGATCATGCCACTCCCCAAAAGCACGTCCTTCCAAAGTGCAACTATTTTCATTCTTGCTGTTGCAAGCAGCATTTTAATCAAAATTTTATGATGTGACCACTGGTTACCAAATAGGAAGATAAATAGCTACTTCTCCTCCTCCTTTAGAGGCTCATTTAGGCAACGAAATAAATGACTTTTCTCAAGAGTATACCCCATTTGGAACAATGTACCCACATACGGAGGAGGGATGCAAGATGCCACATGCTTTTTAAAAAGCACATTGTTTTGTTATGGGCTTTGAGGCCCATACCTCTGAATCATCTGAAAGAGAAGATTTGCTTTATTGTGTACAATCATTTGGACTAGTGGTGGGATTAATATATAATTTAGGCTTTCACATATCTTTCCCAAGCCAATTCAAGATCAAATAAAATGTAAGCCTTTATCTTAGACTCTTCATTGCATTGATCTGCTTAATACACATATTTCAAGAACAATAGGAGAATCTAGTCCACCACCAACTCATTGATTAAAAACTTAAGATTTACGGAAACTAGCTGGTGGCAAGGCTCTGGAACAGTGAACACCTTCCTACTTGAAGGTTTATTTTCACAAATAGGGTTAAATTCTGTAAATGTCACAATTCCTTCACCTCTGATATTGAGAATATTTGTATTTTTAACGAATTATGAGTGATTGATAATTGGGATACTGGGCAATGGGAATGCCCTTCCTGTTTTTGGTTTACTATTTCATTGCTCCTTTGTTATTCCCAAATCCTTTATTAACATCTTAAAAATGTGTCAATACTGTACCTGTACATTTTTTGTGTGTGTCAGGAGCAACTTGAGGAACTGCAAGTTGCTTCTGGTGTGAGAGAATCGGCCGTCTGCAAGGACATTGCCTAGGGGATGCCCAGATGTTTGATGTTTTTACCATCTTGGGTAAGCTGGAGCTGACAGAGGGAGCTCAACCCGCCCTCCCTGGATTTGAACCACTGACCTATCTGTCAGCAGTCCTGCCAGCACAAGGGTTTAAGCCATTGTGCCATCACGAGCTCCTACTATTTACATCTCTTTTTTTCAAGAGATTAATCTTCATTCCTGTTCCCTGATTTCTGTTCTTTCACCAGGTATTGATTCATAGAACAATCTATCCTCCATCCCCTTAGCAGAAAATAGTAAAAAGACTAGTAACACAGGTCTGCTCTATCTGTTCTCATATTGTGATATAAACTGATAAATAATAAATCAGTGCAGGTATAAAGTTGGAAAATGCAAACTGATACCACATAAACTTTAACCTAATATTATCAGCAGCAAAATTAAAGTTTTGCCACTTTTAACATGCTTTACTAGAATGAGCAAAGAGACAGGGAATGATCTATCAAATACCACATTTCTTCAATTCATCAAGCTGCCATTGATTATAAGACACACACTAAGTTCAGTACCACCAACAAAAATCTGTCTCCTCTTCCTCCCTCCCTCCCTCTCTCTCTCTCTATACACACACACACACACACACATGTACTCATTTTAAGACATGTTTATTTGGAGAAAAAGTGTGTCTTAAAATCAAAGAAATAGGGTAAGTGACTTGTAAACATGACTATTTTCTTATAGGTCAACATCCTGATCCTTTGCATTTCAGAAGTCACAAATAAGGTAAAAATTATAGCCTTCTTATTTGTTTTTAGATTTCAAATATAAAATCAAGCATGCATCCAGGAACTGAATATTCCTGAAGATTGAGAGCCACTTAAAAGAAGACGCGAAGAGTGCCTGCTCCATAATAATCCAGCTTTTCAAAATCAGTAAATCAGCGTGCATAAGGATACTGCTGTCTCTCATGGCCCTTTAAGATGGTTTTCAAAGGGCATTACCCTGATTTTTGTTATTAGCAATGGGAGTATCACTCTTATGCAATTATTGTTAATACTTGTAAAGGGTTTCAATGAATAATTAGAACATTTACAATTTACTACAATAGTATAATCAATTGTATCTACATTGAACTACTCTACCAGAGCTCAGGCAGACAAAAGCTATATTGCTATAAAGTAATGCTCAAATCTTTTAAATTAAAAACATGTCTGTACAGCAAACACTTTTCTCGTTTCAAAAATAGCTCTGAAACCTGGGACTTAATGCAGACAAAGTTCTTAAAGCTGCCATCAATAGGGTAAGTTAGTTGCAATGAAAATTACAACCTGATGGATACTTCCCTGGGAATGAACTCCCTTTAAGCGACACATTTCTTTGTAAACATATACTGTATAAAATGGACCTAAAAATAAAATGGAGAGATTTCAATAGTATGTGGTCCTGCCATTCATTTCAAAAGAATAATAATAATAATAATAATAATAATAATAATAATATCTCACAGTTTGCTCAGCACTTCCTAAGGATGACAGTAAGGAAGTAAGTACTAATTTTATTTCTACAGATGATCTCATGAGTACATTTCCTGCCATCCTTTCTTTTTCCCTGTTTCATATGCTACCACTATAATACCCACATTGGTTCAAGTTCCTCATTCCCAGCCTCTTAATGAAGTAGATTCATATTTTGTCCAAGTTCCACAAAATATCTTCTCTATTTACAGCAACAAAATTTGAACTTCCAAATACTATGTTCTTCAAAACTTTTTTTGCTTATTTTAAGAGGCAGCATCCTATTTGTGATTTGAGAAACTGCAAGTTGCTTCTTGTGTGAGAGAATTGGCCATCTGCAAGGACATTGCCCAAGGGATACCCAGATGTGTTACCATCCCGTGAGAGGCTTCTCTCATGTCTCCGCATGGGAAGCTGGAGCTGATAGACAGGAGCTCACCCTGCTCCCCAGATTTGAACTGCTAACCTTTCAGTCAGCAGTCCTGCCAGCACAAAGGTTTAACCCACCCACCCCCCACCCCAAGTGCAAATTAACGTAATACAGGATGGGCCAAACGTTACAAAGGCGTCTGGTGTTTTAATAACTTTTTTTKGGGGGGGGGGGATAAATTAGAATATTTTATATGTAATATAATGTATTTTTCTATGTATATTGCATATGATGCTGTGGCATTATAAATTAAAAACAAAAATAAAGGAGTTATTAAATATTGAAACCCTTTGATGACTTTTGGCCCACCCTGTATGTACAATGAATAAATGCTATCTTGATTACATAAGTTAAAACTGGGAAAGGCTATTTCAATTCAAGCAATAATATTACAACCAGTTGAACATAAAGTTATTTGTGCACATTAGAAGTCTGAACACACAAAGAACCATGAGATCTCAACCAATTAATGGCTGCATCTATATTAGTACAGTTGCCACCCGGACAACAGTCAAATGACAGAGATCTACATATACTTGGGTAACAATCCTGGTGCTTGCCATGATTTTAGGCAGCAGAACTCAGGAGCAGCATGGAAAGGCAGAGTTGAACAAGCTGGGTTTTGGCAAAGGGTCGAACCCTAAGTAATTGCTGATTCTGTATCCAACTAAACATGTTTTGAAAATGTATTTTTTTTTAAATTTCTCAAACCAAACTTTGATTTTACCATTTGAGATAAGGGACACCTTTGTATATGAAATTGTATATAGTAGGAATTGAGCACCCAAAATTTTTGGTATCTGGATGGGTCCTGGAATCCAACCCCAGTGGATATCAAGGGACTGATATCCACTGTATTCCTCCAGCTCTTTATTCCCCCATAATGTAGGGAAGGAGATACTGGGAGATGTCCTTTAAAAAAGTAACTAGTCCAAGCCCTGGTCAGCTTCAATGCAATCTGTTGTTTACTTTTATGTTTAGTGTGTTTGTACCCAGTTGTTGTATTTTATGATGCTATTTTAATGTCTTTTGTTTTATGGATTGTTTTTGCTTTTATGTCTTGTAGTCGTTTTGTCCCATATGTAAGCCGCCCGGAGTCCCTTTGGGGAGATGGTGGTGAGCCCGAGCGCGGCGGGGAGCCCCGCCTTCACATTGGTGTGAACCGCAGCGGAGAGTTCCGCAGTTCCTGGGTCAAGTTTTGGGACCAACAGATGAAATGTGCCCCTGCAGCCAGCTCAAAAACCAGGAATGCCTACAACTTTCCTTCAGCTTTCCCCTACTCCCTACTTTGTATCATTTCCTTAATAAAGGTACTTGAAACTTGCAACTTTTTATCTTTCCGCATGCTACTTTTGAATCCTTTCTTGACTCAAACAAAATAACATTGCAATAAACCTTTTTTCTGGGCTCCGGAGAGCCGTGAGCCCGCGGGAGGCGCCTCCGGGCGCCCCCCGGACCCCAAATCTGCGTTCACCTAGACCGCGGATACAGAAACCGCCATTTCAGACCCCCTTATCCGCGAGAAATCATAAAATGGCGGATCGCCGCCGTTCCAATTCTATATTTTTCTACAACTAATCCTAAGCTTATCTGCCATCTCCTTTTTCTCATTTTTGGGCATCTTCACCCGGGAATAAATTGTTTTGTTCCAAGTATTTTACTTTGACAGAAATCAGCTGTTTGCCAATTCGGCCGGGTTCTTCCCAGACAGTTCGTTCCTTCTCAGCGGTGCTCGCCCTGCCTGGATACAGCAACCGGGGACCCACTGTGGTCACCCGCAGGAGACCCCAGAAAGGCAGCCAGGCATGGGTCCCGGCCTCTGACCAGGGAGATGTAGTTTCCCAAAGGACGTTGCCCCATCAATCGCAACCCGGAAATCCTCTTCGGACTCTTTGCCCTCTCTTATTGACTTTCTGCCCCATGTCCCGGACTGTTTTCCTGCTGCATCTTTGGACACAAACTTCAGGCCAGGCTTGCCTTGAGGACCAAGCAGCCTCAGCCTCCGTGCGCCTTCATCAAGAAGACTATGATTTCTTCAAATAATAAAATAGATCGACTATTTTTAATAAACTTCACTGGGGATGGGGATGGGATTCTGTTAATGAAATATATAAAATGTATGGAATGTGTATAATGGAATATCATATGGAATGTACCCTGATTCCCCTTCCCACCTTTCCCTTTGACCCTTGCCCCAAAAAGAATGTGACCTGGGGATTACTGCCGTAGGGAGGAACTCCTTTGTCCTCCCGAAACTGTTCATGTTTACATTTGCATGGTCCGTGATGTTGATTCCTTCCTGATCCTGACTTTCAGAGCAGACAGTTAGGGGAGGGGGAGTGAACAGAAACTCAGGAAGAAAAGACTGAATCATTTTTGGGTATTGGTCATCCCCCCTTTTCTGAGGTCCGATATCCTTGAAAGCTCCTTTTCATACTTCCTCCCAAATCCCATCACAGACCAGGAAGCGCATTGTTATCCTATCCAACTCCCCGCCACGTAAGAACAAAGCCACACATTCCAGCTGGCAGATGCCCCAAAGGCTGTCATTTCCTCAGTCTCTGTCAGGCTTCGTCCCGCCTCCTGGCTGCCGATTGGTCCATCTTCCAAGGCGCTAGGAAGGCGCTGATTGGCCCCCTAGAGGCGGCGGAGACCGCTGATTGGACAGGGGGCGAGGCGTGCCGCCAAGCCTCCTCCCAGCTGTTCCGTGGCCAGCCAATCAGGGCGAAGCCGGCCGGCAGAGGGCGGGCGGGATTTTTGAAACTGTTTCCCTTTGTCTGAACCCTATAAAATGCTTGGAAAATTCTGTAAAATCATGCTTGTATGTGAATGATCACTGCAATCGCATCCTTTTCAGCTGAATCGCAGAAATAAACGCCTCGGTCACTGAACCTCTTCAGCCTCTGGTGAGATTAATTTTTAATATTTTTCGTTCTTTGGATTGGCTTTCGCTGGCTGCTCACCGAGGTCAAAGGACCCCTTTAGCGGTCTTCAGGGATCTCTCCCGCTGGGAGACCCCCACAAAAGAGCTCGATATCAGTGGCGGGGTATAAGAATAAAGTTGTTGTTGTTTTTATTTCCCAACTTAATTCCTTTCCTAGTTGGGCTAAAGTTCTCGCCAACTTCCCATCTGGAAAATGAAATGTTGCATAAAACTCCATGAAATGGTAAAAGGCAAGAAAAAACAATGCTCTGTTTCAGAAGACAGTCCCATATATTCAGTTAATTTACGGGAGTGCCAAAAATGTGGTTAAACCACATGTTAAACCTTATTTTTCTCACATGGCTAGAGTTGAAATTGGGTCCTTGGTGCTCTAGAGAACTGCTTATTGTTTCTTCATCTTTGGTTGCCATGCTCTGGGAAAGTTTGTCTACTCTTCCATGCCATTCAAAGAACCGGGAACCAAGTAAGGATTTTTTTTTTAATCAGTGAGAACAATGATCCAGTGTGATGTAGGGGGTTTGGATTCTGGAAAATCCAATTCTGGCTTTGAATCCCTGATAAACCACAGAAACCCAGCAGCTGACCTTAGGAAAGTCACACTATCTCTACCTAAGAATAAATCTTGCCAATAAAACCCTATGACAGCTTTGCCAAAAGGGTCGACAGAACTCATAAATAACTTGAAGAAATACATCCTCACCAAAAAAGCATGATTGTTAATAAAGAAACCAATTATCTTTGAATCCATTAATATAATGTGTCTGATGTGTCTTTCCAAAGGGGAAAGGGAAACACACAGTGTTTGCTTTACTCATACAGGTTGGGCATCCCTTATTGAGCAGACCTACTCAGTCAATTTTAAATAATGAATTATATATATAAATTGTCATCATTTTCCAAATTTTCAAAATACTCCCAAATTGGCCACACAGGTGGATGAGACAGTGACATACTTGCTTTCTGGTAGTATACAAGCTTACCTGTCCAAACGTATCTTCCTCTATGAGCCACTTTGGAGATTAAGAATGGTTGAGGAGGCCCTGCTCTTGGTCCCGCCTGCTTTGGAAGCATGACTGGTGGTGACAAGAGACAGGGCCTTCTCAGTGATGGCCCCTCAACTCCCTCCCTAGTGACATTACATCAGCCCCCTCCCTCCTAGCCTTCAGAAGGAAAGTAAAAACCTGCTCTGCGATCAAGCTTTCAGAGAATAGTGCAGTGCAATAATGGACTTGGAATATGTACAATAACGACAGAACAGCCCTTGACTACGATTTCTGGATGGCATTATTTTAATATTGAATGTAATGGGTTGTTGTAGGTTTTTTGGGCTATATGGCCATGTTCTAGATGCATTCTCTCCTGACGTTTCGCCTGCATCTATGGCAAGCATCCTCAGAGGATGCTTGCCATAGATGCAGGCGAAACGTCAGGAGAGAATGTTTCTAGAACATGGCCATATAGCCTGAAAAACATACAACAAGCCAGTGATTCCAGCCATGAAGGCCTTCGGCAATACATTGAATGTAATGTTTTAAATGTTTAACATGTATTAATTTTGAATTGAATTGATTTTCAAGCTTAATGTTTTATGTGTTTTAAGGAACTGAATAATTGCCATATGTAAGCTGCCTTGAATCCTCTTCAGGGTTGATAAAGGCGAGGTATAAATAGGGTAAATAAATGAACAAAAAATACAAATCTTTTTTTTTGCACATTGTTGTTGTTGTTCATTTGTTCAGCCGTTTCCGACTCTTCGTGACTTCATGGACCAGCCCATGTCAGAGCTCCCTGTCGGCTGTCACCACCCCCAGCTTTGGAGCCTCTGGTGGTGCAGTGGGTTAAACCTTTGTGCCAGCAGGACTGAAGACCGACAGGTCGCAGGTTTGAATCCGGGGAGAGGCGGATGAACTCCCTTTATCAGCTCCAGCTCCTCATGCGGGGACATGAAAGAAGCCTCACACAAGGATGATAAAAACATCAAAATCATCCGGGCATCCCCTGGGCAACGTCCTTGCAGACGGCCAATTCTCTCACACCAGAAGCAACTTGCAGTTTCTCAAGTCGCTCCTGACACGACCAAACCTCCCCCCAGCTTTGTGCACATTATTAAAAATAATATATAGTATAGGCCAAAAAATCTTATCCATACATCCAAACTTTTCCACATGGATGACTGAAATTGTGACACTTCTGCTTTCTTGCAGTTCAGTACACACAAACTTCATTTCATGCACAGAGTGGTTTCAAATATTGTGCATATGATTTCCTTTGGGCTATGCACATAGGGATAGGAAATGAAACAACTGAAACTGGTTTTGTGTTTTGTGGGTTCCATTCTCCAAGATTTCCCATGGTGTAAATAAATGCAGATGACAGGCACTCCAAAATCCGCCACCCAAAACATCTCAGTGGAGAAGAGTAAGTTCTACTCAACCTGTAGAGAACAATTCAGAATGGAAGGCAAAGCGGAGCGCATGCGCAGTCGCTCTTCCTCTGTGGCCCGTTCCCTAGGCGTCTCTGGCAGAAACACTCTTCAGGCTCCCCCTCTCCCTTCGCACTTACCCTTCAGCAGCATGTCAACAGCAGCCCTGGGCGCCGCCATCTTGGACAGGCGCCTGGAGTCACGTGGCTGCGGGGATTAGGCCCCGCCCCCCCTTCTAAACAGAGTGGGTAGCGCCAAAAGGTATAGGCGAGGCCGCAGCTGCTCAAGTGCGCATGCGCGCCCCAGTCCCGGGCATGGGTGGGAAGGGAAGGGGCGCGCGCCTTTTGCAAAGAGACGAGGGTAGCAGGCTATAATGTATAAGCATGAGAAAGGAGAGGATGAGAATAATAGCAATAATATTGTAAAATAAAGATATTGTGTGCATTATAAGGGTGATGTGTTGTCGAAGACTTTCATCACCGGAATCATTTGGGTGTTCCGGGCTGTAGTATGGATAAAAGACAATGATGCCGGGGAAAATGGAAGGAAAAAGGAAGAGGGGCCGACCAAGGGCAAGATGGATGGATGGTATCCTTGAAGTGACTGGATTGACCTTGAAGGAGCTGGGGGTGGTGACGGCCTACAGGGAGCTCTGGTGTGGACTGGTCCATGAAGTCACAAAGAGTCAGAAATGACTGAATGAATGAACAAGTATGGATTGTCAATGTTGCAATTCCAGGTGACAGTAGGATTGTCGTGGCTCCGGTCCTTCCTGGAGGGTCGTTCCCAGATGGTGAAGCTGGGAGACGCCTGCTGAGACCCCTGGCCTTTGACCTGTGGGGTCCCACAAGGTTCCATCCTATCTCCCATGCTTTTTAACATCTACATGAAACCGCTGGGAGAGGTCATCCGGAGCTTTGGAGTTGGGTGCCATCTCTATGCAGATGACACGCAACTCTACTACTCTTTTCCACCCAACTCCCAGGAAGCCCCTCGGGTGCTGGACAAGTGTCTGACTGCTGTGGCTGTCTGGATGAGGAGGAACAGGCTGAAGATTTATCCCAACAAGACAGAGGTCCTCCTGGTCGATCATAAACTGGATCGGGGTATAGGGTGGCAACCTGCGCTGGAGGGGGTTACACTCCCCCTGAACTCACAGGTCCGCAGTTTGGGTGTCCTCCTGGACTCATCACTTACGCTTGAGGCTCAGGCATCAGCGGTGGCCAGGAGGGCCTTTGCACAATTAAGACTCGTGCGCCAACTGCGACCGTCGTGAAGGCGGATCTGGCCAGGGTGGTCCATGCCTTAGTCACATCCAGATTGGATTACTGTAATGCACTCTATGTGGGGCTGCCTTTGAAAACGGCCCGGAAATTTCAATTGGTTCGGCTGGTGGCTGCCAGGTTGTTAACTGGTGCTCCTTACAGGGAGCGCTCAACCCTTCTGTTCAAGGAGCTCCATTGGCTGCCGTTCATTTTCCGGTCCCAATTCAAGTTGCAGGCTCTTACCTACAAAGCCCTGAACGGGTTGGGACCCACCTACCTGTAAAGATCTTAGACAGGCCCCTACATTGACAGTCTTTAGAAAGAACTTGAAGACCTGGCTGTTCCGATGTGCCTTTCCAGAATAGGAATCTCCAATAACAAGTCCTCGAAGCACTTTTAGTAAAACTAAGATTATTGCACACCGCACACTGCACTTGCCCTATAATCCTCGTATACCACTTGCCACATCAGCACTTTTAATCCTGTACCCATTACTCTGGCCCGGCCCAGCTTTTATTGTGTCTTGATGTATTGTTTATTGCATGTCGTCATTATTGCTTTACTGTTTTTAATTTTGCTTTTGGTGTTATATTGTTGTGTTGTGTATTGAGGCCTTGGCCTTTGTAAGCCGCATCGAGTCCTTCGGGAGATGCTAGTGGGGTACAAATAAAGTTAATAATAATAATAATAATAATAATAATAATAATAATAATACCTGCGTGACCTCATTTCTGTGTACGAACCCACACGACCCCTTGGATCATCTGGAGAGACCCTGCTCGCGCTTCCACCTCCATTGCAGGCGTGATTGGTGGGGACAAGGGAGAGGCCATTCTCGGTGGTGGCCCCTCAACTATGGAATTCACTCCCCAAGGACATCAGGCATGCTCCAACTCTGGCAGTCTTTAGGAAGAGTCTGAAAACGTGGTTGTTCCAGTGTGCCTTCCCAGAATAAGGAAACTCCCAGCATCATGTCCTCTAAATGCACTTTACGATGGATTTAGGAATGTCTGCCTGCCCCATCCCTCTCTGAAAACTCTATCCTAGTTCATATTCATCTGTTCATGCTTGGCATTATCTTTAAATTTTAATCATTGCATCTGGCTCAGGCACAGGTTTTAACTGTTGCTGTGTTATTCTTAATGTTTATTGCTTTTTTGTTATGAGTTTTATTTTATTGCTTTGTATTATTTGTTGTTATTGCTTTGTGATTGGTGTGTTGTGGGCTCGGCCTCATGTAAGCCGCACTGAGTCCCTTGGGAGATGGTAGCGTGGTATAAATAAAGATTATTATTATTATTATTATTAGGATTGAAGAGAAACAATTAGAAAAGCTGACACGATATGAGGATTTAAAGATCGAACTGCAAAGACTCTGGCACAAGCCAGTCAAGGTGGTCCCAGTGGTGATCGGCACACTGGGTGCAGTGCCTAAAGACCTTGGCCTGCACTTAAACACAATCGGCGCTGACAAAATTACCATCTGCCAGCTGCAAAGGGCCACCCTACTGGGATCTACATGCATTATTTGCTGATACATCACAGTCCTAGACACTTGGGAAGTGTCCGACATGTGATCCAATACAATAGCCAGCAGAGTGTCTGCTGTGGACTCATCTTGTTGTATTTCAAATAATAATAATAATAATAATAATAATAATAATAATAATAATAATCTTTATTTATACTCCGCCACCATCTTCTCAAAGGGGACTCGGGGTAGCTCACATGAGGCCAAGCCCGGAATACATAACAGCAAAATAAATACAGAATGATAAAAAATATCACAATAAAATAAGTAAAACAAGAGTAAAATAAAACAGTGCAAAATAACAAGGTGAAAAATCAAACACAATGGGCGGGCTGATCTCTGAGGATGCTTGCCATAGATGCAGGTGAAACGTCAGGAGAGAATGCTTCTGGAACATGGCCAGACAGCTCGGAAAACTTACAGCAACCCAATAATAGTGTTGATTATAACAGCTCCACTTAAATTAGCGCTCTTTGCAGAGTATCTCTGAATATAAAAACACTTCTATTGAAAAATAAATGTTAACAGTGATAATTAAATCAGAACTACACATTTCATCTTAAGTTAACAGTTCTGTGAAGCAACAGCTACAAAACTCACTCAAAAAGTAATTTGGCAGTACTTTTCTACTATTGGATCAATCTGTACTGCAGAATGAATGTGGTCTGATACCAACTGCCATGGCTCAATGCTATGGAATCCCGGGAGTGGTAGTTTTCCAAGGTCTTCTGCCAAAGAGTGCTGGTGCTTCAGCAAACTAAGAATCTCATAATTCCACAGCATTGAGCCATGGCAGTTAAAGTGGGGTCAAACTGGCGTAATGTAAAATAAATCACGTGTAGTTCATGCTTGATCAGCGCACACACTGCCTTGCTAGAGAAAGAAAGTATGCCACGCAGATGAACAATAAAGAACAAGTAGTTTGCTCTCCTTAATTCAGAACAACATATGTACAGTATGCACAGTTGCATCAAGTCCCTAAATATCCTTTCAGAGAGATTTAAAATGGTATTTATTTGTCCATATGAGAAATCTTTCTGCAGCCAAGAAGCAAATCAGTCTCTCTCTCTCTGCTTCTCTTCGTCTGACTTCTCTCTGAACATTTGCATAGCTCAAGCCTGAACAAAATGCAACAGTATCCAACAGTTCTAGGCTCAGCCATCACCCCTCCCCACCATTGCCCAACCAATCAGCTTCATGCATCTTATTTTACAGTTGATACACACACTCACTGATTGCTTGCATGCTCCAATACAAATTGCATTCATTCTACAGTGTAGATCAGGGGTCCTCAAACTAAGGCCCAGGGGCCACATACGGCCCTCCAAGGTCATTTATCCGGCCCTTGCTCAGGACCTAAGTCTGAAACGACTTGAAAGCACACAATAACGACAACAACAATAATTCTATCTCATCAGCCAAAAGTAGGCCCATACTTCCCATTGAAATATTAATAAGTTTATATTTGTTAAACTTGTTCTTCAATTTAATTATTGTATTGTTTTTAATGTCTTTTGCACTACAAATAAGATATGTGCAGTGTGCATAGGAATTCATTAATGCTTTTTTCAAATAATAATCCGGCCCTCCAACTGTTTGAGGGACTGTGACCTGGCCCTCTGTTTAAAAAGTTTGAGGATCCCTGGTGTAGATGCATCAAATAGTAGAAAAGTATAATGCACCAAAAGTTAACTTCTCATGGAAGATGAAAGAAAAATTATCACACTTTTTAAAAGAGGAGTATGATATATATACTGGTACATGATGATAATGTTTATTTATACTTTGCTTTCTCCTCTACAAAAGAGGCTCAAAGTGGCATACAATAAAACCAAATGAAATGCAATTTAACACTTAAAAATATACAGACAAAATAGAATTAAATATTAGTGGTAGTAAAAAAAAACCCCAGTTAAAATCCTTTATAATCCTCCTTTATATCTCACATTCCTCCTCCATTAAATTAGTGTTTCTTTTTTCGGCAAAGCCAAGATTAATAGATGAATAGATAAATAAATTCATAGACATATTTATCTATCGATCATCTTTCAATACAGGTCCTGTGCTGTCCATTTGTTTCTGAAGCTGGGAGATGCATTGCATCTTCCTGGCCTCTCAATGGCACCACTGTGGCTGTTTGGCAAGAATCAATTTTCAAACTTGTCAGTTTCCAGCAGACCTCACAACCTCTGAGGATGCCTGCCATATATGTGAGAGAAACATCAGGAGAGAATGCTTCTGGAATATGGCCATGCAGCTTGGAAAACTCACAGCAACCCAGTGATTCCGGCCATGAAAGCCTTCAACAACACAGTCCTCTTTGTCTCCGAAGTTGAGTCTGCAGAAAGAGCTTTGGGGCAGGGGGCAACCTCCTGCCCTACAGCCTCCAAATTAGGAGCACATTGTCCAGTAGTTCCATTGTATGCTTCTCAATACATTTGTAAAAACTTGGGAATGATGAAAGGGGAAAAGAGCCTACTTGAAGAAAATGTGACCAAGGATGCATCTACTACACTGTAGGATGAATGCAGTTTGGCACCACTTGAACTGCCATGGTTCAATGCTATAGAATCATGGGAGTTATAGTTTTACAAGGTCTTTAGTCTCCTCTGCCAGAAGGCTGGTGGCTCACCAAACTATACATCCCAGAATTCCATAGCATTGAGGCATCGCAGTTAAAGTAATGTCAAACTGCATTACTTCTACACTGTAGATCACATACAAAAAAATAAATGTTTGGAAAATGTTACACAGATGTAAAAAGTGAATTGAAAATCAGTATATACATTATGAACATTTTTGTAAACCTAGTGAACATATTTGAGACAGCATGTTCCCTGGTGGAGAAGTGCTTAGTAATCACCCCTCCTTTGTTTTAAAGCAAGCCGTCATTTCAGGAAAGTTAAAGGCCAGACAGTTTGCTTCTTGGGCTGTGTAGGAACAAAGGTGGCAGGTGCTAGATCTTCTCCCCATTCCCACTGAACCAGATTGCATTTATATTTTGGCTCTAATCAATTCTGACTGCAGAGCAGCCTTAACGGGAGGACATTCTTATTTGAGGCATCTTAACTACATTACTTTTCCTCTGATCGCCAGAAGAAAAGATACAGCTGCCGCACGGCTGGCTCTGCTGTCATACAGCCCCGCTTAACTCCCCCCTCCAGGCTTATTAAAAAGAATGACGGATATGAAAAGCAAATAGTGTGTCAAGACCCAGGCTGCTGCGTTTAGTCACAAGATGAGTAACTGCACTCGTTTCAAAAAGGGATTTCCGGTTTAACTGGATCCTAATAATTTCTTGGCTTCTCTCCTCATCCTACTTTTAGTCTGCAACTTTTCAGAACCTATAAAAGCTTACACACTGGAGGACAGAGCTGCAACTATCAGCTGTGTGTGTTTAGCAAGTAGAGAAATAAATCACTAATAAACATATTTTAAGTTCATTGAAAACACATCAGTGGGAAGTACACAGAGGCTGGATGGCCATCTGTCAGGGGTGATTTGAATGCAATATTCCTGCTTCTTGGCAGGGGGTTGGACTGGATGGCCCATGAGGTCTTTTCCAACTCTTTGATTCTATGATTCTAAGACCCAGCACTAGAATAATAGAATCCTAAGTTGGAAGCGACCAAAAGGGCCATCCAGCCCAGCCTCATCCTGTCATGCAGGAACACATAATTAAAGCACTCCCAACAGATGGCCATCCAGCCTCTGCTGAAAAACCTTTGGAGGAGACTCTATCATGCAAGGCAGCAGCATATTCCACTGCTGTACAGCTCTTACTGTCAGAGTTCTTTCTAATTCTTAGGTGGAATCTTTTTTTCCTGCAATCTGAATCCTTTGCTCAATGTCCTAATCTCTAGATCAGCAAAAAACAAGCTTGCCCCCTCTTCGATATGACATCCTTTCCAATATTTAAACATGACTGTCATTTCCAGAGTCAGACATGACTACACTTAATGTCAGGGGAAACCTTTACGATTTCCCCTCTCAGGCCAACCTGTTTTTAAGTTCTAAGCTTCAGTCCTTTACTGGATCTAAAAGGGCAAAGAGGGATCACATACAGGGTTATATACTCCAGGCGCCCTATAATTTTGGGGATCTGGGCACATTTTGAATTTTGATTGCCATAGAAGCCACAGCTTGCTGCTTTCTTTATACATTTTGGGTTGTTTTCATATCCAGAGACATAGAAAGAAAGCACAAACAACAAGCACTTTCCTGTTTTGTAATTTACATTTGTCTTTTGCCTCAAATAATTGTTCAAGTTTTCAGTAGTGTTTCTGGGCTTCAGAGTGAAAGTAGGGAAAAACAAAGATCCAGCATAACATGGACCCAAATCACAAAAACTCATGGGTATTCTGAATTTTTTTATACATGAGTTGTCATCAAAATCAGCACGAAATCAGAAACCCTATCTATGGATCCAGCAATACCCATGATTTGCAGCAGCAGCTAGTAGAATTCAGTGCTTGGAAATAACAATAGTAACTGGTAAATTACCTTTTTGTACTACTTTATGTTTAAAAGTAACATAGGAAGTGGAAGTGATGTTAAGTACAATAAGCAACATTTTACTCACACTTTTGAGATTGAGTTAAAGATAATTTTAAGGCATATTTAGAGGACTTTTCAGAAAGGTTATTCAAGTTGTATGCCATTGTCTTGCCAATCCAAAGATTTCCCCTCAAAAGTAAAGTACTGTAATAGTATTACGTAGCAAATAGCATTATGTACAGTACTGTGAAGCAGGACGCCTCTTTTGGGGGAAGGACATCATACATCCCTTGAACCATCTAAGATTGGCTAGATGACATCAGTTCAGTACATGTAAATACTTCTGTGAAATATGTATTATAACACAGGACCTAAAGCTAGGTCTTCAAGGTAGCTGCTTTTTTTCCCTCCCTGTTGGCTATCAGAATCTACTCATCTGCAGTCTTCCTGTGATGCTGTGTTGCAGAAACAACCACTCCAGACTACCAAGAGAACATCTCAATCAATGGCTCGGAGGAATGGGTAAGTACTTCTGGATTCTGGATAGCTTCACTATTATTCCCTAACCAATCAATCTCTTCTTTTACTTATGTAAATCAGAGGGCTTTGTGTCACAAGACCAGCTCCTGCTCACCCACCCCCAAACGTGGGGGTCTCCTTCCTCAAACAGCCCCCCAATGTTTGAAGCACTCTGACTGAGATTTCTCTTTGTCTAGTCCTACATTCTCTTGTTCCCCACTTACTTCCTCTCCCACAAATTGTCTCTTTGCAGCTCTTTGGTCTCTACTGGTCTTTGACCTCCTGTTGCTCTCTTGTCCCTCCTCTCCTCTTTCCTCCCTCCGGCCTATACTCTCCAAGGAACCCACTAGCATCATTATCTCCTCTTGCCTCTCATAGAGGCCTCCTCCCTCCCCTTTCTACCTAAATGCCCTCCGAGAAGAGAAGCACTCTCTTTCACTTCCAGCCTTCCCTTTGTTTAGCTCTTCCCCCTTTCAGCCTTTGCTTGCTCTGTTTCCCATTCTCCTCTCTCCCATTTAAATCAGCGATTATTGGCATTATTGGCATTCTCTCCCTTTAAATCGGCTACTTTTGTTTTTCAGCTCCCTCCTTGATCAGCTATATTGCTCCAAACAATCCCCATGCTGTTGGAGAACTGGGGAAACATGTAGCACCTGTTGGTGACATCAATTGGAGACACGAATACCCCCATAACCCTGCTGAGTATTGTTGGCAATTAAAAGAAAGCAAAGGGTTCCTGGGCAGTTCTCCACAATTATAGAAAAACTCAGACTGTACTCCTTTTGATGCATCTCAATCTACTTTCTTTATTTCAGCAAAGTGCCCCCCAAATCTAAGCACAGGTTTTTATTTTAAATCTACAACACAAAAATAGAAAATATCCAAAATGCACAGAGAACCACAGTCATCTCGAAAGTGATTAAAGTATCACATAAAATTTTACAGTGAGGCCGTGATTAAGGATGAATCTCTTAGCACAATGTACAGAAATCTGCAGTTCTGGAAGCATCTTCAGACTTGAGCCAGCCGTTCTAGGACTCTTCGGTAATCTGAAACAAGCTGCTGGAAGCTCTCCTCTAATTGCTTATGTTGCAAGTTTAGGTCTATTTGGTTTAACTGATTAGTCAGCTCTTCAGGTCTCAGGCATCTTCTCATTTTAGCAATCTCTCGCTGCTTTTTCTGGAAAAGGAATGGAGCATGCATTAAAATATTGGCACAGATGACTGCTATGAAGACTTAAAAAAATTAACTGAACCTACAAATACAAAAGTATTAAGAAGAGCTCTTTCAGAAAATTTCATTGCCACTTACTATTTATGGAAATGCAGATTTTCAGAAACTTCAATCAAATGGCTGCCAATTTCAGTTAATGCATATTAAATCAATAATATAACAAACCTTGATTGCTTTTCACATTCAATAAGACACAACTCAATAATGACAAACTAAATCTCTTTCAGTTGATTCAATGAGCCTTGGTCATGATTAACTTCTACAGTATTGTTGCCAATATGGATCCTATAACAGAGTGTTTCTCAAACTGTCCTCCTCCAGTTGTTTTGGACTTCAACTGCCAGAAATCCCAGACAGTTTACCAGCTGTTAGGAATTGTGGGAGTTGAAGTCTTCTACCAAACTAGTAGTTCAAAAACATGCAAATGTGAGTAGATCAATAGGTACTGCTTTGGTGGGAAGGTAAGGGGGCTCCATGCAGTCATGCCAGCCACATGACTATGAGCTAAGATAGATATAAACAAATTTAGCAGTTAGCATTAATTTCTTGGGAATCTGATTCTTTACCTTCAATGTGAATTATCGTTCTGCTATATTTTTATTAATAAAATAACTATGAAGACTCATAAACTGCCTTTGAGTGTATTTTTTCTTCTGGAGTAAATATTTATATAAACACCCAGGAACCCAAATACAAAAACACTGCATATTCCCCTTATACACAAGAGCAATAACTCTCAATTCCTTGAACTTTTCTAAAGACAGGGGTGCCCACTAGATGCATCCCATGAGTCACATAAGGGACTGAACCTAGGAAGAAAAGGCAGGCAGGCAATCACCTTAACAAATAAAGACCAATAGCTGGATTTTTTTGGAAGTGCAATATCCAAAGAATATCTTGTTTCCTTTCTCTTTATACTTATCCACTTTTGTAGGGGAAACTGTTTATAAGTTTGCTGTTCTTCACATACCTTATAGCCACAAAAGTGATAAAAGAAATGCACTCCATGCGCTCCTTTGCTATCATTATATTCTAAGGACTAAAATGCCAGATTCTTATTCTTAGCATAGCAATGCTATGTATTACAACTAAATAGTCTCAAACTAATATGTGTGGCTTCATTTCTTATGCATCAGTTATAGTATTACTAGCTGGAACCAGCATGGTATATTGAGCTGAGCGCTAAAGTATGATTCTGGAGACCAAGATTTCAACTCTGTTTGGCAATAGAAACCCATTTAGGCACATCACATTATCTCAGCCTCAGAGGAGGAGCCCCCGGTGGTGCAGTGGGTTAAACCCCTGTGCCGGCAGGACTGAAAACCGACAGGTCGCAGGTTCGAATCCGGGGAGAGGCAGATGAGCTCCCTCTATCAGCTCCAGTTCCTCATGCGGGGACACGAGAGAAGCCTCCCACAAGGATGATAAAAACATCAAAATCATTCGGGCGTCCCCTGGGCAACGTCCTTGCAGACGGCCAATTCTCTCACACCAGAAGCGATTTGCAGTTTCTCAAGTCGCTCCTGACACGACAAAAAAAAAAAAAAAGCCTCAGAGGAAGACAAAGCAATCCCTCTGGACAGATCTTGCCAAGAAAACCCAATGATCTGGTCACTTTAGGGGTGCCCTAAGTCAGAAGTTATTGAACACACACATAACAAATACATTTAACAGAAACAAGGATGCACGCCCATAAACAGAAAAATAGTAGCAACCTATATCCTAATGATTTAGTGCAGGAACATTTTTTAAAAAGTCTTAATATGCACATGAAAGTTTTTTTAAAATACCTTATAAGGACCCATCAGTCTTCTTTTTACATCCAATCTGTAATTTCTAGATTGATCAGGATTGCTCATGTCTGTTGCATGCAACCGGAGAATTTCATAAACCCGTCTGGTATGTTGCTGGCAAACAAGAGGAGAAGCATATACATCAAAAATTCCTAATATATTGAAAAATCTTACAATCTTTCAAGGTTCTTTAGCCCTATCCCCAGTCCATAAACCTCAACATTTCTAACTGAGTAATGTGCTGCTACAATCCTGCTACAAAAATTTCCGGGCCAGAGAACTCAAAATGTTAGTTTTGAAAATGTATTGGTTGAAGGCTTTGGAAAACTGTATGTGCATTTTCTTCAGGACTGAAGAAAAGAAACCAGTCTATTCAGTATTGAGTCTGATAGAATATAAGGCAAGCAAGAGTTTGCATTTAGTCCCTCTGCCCCAAAGGAAACCAAAGAGTAGATATCTCCCTTTTCTCTCCCTTAACCCTATTATCAGGTGCTTTTGTTACTATAGTCAGAGGTTCCTCCTACCCATTATTATTTCTGATGTGCCTCTAAAACCAACTTTGTGGTAGAATCCCCCTTGCAGTTACACTGCTAAAATCAATTGCCAGATGTAACTTGTTCTTCCCTGTGCAGCGACTTATTGCACTCCATAGGAGTTCAGCATGTGGAAAGAGGATCCCTCATCAAAATGTCTGTGATTACATTCAGGGAACTATTTGCCTTTACTGTAAACCTTTTCCATACTACAAACCTCAGGAGGCACTGAGGGCAAAGGACCATTAATTTAAAGCTTTCTCATTTGGTGGGAAAGTATTTCTTTTATTCCAGTGGGACTAGACTGGGATTTAAGACACCTTACAAGATGAGACGGTATTGCTAAAAAAAAACCCCAAATTTTAATATTGAAACATAAACAAAGCATTTGCAGAATTATTTATTTCTTTGCAGGGAGCCATTCCTTTAAAATGTTTCTTGATGTTCTTTGGTGTATGAAGTAGAACTCACCGATGGCTTCAGCTGTGACACTCCAGATTTTAATGGAAGGCAACTCTATCAGGCGTAGCCAGAACAGGCAATGGTGAGGAATTATGGGAAGTACAGCCCAATATTATCTGGAGGACCACAGTTGACCCTGCCCCCACTAACAGGTACCAAACACAATGGCCAAATTCAGCTTTGTGGGAAAGAAATTATTTTTTGGCAATATCACACCAAAACTGCTGGCATGTGTCTCCTGAGGGACCCAGATCTATCAGGAAGTTTATAGTGCATCAATGCCTGGTTCTAATTGATATTAAGATGCAAGACACTTTGATGGCTGGCTTGGGAGCACTTTTCCTAGCTGTCTCTCTTATTGTACCTTGACTCCCAAAGCTAAGTGGTAAACAACTAGGATACTCAACAGAGCCAGCTTCTGCCAGGCACATACTCAGCCTCTTCCTCCTTCAGTGACAGTCTACAATTGGAATAAGTGCTTTGAGCCACTTCACTGCCACATTTGCTATTGCCACTGTTACTACTGGCATAGGAAGGCCTTGGATATTATTCTGCATGAGAGAATGTTCACGGAGTAATCTACAACATGAGAAGCCTGATCATGTAGTTGATATAGCATTTCTCACTGTAAAACCATGATGCTGCTTTAGCAGTCCATTTACTTTCAACAGATCACTTCTGACATGTCCAAATTTAATATCACATTTTATTTTCAAGAAAAGGAATAAGTTCAAAATGCAATTGGTTCTGGTGCAGCAGTGCTTCCTTTTTTTATTACCACTTCTTCCTGCCCACAGCATTTTGGCAACATATCTGATGTATACTCTTCAAATGGTTCTCTCTACTGAATCCTTTACTGCTTGTGAAATTTTGGATTTTTTAAAAGTTACTGTCATACTACGATAAACCAGCAACTAGAAAAGATTGGTACATTGAACTAAAATTTGTAAACAGGACTTTTGTTCCAGCAATGATTATGCCAAGTGTGTGCATACGGACTAATGAGTAAAAGCTAAATTGATGCATTTCCCCTACTTCTGTAGCCTATCACCCCAATTCTTATGCAAATTTTTGAGGGGGGGGGGGTGAGCTTCTTAAAAGGTCAAATTTCTATGTTACATCTACTTTTGTGAGTAGGTCAAATTTCTATGTTACATCTACTTTTGTGAGATTTCTCTAGTTTAAAGAAAAACAACATAAGATATAGCTCACAAGGTGCTTACATTAATATGTTAATATCATATACCTTGTTTACTTTCAACTTCTGTTGAGCTTCTGTTACCATATCTTGACTGAAACCTTGCTCAAGCTTTTCTGGAGAAAAGCAAGGTAAATCTTGACACAGTTTCACTAATACAAAATCTCGTAGTTTCACATAGTTTTCAGATGGATCTTCAGCTAAAAGAACAAAAAAACAGCAATTTTCAATTGTTTTGTTTCTTCTTTATGGATAACTACTCGAATACTTCTAAGCCTCGACCCCCAAATATCCACAGAGCATAGATCAACAGTCCAAGGTCAAGCCGATAGTCTAACAGAGATGCCAACATCAACAGAATAACAGAAGAGAGAATCTAAATGTTTGCTCCAGGGTTGTGAGCTGATTACCAGAGTGTTCAGAGCACAAAGTTGAGTCAGAGTCCATAAGCTGAGGTCCAAGGTAAGTCCAGAGTTCAAGAAACACAAGATATCAGGAGTTCCTTAAATCCTAAATTTACAGGTGTTGCCTACTGCTGACTCTCTTCTAGGTTAATCTCAAAGACCCACATAGCTAAGACCTCTCTTTTTGAAAGTTCACAAAAGCTGGAAAAGTTAACTCTTCCTCAGCCTGCTCTGAGGAAGTTGCTTGTGCTTGTTCAGCAGGCTGAGGAATAGTAACTCCTTCCACAGACATTGCTTCAGAGCTTGGAGCTGCTGGGATCTACTGGGCTGCCTCCAGCATGTCCTCAACCTCGCTTCCATGACACCAGACCACCACAGTGAAGATGAAACAAATAATATTTGCAGAATCTCTTCAATATATTCTGCATCTTCACTTTCTATTTCTTCCTATCAGAGAAAACTACAGCTCATAGCAGCTTGAGTCAGAGTAACTACAAATGAATGGCCATTCCTTTCCCGAAAAGAACATTTGCTACAACTTTTTTCCCATCATGACTTGTTATTACACTGGACACAGAAACTGTCTGCTAACGACACACACTTGGACGTAAGAATAATTGAAAATAACTGGAATTGATGGTAAATAATAGGAAGCATGTCTCAGTGGTAACCAAATTATGCACTGGATACTCTATGCAATGTGCTCTCTCTGAATGTAATCTGACTGCTGCAGTTGGTAATTAACATAACCAAAGAGTTTTAGCAGCTGATGCTTTCCTCTTAAAGTGTGAGTCATTACAAAGCAATGCTTATTACTCCAGAAAGTCCATCTTAGCAGTTTACATTCTAACAAAACTATTGGGGTTTTTTTTGAGGTAAGTAAGATCATGGAAAGGCATAATTCTCTTATCAAGACCTGCCAATAGATTTTTTTTAAAAAAAAAACTTGGTCTTCTATATCATGTTACAATTTTATAACACACTAAGGGCAAATTTCCTGCCCAAGGAAACATGAAGTTTGCCGGAATGGAGAATTAAAAGGTTTAGGAAAGCAAGAGTAAGAGTTCTACTTCTCAATAATATTCACTGTTCATTCACATTTATGTGAGCAAAGATAAAATTAGCAGACATTTTTCACGTATTTCATGTATTACATTTATATCCTATGTTTCCTCTAAAATAATGCTTATGATGGCTAATATCAAAATGCTGATAAAAACAGCAATGGTAGAATTAAAATAAAGGAATGTTCAAATCTGCAAGTAGATGCAGGAAATAGGAAGAGTCCAAATCACAAAGTAACACATTCATAAAAAACACATCAATAGGTTAACCAGTTCAATCTCACTTTAAACCAACAACTGCTTTATAAACCTGATTACCTTTTACATCTCCCTCAGTTTGAGGCACCCTTTATACAGCCACCTTATAACTTTCAATGCCATCTCACTTTCATAATTTCCTATCCCCCTCCTATCTCTCCAACCCAATTTTCCCTTAACAGCAGCAATGAGAAATGGATGAAAAAGAGAAATTCATCTCTCCATACCTTTCAAACTCCCAGTCAAAAACAGCATGCTCCCTAGCAGATTATTCTACAGGGCAATTTAAAATCTGTTTTAGAGCAGTTTTACTGGAAAAATACACACCATGTTTCCATGTATTGATGCAGTGGCCTGTTTTCTACTGCTGTATATCCTAGCTTCTTATCTCTGTCTTCTTAAAAGTGACAGTTTGTAAATGCATGCATTACTAAGACGGCTATTTATGGTCTGGTATATTTAATTACAAGCTTGTCCACAGCCATTTCCATTTTAGAATCAATTTTACAGATTATAGAAGGTAATGTGGTAATTTCAAGAGACTTTCATAAAAAGAACCACAAAACATGGATCTGTTATGCACTGAGATATAGCTCTAAGCGAACTTCATGATTTAATTACAGACCACAACTCTCAGCCTGACACATCATACGTGTTAGCACATTTGCTGGGAATGATGAGAGTTCCAGTCCAACACATCTTGGAGTTACTAGATTCAGAATACTGCTGTATGTGAATGGAGGTGCTTCATTCCTTTCCAACTTCAACCCACAAGCAAATTTTGAAATTCAAAAATAAGACTTTTGTGGTCAGGAAAAAAGCACTAGTCTTGAACAAAGAAATCTTCTTAAAATAATCAAAGATTTAATTTGACTCAAGATTTTTTTCAAATGTTTATACGCTGAAAAGTTTGTTTTCCCATTAATTCAAATTGCCCTCCCATCAAATATAGTCATTTTGCAATGTTTAATGTGGCTGAATAGAGCTATGGCCATGACCATCAGAACTATGCAATTCATTCTAAACACTTTCAAAAATCTAAACCATCAATGAAGATCAGTATCTTTTAAAATTTCCTCACATTCCAAGTTCATGCTCATCAAGCATTCATACTTTTTTAAATCTCCAAGGTCATAAAAATGGTGCAGACAGTTTTAGTGTTCAGAAAGACAAGTCTCACACAGTGTTTTTCTGATTTACTGCTTTGCCTAAAGGAAGCAAGCTCTGTGAGGAGTTTCAAAAACCTAAATCTCTTGTCAAGTCAGCTGTGCGGTCTGCAATAAAAATGGCTAATTAACTGGTAATCCTTTCATGCCAGGGATTGGATTTCCATGGAGCACTGTTCCCTGTAAGGAAAGGATTTGAAGAATTACATTATGCACAGTTCTGATGAAAGGAAGGGTAGCATTAACCCTGACCTCTCTTTCAGTTAATCTTTAAAAGATAATTTAATTTTGACAGATAAACTCAGAAAGTTGCAGTATCGACTGTCAGGAAAATAATGTTCAAAGTTTCACATAAATGGATTCCCACTTCCAAAGGACGACTTGTTTTACATACCTGTTATATCTAGTACTGTAGGGGATGACATATAGTATCTGTGAACTGTTTCTAAAAGTTGAGCCCCATGGCCTTCACCTTGGAATGGAGGCAATATCAGCATTTGGCTAGAAGTATGAACAAAAAAATATATTGCAGAAAATAAGAACTGCACCCTCACCCTAGGAATCAGCTTGCTTTTCTTTTAACACAGCAACTTGCAGATTCACAACATAGGAAATTTTATGTACAAAACATTTTTAAAGTGCCAATATAGCACACAATCGGTTTGAGATTCTGCCCCATTTCAAGTGCAAAATACTGAAGTAAATAAATGCAAGACTAAATAAGTTTGAAGTTTAAAAACAACCCACCCTTACAACAAGTATTGGGAACTTCAACAGTGCTCTCTTCCTAAATAAAAGGCAAGGCACGTGTTATGCTGCCAATTACCTTACACGTGGCCGGGTTTTGTCTGGGTACACATAGTAATTATAGACTGTCATATAGCCCACGGTCGCAAAGAGCGTAGCTCCGTCCTTATTATACTTCTCAAATCTGCAGATAAAACAGAAAGCCAAGCAGGTCAATTACAGTCGCGCTCCCATGCAGTGTCCATTTTCTTTTCCATTCTCTGGCTGAATTTTCAGTGTCAGCAAGCTACTCTGTGAGGGCCCAATGGGTACACCTGCTATGTTCTGAATGTACAATTCACTTAATTGGTGTGCAGCAACTTGGATAAATCAGGCCTCTTTACAGCACTTCAGCACACTTGCCTATTATAAAGATGAATAGGTGGCAAGTAAAAGAAAACACAGGCAAAGCTCATTTTACTGTTTAAGCCCTACATTCAGGGCTCCAACAGACAACAGTATTTAATTTGGCTCTATTCTCAAGGTCTCGCAAAGCATAATAGATGCAAACTCCAGTCTGACAAACAATAGTTTTTCCTTTGCTGGGAAAAATATCATTATACTGCCCCAATAATTGGCCAGCCACAATTAAAATGCAGCCTTTGTGGAAGTAATAAGGTCCACTGTTGCTTTAGAACTGTACTTACACTAGAAAGTAGTTCCATCTTTCATCATCCACGTCAATAAAGTTCGCTGTTTCAATAAACCACATCAAGAAGGTCTGAAGCCTTTCATGATACTCTCGAAAGCCTGAGCATGTCATATCAGCCTAGGGAAAAAGCCAAAAGAAGTCAGGTGAAACTCTTCACAGAAAGGAAGAGCACCTTGTAAGGACTTAATAACACGAGTACTTGAAAAACTTGCTAATAAGTCCACTGGAAAGGATAATTCTGCAAACATAAAGTTCAACATATATCAAAAGTAGTTGCTTGGGGACTATGTAGACATTAAAATCAAAGCCATCTGGTCTCAACAAAACTTTGCTTTTTTACCTTATATATCTGATATGTGATGTCTTCACCTGCTTCTTCATTATGCACAGAATATGCGTGTAGCAATATCCCAAATGGCTTGAAGTTAACCTCTTTTTCCAGTAAAGATATAAAGTCATCTGTATTTCTGCTAAAACCTGGTGGAATTATTTCTCTAACTTTAGATTCCACATCATCTGCCTGAAATCCAAGAAAAGAGAGAGATACAACAAGAGTCTTTTTTTTCTACAGAAAATGCAGGTAAGCTAATATTTTGGACAAATAAATAGATACTTGAATGACTGAAGATCTAGAGAGAGTGCTAGTCTAGTACATAAGGCAGCTTCCTATATTTTGTTTAGACCTTTGACCTAGTCATAACAAATGCTATGTATGGATCCTTGGCATTCACTAGATGCCCCCTTGTGGTCCTTAATATACAAAGCTCAGAGCAGTCACCCTCATGCATTCAGAGAAAATAAACAGTAAATCACATTGTTCAAAATCACTTTTCCAAGGGATTTCCCAAATATTTGCTATAAAACCGATTAGATTTTGCTGAAGGAAGCTGTTTGCATCCTCCTAACTGGAAATGGGAGACAAAAAATGGCTGGATCATTCATATCAACATCAATGTTCATCACATAACAGCTACTGTATCAACTCAAGTATAAGTCGACTTCATGTAAGATCAAGTTTAGGGGCCAAAATTATGGATTTTGATATGACACATGGATAAGTCAAGGATCATTCCATGGAAAGGGGGAAGCACCAATGCTGTCTCAGGGGATGAGCAACCCCTAGCCACTGCAGTGTCTTGGCGGTGGACTCATAAGTAACTGTAGAGGTCTATTATGGATCCGCATGTTCTTCTGCAGTGAAGGTATTTCCAGTTGTAAGGCGGTCTTGACCAGGGTTGGCTTGATGCGCCTTCCTCTTGACACATTTCTCCCTTTCGCCCTCCACTCATGCCTTTTCGAATTCCACAGCACTGCTGATCAAAGCTGACCTCCAGTTAGAGTGCTTAAGGGCCAGGGCTTCCCAGTTCTCTATGTCTATGCCACAGTTTTTAAGGTTGGCTTTAAGCCTGTCTGTGAATCTCAACATTCCATTTTCTATTCTTGAGTTGAGAGTATAGTAACTACTTCGGGAGATGGTGATTGGGCATTTGGACAACAGGGTAGTTCAATGAAGTTGATGACAGAGAATCATCACTTCAATGCTGATGGTCTTTTTTTCTTCCAGAATGCTGACATTTGTCCGCCTGTCTTCCCAAGAGATTTGCAGTATTTTTCGGAGGTAACACTGAGAGTAATGTCTGTAGATGTTCCACGTTTTATAGACATACAACAGCATTACTGCTTTATGAATATATTTATAAATATATTAATGACTAGATTTAGAAGGACCCAAAAGCGCATACAGTCCAACCCTTTGCCAACATAGGACTTTTAACTTCTGTTGGGTTTTTTTAAATTAATACTATCTCAGGAAAAATACAGTATTTCATTGTAACAGAGAAGCCAATAATCTCTGACATAACACAACAACCAGTAAACAACACAACTTAAAAAATAGACTGCCCCAAACCCGCACAACCAAGGTTGAGATTTTTTTATTACATTTTTGTCATTATCTCAAAGAAAAAGAAGGGGAAGAAATTTAGTTTTGTTTGAGATCCTTTAATCTCATGTATTGGCATAAGAAACTTTCCATCCTTCCTGTTGCTATGTCCTAGCAAAACACTTCACTACCCTGAACCAACCAAGTGTAGAAAATGTGGTACTGAGCCAAAGGTTTACATGAGTAGCTGTGTTGTAACTACCACTCATACAAATCTATAATTTAATATGGAATTAGCGAACCTTCTGATCACAATGTTCAATGCCAACTTGCATCCTCAATGGGAAACCAAACAAATGGGAATGTCACCAGGATAAAAACTAACTTTTTCTAAGACCAACTTGTTTGCTTGAAACAGAATACACAGAAGTCCTAAAGACAAAACTGTCGTGAAAACATTATCATGGGGATTTGATTTTAAATCAAAGCACTTTATAAACCAAATTAAAAATACAAACAAGTGTAACAAAAATTACCCATAGGATTCATTTTCAAATCTAATTTAACCAAAAATGACAAGACGAGGAAGCAAAACTGCCTTAAAATTGGCCTTGTTAAACAGCCAAGTAAATGTTACAGATTATCAACTGAGCAGACATCATAATCCTTTTCAGGTCCCCAAAAGACCACTTGATTGAATACATTTACTACTTCTCTTTCACCATGAATATTTGATGAAGTTTCACAATAACGTATTGGCGCTTCTCACCAGGCAATAAAACTTAATGAATTGGTCTCAACTTAACAAAACCCAAGTCCTTCAATACAACCCCTAAAAGCCTGACATTACATTCAACAAAATGAGCTTACATTCTATTCAAACCCTGCTCTGAACAATGAGCCCAGGTTTTTACTTAATGGAGTTTGCCGTGAGTTCAGCTGTAATGTTTGTATTGTATCTATTTCCATAAGGACTGACACAAGAACACTTTGTGTTAACTTACTAAGCAGCTCTTTCACACAGTTTACATGCATGATGAGTATTAATTGTAAACCAAGACCCTTGCTACTTAGCATTCAAAACAGGGAATTAAGATGCTTAGGACAAAATACACTACAAAAGGCTAATGCAACGTACTACTAATTCCTGTCCTTTCAACTATCACCCCCAGCCCCCTTGAGCAGAAGCAATGCACCTGCAAAGGAATAATACTTTACTATCAGCTAAATTTGAGGATCTATAATGTGGATGCATGGCCCAAGCACACTTCATTCTTAGTGCTTTGGTGCCCCCCAACATTCATATTTACTCAGATTTACATGCCTAAAGAACCATTATGTTAAGAGAGAGAGCTCTACAATCCCTGCTTTTGTCTTGTACTACTGATTAGACTAGCTTTACTAAATGAGATTTAGTAAAAGTGTTGCAAGAATTTGTATCTATACTACAACTTCAAAATTAGTTCTTATATAAAGATATAATAATAAAACTTTATTTCTATCATGCCTTCTTTCCCCTGAGGGACTCAAAATGGTTCTTATCAAGAATAATATTTAATAAACTATAAAGGAACACTAGAGAGGAACAGTGGCCACTAAATATCAATGCATTCTAACTGGAAAGAGGGTCACAGATACAGTTTATCGCCATTCTGCAACACAATATTATTATTTTGTAACAATACATATCCCACATTTATTGAAAGACGTTTACAGTGTACAAAGCAGCACTTCTCCAGTGGATTAGGCTTCATGCATGCCAAGGTAACACTCAGGACTCTTTCTCTACTACATTCAAATGTCTACTGTCTAGTTCTGTGCAGGGATAAAAACATCTTGCAAAAGTTAGGTTGTATTTTCAGGAAGACTACTGAAGAAGAATGAAATGAACAGAACAAAATGAGAAGTATTGGAATGGCTAAAACAGCGAGGGAATTATGGAGCAGAAAGGGGTGAAAGCCTATTGTCTTTAAAATTTTGTTTTTAAAATTAAGAGAAATTTGGAAAAGACAAACTTAAAATGGTAAAGTGGGCATGCAGGAGAATCTGGCAACTTTATAGTACATTTCTTCACATTTTGGTTGTCTCTGAAGTATGGGCTTCGGCTTATTTTAGAGAGATAACAGAACATTCAACATATATACAGACCGCAATGAAGCCTAAAGTACATGAAAAAAACTCTGAGGCACTAAATTTATCAAAAAATGTTTAACCAGGAATGAGCACTGTTGTGAAACCAGCTATTTGCAATACATTCCGACTGCAACCCTATGCATACTTATCTAGTAGGAAGTCTCATTCAACTCAGTGGGAGTTAGTTTTGAAAAAGCATGCATATGTTTGTGCTGTCAGGCATATTGGAAAAATAGCTGGTAGAGATCTCTCTCTAGAAAAAAAATTCCTATGAGGAGGTGTAAGCCTAAAGCTAGGAGCGATCGTTTTTAAAAGCTGAGGCCCTATTGCTGATTCTCATTACATTGATGAACACTGGTAATTTGGATTATTTATTACACTATGCATTGCTGTTCCATTGTTGTAAAGAGAGAACAAAACCTTCAGGACTGACAAAAGGTTGGCATAAAACTTGAAAAATCTCTGTGTTCTATAAAGGGCTTGGTAAATATGCATTTTAAAGATAATGCTTGAAAGTAACTAGAAACAGTTACATCAGTGCAGGAAGTATTCTCGTACTTTTTGTATTACTTTTGAAATGTGGCCTCCTTTTGTGCTCATTACCCCTGTATTGTTCTTTGGTTCTGAAAATTGATGGCACGTGGGAAAATAGAAAATTCTACTAAATCTGATGAACCCGTGTGAAACGTAGGGTTTATTTATTTATTTTTATTTATTTCCTATATTTATACCCCGCCCTTCTACCCCCAAAGGGGGACTCAGGTTGGTCTAACAAAAGCATCATACAATGCTAGCATCATAAAAACAACCACAGTGCAATCAAAATATTAAAAATTAAAACAACAATTAAAGCAATTAATTAAGACACATCCATTAAAATCGAAATCCAAAAACCAGTCCGGGTCAATTCATTGCCATAAGTTGTGTGATCTTATTCCAAATCATTCAAAGACACAAGAAACAAACCAAAGGTGCTACTAGAGTGTTGGAAAATGAGGAGGCCACCCTGAAGTCTGCTTCTCCCTGACCCCCTTCCCCCGGCCCCCATCTCTGAATAGACTTGCGGACTAAATGCTCCATGATCCCTGCTCCACAACACACCTTTTTCCTCCTCTTCTGAAAAGGCCATGTAGTGGCTGGCAGGGGGACAGGAGGCAACAGCATAAGGTGGGTATTTAGGACTTCCAAAGAGCTGCCTGCAAATTGGTTATCAAAACACTGTCAATGTCAATCCTCCTTGCTCAGCTGCCTCCTACTAGCCACTGCATAGCTGTGCTAAAAGAAAGGGATGGGTGGGGGGCAACCAAATTAGACTGTCACCAACTATATTCTAATAGTTGGTGACAGCCAATTCTCCTTGTCCAGCTGCTCCCCGCCCCCTTCCTCTGACCAATACACGGCCATGATGGCAACGGGCAGTAGCTAAGGCTCACCTGTCATCAACAATAATAGCCAGAAATATGGGATCCTCCTCACTCAGCAGCAACTACATGGCCATAGTAGGACAAGAAAAAGTGAAAATTGGGGTTGGATTTAGTTTCCTTCGCCTATAAGACTGTAATTTCCATGAACATACTCACAGTGGAGAAAGCACTGTTTTAATTACTCATTCTCCTCTGTGGGAACAAGGGATTTAAACAAACATATCCCTGATGCATGGTAACTGAACCCAAACTTGTTTTGTTTTCCAGAGTGGTTATTACTCATCTTCCCAACAGTGTATTTCCCCACTAGCTGGTAACTGCTCCCCATTCAAGCAGAAGATAGACACAATTAAGGGAACACAAGAATGCCTCTTTCTTGTACTTGAGAATACAATAACTCTCACATATAGGCAGACATTGAGATGTTTTAACATAGAATTGAACATTTAGTGGAACTGGAATGAATAAGAAAGGAAATAATTTAATACCCAAATGAGAATTTCAAATTATGCAAAAATATAAAGACAAAATTTGTTGGCTTCATCTTTTTGATAGAATCCAGCATGATAGATGTTAGCTCCTTTTATGCTGCTTTGGAAAAAACTAAAACAAGTGCCTTGAAATATTAAGGTGTGTTTTTTGAAGCGATTCACAACTATTCATTAGAGACAGGTAATTCTGTCAATTTCTGGCCTGTATCATTTTCATATTATTTTTATCCATAATTATATTCTCTTTTTAAAATTGATCTGTCCTAGTGGCGCAACAGGTTAAACCGCTGAGCTGCTGAACTTGCTGACTGAAAGGTTGGCATTTCGAATCCAGGGAGCTGGGTGAACTCTCGCTGTTAGGCCCAGCTTCTGCCAACCTAGCAGAAACATGCAAATGTGAGTAGACCAATAAATACTGCTTTGGCAGGAAGGTACCAGCGCTCCATGCACTCATGCTGGCCACATGACATTGGAGGTGTCTATGGACAACACCAGCTCATTGGCTTAGAAATGGAGATGAGCACCACCCCCCAGACACAACTAGACATAATATCGGGTGAAACCTTTACCTTTACTATTTGTAAACAAATTTCAAATTTCAGAGAAGTGTGAAACCTGGTAGATAGCCAAATTCCAATCTGAACACTATCCTAAGAAGTGTGAATCAAATCATTGGATACAGGAATCTGCAACAAATTCCTCAAAAATCCCTATTATTGATATTTCTATTCATAACTAACTGAATAATCAGTTGCAGAAATTCTGGTTAGCCTAGCCTTTTTAAGGGAGGAGAAAAGAAATGTAGCTAACAACACAGCCTTATAATACAATTCCCAAGTAAAATATGAAAGTTTATTGAAAAATAGTATACAATAGCTTTGCCTAGTTGGAGACCAAAAGTCTACTGGACCACTGGCCATATTCACTAAGCATTATGGGAACTACAGCATAACACACAGCCTCACTTCCCTATCCCCGTCTACAACATGGCAGTAATAATATTCAGTTACCTTACAGGTGGTTAAAAGGATGAAATAATAATAATAATAATAATAATAATAATAATAATAATAATGTTAATTTATACCCCACTTTTTCTCTCCACAAAGAGACTCAAAGCAGCTTACATTAAAATCATTTCAGTACAATAAATAATGCACATATAGCAGATAAACACTGAAAATTGTCAGATAAAGTAGTTTTGCTACTTACAGCCACACATTTCCATTTGTCAATGATGGCATTCCACTTTTTAAACAATGTGATAACTGGCGTCACATAATCAGTCACATAACATTTGTGATCTCCAGGGGTAAAGTTTAAAATCTACAGCAATCAGCTATTTATCTGTGACCAGATCATCTGGAGTAGCTATACTCCAGGAATCAACCAACCCATGTGAATGCACAACTTTAAAATGTAAGCTACACCGCATAGTTTGAATATTAGTGATTCTATATGTGTCTAGTAAAAAAAAAAAGACTGATTAAGTTCAATGGAATATACTATCTGGTAACTGCAGTGATTGGAGCTGGAGGGTCCTACAATTTTAAATGAATAGACAAATGTTTCTGTTCCACATAGTGTGTGTGTGTGTTTCTAACAGACTGCTGCTCCCAATCAATGTGCCACTCATGCTGAGCAATCTCTGTAAAACCACATGACATTAAGCAATTGATGTGAAACAAACTTTGTTTTTACAATAGTGTTACCTTATTAGGCATCAAGGTGGATTTTGCTCCCTGACTTTTGTGAAGAATGAAAAGCTCATATAAACACACACAGCAGAAATACGTATCTTTAGATTAAATTGTAATTTCACCTCATTTCTAAAGAAGACAGTATTCATTTCAAGTCCCACATACAGTTTTAGTAAGTCGGTGGTATTGCAGCCACACAGAACTGGCACATTGTTCTTTGTGGATTGCTCACTAGTGCAAGGAGATAGCCAGACTGAACAGTTATTAATATGGTAAAAGGTAAAGGTAGTCCCCTGACATTAAGTCCAGTCATGTCTGACTCTGGGGTGTGGTGCTCATCTCTATTTCTAAGCCGAAGAACCAGTGTTGCCCGTAGACACCTCCAAGGTCATGTGGTCGGCATGACTGCATGGAGCGCCGTTACCTTCCCGCCAGAGCGGTACCTATTGATCTACTCACATTTGCATGTTTTCGTACTGCTAGGTTGCCAGAAGCTAGGGCTGACAGTGAAAGCTCACGCCGCTCCCCGGAATCAAACCTGCGACCTTTCAATCAACAAGCTCAGCAGCTCAGTGCTTTAACCCACTGCGCCACCGGGGCTCCATTAATATGGTAAGATTATACTATTTTCTAAACATTTCAGATAAATTCAGAAATCATTTTCTTATTTTGATTCAATCTATCGTTCGATTTTTTATTTGTTTGTTGTTGGCATTGAATGTTTGCCACTTGGTTACTTTTGCTGGAAACCACCCTGAGTCCTCTCAGGGAGATAGGGCGGGTTATAAATAATGTACTATTATTATTATTATATATTATTAAGCTATGATTTCAAAGTTGTGATTATAGGTTTGCATGTTAATTTACTTCTTCCTTGGTTTGGAGATCACAATCAACCAGTTATCACAGAGGGGGAAAAGAAAACTGGCAAATATATGAGGGCAAAGTTTGAGGCACATTTCTGAGACTTTAACTCTGGTGGTTTGAATTCAGTTCCAGAAATCAAGAATAAGAGATCAAATTTACAGTGAGTGGTCATGTAGGAGGACCAGGAAGGATTCCACATTCTCTTCAGTTATTGTCAATAGGTCTCATTCCTTGCACTATCAGTTAAATTATCTAGCCCCAACTTTCACTGTCTATATGTTCATTTTGTCATATTTGGGTCTTAAGAATTTGCATTTGAATTATTTCTCTTAACACACACCAGGTAGATCGCCCTTCCTTCTAACCCAGAATGACCATTGACTTTAAATCTAACATTCCCAGGATAATAATTCACTACGACTGGAAAATACTGAAGCCTCCAACACCGGGTGGGAAAGTATGTAATTATATAATTTAACACTATTACTGACTGGAGAATAATTCTAACAAAAGCAGCCAGAACTATCCTATATTTATCCAATTTATATAGTCTAATGAAGTTATTAGTTCAGACCAACCGGCATCCACATAAATGTGCTATGAAGAAGTAAATACAGCATATGCAGTGCTTGTAGCCATAGACCTAGGTAAATGAGACTAAACCAACTGCAGCCTTGGCTTGCTGACATAACCATAGCACAAATGAATGCATGTCTTAACCCATGTAACAATTCTCAGTTTTGATGCTTTCTGACCTGATGTTCATGAAGTGAAAGAAACAAAGTTCCTGGATACCTGAACTGAGACATTTTTAAAATACAAATTCACTGCTTTTCTATCATCTAAAATATACCACTTATGCTTGAATCATAAATATTTTGGATTTGGACAGAAAGAAGGTAAATAAACTGCCCTTATCACTCCCCTTTTTGGGATACATTTAGACAAAAAGTAGGAACCAAAATTCATGTGATTCTGTTCAAATGTATGTAAATTTGGATTTATTGACAACACTGTTAACTCAGAAACTTTCCTGCTGAAGTTATAGAAACAAGAAATGAAAGCATCCTTAAAGAAGATTCCCTTATCACCTCTAAAGAAGAAATGATGAATCTGTCAAAAACTAAAGTTTAAGGTTGGGAATATATCATGGGCATGCAAGATCACTTGCTTTCTTGGTTTGAGAGATCACATTATAATTATCACAGAGGAAAGAAGTGGAACTGGCAAACAGGGGAATACCAAGTTTAACATACATTTCTGAACTTTTAACATAGCAACTTGTATTCAGGTCCTGTAATAAGGAATGTTATTGATAAAATTTTGAAACATAAAACTGTCATCAATTCCCAATTTCACAGAAGAGTTCTGATCCACTGAATAAATTGCCAGACACCTCTTGCCTTGTAGTAAATCCTAACACATTCTCACAAATCCTAAGGAAATGTTATAGCTATAGTAGGCTTATCCTATGATGAGGCAACACAACTGTCCTTCCACCAGATTAAAGCTATTGCATGGTAACATTATAGCAGTTTGTTTATTTATTTATTTATTTATTTAGAGTATTTATATTCTGCCCTTCTCACCCCAAAGGAGACTGAGGGCAGATCACAGAACATATATATGACAAACATTCAATGCCGACTATACAATGAAAAGATAGACAACAGATAGAGGTACATATAGGCTTTTTCTCATCATTCGGCATCTTTGGAGACTGTGCTCAGTTCTGGCCACAGGGGGGTGCTGTTACTACATCTCCTTGCCGAAGAGCTTTCTTTGTTCGTGCCTTTCTTCCGAAATCGTGCCTAAAATACCTCCCCACTTAATGCAGTTCCTACTCATCTACTCACATTGCTGCTTTCAATCTGCTAGCTGGGAGGGAAGCTGGGTTGAAGTTCAAGAACTCATCATGACCCAGCTTCGAATGGTCAACCTTTCAGTTGGCAGAATTTACTGCTGCTGCTGCACTAAAGCCAGCCCTACAAAGCTACACATATTATTTCTATAGCTGCTCTACATCAAGGAAGAAATGTAAACACAACTAAAACTGTGTGTGAGAGATTGAATTTTGAAGTTTTATACATATGAAAACAGCTTATCTTTTCAACAAGGGTTGATATGGTACAATTTACTATATTTGGAAAACTGTTAGTACAACAGTACAATTATGTCCAACAATTCTGAAACACTAGGTATATCTAAGTACTGTACTTATCTAGGAATAGTATTTCTCTTTTTGGATTATGAATTAAACTTGGCTCAAGAAGAAATTATTATTATTATTATGTTTATTTACACCCCGCTTTTTCTCACCATAAGGAGACTCATAGCAGCTAGGAAAGCAATCTGATCTCAGCTACTATACTGAAAGTTGCTGAGGTGGAATTATACTGTGCTTGAAAATGTTTAGAATTTGAAATAGGCTTGAATTATAGTTAGGAAAGGTTGCATGATAAATGTTCACTGACAGAGCAATTTGAGATCCAGCACACAGTCATACAACAATTGGAAAAAATGAGAAAGTTTCAGGTAAAATGGCAAATCTGGCAATCTGTATATTTTATTTTACCTCCACACTGTCAAAGTTCTCATTAACTTTGGATGTATAATCCACACGGAACAGTGTCGACAGGTTACCAGCAACGTAATACAAAAGAATCTTCAATCCTTTGTAACCAAAGGCTACCTCACTGTAACAGAAAGAAAAAATACATTACTTTTTATAGTTCAATGTTATTCAATTATACCCCCCAAAATAAATATATTTTATCACACAATAGTCACATTTTTTCCCCTTCAAAACTATTGCATGGTGAAAATTTGGAGACCTATGGAATCTTCCCTGCCAACAAGGTGCATAGATCTCTCTTGCCCGTGTGTGTGTGTTGGCAGGTGAGGCTTACTGGGTCACCCCTGGATGACAGAAGCCAAAGGAAGTTTCACAGGACTCACTCACCTGCATAGGCCCCACAGCTCTGTGGGGATGAGCTTTTCACCTCTGCACACCTGCTGGAGAGAGCTGGTAGGCTTCTCTCAACTTATCTTGCTGCCGCCAGCTGATCAGCCTCAATCAGCTGGCCTTAGCCAAGGAAGCCCCCTAGCTCTTGCGCCTTCACTCTCCTGTGTGCCTGCCCCTCAGAGCTACAGGGGCTGTTCCAAGGCGCAGGTGTGCGACTATTATGCGGGGAATATAAAAATCCCCCAAAGGAGGATTATGCGATGGTGACTATTATGCAATGAAATAAAGTAGCCTATCAGAAATACCTAGAGCAGGAATTCTACCATCATCCTGGCTGACTGACCGACTGACTTTCTTTCCATGAGTATAGATAGGTATTACAGTAAGAGCAACAGAATTTCATTTTGTTAGTTTTATGTAAGTAGTTCCACTTGTCCAAGATGCCTTTGGGTTTGTTTAGCAAACTTTCTATGCCACATATCATACTACTTTTAACTTCAGGGGATGTTCAAAAGCAAAATGTAGTAAGTATGAGAGCCCACCTTTCAAAAGTGAAAAAAGAAATCCAATCAAGCACACTCAAAACCAAAATTTAGAATTCCCCTATTTGCACAGCAACTATTAGCAATCCAGTTTAATTTTTAAAAATGAAAGACAGTTTCTAAAAGGACTGTATCATGCAAAACATTTTAGATCCAGTGTACATAATCCTTTTATCCTTTTACTCCTTATTAAAGCTATTCTGTTATACACAGCTGTGGAGAACATAGTTAGCTTGGGAAATTTGGAGGTGGCAGAATTTGTTACAATGGCAGCTGGATGGGGCAAATGAATTTTATCTGTATTTCTGAGATAGCACTATGTCATCATATGCTGATAATATCTTAGGTGAAGCCAAATATATCTCTGCAACAATGAGTGAAAAGTCCTTTCCTATTGAAATTAAAATGCATTACATTTAATTTAGAGAAAAAGTTCAGACTTTCAGTTATGGAGTACTGCCAAGTGTTACACAGGTGATGACTACATATGTTTTTTTAAGATCAAAGGGTATACTCACTAACCTTATCACACTAAAGCAGGCATGGGCAAACTTCATCCCTCCAGATGTTTTGGATCTTCACAGTGTCAGGGGAACCCATTTTCCTTTCTTGGATTTCAACTCCCAGAAATCCCAGCCGGCTTACCGGCTGTTAGGAACTGTGGGAGCTGAAGTCCAAAACAACCAACGTTTGCCCATGCCAGCACTAAAGCTTAAAGAGTAGGCAAAGAGTATGAGGATCTCATCTGAAATCCAGTGGCTGCCTCCTGCTGAATTCTGGGCTTGTCATTTAGTGAGACCCAGGACGCCTCTGGCTGAGCATTTTAAAGGCCTCTCTCCTAAACTACAGGCCCCATAAATCTGTAGGAGGCAGCCACAGGATTTCAAATGGCATACTCTTTGCCTACTCTTCAAGCTCTAATATGAGAAGGCCGTAGCTGCAATTTAATATATATCCCACACTAGTTTGTAAGACACCTATTGAACACTCAACTGGTTTTTGATATTTTTCAATTACTTACTCATCCCCAAAAACTTGATGGCTGAACTCTGGATGGAACGTTGTGCTGTCATCTTCCAAATCCTCCGGGAAGCGGACTAATAAAAATATTCAAATATTTTCCATAGTAAAGTTTTTGTTCAGCTCACCACAATTTTTAATTATATAATTTAAAACAAGCCTTTTGTGTTATCCTGTTTAAACAATTCATATCAATATTGTTTCTCAGATGGAGACACCTGAAAGTTTTCTGGTTCAGAATGGAAAAGAGGAATTTTGAGAGTGGAAAATCTGTTTCCACAAATTTCTATACAAGATTTTTTTGTTTTATAAGCACATTTTTTTCATGAAAATTTAGTCTTACATTTCTCTATGAAGCATAAACTGTTTGTGAAAGATAAATCAACTTGGACCAAACAGGAGAAAATCAACTAAATAAAAAATTAAAAAGAAAAAGAAATAATTATAAAGAATTAAAAACCACTTTAAACATGGCGCTGTAGGAGCAACTCCCAGAAGAGAGAAAGTAGCATAAACGAACTGCTGCATAATAGGCACCCCCCCCCCCAACTTTGTGTCTTGCAGACAGAATACATTTTACACCAATGGAAGAAAAAGCAAATTCAGAGTTCTAGAGATTCTTAAACCTAGACCTAATATAGTGGTCCAAAACTGTATGTTCTTATCACAACACTGTTGTGATAAGCACATACAATGATATATTATGTGATATATTAAGTATACAACTAATTGTGAAGCTGGAGTGGATCCTGCAAATAATCAACAGTGTTGTTTCTCACTCATTTTTGCTCCATGTGATCCTAGCTATACAGCAATGCCTGCATGTAAGAGGACAAAATAAAACTGAACAAACGAAAGCTATTGGTATCTGAAGCACTGAAAGCATTTTAAAACCTTACCTAGTTTTAGGTGAATTGCTTCATTTGTATCACACTTGTACTCAGCCAATTTCTTCTCCATAGCAGAAAGCCCTACAGAAAAAATGAAATATACTCTCACCACACTTCAAGAAATGTTTCAGATAAAAATATCTGATTTCACCAAAATGTTTCAATTAGTTCCCTGGAAAATTAACCAGCTGTCATATCTATCCAAAACAAAGATATGTGACCTAAAGCGTTGGATCTCACAAATAACATAAATGAGTTACAGTAGTCCACAATACCCCACACTGAGTCCCAGTACCTAAATGTCAAGCAAGCAATTAGTCATCTATCTGAGGTTAATCAAAGGTGACCAAGGAAAAATATACCCATATTTATTCGAGTCTAATACGTCATCAAATCTAATGTGCACCTCAATTTTCAAAACCCTGAAACCAAAAATGAATTTGCTGCCAAATATAATACACAAAAGTGCACTCTTTGTAATTTGGCTAAAAAGCTGTGCATTACGGTGGCTGCATGCTTGTAGTAGCGAGGCTACACTTTTCTTATCACCTAAAGTCTGGGGCCTTCTTCAGGGCAATTGTATGCCTGCCTTACTCAGATCCAAATCCCATTGACTTCAATTGGGTTTGATTTTCAGGTATATATAGGATATGCTCCTTTACTTGCTTACACAGGATTAATTCCCCCCCCCCAAAAAAAAAAACCAGAGTAAACATCCTCAGGATTGAGCTGTTAGTTGGTATCGCACCACTCTGCACCTTCATGAGACCAGAGGCAATTCCTTAATTTCCACCCACCTCTCAGAGCCAAACACTGAGAAAATATGGTCTTCAGGGGCTTGTGGCAGCAGCTCTTAAACCAAGAAAATGGCTGGGACTCATTTGGGCAGAATATACATTACAGGTGTTAGCAAGCAGCAAAAGTGCCAGCTGCAACCTGCCCTTTCAATCTCCTTTGAGCTGGACTGGGGGCCCTTCCAGACAGTTCCTATATCCCAAGATCTGATCGCAGGTTTTTTGCTTTAAACTGGGTTATATGAGTCTACACCGCCAGAAAATCTGGGATCAGATCCTGGGCTATAGGGCCTGGAAAGGCCCTGCCTCCTCTGAAGCTCATCCAAAAGATTACCTCTTCCTCTTTGTTTTTTTTCAAGATGGAGAGAAAGCTGGAACTCATCTTAGTGCATTAACAGAGATTATTCAATGCTTGCTATATGAAACAAAACTGTGGTATTTTTAAAATGTTTATGTGTTTTAATGATTCAGTTAACACATCTCAAGCCACAAGGAAAGGTGGGTAAGAACTAATAATATCTCCTGGGCAACAGTAAATACAATGCTGGGCAATAGTATGATAGCTGGGACCCTTGATATTTCTGGGTTATATGGCTGTGTGGAAGGGCCCTGAGAGAAGCCCTCACTCTATCTTCATTTTGCCAGTAGACAAAATTTCTTTCTAAATAGGACTTTAGCCTTTAACTGCTAAAGGCAGAAGAATATGAAATTAATTTGCAACTTATATAATATATGTTTTAAATAATTTTTGATTGGGTCAATGGTTAATTTTTAAAAAATCTTTAAGCTATGTACTATTTTAGATATTTTATCTAGAGTGGTAAAGTGCTTTGAGAGAAAGGCAGAGCATAAATATGTTGAAGGGAATCTCCAGTCAACTTGGACTTATTTATGTAATTAAACTCTTCCAGTAATACATTTTATCTATATGAATGTTTTGTTTGTTGGGGGCTTCGGGCACATCTATACTGTAGAATTAATGCAGTCCAACACCACTTTAACCAATGCTCAATATTTTAAATTATGTGAATTGTAGTATGATGAGGCATCAGCACTATCAGGTAGAAAAGGGTAAAAACCTTATAAAATTACAATTCTCACAATTCCATAGCATTGAGCCATTACATTCAAAGTAGTGTCAATCTGCATTAATCCTACAGTGTAATGTGCCTTTCATAACAGTAAGAAGAAAAATAGATATTTTGTTCTCTAACAATTCTTAAAGTTATTATGCTATGAGGAACCTTTTGTCCCCTGGATATCTACCTTCTCCCATCCAGCAGCACAGCTGACTGTCAGGGAGGATAAGGGCTGCACTCTCAGGACAACTGAAAGGCCCCAGTTTCTACACATCTGGACTGATTACTGCAATGTATTTATTTCGTATCAAAAGCATTGCATAAATTAGTATAAAACTGATAAAAATAGAAGGAGCGCAGGCGGCTAAATATCTTTTGACCAAAAACGGGCAACAGCAATGGCATTGTCTGTAGCCTCCAACAATTCTTCCTCTGTACATGAGGCAGGGCACAATGGACAAGCATACAGATGCAGAGTTGTCTGTTCTGCTCTGCAGTCACACAAGGTGTGGGATTCTTTTAGGTAGTGCCATTTTGCCAGGTTGTCTTTTGATCTGCCCACTCCGCTTCTGATTCAGGGACTTCCAGGTTGCCCATTCTTGGTTTGCCCCTGGAGGAAGACCCTTGTGGGGGGCCATCCAGTTGGGATTTCCTGGTTTAGCTGCCCAGAGAGATATCCTTGCTGTTGCTGGGGGGATGCCAAGAGGAGTGGCAATGAGCAATAATCCCTGACCAAACCTTACATGAAATATCCTCGGAAGCACTTTAGTTCACCTGTTAGAGCAATTTAAACCCCAGTTTATCCCCTGGCTCCCTGTCCTTGATACATTACATTGCTCTCTCACCCAGTGTTTTAAATTTTTAATCATTTGCAATTGGCCCTGCCTACTGTGATCAATTTTCTGTGTTCTAATGATCTGATTTTATATTGCTTGATTTGTTTATTTATATTGGTTTCTGTATTTTATTTTTTATTTTCTTTATTTGTTGCTGTGTTCTTGTGTTATATTGTTTTATTGTATTGCTGGTCTTGGCCTCATGTAAGCAGCCCCGAGTCTCCTTGGGGAGATGGTGGCGGGATATAAATAAAGTTTTATTATTATTATTCTCATAAAGCTTTTCCTTGATTTGAGTCTATTTTTATGACCCTGTTCCTTTATGACTTTCTCCCTCACAAACAATCTGCTCCATCCGTCTCATCCTGATTTTAGTATTTTTAGTGTTTTAGTTTTTATCTTGCATATGTAGCCTGCTCATTGTTATTTTATTGTGTATGATTTTGCTTTTGCTTTATCGTGGTTTTTTTTGTACTCATATGCTGTATGTATTTTACTGTGTTGCTAATGTATTTTGGTTTTATTTTATTGTAATATGCTGTTGGGCTTGGCCTCATGTAAGCCGCCCCGAGTCCCCATTGGGGAGATGGTGGCGGGGTATTAAATAAAGTTTATTATTATTATTATTGGGAAGAGGCTGGTAGCCATGTAGTGGATGGCTTTCACAGTGTTCAACTATATTTCTTTCACATTTAGCAGCAACTTCCCGTCGCACATCGGGGGGGGGGGGCAATGCCTGCGAGCTAGCTCGTAGATTACTGCAATAAAAGTTTTTGATTGCTATTTGTGGATGTTTCAAACCTTCTACAGAGTTTGCGCAATGGTGTCTCCAGGAAAACTGTAAAGAAGTGGGAGTACGCCACCGATAAAGCCACCTTCCTGAGCATCCACATATTGGATGGATCAACGATACCCCCTTTTTTTTGTTGTGTCAGGAGAGACTTGAGAAACTGCAAGTCGCTTCTGGTGTGGGAAAATTAGCTGTCTGCAAGGACGTTGCCCAGGGGACACCCGGATGATTTGATGTTTTTATCATCCTTGTGAGAGGCTTCTCTCAAGTCCCCGCATGAGGAGCTGGAGCTGGTAGAGGGAGCTCATCCACCTCTCCTCGGATTCGAACCTGCGACCTGTTGGTCTTCAGTCCTGCTGGCACAAGGGTTTAACCCACTGCGCCACCAGGGGCTCACCGATACCCTCAAAGGCTATGAAAGAGGAATTATTCGAGTACAAGTATTTATCATCACAACCACAATTCAAAGAGGCTTGGGGCCCTTCCACACAGCCATATAACCCAGAATATCAAGGCTGAAAATCCCTCAATATCTGCTTTGAACTGGGATATGAGTCCACACTGTAGGATTAATGCAGTTTGACACCACTCTAGTTGCGTTGGCCCAATGCTGTGAAAACATGGGAGTTGCAGTTTGATGAGGCAGGCGCACTCTTTGGCAGAGAAGGTGAAAGGCATTGCGAAACTACAGCTCCCATGCTTCTGTGGCATTGAGCCACGGCAGTTCATGCGGTGTCGAACTGCGTTAATTCTGCCCATTCGGCCTCCAATGCTCGAGATGGAGAGGCTGACGCGTTTTTCTTCAGGCAGCGGCCTTTCCTTCCTTCACGCAGCCCTGTGGGCCTCCTTTGCCCAGCAGTGGCAAAAAGGCCTGAAGCCCCCGGCCTGAGGCCTTGGGCGGAGACAGCGGCGCAGGCCCACCGCCAGCCCTGCCCTGCCCTTCCTCCCGCCGCCTCGGCCCCCTTACCCGCCATTTCTCCGGCGGCGGCGGCGGCGGCGCCAGCGAAACCAGCCAGCTTGAGCGAATCAAGCCGCGCGCCCACACGCCGGAAATGACGTTTAAACAAGACAGCGGAAGCTCTGGCAGGGAGAGGAAGCGAGTAGAGAAGGCGTTCTCTACGTTGCCAGCCCCCGCGCATGCGTGCTGCTCTCAGACGCGTATTTCCTTCCCAGCCGACCTTCGCGAAGGGCCTCAGGATTCCAAAGGGCTCATTTGCATAGCCCCGCCCATCCCCGCCTTCCCTTTTGCCCGGGAAAGGCTGGCTGCGCAGGAGGAGAGGGCGGAAGTTGCCTCTGTTATGGTCACTGCCATGTCTAATCGGGACAGTAAATAAAGAGCAACACTAAAAAAACAGGGGAATTCCAGACAGGAAACAATCTGGCCCAGCTAACACCTCTCAAAAAAGGATCACCTAGGCAGGAAGCAGTCAGGCTTTGAAGCTGCAAGGCTATTCAATGCTAATTGCAGCAATAATATGTTTCATGCTTATGTCTATGTTTGATGTTTATAGTTTTAACGGTTTTTATCTGCAATTATATGTTATTGATTTAGATATGTGATATTTTTATATATATGTGAGGCATTGAATTTGCCATTTATTATGTTGTAAACCACCTTTATCACAAGCGAGACTGGTGGGGACGAAGGACAGGGCCTTCTCGGTGTTGCCTCCTCACCTGTGGAATGCGCTCCCCGGGGAAATTAGGACATCAACATCCCTCCTCCCTTTCAGAAGGAAGCTAAAAACCTGGATGTGGGACCAGGCTTTCGGGTAAGCTGGCAGATGGACAAAGACAACCAATAACGACCAGAGTAGGAAAGGACAATGACGATGCTAGATGGTTTACGGACTATGATTTGGTGAACATTGACCACAAGATGATTTTATTGCTGCTAATATTCTGTTTGATTGTTTTAATTAGTTATAACTGTGACATTATATGGTAAATTTGTGTATTGTATATTGTATTGTATTTTGTGAATTGTTAGGCATCGAATTGTGCCTTTTGTAAACCGCCCTGAGTCCCCCCTAGGGGGTTGAGAAGCGTGGGGTAGAAGCACCCCAAATAAATAAATAAATAAATAAATAGAGTCCCCCAGGGGTGAGAAAAGCAGTATAGAAATGTAGTTAAATAAATAAATAATCAAGCTGGCCTCTTGCAGCATTCACCCTTGCCTCAAGCAGAGAAGAGTTTTTTCTCCCACCCTGGACATTATTCCACAGATATATATAAACCTCACTTGCCTAGTTTCCAACAGACCTCACAACCTCTGGATGCCTGCCAGAGATGTGGGGAAAATGTCAGGAGAGAATGCTTCTGGAACATGGTCATTCAGCCCAGAAGACAACAACGTAGACCACTGTCTGCTCGAGTAAATATAATTACTATTGGTCTGGATGTAGTTGATAGTACAGTTTAAGACTTTCTTATCCAAAATGCTTGGATTTAGACAACCCACTGCTGGTGACGCAGTGGGTTAAACTGCTGAGCTGTCTACGGACAACGCTGGCTCTTTGGCTTGGAAATGAAGATGAGCACCAACCTCCAGAGTCGGACGACTGGACTTAATGTCAGGGGAAAACCTAGATAATAAATAATACCTAGATAATCATAATCAAGGTCCATCCCCGCTTTTGTCGTTTACCTATTACAGTACTGTACCCAAATGCCAGTTCCCATCTTATTTCAATTTGTACCAGTCTTGACCCACCCTTTTTAATTGTCCTGACCCATTCCTTTACCATGCCCTAACAAATAGACATGAAGAGCAGGCAGTATATATTGGTGAAAGAGCCAAATTTGGGAGTTGTGTTTTAGATGTTCCATTTTATCCATGCAACTTATTTTTGTAGAAGAAATTATAGTTCACCCCTTAAACTAATGCAATGGAGAAAATGCCAGTGATGATAATAGTGAAATAAATCCTATGTTAATGTAATTGTTAAAGTTTTTGTATTAGTCTTTACTATCCAACAAAATATTGATGTGTTGTTGGGTAATTCCATGCTTATGTTGCTGTTACTGTTATTTTTTGTTCATGTTGTGACTTTGTATGTTTTGATGTTGCTTGGAAACTGCCCTGAGTCCCCCCGGGGAGATAGAGCGATATATTAAGTTTATTATTATTATTATTTTATTATTTTATTTTTACCTGCCTCTCCCCACGGCTCAAGGCGGTCACAGCACAGGTAAAAACCCACAAATACTATAAAAATTCTACAAACGCACATTAAAATTCTAATAGATACAGGTCAAAGCATTTATGTAAAATACACATTAATTGCACAGGACAGAGACCAAAACACATGACATGAGTTTAAAATTCATGCTTTCAGTTGGCTGGGTAGACCTGCCAGGAGAGGTTTTAAGATGGTTTTTAAGTTCTGACAGCTTATCTGATTGTTGGAGTTCTCTCTTTTGGCAAGTCGTTCCACAGTCTTGGGGCTGCATTGAAAAGGTCCTCTGGGTGACAGTTGTCAGTCGGGTTCTGGCTGGTTGGAGTAGCTGCCTTCCAGAGGACCTCAGTGTCCTAAAGGGCTCATTGCACAGGAGAAGGCAATCCCATAGGTAACCTGGACACAAACCATGATGGGCTTTAAAGGTCAAAACCAACACCTTGTTGTACTTTGCCCAAAAACTAATTGGCAGCCAGTGGAGTGACTTTAGAATGGGTGTCATGTTTTCACTCCTAGATGTTCCTGTAACCAATCTGGCTGCCCTATTTTGAACCATCCAGACTAATTCTAATGTATCCAGACCAGCCCAATTTTGGAATACCTGTATTTGTATTGTACATACATAATTTATTTATACATAATAAATAATAATTTATTTATTTATATATACATAATAGGATATTTTGAAGATGGGACCTAAGTATGAACTTTTTTTTTGTACACTTATAACCTGAAAGTAAGCTTATACACAATGGCACACAGAACAAGCAGCGGCACTTTTCCATTCTGATCTATAGCATGTTTCTGTTTTTTCTGCCATGTGGCCAATTCTTCCCACTTCTGTAACATGTTATTCTTGAGCAGAGGCGGCCCTAGGTAATTTTCAATGGTAAGCAAACAGTATTCCCCCCCCCCCCCCCATCACTGATATATATTTTCTGTATATTGTCGAAGGCTTTCATGGCCGGAATCACTGGGTTGTTGTAGGTTTTTCCGGCTATATGGCCATGTTCTGGAGGCAATTTTTCTCCTGACATTTCGCCTGCATCTATGGCAAGCATCCTCAGAGGTAGTGAGGTCTGTTGGAAGTAGGAAAAATGGGTTTATATATCTGTGGATTATATATTTTCTGTTCATCGTGGGAGTTCTGTGTGCCATATTTGGTTCAATTCCATGGTTGGTGGAGTTCAGAATGCTCTTTGATTGTAGGTGAACTATACATCCCAGTAACTACAACTCGCATATGTCAAGGTCTATTTTCTCCCAAGAGCGCCTCAAGAGCACCCCTGGGCAAAATGAACTATAGTGCAAATGCTTACTTTGCGTAATGGGTTGAGCTGCCCCTGTTCTTGAGATGAGATTTGTAGTTCTTGCTATCGTGGACCCTGTCAAATAGAGACAAACAAATTTATCAGCCTCTCCCAGCTGTAACAAGCACACTCTTTTTGTCCAACAGAAAGGCCTTAGGCTGGGAAGTGGGCCAAAAGACCCAGCAGTTCAGAATGTTCCTTGAGATTGCTCTAACACTCCTTCTGATTGGCTCCAGCATTTGAATAACACAGACAGAGAAGCTGGAAAAAAATAGGTTTCTATAAATAGCGTCAGGCATGATCTACAGTCCACTCTCAATTTTCCCTTTTCATATTGGAGTTTGAGCTGGGCCTCATCTGGACCTCTCAGTTCCAGTGAAGTATACCCTTCCATCTTTCCTGCCATTGGCAGGGGTCTCTTATGAGGCACACTAAGGGTGCATCCGCACTGGAGAATTTATGCAACTTGACACCACTTTAACTGCCATGACTCAGTGCTGTGGGATTCTGGGAGTTATCGATTTATACATTCTTTAGCCTCCTCTGCCAAAGAGTGGTGGAATGTCATCAAATGACAAATCCCAGGAATCCATAGCACTGAGCAATGGCAGCTTTTTTGTGTGTGTCAGGAGCGACTTGAGAAACTGCAAGTCACTTCTGGTATGAGAGAATTGGCCGTCTACAAAGACGTTGCCCAGGGGATGTTTTTGATGTGTTACCATCCTTGTGAGAGGCTTCTCTCGTGTCCCAGCATGGTGAGCTGGAGCTGACAGAGGGAGCTCATCCGCTCTCTCCCTGGATTTGAACCTGCAACCTGTCGGTCTTCAGTCCTGCCAGCACAAGGGTTTAACCCATTACACCACCTACCATGACAGCTAAAGTGGCGCCAAACTGCATTAATTCTACAGTGTACCCTAAAAGAGTTCAAGTGTCACATTGGGAAGGGCTTGCCTACCCATTGCAACTCCTGCTTAGTTTGGTGTTGCCCAACACATCAGCAACACAGTTATCTCTTCGATTGCTTTACTTTGTGCCAAGGCCTGCCCACTCCTTCCTAGCGAATTGCATGCTTGTCTGCCAAGGCAGCACTATCAGTAACAACAGCATTCAGCTCAGTGGCAACTGGTGGCTTGCAGGTCAGTGGTTCTGAAGCCCAAAATCTTAGACTTTGCTTCTCCCAGCATGCCGGCTCCATGCTGGGAGAAGACAGAGATAGAAACACACAGAGACAGAGAGAAGAATCAAAAGTCGATTTATTGCCTTACTGGCCAAGCTTACCTAAGTCACGGTTACAAGCATGAACATTTTATAGACATCTGAAAGAATATACATCTTATCAGTTCAAAATACATTTATTTACTTTTTAAACGGATACATTTTATTTATTTTTTGTTGTGTAAATGAAAGAGAAAAAAGAAAGGAAAAAACATACATAAAATGTTAACAAGATGTTATACAGCCATCTAATGCAAATCATATACAAAATATGAGTTCAGGTTGGGATTATCTGGAGAATAGTGCTTGTTGATTGACATCTGGTGACAAAGGGAAAGATTCCTGTGGTAGGAGTATGGGGGATAGTTCCATAATGATGGGTTTAAGGTCTCAAGGTAGAAGTCTGTTGTGTGGGGAGATGGGAATGTAGCATTCCCAGAACCTATTTGGCCAGGGGCTGTAGCTGCACCCTTTTGGTTATTTATTAATCACTGGGAAAGGAATGAGGCGGGGTCAGTGGGGTTAGTTGTGAGTTGTTCTCCTTGGTTGTTCAAACTGAGCAGGGTAGATTGGAATCATTCCCAGACCTCCGCTCTTTTGGGGGTCTCTGTTTTGGAACAAGTGTAGTCTAGATTCCAGTCTGCATATAAAAGAAGCTATCCAAGGTCCTGAATTCTATCCCCCAAAATAAATTAAACACCATAGATTGTTTTGTTAAATCTACCCCCAATCCCGGCATAGGAGCTACCAATTATCAGTGAGTCAGTCTCAGTGAGTCAGCCTCCTTTCTAGATGAGTCAGATCCTGCTGCTCCAGAATGAACTGCTTAGTGCCTAATGCTGGACCACTGGCTCCATAGAGTTGTGTAATCTTGAAACCAAAAGAGAGTGTTTCTCAAACTGTACTCCTTCAAATGTTTGGACCTCAGCTCCCAGCAACCCCAGCCAGCTTACCAGCTGTTAGGAATTGTGGGAGCTGAAGTTTAAAGCATCTGGAGGAGCACAGTTATAATAGAAGTGGGTCCATACTGAGCCCTCGTCTGCCTAGGCAGAAATGGTGAAAAAGAATTCCAAATGCCTCTGCAATACATTCCCCCCAAATGCGTATGGGGAACAATTTCACAATATCTTTGTTTCTCTACACAGCCATTTTAAATCCAGGAGGAATCTTTTTTTATTGTTAAAAAAACCCAACAACACACTTGATGAAAACACATTCAGAAGGCTTCCAACTTGTACTCTTCTTTAGTCCAATTACTTTGGTTCTGTGAAGACTTAATCACAAACGGGAAGCAATCTGACAAGGATGAATTTACTGTTTGTGTTAAATACTCAAAGTGATTAAACTTCAGCTCCAGTCAGAACTGCCAATTTCAGTGTAATAATACATTTGATGCTACAGGATAATATGCCAATCATAAGTAACAGAATTAAAAATCAAGTGACAACTGAGCAAAAATATGCATGCTGATTATTTTAATAAGAAATCTATTAATATGGAATGAATATTTTATTGAAATAGGAATGATTCTGAACAACACAGGAAGTGCACTGGGAAATTTGTTTAAAGTGTTCCTTTTTGTTCCTTTTTGTTTTAAACAAAACCTTTCTATTGTAGAAATACTTATCGAACCAAATAATTACTGAAAATTATGATGTGGTAGCCAGCTTCAGTAGACTGGACAGTTTTTGCCCTTGTAAGATGGATGGATGGTGTCCTTGAAGTGACTGGATTGACCTTGAAGGAGCTGGGGGTGGTGATGGGAGCTCTGGCATGGACTGGTCCATGAAGTCACGAAGAGTCGGAAATGACTGAACGAATGAGCAGACCTAGTGTTGGCTCCACTGGTCCCAAAAATTTAGAAAATTGTCCATAAACTGCAACCAGGAATGACCAGAAGTCATTGAGAAGGGATTTGGTGTGGGGGGGGGGGTATTTTTTTTTTGCCAGCTTGCCACTCCTAGAAGGCTGCTAAGAATGGTAATTGGTTGTTTTAGTCCCCCATTTTTTATACTAGAAAGCCTTGTGGTATTTTATAGTCGATAGCCTCCAAAAATGGATTCAAGAGGCATATATGCTGTACTTGCTACCTCCTCTTCTAGACTATGATCCCAAATATATACACAGCAGAATCCTAAACATACTTTAAATTCTTCAGCTTTGGAGAAAATCTACAGTATATACCTTGCCAATCAAAGGTTTCTTTCTCTTTGCCCCTGTATATTAGTAAATAATTAGCAATAACACTAAAGAAGTACAGTATGTCACTCCTTCTTTCCATATCTGGTCCACAAGCCTCATTCCTATTTATTTACCTTTATTTCTGCTCTTTTCATGCTGCCTGCCACTCTTTCCTATCACTGACCAGCTCTGACCCCTTGGATAGACCACATCAGCTATAGATTAAAAATACGTAGTTTTCTGTGGGTGAGCAAATGGCAACTACTGGATGGCGTATGTTCTGTATCAGAAACTAGAGTTGATGTGGTCTAGCCAATGCAATTTTCTGAAACAGCTCCCCAAATAACCAAATCGAATCTAAAGTTGACCAAAAACTGATCTTTAACCCTTTTGGTGCTAATGTTGGAGAGTGGTCCCTAGTCAAAAAAAGGTTGGGAACCACTGACCTACAGTGTAGATGCATCCAAATGTAAGTGCATCTACACTGGAAAACTAAATTCAATTGTACTTAGAAGAAAGCTGATTCAAACTGGGTTCACTTCCGGCTCAGTGTGGATAGGACAGCAGCCAGAATAATCTGTCTGTGTGAATTGTAATGTACGAAATAAGCAAACCCTATGGAGACTCTAACTGTTATAAAATTAGCATTTCAGCTATAGGAAGTTACTTGTTAATTGAGATTGCTGTGGAAGCAAACAAACAAACAAAAGTCCAATTGACCAGCCAAATATGAAAAACAGAGTTTACTTAAGCCTATTGGAAACTATATCTACTGTGTAGCACTCCATTTGATTGCTCGGGCATAATTATTTCTGTGGCTCTAATTTATGCCTAAATTTGTGTGCAAATGCAGACAACACAGATGTACATGGGGCAAAAAAAATTATTGCTATTGCTATGGAGTGAGTATCCCTTATGTTTGGCACCAGAAAAAAAAATGAATTTAGGGTTTTGGATTCTTTGTATTTTCACATATGTTTGTTGTTGTTGTTCATTCGTTCAGTCGTGTCCGACTCTTCGTGACCTCATGGACCAGCCCATGCCAGAGCTCCCTGTCGGCCTCACCACCCCCAGCTCCTTCAAGGTCAATCCAGTCACTTCAAGGATGCCATCCATCCATCTTGCCCTTGGTCGGACCCTCTTCCTTTTTCCTTCCATTTTCCCCAGCATCATTGTCTTCTCTAAGCTTTCCTTTTTTCTCATGATGTGGCCAAAGTACTTCATCTTGGCCTCTACTATTCTTCCCTCCAATGCACATATGTACATAATAAGATATCTTGGAGATGGGACTGGAGTATAACATTATGTTTTATATATACCTTATAAACATAGCCTGAAGGCATTTTATATGAAATATAATCATTTATGTATGGAACAAAATGTATGGATTAAATGTACCTTGTACCTTGAACCATCAGAAAGCAAAAATGTCACTATCTCAGCCATCCATATAGACAATTTTGAGACTTACTGAGACATATCCAATTTTGAGACTTACTGAGACATATCCAGTACCCAGGGTTGTAAAGGGTTATAGTTCAGTAGTGTAACATGTACTTTGGACAGAGAAGGTCCCAAATTGATGTCCTAAGTACAGGCTGAAGGAGCTTAGATAGCATGTTGGGTGCCTTGAAACCTTTCAGGGCCACAAGTGGTCCTAATCTTGATGGACCAATGAGTTTGATTCATGTGACAGCCCCATTTTTTCACACACTTGGATAGAATCCCAGCGCACCCAATTGTGTTTAAATGGTTCATGAATCAGAGCGTATTTTTTTCCTTTTAAATATCTTGGTTTCTCCTGTTTCAAATGCTTCAGCTGCTCAGTCTTTCGTATGTGTTTGGCAGAAGCCCAAGCGCATTACTTTTCAAAGGCTGTCTCCTTTGTTATCACAACTCATTAATTCTGTTAGATCACTGGATAGGGTAAGCAGCTGATGAATGGAAACTTCTGGACTGTAAAAAACTAGATCATCCACTCTTTGCCACTTCCAGGACTTCAGTCTCCGATGGCCAGGTTTTGGGGGGATATGGGTGGGGGAGGGAAAAAGCTTTACTCAAAATATAATAGTAATATTTATTTCTTTGTTCACAAATCAGAGATAAGTTTATTACACAAACAAGTTATTGGTTTTCGAATTTGAAAAGACATATAAACATCTTCAGAAGTAATATAAATCATTATGGGAATAGGAATAATTTTCAAAATGTGTTAGTACAATGACAATGCAGAGAACTCACACAGCCCTCTATGACACAAGGGTTCAAGAGTCACTGAGTGAGAATACCAGAAAAATATTGATTCTTGGTATAGGTTTAGTACCCCTCATCTGAAATGCTTGAGACCAGAAAGGTTTAGGATTTTGGATCTTCCCGCTTAGATTCTGGAATATCTATATTTACATATGCGAACATAATGAGTTCTTTCTCCCACCCTGGACATTCCACAGATACATAAACCTCACTTGCCTTGTTTCCAACAGACCTCACCATCTCAGAGGATGCCTGCCATACATGTGTGTGGGTGAAATGTCAGGAGAGAATGCTTCTGGAACATGGCCATACAACCCAGAAAACCCACAGCAACCCATAATGAGATAGCTTGGTGATGGGACCTAAGCCTAAATGGAAATTAGTGTATGTTTCATATACACTGTCTTAAATATACCCTGAAAGCCATTTTTAATCATTTTGTGCCTCAAACCAAGTTTGTGCACAGGGAACTCTCAGAAGGCAAAGATGTCGCTATCTCAGCCACCCATCAAGGCAATTTCAGATTTTGGAGTAATTCACATTCTGGATTCCATATTAGGGATTGTCAACTTGTATTCCTTTTTGTAATTTCCATGTTTAAAAAAATATCCCATCTTGTACATACTGCTCTTATAACCGTTACAAATATATGGTTCTATTTTTCTCTTGCTTTCCACAAGCAAATTTCCAGTGGACATAAAAGCAGTTGTCACCCCCCCACCCTGCCCCCAGAATATGTATAAAACAGATGAAAAGCACTCATCTGCTTTCAATTCAAGTGGAGCTCTTGGGTTCCCAGCACATGCTAACAATTCCCCTGCAGAATGAGAGTCTCAAGCAGCCTTCCTGGATATCTACAGGACTTGCATTGCCCTTTCACATCGTGGAGCCTCTTATTTTCATTATGCTGGCACTCATCACACTATCTGATGTTTTCATACATGGTCACAGAGCTTTTTCTAGGCATCCATGTCATTTCTAGGCATAACACTTGGTAATTTGCAACCTCTTTGTTTCAATCACACTGAAGAGTAATCTTTCTTTCCTTAATGTCCTTGATCGCAGTGTCTCTCAGACTTTGGTTTTCTAGATGTTTTTGACTTCATCTCACAGAAGCTCAAGACCTTGTAAAGCTACAACTGCCATGATTCCATAACACTGAGCCATGGAAGTTAAAGTGATATCAAATCTATATAAATAAAAATGTAATGTTCGTTTGTGGGATTTCTTTTTTGTCATGTCAGGAGCGACTTGAGAGACTGCAAGTCGCTTCTGGTGTGAGAGAATTGGCCGTCTGCAAGGACGTTGCCCAGGGGACGCCCAGATGATTTGATGTTTTTTATCATCCTTCTGGGAGGCTTCTCTTATGTCCCCGCATGAGGAGCTGAAGCTGATAGAGGGAGCTCATCCGCCTCTCCCCAGATTGAACCTGCGACCTGTCGGTCTTCAGTCCTGCCGGCACAGAGGTTTAACCCACTGCGCCACCGGGGGCTCCGTTTGTGGGATTAACATAACTAAAAAACCACTGGATGAATTGACACCAAATTTGGACACAATACACCTATCAGGCCATCAAGTGACCATCACTCATAAAACACTGAAAAACACTTAAAATAATAAAAAAACAAAAAAAAGCATTACAATGCATTTGCAAAACCACATATATACACATATACACAAATATATATACACACATCTATACAGACACAAAACACATATACACAGATTGGGCCACAACAACATGTGGCAGGAGATGGCTAGTTATACAATATATAATATTGTATAAAATTGCCCTCAAGACATGTATCTAAAACGGAAAATACTTCTGACTTCAAGGGTTTGAGTGAAGGCCCTTCCACACAGCCCTATATCCCAGAATATTAATGCAGAAAATCCCACAATATCTGCTTTAAGATGGGTTACCTGAGTCCACACTGCCATATATTCCAGTTCCAAACAGATAATGTGGGATTTTATCCAGCTGTATGGAAAGGGCCTTAGGGCCCTTCCACACAGCCCTATATCCCAGAATATCAAGGCAGGAAATCCCACATTATCTAAATGTGGACTCAGATAACCCGGTTCAAAGTAGATATTGTGGGATTTTCTGCCTTGATATTCTGGGATACAGGGCTGTGTGGAAGGGCCCTAAGGCTACTAACTTCTTTCTCTTAAAGCCATATAACCCAGGATCTCAAGGCAGAAATTCCCACAATATCTGTTTTTAACTGGCTCCCTTCCACACAGCAGAATAAACCCCCAGTTTCTGCTTTGAACTGGAATATATGGCAGTGTGGACTCAGATAACTCAGCTCAAAGCAGATATTGTGGGATCTTCTGCCTTGATATTCTGGGATATAGGGCTGTGTAGAAGGGCCCTGCAAGACTCCAGCAATACATGGAGCGAGAGTTGCCAGATGTTCAAGCTGGGTTTAGAAAAGGCAGAGGAACGAGAGACCAGATTGCCAATATCCGCTGGATAATGGAGAAAGGCAGGGAGTTTCAGAAAAACATCTACTTCTGCTCCATTGACTATTCTAAAGCCTTTGACTGTGTGGATCATAATAAATTGTGGCAAGTTCTTAGTGGGATGGGCATACCAAGCCACCTTGTCTCTCTCCTGAGGAATCTGTACAAGGACCAAGTAGCAACAGTCAGACCTGACCACGGAACAACAGACTGGTTCAAGATTGGGAAAGGCGTACGGCAAGGCTGCATCCTCTCACCCAACCTTTTTAACTTGTATGCAGAACACATCATGCGATGTGCGGGGCTGGATGAATGCAAAGCTGGGGTGAAAATTGCTGGAAGAAACATTAACAACCTCAGATATGCAGATGACACCACTCTGATGGTTGAAAGCGAGGAGGAGCTGAGGAGCCTTCTAATCAAGGTGAAAGAAGAAAGCGCAAAAGCCGGGTTGCAGCTAAACGTCAAAAAAACCAAGATTATGGCAACAAGAATGATTGACAACTGGAAAATAGAGGGAGAAACTGTGGAGGCCGTGACAGACTTTGTATTTCTAGGTGCAAAGATTACTGCAGATGCAGACTGTGGCCAGGAAATCAGAAGACGCTTACTTCTTGGGAGGAGAGCAATGTCCAGTCTCGATAAAATAGTAAAGAGTAGAGACATCAGACTGGCAACAAACATCCGCCTAGTCAAAGCCATGGTATTCCCTGTAGTAACCTACGGATGTGAGAGCTGGACCTTAGGGAAGGCTGAGCGAAGGAAGATCGATGCTTTTGAACTGTGGTGTTGGAGGAAAGTTCTGAGAGTGCCTTGGACTGCGAGAAGATCCAACCAGTCCATCCTCCAGGAAATAAAGCCCGACTGCTCATGGAGGAAAAGATACTAGAGACAAAGTTGAAGTACTTTGGCCACATCATGAGGAGACAGGAAAGCCTAGAGAAGACAATTATGCTGGGGAAAGTGGAAGGCAAAAGGAAGAGGGGCCGACCAAGGGCAAGATGGATGGATGGCATCCTTGAAGTGACTGGACTGACCTTGAAGGAGCTGGGGGTGACGGCCGACAGGGAGCTCTGGCGTGGGCTGGTCCATGAGGTCACGAAGAGTCGGAGACGACTGAACGAATGAACAACAACAAGAAGGGCCCTGCGTTATCTAAGGGTCCTTCCACACATAGCCCTATATCCCAGAATATCAAGGCAGAAAATCCCACAATATCTGCTTTGAATTGGGTTATCTGAGGGCCTTTCCACTGGGCTATCTGAGGGCCCTTTGAACAGGACTATATGGCAGTGTGGACTCAGATAACCCAGTTCAAAGCAGATATTGTGGAATTTTCTGCCTTGATATTCTGGATTATATGATTGTGTGGAAAGTCCCTGAGTCCACACTCACATAGTGTGGGATTTCCAGCCTTGATATTCTGGGATATAGGTCTATGTTGAAGAGCCCTAAATCCACACTCAGATAATGTGTGATTTTCCGCCTTGATATTGTGGGATATAGGGCTGTGTGGAAGAGCCCCGAGTCTACATGGTCATATATTCCAGTTAAAGCAGATAATGTGGGATTTTATTCAACTGTGTGGAAGAGGCCTTACTCTTTCCATTAGTTTGATGGAGAGTGGAATTTAGGAAAGGTTCATGCTACCAACTTTTCTCCCAAGTTGGCCTCAAAGCTGCTCCCTACCCGGTCCGTTGGAATGCTGATGAGAGAGTAATTACAATACGCTGATTAAAACATAATGTTGATTTAAAAAATAACAATGACAGTCTAAGCGGGTGAATGTAGAGAGATAGAGAGAGGGGGAGCACAGATCCTTAAGTGTGTTCCCGGGAGGGAAGACAGTGATCTAAGGAAGAGGAGGAGGAGGAGGAGGAGGAAAGCCCTGCTCCTTTATGGGAGGCCCCTCCCCTCTCCTCTCCTTCTGTCCGAGGTCACGCGGGGACACGGGCTGGGCTTTTGGGACGCTGCTTAGGAACACAGGGCCGGCCCGAAAAGAGGCAGGCAGGCAGCCAGGGAGGAAGGGAGGGAGGGAGGTGTTTTTGGCTGCGGCGCGCCTGCTGCTGCCTGACAGCAACGTTGGGAGACTCCTCCTCTTCTTCCTCCTCCTCCTCCTCCACCACCACTCGCTTCCCTGGCTCAGCATGGCGGTCAAGGTGACTCTCTTCCTTCTCTCTCTTCTCCTTCCGCGCTGGCTTAGATCCCTTTCCCTCCCAGGAAGAGCGCGGCAAGAGTTTTTGGGGTGCTTGCTAAAGGGGACCCCCATAGCCAGGCGTCAAGGCGCCCCTGGAGGAAAGGGGAGGAAGCGGAGCTAGGCAGGGCAGGGCAGGGCAGGAAGGCCCCTGGGAAAAAGGGAAGGGGCGCCCTCAAGGTCTGCCTCTCGCACACATGCGTCTGCACTCTAGAATTAACGCAGTTTGGCCACTGCCGCGGCTCAGGGCTTTGGAACCCTGGGAGTTGGAGCCCCACACGGGCTTTTTCTGCTGCTATTCATGAGGATACTGGGAATCGAAACTGATGGCCTGCCCACACTGTAGAATTAATGCAGTTCGACACCGCTTGAGCTGCCCTGGCTCAGTGCTAAAGAATCGTGGGAGTTGGAGTTTGGTTTCTGCCTTGATATTCTGGGATATAGGGCTGGAGGGACAGAGTGAGAGAGAAGATCTACTCTAAAGAACACAACCAAGGTGGCCAAGAGCCACAAGCTAATCTGTATTTGAAGCTCTCCACTATGGCCCCTTCATATAAAATCTAGATTATCTGCTAGAGTTCACCAGCAGCACTCTCTGGCAGAGAAGGCGAAAGAGCATGCCAACTTCAATCCACAGAATCGCATAGTACTGAGGGCCCTTCCACACAGCCCTATATCCCAGAATATCAAGGCAGGAAATCCCACAAGATCTGCTTTGAACTGGGTGACCTAGGGCCCTTCCACACAGCCCTCTAACCCAGAATATCAAAGCAGGAAATCCTATATTATCTGCGTGTGAACTCAGAGAACCCATTTCAAAGCAGATATTGTGGGACTTTCTGCCTAAATATTCTGGGATATAGGGCCGTGTGGAAGGGCCCAGCTGCACCCATGCTATTGAGTAAATGCAGCCATAGGCCCCTTCCACACTGTCATATCATCCAGATGATCAAAGCCGATAATCCACATTACCTGCTTTGAACTGGATTCTCTGAGGCCCCTTCCACACAGCTGTATAAAATCCATCTGTGAGTGGACTCAGATAACCCAGTTCAAAGCAGGTAGTGTGGATCATCTGCCTTGATATTCAGGGTTATATGGCTGTGTTGAAGGGCCCTGAACTACACTGCAATATAATCCAGTTCAAAGCAGATAATCTAGATTTTATATGAAGGGGCCATAGTGGAGAGCTTCAAATACAGATTAGCTTGTGGCTCTTGGCCACCTTGGTTGTGTTCTTTAGAGTAGATCTTCTCTCTCACTCTGTCCCTCCAGCCCTATATCCCAGAATATCAAGGCAGAAAATCACACATTATCAGAGGCCCCTTCCACACAGCTGAATAAAATCCCACATTCTCTGCTTTGAACTGGAATATGTGATGATGTGGACTGAGATAACCCAGTTCAATGGGCCCTTCCACACACAGCCCTATATCCCAGAATATCAAGGCAGAAAATTACACAATATCTGCTTTGAACTGGGTTATCCGAGTTCACAGATAGCGTGAGATTTTCTGCCTTTATATTCTGGGATATAGGGCTGGCTGGAAGGGCCCTCCAATTGCAATATGGATTGTGAGCCACTTTAGTAGTTATAAACATGGGCTGTTTAGTGAAGCACTACTGAGAATAATGGAAGAATCCAAACCGATGGTGTTTGGGAGTTGCAGTTTGGTGAGGCATAAACATTCCTTCTCAGAGAAAGCTAAAGGCCTTCCAGAACTACAGAGAATTAAGCCATGGCCCTTTAAGTGGTGTCAGACAGAATTAGTTGAGCCTCATCAGCTCCAGTTGAATCCTTTCAGTTTCTCTTTCTAATTGGAAAATGAAAGTAATTTACTAGATTGTCTCTTCTCTGTCTGGCACTGAGGGCCCTTCCGCACAGCCCTATATCCCTATATCAAGGCAGAAAATCCCACATTATCTGCTTTAAACTGGGATATATGGCAGTGTGGATTCAGGGCCCTTCCACACAGCCCTGTATCCCAGAATATCAAGGCAGAAAATCCCACAATATCTGCTTTGAACTGGGTTATCTGAGCCCACACTCAGAAAATGTGGGATTTCCTGCCTTGATATTTTGGGATATAGGGCTGTGTGGAAGGGCTCCCAGAATATCAAGGCAAAAATCCCACAATATCTGCTTCGAACTAGGCTGTCTGAGTCCACACTGCCATATGTCCCAGTTCAAAGCAGATAATGTGGGATTTTATTCAACTGTGTGGAGGGGACATAGTTTTACTGTGTTATATAAACTTTTTTTTATTGACCATTTCCAATTTTTCCACACAAAAGTTGGGGTTGGAAAGTCAGGGGAAAAGAAGAAGAAGAAAGAAGGTGGGGGTAGTGGAGTTATTGTTAGTAAATTAAGTCTTTATAAATATTTAGTGTGGTGAAGATGGAGAGGGAGGGAATTGGAGGAGGGGGCAACATTGCACAAAGTTAAAATTGATACATCTATTGCTTCATATCAGTTACAATTACATACATTACCCAAAGTATTAAAAATTCTATGTATCCTCTAACAAAGAGAGGAGAAAATTTGTCCTCCAGCTTTAAGTCTGGTCTTCTTCCTGTCTTCTCCCCCAGATTTTTACCATTAAAATTATAACGATAGAGTACAGAAATGTCTTTTATGTATGGAGTATAAGGGAAAAGCAGAGTTTTGCCTCAGTCCCACAACTAAGGGCCCTTCCACACAGCCCTATATCCCAGAATATCAAGGCAGAAAATCCCACAGTATCTGCTTTGAACTGGGTTCTCTGAGTCCACTTTGAACTGGTTTATCTGAGGGAAATGCCCTCAGCTGTAGTGCTATCCTTGTCTAGATCATCTCCAAATTACTTAAAGAGTCCTGAGCCATTGCGTGTTTTTTTCTTTTTTGGAGCTGGATTTATTTTATTTTATTTAAAAGGGAAAAGTCTCAGCGAAAGTTTCTGATCTGCACCACATCATTGATGTGTGAAGGATATTGTAGTTACAGGGTGCACACCCTACACAAGATTGCAACTGCCAGTCTTGAAATGAGAGCCCCTTTTCCTCCTTTGTAGGTGAATGTTGCATTCACTCCGAAGAAAAATATACCTTATGTGAAGTAACATGATATTCTATTGCACATATTACATTGCAGTGGCTATCTGATCTTGTTCTGAAGTGTGTGTATATAAGATTAATTTGCAGATATACCTACTGATACCCACTATTTGTTTTCAATCCTGTTTACACAACTATCGGGAGATTTTTAATTTTGCAGCATAACTTTTATCATGCTGTGCTTCTCTTCATGCTCTGTTTTCTTTTCCCTGACAGCTCCCTCTTGAATTTGACAGCTGTCATAAGGATCTCTGTTGTTTTAAAGTCAAACAATGTAAACGTGTCCGAATATATGGAGCTTACTTTATCATTTAGATAAGAGAAGCTAGTAGATATATTGCTCTTATCAGTAGAGATTGCACTGGAAGTTTTCCCTACTTGGTAGTTGAATAACTTTACAAGTAAAGTATTAACTTTCTCTCTCTCTTGACTTTATAGGTACAGACAACCAAAAGAGCAGATCCAAATGAGCTACGCAATATATTTTTGCAGGTAAGCAGTAGCACTCAGTAATTTATGGGGAGATTGTAGCTAATTGATTGTAATTGAAACAATAAAGAATTTTATGACACTTTGAGAAGCAACACATGTATCATAAATTTTCCCGATCCATAACTCTATTAATCAAAATCATGGAATTAGAAACTATGTTTGTTGCTGTGTTGTCAAAGGCTTTCATGGACAGAATCACTGGGATGCTTTGAGTTTTCCAGGCTGTATGATCATGTTCCAGAAGCATTCTCTTCTGATGTTTCACCCACATCTATGACGGGCATGCTCAGAGGTTGTGAGGATGCCTGCTGTAGATGTGGGTGAAACGTCAGGAGAGAATGCTTCTGGAACATGGCCATACAGCCCAGAAAACTCTCAGTAACCCAATGTTTGATGCTGTCTATGTTTTTCGCTTCTTCTCATTTCCTATCTTCTTCTAGCATTCTGAAAAATTGGTGCGTAATTTTCTATAAAGGCGCATACAAAAAGATCTTGAGTTGTTTGCAGTGCTCAGCTTGATACTAGAAGTGCCACTTGACAGTTTTCAGATTAGGATAGTTTGGAAGCAGCCAAAAAGAACATTTGTATCTTTTCAGTCTAAATGGTATGAAGATGGAAGTGTGCAGAACTACACTTAATGTAGCACAGAAATATTGTCCTTTGCTTCGAGCTGCCTGGGTGAAATTAATTATGCTGACTTCCAATTTGTTTCTTAGCTCAATTTGTGGTACATCTTCTGCCTATAAAAGTGTGGTTGGTGAATGATTTCTATATTTTTAATTACCAAGGAAGTTGAGATTTGTATGGGCACAAGACAGTGCCTCCTTTGTGTTAGCGTAGAGCCCTTCCAGACAGGCCCTATATCCCAGGATCTGATCCCAGGTTTTCTGCTTTAAACTGGATTTCTGGTTTTCTGCTTTAAACTGCACTACCAAATAATTCCAGGTTTTCTGCTTTAAACTGCACTACCAAATAATCTGAGATAAACAGAAAACTTGGGACCAGATCCTGGGATATAGGGCCTGTCTGGAAGGGCCCATATTTATGAGATTTTTCATCCCTAAGAATGTCAGATTGACCCTATTTTTTCTTAGTTTTATGCAGTCTAAAATACAGTTGCTTTTAATCTGGCTTTTAAAGAGCAGTAGATGGTTTTGTTCCTTGTATGTTTTAAAGATGTTGTCTTCTGATTTGATCATGTGTAGAGTTGTTGGGTGTACCCTCAGGGACTTTTCTGAACAGATGTCTATGTGATTTGGAAACCCTTTAATTAATAAATAAATACTAGATTTTGACATTTTTAATTGAAAGACTAAACTTCTTATAAGTGAAGCACGTTGTTACAGGAAGACTCCTCTTCACTGTTTGAGGACTTAAAGACTAAATAATTTTGCAAAAGAATTTGGCCATTATACTTACCTTTAGTTATTTTTTTATTAAAGAGTTCTGTTTCCTCCCATGTAATCCCTAAGTTGACTTAACAGTATTGTTTTCTTTATGACACATAAAGAATGTATGACTCATTGGTGCTCCATAAGTGAGAACATAGCCACTGACTGTGAATTGAATTGTAGAATGAATGCATTTTGACAGTACTTTAACTGTCGTGGCTTAATGCTAACGAATCATGGGAGTTATAGTTTTATAAAGGGTTTAGCCTTCTCTTCCAAACAGTGCTGGTGCCTCACTGAACTACAAATCCAAGGATTCCATAGCACTGAGCCATGACATCTGAAAAAGTGTCAAATGGCATTAATCTTGAAATGTAGATGTGCCCTTTCTATGGTCCTTTCAGGACACAGATGGGACACATGGTCCTCCAGATAGTGGAGTCAACTCCCACTGTCCCAGCCAACATGGACCATAGAATCATGGAGTTGGAAGAGACCTCATGGGCCATCCAGTCCAACCTCCTGCCAAGAAGCAGGAATATTGCATTCAAATCACCCCTGATAGATGGCCATCCAGCCTCTGTTTAAAAGCTTCCAAAGAAGGAGCCTCCACCACACCCCAGGGCAGAGAGTTCCACTGCTGAACAGCTCTCATAGTCAGGAAGTTCTTCCTCATGTTCAGATGGAATCTCCTTTCTTGTAGTTCACCATAGTGAAGGGTGATGGAAGTTGCAATCTAGCAACATCTTGAGGGCCAAATATTCCTCTGCTTATTGGTAATGGCAAAATTGGAAAAAGTTTTCCTCCTAATGTTGTACATTTTTGTGTGGTCCAGAATATGCACTGTTGGTTTGGCAGATCCCTTAGGGTAGTATGGAGCTTGTATGGGGAGAATGAAGGAGAAAGAGGAAGTGGCAAAAATAGTTTCCTGTCCTGGCAGCAGAACCCTTTGCTGGATCAGAAACCTTCCATTTGTGGAACAGCCATACAGCATACACACAGTAGTAATGTAATGGGTAGCAGCTTTGTTTGCAACTCTTCTGCAACATAATCCCTTATGCCCAAATCTGGAACACCTTGTGCTGAAATGCTGTGGGTATAACAGCAGTTTTCATGGGTCAGTTCTCTTGTGCTCTTTGCAATGCTGCCATGCCTAAAGGGTGTGCATTCCTGGCTAAATTTGGCTACCCTTGAAAATGGAGACAAGTCAAGGTGAAGATCATTAAGTGAAGTTCATGTGCTCACGTTTTCATGAGGAACATGATATTTATGCCCTTTCCCCTTGTTTGCTTCATGTATCATGCCACATGTGACACCTCAAGCCTGATATGCATCAAGTTAAATTTCAGGTGCTAATATTGGTGTCAAGTGGAATGCTTGTATGAGACTTCCTTAGGCAAGATCTGAAACACTGAAAAGAAAATGACTAACTTTAATATGTTTACTAGCGATTAGGGCCCCGCACCTACACTGTTCATTTAATGCAGCTTCAAACTGGTATTGCACAACGTGGTTTCACTGTGCAGACAATTATATAGGAAATCCTGGAACCAGCTTGGGGCCTGCATGGTGATTACACAAATCACAGAGTCCTGATGCTCATTAAGGACTTTATTTTCATTCTTTGATGAGAATTTGTTGTCTAGCAGGAGTAGTTGAAAGCTAGCTTTTGAAATCAGTGGTTGTCAAGCTGTGGGTCTCCAGGAGTTTTGGCTTACAACTCCCAGAAATCCCTGCCTGTTTACCAGCTGTTAGGATTTCTGGGAGTTGAAGGCCAAAACATCTGGGGACCCACAGGTTGAGAACCACCACATTAAATGGTCAGCGTAGATGGGACCTATGTCAGAGTTACATAGGTTAATGTCAGTGGCAGGGCAGCGAGTTTTTTGTTTAAGCTTATGTGTAGACACAGCTTTAATTCTTTTTTTTAATACTGTTCATTGGCTCATTGGCTGCTCAATTTCATGGACCTCTGGATAGATTAGACTAAAAACAATAAGATCCAATGATAAGCAAAACAAAAGTTTTCTTTATTAGAATTAAAATACATTTTAAAACATGTCATCTCGGTATACTCATTCAGCTATAGCTACCCACCGAATATCCAGTCACAGAATTAATTTTTCAGTCTTTACCTTCTGCTCCCACCATGTCCTATGTACATTCCCACCACTTATTTGCCTATAGGTAGAAAATAGCTAGGGTAATCAGCCTAATGGGTTTGAGGAGGTTCAGACTTCACTCATGTACTTGGTTGTCACCCACTATAACAGTTTAAGGTAACCATCAAAGCATCTCTTGAACCGAGGACTCAATGTGCCTTCTGCCACATGGAGTTGGGAAAAAGCTCTTTGAGCCTTCAGGCTCAAGGAGCTATTCCCAACCCAACATATTCCATTGAGAATTTATGTTTGATAGGCCTGGCCCAAGACCATTTGCTTAAATAGAGAAAGGACAAGTTGGCCTCTTCTGTTCCAGATACAGGAGGACTGACAGTTTGGCAGTGTCCCCCATCAGCCTGCGGGCTGATTGGGTTGGAGGCCAGCCTGCATGACATAAACAAACCTGTTTTGTAAGAGAGAGGAATGGTCAGATAGTCCAGAGGGAAGATCTGGTTAGTACTGCTATTCAGAAGAGAGAAGGGAAGCATGTCACTAGAACTTTACTAGCCACTTCATCACATTAGGCAGGGAAGTGTGTGGCAGAGGAGAGCAGAGAAAAGCTCAGTCTTACTCAGTTTTTTAATAAAATTGATGTTTTCCCTACTTTCTATCACACTGTTAAAGGTCTCTCGGTTTCTTTTCAGTATTCTTTCATGCTGAAGAGATTTAGTCCCGCTCACCATCCCTCTCCCTGCTCATTGGTGAAAACGAGCAGCGATGCTCTCTCCCTACTTGCCTTCCTATCTCCCTCTCTCTTGGCTGCTCCACAGAGAAGAGTGTGGACCTTGGAAAACTATGACTTCTAGGACTGCATAGTATGGAACTATGGTATTTAAAGTGGGGTCCATGTGCATTCATTCCATAGTGTAAATGCACCAAGAAAATGGTATGGACCTTGGGAAACTATAACTCCCAGGAGGACTCCATCGCATGGAGCCATCGCATTTAAAGTGAGGTGCAAGGGCACTCATTCCATACTATAAATGCACCAAGAGAAGGGTATGGACCTTGGAAAACTATGCCTCCCAGGACTACACATCATGGCATAACAACAACATGCATAACAACAACAACATTTAAAATGGGTCCTGACTGCATTTATTCTCCAGTGCAGATACAACCATAGAAGGGTATGGACCTTGAGAAACTATAACTCCCAGGACTGCATAGTATGGGGCTATGGTATTTAAAGTGTGATCTATGAACATTCATTCCATAGTGTAAGTGCACCAAGAGAAAGTTATGGACCTTGGGAAACTGTAACTCCCAGGAGACTCCATCACATGGATCTGTCACATTTAAAGTGGGATGCAAGGGCATTCATTCCATGCTGTAAATGCACCAAGAGAAGGGTATAGACCTTGGAAAACTATGACTCCCAGGACTGCACAGCATGGAGACATGGCATGACAACAACGGCATTTAAAATGGGTCCTGACTGCATTTATTCTCCAGTGCAGATCCAATCATAGAAGGGTATGGACCTTGGGAAACTATAACTCCCAGGATCACATAGTATGGAGCTATGGTATTTAAAATGGGGTCCAAGAGCATTCATTCCATAGTGTAAATGTAACGAGAGAAGGGTATGGACATTGGGAAACTGTAACTCCCAGGACTACACAGCATGGAAACAACAACAACAACAACAACAATAATAGTAATATATCTCGTTTGCTGTGACATACTGTGCTTTGTGTCAGAATAATAATAATAATAATAATAATAATAATAATAATAATAATAATAATAATAATACATTTGAAAAGAATGCTGGCCCCCATGCTTAAAATATGCAAAAAATGCTCTAGCCTACACTTTAAGCCAAACTAATGTGATGACAAGAGTGGCTTCCCAGTGTAGTACTCAGTGGAATTTAGTAAACGTGATAAAGTGGTAGGTTAAACCTATTGCATTTTAGCCTGTGGATATTTTGAAGACCTTTCTGAGTATGGTCTCTTAAAGTCAAATCTACATACATTTCTGAACATTTACTGACAAATGGTATTGGTGACCATGCCTGCTTGATATGATCACAGTCGTCTTTCAAGTTTGAAATAAAACCGCCAAACAAGTTGAGCACTACAATACTTTTTTCAGGCTGCAAGTCTGACCAAGTTAACTGACTTCTTGAAATTTCTGAGCAGCTCACCCTTAGAAAGAATTTGCATGCCAACACAAATCATTCAGTGATTACTCAACTTGTTTTGTCTTGACATGAACTCTTCTCCTTTCAAGAAACCTCCCTCTCTATCAATTTCTGATGGAATCTGAAATGTTTCTATTTTGGAAATATGCTTATGATTATCTTCCTGTTTTGGGGATTTACTTTTATGAAACTACTGCAATGTGCTTTTGTTTCATATTGACTCTTCTTGGTATTAGTTTTGTTGATCTGTGATTTGTGAGCTCTTTGGGTGTGCGGGAAGAATTATTTTAGAAGAAAAGTTTTCAGTTGGTCCCAACTGTATACTAGCTTCAGCTTTGACATGTCCTTTTTGATTGCATGCCTGGCTTATGAGATTTGGATCCAAATGTGTGTGCTTGTGCCTTCAAGTCAGCTGTCGTCATATGGTGCCCTCATGAATTGCATAAAGTTTCTTAGGCAAGGAATACTCAGAGATAGTTTTGCTACTTCTTTCCTCTGAAATATAGCCTACAGTACCAATGTTATTTATTATTATTATTATTTCACGCATTTCTACCCCGCCCTTTTCAACCCCCAAGGGGGGACTCAGGGCGGCTTACAAAAGGCACAATTCGATGCCAACATAAACATAAACAATGGACAAAACATGTTCAGGCGGTCTTCCATCTAAGTCAGTATTTCTCAACCTGGGGGTCGGGACCTCTGGGGGGGATTGCTAGGGGGGTTTCAGGGGGTCACCACATACTATCAGAAAACACATATTTCTGATGGTCTTCAGAATCTCTTTGGCTAAGGAGGCTGAGGATTTCTCCGCCTATCCTCTTGCTTTTGGGGGTTGGTGAACTACAAGTTCCAGAATTCAACCCCCCCCCCCCACAACCCAACCAGTATTCAGTGTTGGCCATGTAGGTAGTGTGCCAAGTTTGGTGCAGATCCATTGTGGGCTGGGTTCAGAGTGCTCTTTGATTGTAGGTTAACTATAAATTCCAGCAATTACAACTTCCAAATGTCAAGGTCTATTTCCCCCAAACTCCACCAGTGTTCACATCTGGGCATATTGAGTATTTGTGCCAAGTTTGGTCCAGATCTATTATTGTTTGAGTCCATAGTGCTGTCTGGATGTAGGTGAACTACAACTCCAAAACTTAAGGTCAATGCCCACCAAACCCTTCCAGTATTTTCTCTTGGTCATGGGAGTTCTGTGTGTCATGATTAGTTCAATTCCATTGTTGGTGAAGTTCAGAATAGTCTTTGATTGTAGGTTAACTATAAATCCCAACAACTACAACCCCCAAATGACAAAATCAATCCCCCCTCTAACCCCACTAGTATTCAAATGTGGATATATGGGGTATTTGTGCCAAATTTGGTCCAGTGAATGAAAATACACAATGCATATCAGATATTTACATTATGATTCATAACAGTAGCAAAATTACAGTTATGAAGTAGCAATGAAAATAATTTTATGATTGGGGGTCACCACAACATGAGGAACTGTATTAAGGGACATTGAGAAACACTGATCTAAGTACTAAGAAGGGTTAGTGTTGTTCCAATCTTAAACTGGATCTGATACCTTTAGAGGACTTCTCTCTCTGCTTGTTATTGTGGTTGTGTGTTTTCAAGTTGTTTCTGATTAATGACTACCCTAAGGCATCCCTTTCGTGGTGTTTTCTTAGCAAGGTTTGTTCAGAGCATGTTCGCCTTTGTTTTCCTCTGAGGCGGAGAGAATGTGACTGCCGACAATCACCTAGTAGGTTTCTATGACTGAACAAGGATTCAAATCCTGTCCTCCGGAATCCTTGTCCAGTCCTTCAACCCTATACCATGCTGGGTTTCTCTCTATATGCCACTTTTAATCCTCTGCTCCAAGCAGAGTAGCTGTGGCTGAAAATCTTTCTGTGGCCATCCATGGAAGACTCCTGCAAAAGTAACACAAATTTTGCAGGTGGTCCTGTCTTCCCTTGGTGAAGAGGGAGGTTGCTATAACCAGTAGCCCATCAGCTTCCTATCCTAGGAGATAATGATAGTTCAATAAACCTATTTGTTATGAAATATTTGATTTTTAGGCCATGTGCTGCTAAGGTGATTAAAAGCTGGCTGACGCAAATCAGTACAAAACATGCCATGCACGAATGCCTCCATTATTTTCTCAAGCTTTGGTCATTTGTCTTGTTGCCAATACCATTCTACATATCATGGGAGAAAATTCATTAATTCACAGTGCCACTTTTGCCTGGAGAAAAGAGAAAACTGCTTCCTTCTGAGCTTTAGTGCTGAGGCTAAAAGAGAGAGAGAGAGAGAGAGAACAAGTTGTTGAACTTATGGAGTTCAACAACATTTACATCTTGACAGAAATTACAGTAGTGAAAATAATGATGGAATACCAGCCAAGTTTTGTTCAGAAATCTTAGTATAACCCCTTGGGGCTTGGTAGTTCTTCAAAAGCATCCAGCCTCCAAACATGACACTGTTATCACTATAAATAAAAAAGCAACAAACTGAACTGCTGAGCTGCTGAACTTGTTGATCGAAAGGTCACAGGTTCGAATCCGGTGTTTCTACTGTCTCTGAAGTAGTAAAGATAGCCACCATTAAGTAAACACAGTTATTCTTGCAGGGAAGAGATTCAACAAAAATCAAGCAAAACAAAGCAAATATTATCCTAATACCAAGTAGTGTAATATTGTAAAGACAATTTCGTTCTTTGACTATAACTCCTGAATATAGTCATATCTACAAAGACTCAGTGGAAATTTAAAAAAATATTTTTCTGCAATCTTGCATCACTCTGGATTTGACAAGAACCAGTGACAAAGGAATAAGAAGGTAGGGCAGTAGAAAGGAGAAGAAGCCTTTGATATTTCAAGAAAAAGGTTAGATTCAAACTTATAAATATGCAGGTACAAATAAAATAGAAACATCTCTATACTTCCTAAGATTTTTTTGACTCATCTGGAGCACTCTGTTTCCTGGTGACTGTGTTTATGATAGTGTTGGATGGCTTGTGGTTGGTATGTAAGTGGTATTTATGTACACAAGTGTGAGTGAAATGTATACGTAATTTCTTAGCAACCAGAAGCATTTGGGTCTTTTAGAACATGAATAATAAATCCCAACTCTTTGAAAATCTGGGCCTTGGCAGCAGAATAAATAGTGTAAAATATATGCTTATTTTCCTAGCTAACATGTCTTTTTCCAGATGCATCGTTTGGATTATTTGATGCATTGTTTAGATGGTTTTTGAATATAAATATACTTAGTATATTACAGTTTTTTAATGCATCCAAATGTTTGGATTATTTATGTGCTAGCAAAGAATCTTCAGTTTGTTTGGGTATAATTATCTTCAAACCTTTAGAGTCTGCTTTGACAGTGCCTCTGAGAAATGTGAAAAATATCTTTGGTCTGAAATGTTCAGATGGCACTTTTGTGTGCATTTTCTAATTCTTGTGTATATATATATATCTCTTAGCAAATGATTTGAGTATTGTAGTGTGTGCTTTCCACTCCCTGGGGAGGGCCCATCACTGAGTGTAGGTACATTAGTGTAGGAGTTTAGTGTTAGGTAGAGATGAAATATCAGCTAACCAACTGAAAATTACACTTTGAAGTAGTGAACCTATTGGAAATTGCACATTTCATGGAAGGCACTTTCCCACATGGGCCGGAGGCAGAGGTCAGTAGTAGTCTTTCACCAAAAGTCTTTCACCTTTTGGTAAAAGAATAGTAAAATGGGATACAGCATATTCTTTCATGTATATATCCTTAGCTGGTTCAAGCGCTGTTGGAACTGCAAAAGACCTTTGTCTGAAATCCTAGACAGCTACTGCCAGTCTCTCTAGGCATTACTGAGACAGATGGGGATGATGGTATGACTCTGCATCATGTAGCATTGCTGCTTCAAATGTTCAAACCTTGGTCTTCACACAATTTTCTATGCAGGATTTGGACTAGGCAGGATTTGTAGGCATTAGAATTGAGTGAGTTAGTCTGAAAGAATGTCTTTCATTCCTTTTTTCACAAGAATAAAATTGGGCAAGAACTGAACATTTGCCAAGAGGTATGCTGGAAACGTGTAATTTCACGTGCAGTGCTTGTGAATGTAACACATGTGCAATGAAGGCAGCATGAGGAGGAGGAAGCATGAGCAGATAATCTTGCCAGTTTTCTTTATAGTCCCAGTCCCATTCTCTGAGGGGTTGGTGGACTTCTGCTACTGTGCGTAGCATAACACAAGGAGGTGGAAGCTGCTTCATGAAAGAACACAGAATGTGATTCACTGCTTGTGAGTGCAGCAGAGCTTGTGAAATGATGATCCAGCCTGGAACATTTATCTACCCCAGGCATGGGCAAACTAAGGCCTGGTGGCTGGATACGACTCCCTAGGCGATTACCTCAGGCCCTCCTCATTTTCCCTCTCCTCTTGGCATAAGGACATGTCAGCCCACTACATCCTAATGCCAAAAAGATGGGGGAGGAAGGTACACAGCAACTGAGAGTGCTCTGGAGCGCTCTCAGCCACTGTGTGTCTCGCTCTCCTGCTGACATAAAGAAGGTGTGAGTTGAATTAGCATTTTCCATGTTTTTATGATAGAACCAATTAGTAAAATATAAAGTTAGACTTTAAAACACAATATTTGAGCCAGAGTTAAAATCAATGTGAAATACAAAAGCTAAAAACAAGAATAAATATAAAATATTTATATAGCAGTGATCAAGTCTAGTATAGAATTTCAATACTATACTAACAGTTGAGACAGTATCCCATGTCAACAAGGTATCACTGTTGCGCCAAAATGAACTACCTTGGCTGTGATCTCAGGGCATTTCCAGACAGGCCCAAAAATGCGGGACCTGTCACCCTTTTACTTGAGGTGTCCAAATGATGCCTCAGGTAAAATTGAATTAATTTGGAACAAAGTGGGGTTTCTACTTGGTAAGACTCGGATCTTAAGTAAGATCCGGGTCTTACCAGATGTGGGCCCTGTGTGGATTGGGCTCAGGGACTGCATCACTCAATCCCTGGGCTCAATCTACACAGTCTCCTTGGTTTCTTGGGCTCCACCCCTTCTCCCCAAACAAGCCGGAAAACTTAAAGAAAAACTTACTGGGCCACCATTACAGTGGTCCTTTGGTCCTCCTGGCATATAGAAAAAATGTGCCAGGTAGTGGGGTGGGGTGGGGGGGGAACGGGACGGAGATGAGAAGCAAAATCTATCTCCCTCATTGTCTTCTGGCACGCCATTTCTATGCTCCAGGAAGATGGAAGGACCACAGTAATGGTGATCCGGTGAGTTAAAAAAATTCATTCTTGTTTTGGGGTGCTTCATGGTGGCTGGATGACACCCCACCCAGGAAAGTCAGGGGTGTTTTTGGGGAGGGGTGGATTTAAACCCACACCAAAGCAGGTTTTTAAAAACTCATTTCAGCACGGGTTTAACTCCTGTCTGGAAGAGACCTTAGAAAACTGGTCACCCAAAAGGTAATCAATGCAAAACATTTCATATTTCCCTGATATACTCTGTAAATCTGGATTAATAAAATGGCACCAAAGGTATGAAAGTGCCTTTTCAGTAACACGTAGTCTTACAGACATATGGAAGTTACATTTGGAAAATGCGGCTGACAGCCAATCATTGAAACATTGCATGAACTTTCTATGTTGGATGTTGGAAGATTCCAAATTCAGTCATTGGCATTTTCAGTTAACAAGCTGGGCAAAACTTACAGACTTCTTATGTGTTGGCGGGCTATTCATAGTCAAGGGTGGATGGATTTAGCCTGTACTCTGCATGGTAAAACAAGAGTCCAAAGGGTTTACTGTGATAGAAGTTGTCCTAATTTTTTTTATTCAGAAAAAAATGAAATACTTTTAAAGGTTTGTCATTTTGAGAAGCTGTACTGAGTTAGATGGATACAACTATCACTGTTTTCCCCCTGCCTGCCACTGCCCTTCCCTCCAAACCTAATAAACTCCCTGCCCTCCATCAACCTGCCACCAACTCTCAGAGCAGACGTTAGTCAGAACAACTGCCTGACTCAGTATAAATGATTGCATATGTTCATACAAATTTTAAAAGCATAGTCATCCTGATGATGTTGTATCACAGGGACAGAATGTGAGGTGAAATCTTTTGAACAGGGGCACACACAGGAGTGTTAAGACTTTCCTATGCTATCCAAAGCTAGCTGGAGTTACACTTTAAAATGTATCTGTTCTGACTTACAAACAAATTCAACTTAAGAACAAACCTACAAAACTTATCATGAACATAACTTAGGAACTGCCTGTATTATATTTGAAAGTAGAGAATGAATTGGATCCAAGCTAAGTTAGTTGTTTGATATTCTGATTAAAACCAGTGGAACATCTTACAAGACTCATACAGGTATTACTAACTCAAGTTTGGATCCCACCCCATATATGTTAAGATCAGTGACTGTTGGTAGAGCATTCTGCTATGTGTTACTTGGAGAAAGCAAGATTCATTGTTTTTAGCTTTAAATAGAGGCTACTAACTCTAGACAAGTTGAACCAATGTGATAAAAACACACATTAAAAGTTACTTCTAAACTTGGCCATCACTAGACTTCTGCTATAGTACACATATGATTTCCCATACTGGTGAAGTGCATAACTAGGACCGCGGATAAGAAGATCCATGCCCAGCGAGAGTATGCTATGCTGAATGGACCAAGTCAGAAAAATAACTCACCAGGTTGAAGACAAGCCACCAAGGTTTAATTCAATTCAGTCAAAAGAGTGCTTCAAAATGTACAAGCATAAACAGAGAAAGCATGACAGCTTATACAGTTTGATAGCTATTCAAAACTCCCTCTCCCTCCCCTGATTGGTCGAAAGAGGGGCCAGTCTGGATCTATGCCCTGATTAGCCAGGAGTTCCAATGACGTTGCTGCTTCCAGGTGGGAATTCCCTTTTGCTGGGAAATGATAGTTAGGATTGGCCAGCTGAGGAACCAATCAGCTGGTAGGATACCCCCCTGGGAGGAAGTGTCATCTGTGAAGACAGTATTAAAGAAATAATAATGAGCTTCTGATTTACCCAACTATCCAATTCTGTGTTTGACAAAGATAGGAGCTTCTGAAGACAAAGATGCAAGGTTGCTAAAACAAAAGGTGCTTGGGCAATCAAGGGTTGGGCTGCCAATAAAGAGATTTAACAAATGTAAATACTCAGAGATTCTGTTTCTGCCATCAGCAATCTCTCAGCCTCAAATGAACCAGACAAACAATTATGGGCTTATCTGGGCTGACATGGGAAACTACCTATCTCTTTATACACATGAACAATGGATTTTGATGATCACCTGGCTTGGGAAACAGCCAGAGGAATTTGCCCAACATTCTTGTTCTCACTGAATTGCCTCAGCGAGGTTATGGAAAAGTGATTGTCTCTGAGCTAAATCTTGTTACATTTTATAAATAAGTTTATGCATGATATATATGGAATAGATACAGTATACAGAAAGATGCAAGCTACACAATAAAGTCAAAGGAAATGGGTACAATTTATTAAGGGGTTAGAAATGATAAAGTCTTTGGGGGACGAAGCTGCCGCTCCTGATCTCTGATGTTTCAAATTCAGGAATGTTTGAAGAAGATTTTTAAAATAATATATTTATTACAAAGATTTTTATTTTGGGATGGGGAGGTCATTGTGGCTCGACAATACTGGGATAATTTCTCAGGTCACAATCACATTCCCCCAGCTATGTCTACCAAACCCAATGATCTAGTGTTTCACAAGCACAATCCTCTTTTATTATAGATGAAAAATGACACTCATCAGTGCAAGATTGTTCTGATTTCCCTCTTCTGTTGTAGTCAGCACACGCTCCCTGAGAAAGGCTTTTTGAATGGTAAAGAGGGCTGCAGAGAAAAGGGAGAGAAGGGCAAGCTTGTTGTGTGGACTTCAGTATTGCTCTGTCGCTATATATATTTATGACAAAAAAAATCAAACTGTGCAGATGCACTTCATGCATGCACATTGGGATGCCACATACATTCTGTTCCTTTCTACTGTATAAACTACATTGGACTGTTGGCTTCTGTAAAACATGCTAGACATTTTACAATAATACCTGGTTCTCTTTCTTTTTTCCCCTCCTCTAGTATGCCTCTGTCGAAAAAGAGGGAGAACATTACATGACACCAGGAGACTTTGTGCAGCGATACCTCGGCCTGTACACAGACCCACAACATAATCCAAATACAGTGCAACTCTTGGCAGGAGTGGCAGATCAGACAAAGGATGGGTGAGAACTCTAAAAGTTCGTGATAATCTTTGCTTGGAAATTATGTTTTTTGAGCTGTAGACCAGAGTAAGAAGTCAACCATTCAATGCTCTATGTGTCCATGCATCCTGAGGACACATACCTACAGGCAGCATCTTTAGATTGTTTAGATTTTAAATGAATTTCTTAAATACTGAATATACTTGTGTATAAGCCGACCTGAATATAAGCCAAGACACCTAAGTTTACTACAAAAAAACTGGGAAAACTTACTGACTCGAGTATAAGCCGAGGGTGGGAAATGCAGCAGCCACTGGTAAATTTCAAAAATAAAAATAGATACTAATAAAATCACATTAATTGAAGCATACATAGGTAAAATCTTTTGAATATTTACCGTATTTCAAAGAAAAACGGTAAACTACCTCAATAAATGGAAAAGAAGGGTCAAGAAAAACAATATGGTATCAACAATAACTTCATAACAACAACAAAAACAACAACAATGATTTATCTCTCAATGGGAACTCAGGGTGGCTTCCAACATAGCAACAGGCATTCAATGCCTATATAAACAACCATTAAAATTTCAAACAAAAGACAATACTAAACATTGTTTAACAAGTTAAAATAAACAGTTGCATGAAATATTTATCATTTAAAGCAATTAAAGAACCAGCTGAGTTGAAGTGTCATATCAGTTCCCTCAGGCTTCTCCTATTGATGCAGCTTAGGATGGCATTGGCATTTTCAGCTGCAGCATCACACTGCTGGCTCATGTTTGGCTCAAATTCAACTAAGACTCCTTTCATAGAATCCTAGAATTAGCAGGGACCTCTAAAGGCCATCTAGTACAACCCCTTCACTCTGCCTTTATGCAGGGAAAGCACAATCAAAGCACCCCTGTCAGATGGCCATCTAACCTCCATATCAATGATTGGTAAAAATAAACAGAGTTGTAAGAAACCCCTTGAGCCATCTAGTCCAACCCCCTTCATTCTGCCTTCATACAGGGAAAGCACAATCAAACCACCCCTGTCAGATTGCCATCTAGCCTCAATATCAGTGATTGGCAAAAATAAATAGAGTTGGAAGAGACTCTTTGGGCCGTCTAGTCTAACCCCCTTCATTATGTGTTCAAGCAGGGAAAGCACAATCAAAGCTACCTTGTCAGATGGCCATCTAACTTCAATAGAAGTGATTGATAAAGCCATCTTTCGGCTTCCGCTTCTGGTGAGAAAAGGAAAAAAAGAGACACGCACATGGCAAGATGAGCAGGGATGGAGGCTCACACCTCAATTTCTCCTCCACTCGCTGTGCATGTGCCCTCTGTTTTTTACACCACAACACAGCTGAGTTGCATTGCAGAGAGCAGACAGGCTGCACAGGCGGCGAGTGGGGGAGAAATGGAGGCGTGCGACTCGCTCCCTGCGTGTCTTGCCACGTGCGCCTGCACCTCCGTTTCTCCCCCACTCACTGTGTGTGCAGTGAGTGGGGGAGAAATGGCGGTGCATGTTTCCCTCCCTATTCATCCTGCCGTGCACATGCCTCCTTTTCTCTTTATTTTACCGCACGCCTGGTAACTTTTTTCGAATGGAGGTCTCCACGTGCTGCAAGCCTTCGCAGTGGATGCAGCGGGGGAGGGGGCTGTGGAGGTGAAGGCAAGACCAGGGACTCTGCTAGTCAGCCTCAGAGCCTTTTTTCCCCTCAGCCTTTTCCCCTTCACCCGAATATAAGCCAATGGGGGGCTTTTCAGCCCCTAAAAGAGGCTGAAAAACCCGGCTTATATTCGAGTATATACGGTAAGTATGTTGGTTTTTTAATGAGCATATTATTATGAAGCTAAGAGGGAAAAATATACTGTAGTCTAGTCCAGATTACTGTGTAGTAGTTTTAGCATAAAGACAAGCAATCTGACAGTTGAAGAGTACATAAAAAATAAGTAATGGATATATTTTAGAGGTAATACGTTCACCCAGTCTTTGACAATGGCTGTAGAGATGTTCTGTTCCCCAGGTTTGTGGCAAAGACTCTCCAAATGGGGAAATAGATCATGTCACATGACCTTTATAAGGTGAGGGCTCTCCAAGATGGGCACATCAAAACAATGAGGAGCCCTTCGAAATGTGATTAGAGAAAGACAGACACTAATCACTATATGTGGCCAGAATATGATTTGCCTAATCAGGATAAATACTGCACAGAGCTTTTTAGACATTACTTATGGACAATGTTCTTTGTTGTCTAATTTGCTTTTTGAAATTAATTTGCAGAATATCCACTCATTCCAGGCATAGCCTTTTAACCTGTATGGCTTCAGAGCAGAATTGCCTGCCTCCTCTTCTCTTTATGTAGGTCTCCAAATTTCTTTTAGCTGCGAAGTGCAGATCTAGTTGGACAGTAACCGAGAAGGAAAGATAGATGGGAGCAGAGGGCACTAATGCCACCCAAGAGCAGTGGTAGAGAGCCAATTAAAGAGGAGACTGTCAAAACGAGATGAAGTCTTTGTAGGTTGGTAGGGGGTGTAAATGTTTAAATATGATTTCTGTGAAACATAAACACTACTTCTAGTCTTAGGGTGATTTTTCTATTTGACTATAGCCTTTGCTGTTGTTTTAAATGTTTTTGCTTAATTTTTACACTTTCACAACACTACATCACAGTGAATCATTTCCATTATTTTGCAGCCTCTGCTTTGCCATTCACTTATTAAAATTACAGTTGTGCTCAGTATCTTTTGCCTTGCTATTAAAGCCATAGTAGTATGTTTTTTTGAACTTAAGATTTTCTAGAAGCTGTAGCTTTCAGGCATGAAGTGGTCCTTCTGTAATAATTGTTGTAGGAGGCGTATGATTGCTTTCTGTTCTACTTTCAATTTGATCAGAGCTTAGCAAAGTTGTATTTTGGACTACGGTTCTCATAAATCATGCTTCCTTGGGGAGCCCCTGGTGGCGCAGTGGGTTAAACTGCTGAGCTTCTGAACTTGCTTACCAAAAGGTCATAGGTTTGAATCCGGGGAGCGGCATGAGCTCCTACTGTCAGCCCCATCTTCTGCCAACCCAGCAGTTCGAAAACATGTAAATGTGAGTAGATCAATAGGTACCGTTCCGGTAGGAAGGTAATGGTGCTCCATGCAGTCATGCTGGCCACATGATCTTGGAGGTGTCTACGGACAATGCCGGCTCTTCGGCTTAGAAATGGAGTTGAGCACCAACCCCTGAGTCATACACGATTTGACTTAATGTCAGGGGGAAATCTTTACCTTTACCTGGGAAGTGAGGTCCAAGGAAGTAACTTTGCCAAGCTATTAGTTTGCCTGTAATTTCATTAGAATGTGAAAGTGGAATCTGCAGTACATGTGTTGAGATATACAGTCGGCCCTCAACTTTCAAAGGATTTAGGGGTACAGGACCCCCATGAATTTCTCTGGGACATCCAAACAGTATTTAATACATAGACACAAAATACCTACACTAGCAGGGTGGTTGGCCCTTGCTGTGCAAATGTCCCCTCGTATTCTTTTTTTGCTTGCTCAGGTGGTCAGGGGAATGGGGATGAGATAGGGGCCATGTGAGGAGGAATGGAAGGTGAGGCACAGGGCTTTGGGGTGGCGAACAAAGGAATTCCACTATTATAAGAACAGCTTTCCTATTCCCTTGCCATTCTCCTGAACAGTGAGGTGCCTTGTTGTCTGTGGAGGGAACAGTGGTGACACCACAGCAGCAGCGGTGGATAAGACAGGAAGCAGACTGGCAAAATGGGAGAGACAGCGTACTCAGTGGTAAACTGTCCCCTGCCTACTCAGAGCAGTTCAAAAGGGAAGGAGCTTTATCCATCTCTGGACACAAATTAAAATAACAGAATAGGAAATTTCCTGTTTCATACACATTAGGCCCATTGATGGGGAGAGAGATATTTAGAGGCAGTTTACCTTTTGCAATTTTTTACCCTGCTGGAGAAAGAAGCAAAGCCAAAGCTTTCCAAACAGTGTTGCGGTATGTTAATGTGTCAACTAAAGTGTGTAGGTGTGTCATGCAAATGTAATTAGTCTCTCTAAAAGAAGCTATAAACCATATATATTTAAAAATATAAATGAAAGGTTTTCATGAAATATGTCCCTATAAGTTTCATGCTTGAAATTTATGTATGTGTCAATATCTCTTGTAAGGGGTTGGTTTAACCTCCTGTTTACTCGCAAAACTGAATTAATAAATACTGAACTTGGAAGTCCCTGAACAGACTCGAAAGCAGAGTGGGCAGCTCAAAAGACAACCTGGCAAAAGGGTTCAAAACCATACATTTAATAGTTAATCACTCAAGCTAATCTCAAAATATCCTTCATCAGTATAAAGACATTTGTAGATTTTGGTAGATTCTTATTTGAAACAAACTGGGAAGAAGAAAAGGGCTTTGAGGTTGTAGAATGGCTGGGAGGTGTTGCAAGTATATTTAGTCACTCAATAGCAGGATAATATGTAAATCCGCTTAGTGTGATTGAAAGTACAGAAGTTTGGAATTTTCCACAAAGCTCTGAGTAGGCGTTTTGGTGTTTTCTTTAGTCAGTGACTGTCACTGGCCTGTTCCTAATCTAGGATACTATTTGTTTTCCTTTCCAAGTGTTCAATTCTTTTATGGTTTTGGCTCTCACATGTTGACATACTTAGCCGTTCTTTTTCTTTTTTCCTGCTCTTTTACAGTAAAATCAAGCGTATTTAAGGCCGATTTCTGCTCATGCAAGTGGATTTCCTTTCTCTGCCTTTCTCTGTACACCTGAAAGCTGCTTCCAGGTTTTGAGAGTGTTCAGGGGACTGTAGGGGAGAGGAAAACTTACTCTTCTTTGTTCCTCTTGCTTTATTGACACAAGGGCCCAGTTGAAAGCAGCCCTTATTTGTTGCTTTTATAGCTGATATCATTAGCTCTGTTGAGGCTTTCACAGTAAAAAGGGGACTAAATTCAGAAAATAAATAACTCAAAGATATTATTTATTTATTTGCTGCATTTGTATACCGCTTTTCTTACCACTGAGAGAACTATTAAAATATGTTGGTGTACTAATACACACACACACACATATGTATGTATATATATTCACACAATCTTTTCAATGTACAACATAGGAAAAATAAACAGAAACCAAAGAATAGAGGAGATTTACCTAGCCAATCCTTCTACACTCGATGGTAGGATAGAAACTTATCAACACTCTCCTTAAAAGAGACATTGTATTGTTAGTTCTCCACAAGATACTTCAGGGAATATGCATCATCGTTTCAAATATAATATATATCTAGTGCAAGCTGATATGCCAAATGCTCATGTGGAACAGAAGACACCATCCTCTCTGCAGTCTTTTCTGTAGCGAAAATGTAGAAATTAAAATTAAATGTGTTCATTGTATGTGATCCTGGTTGTTGACTTTTCTCAAAAGATTGCAACCACCCCCCTTTACATATTTACCTGGAAGGGTGCCAAAGAACTCAGTGCCGCTTACCTCTGAGTCGACATGCATCGGATTGCTGCATTCGTTTTTAATAGCAATAAATCTATTTCCAGTTTGATCACATCCGTAATATCACAGGAAGGAGGAAAAACCAAACTACCTCTGAGGATGCTTGCCATAGATGCAGGTGAAATGTCAGGAGAAAATGCCTCTAGAACATGGCCATATAGCCCAAAAAAACCTATAACAAACCAATCTTGGATATATTATTTTGCCAGAAATCTTATTTTGTTACTTACACTGCATGATATCCTTTGTATTGTTTCTTGATACTGAAAGATAATGATTTCAAATGACTGCTGGTGATTTTTAAAACAATATGTGTAGTAATGGCACAGCTATGTGCATTCAACTGAAGTCTGGTTTTTGCAGAATTTTAATTTTGTGTGTGTGTGTGTGTCTATATATATATCTATATCTATATCTCTATCTATCTATCTATATATATATATATATATATATATATATATATATATATATAAAATTTGTATTTCTAAAAAACAAAATTTGTATTTCTAATTTCTGATTGTAGGTTGATCTCCTTTCAAGAGTTTCTGGCGTTTGAGTCAGTTTTATGCACACCAGATGCAATGTTCATTGTTGCTTTTCAATTGTTCGACAAGAGCGGCAATGGTGAAGTGACCTTTGGTAAGAGCAAAACTTATATAGTGATTAAAGGGGCTTTTTCTTAAACACGGCTGACTTGTTTCTCAGAATCCCACCTTAGAGTAAAAACTGTGGTGTAAAAGGGTATATTTCTTACAGATCATTGTGGTTATTGTTATCAGTTGTTAATTTTCTTCAAACATTTGGCTGCTGTGCGTACAAGCAGACTTCTACATACCATCTTCTTGTATGGTTACACAGTGTACATAGTTGCTGTCATTCATTGCTCAGTCATTACCTGAATACTGCCTAAAATAACCAGCCCAACACTTACTTGTTCAAGACCAGCCTGGTTAAAAAACTGCAAAATACTCATAGTTGTGTTCTGGGTTGTAACATGTGCCTGACTTGGAAATGGACTTGAACTAAATTGATTGCCAGGTGAAAGCACACCACTCCTTTTGGGTCATTGATCATTGAGATGGTGACTGTTGCTTTGATTCAAGATTATTAAGGACTACATAGCAAGTGTGGTGATTTCACTTAGCCTTTCTCAGACATGTGATCTTAACAAGTCAAGAGTGCTTTGTCTTTTTGTTAAGTGGGCAAGACACTTGCAAATTAATTAGAGAATGTGAAAGATTGAGCTGCATGTTGTCATACTATGGATTTAAACAGTAGCTTTGTAAGCACTTTGCCAATTTAAAGGACATTTACTTGCAATGTGATTTCTTGCCAATCAGTCGGCAAGTGTTTTGCAAGAAAGGAAGATGATAGTTCGCAGTACTTATCATTAGAGCTTGCAGTCTGGCACGTTTCAAAAGAGGCACTGTGCAATATGTCACTGAAACAAGGAACCTCCAGGCTACCACTTGCCAACCTCTGTGTTGACAAAATACACAACCAACATAACCTCAATGGCAGAAATTATGCCATTCAGGAGTCTTATTGGGTGTACCTGAAAATGAAAAGTGAGGCATGAGGCCAAGGCAGGGACATTAAATGGCACAGGATGACTTTCAGATTTGCCAGATTCCAAGCAGACAAAGGAGAAAGCTGTTGAATTATTTTCTCTTAGAGAACATGGAAGGAACTCCAGTCATGCTATCATGGAAGTAAACTACAGACCCCCAGAGCAGGCTGAGAATCTATATTATGCAATCCTAGAAGAGATGAACACACATTCAGAAAGGAGAGAGGCAGTAGAAATTGGAGATATAATCTAAACTGATATTGGAAGACAAACTGTGCTAAGAGTATCAGGTACAACAATTTGCCTTGCAGACAGTTTCATGGTCCAGAAGGTGGAAGAGGCAACAAGGGGATAATCTATTTTAGATCTAATGTTAACCAATAGTAATGATCTAGTTAATGGAATGGAAGTGGTAGGATTTGTAGTTTGGAGTGACCATGTTCTCCTGGAGTTTGTTATGCAGTGGAAAGGGGAAGCCAACATAGTCAGACATGCATTCTAGATTTTAAGAAAGCTAATCTCAGTAAATGTAAATCTAGATGGTAAATGTAGATGGTAAATCTACATTTGCCATCACCATAGGTGTGATCCTCTGGTCAGGAAAAGAAACCAGGATAAACTAAGATTTTAAAAGGACATATGCAAAAAATGCAAAAAGAGAGAGATCATCAAAATAATTCAAACAAATAGTCAATGTTTTGGGAGTAAATCAGAAAATCTGAAGCTCAGAATGAGTTCAGGAGTTAATGGGGAGCCCCGGTGATGCAGTGGGTTAAACCGCTGAGCTGCTGGACTTGTTAATCGAAAGGTTTCAGGTTCGAATCTGGGGAATGGCATGAGCTCCTGCTGTTAGCCCCAGCTTCTACCAACCTAGCAGTTCGAAAACATGCAAATGTGAGTAGATCAATAGGTACCGCTCTGGCGGGAAGGTAATGGCCCTCCATGCCATCATGCCGACCACATGGTCTTGGAAATGCCTATGGACAATGCCAGTTCTTCAGCTTAGAAATGGAGATGAGCACTAATCCCCAGAGTTGGACATGACTGAATGTCAGGAGAAAACCTTTACCTTTACTTTAGAGATGTTAAAGGCAATAAAATGGCTTTTGGGTTTATGTCCACATCATTTGGGTTATGTCCACTTCATACAAGTGACAGCGAAAAGCAAGCAGAGGAGCATAGTGAAAAGCCAGAACTATTCAATAACTTCTTTGCTTCTGTATTTTCCCAAAACAAAAAAAATGTGCTCAACCTAGAGAAAATGATGATGCAATAGGGGAAGTGCATACAGAATATGTGGATTTCAAGGGCAGATGAATTATACCCAAGGCTTTTAAAAGAACTGGCAGAAATAATTCCTTCTGAATCTAGAAGCTGTATCAAAACTCATGAAATTAATGGCTCCACTCCCTTGGAAGCTGTAAAATGAAGAACTTCATTTAACTGTGGTGGTCACAGAGATGATCTTTTCCTTTGGTCTCAGAATGTGATGAGAGGCCCCTCCTGCGTGTCCTTTCAGCTATACATGTCTGAACCACATATGCCACATTTGTTCTGCAAATGCCACTAAATCCCTTAGATTTGGGGAAAAACTATTGTCATGGTTTTGAAGTCAAGCGTGATAACTGGTGTTGTTTTAAATTAAGCTTCCTAAAATGAAAAAAAACCCTAATAATATAACTAATTTATTTTGCAATGGTTTCTTAATGTTACTGGCATCTATATGGTTTTCAGGGTTTCGTCTCCTCTTCTTATTATCCAATACTAAGTTTTATGCATTGGCGCATACTAAAGTAGTTATATGAGTCTACTATTACATGAAAAATGTGGAATGAATGTAGTCAAACAGTCCTTACTCTCTTCTCTTCTGGAAATAGAGACTGACTTTTTTGAATATAGAAATGTAATTTAACTTTAAGAAATTCCTAAAATGATCCAGCTGTCTCTAAATCTATGCTTGCATTATGACATCGCCATCATTTCTTCATAACTTTTGAAAAAGTAGTTTTTTGGAAGATAATGTTTTGACAAAGGATACGAGGGGTATTTCGTTATTCAAAGGCATTGAAATGTGAGTGTAGTAATATTCTGGATATGTGGCAATATAGTCCCCTCTTTTGAATAAGTACCAAATTATAGTGCTAGGACAGATGGCATTCATTCTATGCATTTTCTTGAAATTAAACTCCATTTTATTCTCACCCAAGTAGCTTTACTTCTGTCAAGACAACAGACATTAAATTACCTTGCCCTTTTGATGGCCCAGGGATTGAGAACTATGATTTCAAGATAACAATTTATGGCTCTAGAGATAAGGGGTTGCAGTTTCCCATCCCAAACCTGTGCTCGATTTAGTACATTCTTGGAATGTTCACCAGTTCACATGAGAGGCAAGTAAACTATTATCTTCTCTGCACAACAGGTATAACAGATCTGATATTGTTTATATAAAAAGATTAGGGACCTCTTGTTTGATCAGAGTTCTCTATTTCCCCCCATTTTTGTTGTTATAATGACTTGTCTTGTCATCCAGTAAAGAAATCAGATTTGAGTTGAGATGGGGAATTCTTTGTAAACAGCTAATCATGTAAACAGGCCCCTTCCATTTCATTAATGCCTATATTTCCCACCAAGCTGCTTAGATGATAATACACAGTGGCTTGAAAAGAAAAAGCCTTTAATGTTAGTTGGTCCAGAATAAATCCTTCTTTATGCTGCTTTATAACATTTAGTTGCTGTAGAAGAAATGTTTCTTTATGCTTCTTTTTAAAAACAATAGGAATAGTTCAGTTTCCATTGCACAAAACTCAGTCACGTTCTGGTAAACTCCATCTTTCAAGGCTAAGCAGAAGCAAGCAGTTTCTGAAGTGTGCCAGAAATCGAGAGTTGTGGCATAGCGTTAGTACTCAAGATGAGAAGCAAACCAGTAGGCAGAACCAAAGATTAATGAGGCAGGAGCCCAGGAATACCTTGTTGCTTAAGCAAGGCTCCACTGAACGGGAAGCTCTGCTGTAGTTGTTCCTATGCAGTTGGATTGTGTAGTCAACCATGGCGGGGTGGCATCAGTCCAGGTCTTGACTCTAAACTGAATAAGTTGATTAAAAGGACAATGAAACATATAGCTAATTATTGTACACTACACAGGCAAACTACATATAATCTGGAAACGCTTCTAGTTTGAGTGTGAGCAGCTTTTAACATTTGAATTTATTTATTATTTCTTTATTTATTTACAGTATTTATAGTCTGCCCTTCTCGTTCTAAAGGCGACTCACAATGCACTTATATATGGCAAACATTCAATGAAAAAATTAATGAGAACTGGAATGGTATAAGGATGATGAGACTGGCCTATGATTCTACTAAGAGACGAAGCGGATTTTTATGTAGTTTTGTATTTGGTGTATAGTTATGTGTTGTGGATTCTGGCTTTTGTAACTGTCTTTTTATGTGTACTGTACACCGCCATGAGTCGCCCGTAAGGGCTGAGAATGGCGGTTAATAAGTGCATCAAATAAATAAATAAATAAATAAATGCCGTTTTTAGACACATAAGACAAACAGACAGATAGAGGTAATTCAGCATTTTTTCCCAACTTCGGCTCCTGGAGGTGCTCAATTCTGGCCACGGGGGGAGCTGTCCCTTCATCCACTATGATGCCAAGCCTTTGATTGTAGTATTTCCACCTTGCTCTTTGAATCCCCAGAATTTCTATGGTGTCATAAATTAACCTCCCTGCTTTAAGCGGTCCCTAATTTCTCTACTCACAGCTCAGCTATTTTCTAACTGCTTAGATGAACAGTAAGCTGGGCTATTAACAGTCAGGAGCTCAAACCCGACTTTGGCTTTAACTTGCTACCTTCCAGTCGGCAGTGATTTATTATTACTAGTGATTAACCAGCTGTGCTACAGCCCAGCCCTTCCTTAGACCATTCTTTGCCCAGTGATCTCCATAAATGATTAGAAAATGTACAGAATTTTCTGTTTGGGGACTGAAATAGCACAAATTGAAACAAGATGTTTTCTTTTTCTGCCTTCCTCATGAAGAAGTGCAAGGCCTTACTTTGAGGGTAAGGCAAATAGTATTTGGTTTGGAGCGAGTGTTGGTACAATAAAGCCAATTCAAAGTAGGTGATCCTGGCCAATGAGTAATACTGATGGCAGCATAAGAAACATTAGGCAGGTAATGATAAAAACATTATATCTTCCCTTTAATTCATCTGAATGTTTTTGTCTTGACATATGAGTGTAATTGCAGCATAACTCTAGTTCTCATTTTTTCCTTTCTTTCTCATTCAAGAAGATATAGTCAAGTCAAGCTGAGGTGTATTGTTTATAACCATAGGTTATCACAGTGTTAGATAAAAGAAATTATAACATTAGAAAGTACAAAGAAACTGTTCTGATAAAAATGCAGAATCTGTTGCGCATAAAGATAGGAGGAGGATCTATTGGTAGGTGACAACATCAGACAGTCATCTCTACGGGAATAAAATCATTGTTCAGATTTTGAAAGCTACAGCTGTAATTATGTATATTCTATTGATAACTACTTAAATACATTGAATACTGTTATGGGTCCCCTTGCTTTATCTTGAGGTATATATTAGTGATTTTCAATAACTGAAGTTATCAAAGAGAAGAAAAGCATAATTCAGGGATCAGTTTTAATAGTGATTGCATTGCTTTCTTTGGTTGTAACCCAGACATTAATATGGTGAACATCTTCAGGCAGCCTCTTTTCTGTAGTTTTTTTTTTTGTTAATTGACATCAACTTAACTTGGACTTAAGGCAGTGGTTCCCAACCTGTGGGTCCCCAGGTGTTTTGGCCTACAACTCCCATAAATCCCAGCCAGTTTACTAGCTGTTAGGATTTCTGGGAATTGAAGGCCAAAATATCTGGGAACCCCAGGTTGAGAACCACTGACTTAAGGCAACCTTATAAATGAGAGAACTGTAAGTCACCTTGTCATATACCACTATTATGAAGTTTTGTTTCCTTGAATCTCTCTGTATATATTTCTGGAGGTGCAATAATAATAATATTATGTATTATTATTATTATTATTATTATTATTATATTTCTTACCAGTCTCTCTTCATGGCTGTCCCTTTATTACTTGCTTGGTGAACCATTAGCTGATCATGGAAAGTAACTTAAATGAAAGGGAAAAATAGGAACAATGAGATTATAGGTTTGTTGTGAGTTTTTCGGGCTTTATGGCCATGTTCCAGAAGCATTCTCTCCTGATGTTTCGCCCACATCTATGGCAGGCATCCACAGAGGTTGTGAGCACCTCTCAACCTATGAGGATGCCTGTCATAGTTGTGGGAGAAATGTCAGGAGAGAATGCTTCTGGAACAAGATCATACAGCCCAAAAAACTCACGACAAACTAGTAATTCCGGCCATGAAAGCCTTCAATAATACAATGAGATTATAAAAGGGATCAGATTGAATCTCATTCCTTCAAAAGAGGATGCCTTCCAGTTTTCTTTTTGATGAAGCAAAGTTTGAACAGACCTAAGGAATACTTCACAGCATTTAAACATGTGTATAACTCAAGTTTTCTATTTTTAAAAAACCCTTTTGGGGCAATGTTACCAAATAATTAACATATTTTCTATGATGATAATGATACAATTTGGTTGACATTTCCTATACCTGCCTTTTAATAGTTGCATTCATGCAAATCTGAATGAAATAATCAAGTCTCAATCACACCGCGTATAGTCTGGGAAATATTGTGGTATACAGAAATATAGGTATTCACTGCCTTTCAATAAAGTCTTAATTTGACTTGCTGTAGACTCAAGTAACACCGCATTGATTTTATAGCAGCATGCAAAGCACCAGCTATTTCTAATGAACCAAATAAATTGCTTCTTAATTAAAACTGAATAAGACAAAATCACAGCTCTTAAGCCTCTACGTAGGATATTAGCACACAAGTAGCATCAAAAAGTAGTCTATACAAAGTGTGTTTTCACTCTGGGAAAATAAATAGCTTTCTAGCTCAACAATTTTAAGTGCTTTATTAATAGAATAGCTCTTGAAAAAATGCCTTTTCTGTTAGAAGGATTTTAAGAGGGTTTGATATTTCCTAACCAACTCCCTTCTTGTGTTTCCTTTCCAAGAAAATGTCAAAGAAATATTTGGGCAGACCATTATCCACCATCACATACCTTTTAATTGGGACTGTGAATTTATACGATTGCACTTTGGGCATAACAGAAAGAAACACCTAACATATTCGGAATTCACTCAGTTTTTACAGGTCAGTTATTTCTGTTTCTCTGTATCATGGTTCTTTCTCTTGTGTTGAACAAACACTCCTCAAAATAATGATGCTATCTGAACATCCAGTAATATGATTTCATATTTTAAAACTTCATGCAAACAGAAGGTTGTTTTCTTTATCAGTAAACTATATATCTTCTGCCAACCTAGTAGTTCGAAAACATGCAAATGTGAGTAGATCAATTGGTACCACTCTGGCACTCCATGCAGTCATGCCAGCCACATGACCTTAAAGGTGTCTATGGACAACGCTGGCTCTTTGGCTTAGAAATGGAGATGAGCACCAACCTCCAGAGTCGGACACGATATATATATAATGGGTGGCTCTTTGTTAAAATATTTGCTGATTAAATACTGATGTGAGTTTTTTATGATGTTACTTTCTTTAAGCAACATGTCGTTATATTTATATAAGCTCCTTCTATATTTCTCATTCTATATTACCATAGCATGACCAAAATAAAGTCATTTTATTTCAACACTAATTGTAAATATTTCACCATGATTTGCCCATTATGATCCTTATTAGAATATGAGGACAGCTTCACAGTTTGCCTTGTTTTTGTGATGACTGATTTTCAGAAAGTTGTTTTGCAGCGTTTCATATTTGGAAAATCAAGAAATGCTAGCTTCTGAGTAATTTTGAAACTTTTCTCAGTTTCTGTCACAGCCCAGACAAATCTGCAATTGTGCTATTATATTTGGCTTAATTGTTGCGCGTGTTATGAAGGCTGTGTATTCTTCTCCTCTTCCTTCCTATCCAAAACTCTGTTCCAATAAGAGTTGAAATCTGCAAGGTGTATATGTTAAGACAGATTGCACATGCTTGCTTATTTATTTAATATTTATTCCATCAATTGACCTCTTTAGGTCAAGGAATATGTAGGCCCCTGAAACCTCGCTGGAAAGCTGCTGTGTTGCTGCACTCGCACTCAAGACTTTACTTGGGATTGTGCATAGCCTGTCTACATTATCCATAACGGCTTGAAGCTTGCGTAAAAAGATTTTTAAATGTTAGCTGAGGGCCTATTTGTGATAGCACAATTGTGCATGAATAATTATTGATTGGTAGCTTTGTATGCATGGACAGAACTGGTCATGTGCAGTGTTACACAATTTGTGGAAGCCTGTATGAAGTTTATCTTTCTCCATCTAGTAACTCCTCAAGGGTGCCGGGCAAAACCCTGATCCACACCAAATTCTGCTAGTTTTTATTTCTATGCTCCTAAGTAGCCACTGGACAAACACATTGAATCAATGGAGATTCTCTGAATCACTGTGATATTCTCTGCAATGCTCACACTGTATCATTTCCCCCCCTAGGAACTGCAATCAGAACATGCAAGGCAAGCTTTTGCACTGAAAGACAAAAACAAAACGGGCACGATCACCGGCTTGGATTTCAGTGACATCATGGCCACTATTCGCGCACACATGCTCACTCCTTTTGTGGAAGAAAACTTAGTCTCAGTAAGTATCACAGAACATACAATCCAGATTACCTTTGATTTTCAGTCAAATGAATGCAAGGGTTTATGGTCAGATGCTCAAACATTTCCAGAATTTAGGGGGCTTCCACTGTTGAGACAATGCAATCTGGCTAGGATTTTTTTAGTGGGCCTGACATAAAAATATCGATTTGTTGATAGGAGAAATGACAATGCTTTCAGAAGATTGTGAAAGTCTAGAATTGAACAGAGTCAGAATGTTACATTATTTAAGCTATCACCTTGTAATTCAGAAGTAATAATTACTAGAAGATTAAGAGATGCCTGCTATTTTGTATGGTGATGTACATCAGTAGTAAATGTACAAGGATGTTACCATATCTGTTACATAGGACCTTTGTCACTGGGTCAACATAATTTGAACGGATTTCAAATATCATTTCTTGTGTTGTATGGACGTCTCTTTGATGGGGTGGGGTGGGGGTTTCGAAGCCTTGCTTCGATTTTCAATCTTTATACCTTTCTGAGATGAAAACTTCTCTGTTCTTTTGCCAACAGAAGTTGATTTATTAAACAGCTTTGGTTAGCCTTGTCAGATTCATAATGAATCAAAGCATGTAGCTGTGAAACTACTTTTGAATTCTTCCCCTATTCATTTGCGTAATGGTGGTTGGTGCTGATCAGTAATGTATCCGAATGCACCAGTTAAACACTCCCAGCACCTTAATCTTTGGCTATGCTTGCTTACTGGGATTGTCAACACTGAAGTCACAAAACACCTGAAGAGGTCCAGGTTTCCTACATAAAGTTATATTATCTTGTTCCTGCGAAATGAAAGAAGAGATATTCTGAAACAAAGAACATACTGATGGACAGAAATCTGGAAACAAAAGCATTTGCAACTAGATTGCACAGCTTTAGTTATTCAGTACCGTAGTTTGTTTAACTGCTTGGGGTATTTTGACTTATTTCACAATTTCTGTTCTTCATGTATCTACTTTTCAATGGGATTCTACATGGAAGTAATTTCCTTTAATCTACATTCCTTTGCTCTCCAGGGCACTTAATATTGTACAGTGCATTATGTTTTGCTATATTTCTAAGCTGCCGTCCTCCAACCGCAGCTTATAGAAAATGAAATGTATAGAAAACTCCTAAGCTGATAATGATGCCGGTATTCCATTTCCTATAGCTCATATTAATGCTTTTTTTTTCAGGCTGCGGGTGGATCTATTTCACACCAAGTCAGCTTTTCCTATTTTAATGCTTTCAATGCCTTGCTGAACAACATGGAACTTGTTCGAAAAATATACAGCCTCATAGGAGGTGCTAGAAGAGATGTTGAAGTTACCAAAGGTAAAGAACTATTTCATTCTATTTGTGATTATTGTGTTGTGATGAAATATATAGAAAAGGATTTGGTTGCCCCACTAGTTCTTGCACATCTTTTAAGCAAGAAGAGATTAAAAGACAAAATCAGGCAGAAGTTGATGAGGGAGACTTCTGCCTGAAATGGACCATGGTTACAACATGGACATGTATTAGTAGTAGTAAACATGGTAGTAGTTGAACCTTTATAAAATGTTATGAAATAGTATGCAAAAAGATTTTGTAGCACCTTAGAGTCTAATTCAGTGGTTCTGAACTTGTGGGTTCCCAGATGTTTTGGCCTACAACTCCCAGAAATCCCAGCCAGTTAGTTTACCAGCTGTTAGGATTTCTGGGAGTTGAAGGCCACAACATCTGGGGACCCACAGGTTGAGAACCACTGGTCTAATTGAAAGAGTATCATGTGTTTTTGTAGACAAAGTCTTGCTTCTTCAGATACACAAGGAAACTTGATAGATTCAGCCAGACTTCACACTTTTATACTTTTCTAGAAACTAGAAAAGTAAATGGCTCAGGAGTGGTTAAACCACTTTTCTATAGCATATAGTACCATAGTTTAGGAATTGGAATTGGAACGGGCTCTGGTATTTTTTATTTTCTTACTCCCTCTCCTTGAAATGGGAAACAGAAAATGCAATAGAACTAGCCCTGAGTCAACAACAAACCATAAGGCTTCTAAACAATTGAAAATTGATGAACTCTTTGGAGAGGGAACTGTGAGTATACCTGACTTAAACTCCCTGTTTGAAATTACTACTGACTACAATGCTACTCCTTTAACTCTTCATGATAAAGCTAATGAGCCATCTGTAGCCTTTGACAACAACTTGGCTGTAGATCATGAAGGGTGTCCTTGGAGTCAAATGATAAAGACGGGTCAGAAGATAATTCCCTCATTACTGAGATAGTACCATAGTCGCACTTTCTTCTTGTTGATATAACTGACACTCACTTTAGAGCTAGGATGGACAACTTTGTATACTTTTGAAAGCTATTCTGTAATTGATAGTATTCTTATTGCTACTAGTTTTATTCTGGTTTTTATTCAGATTGTCAGGAAGGAAGTTAGACTGACTTTGCAGAATAATTAAATCTGTTCTTCTTTGGGTTTTTTTTTTAAATATAGAGGAATTCTCTCAATCTGCAATCAAATTTGGACAAGTGACACCTCTGGAAATTGATATTCTCTACCAGCTGTCTGATTTATATAATGCCACAGGGTAATGCTAACCTTAAACATATTTTTGTATTAACATTCCTGAATTTGTTTGCTTGGAATCTTTTTCTTAAACATTTACAACTGTGGGATGGGTATTCTTTGCTCAGTGCAGTAGTCAGATGGCATGTGCAACTCAGTGTACATGTAACGTAACATTGGATCAGGGGCATACATGCTTGTATCTGTGTGAACCCATGCATCTGGACTTATATTATGGAAAGCATTATAAGGTTCACTACACATGGAACCCCTCATCACCACTTAGAACTACTACATCCACCAACACAGCCATTTACTGACCTGTGGAGAATGGTGGTGGAGTAGGGATGGCCCTGTAGCTTGGACACACAGCTAAAGGCATCCTTCAGGACCTCTGGGGATCATCCAGAAGACCTAGAGCAGTGGTTCTCAACCTGTGGGTCCCCAGATGTTTTGGCCTTCAACTCTCAGAAGTCCTAACAGCTGGTAAACTGACTGGGATTTCTGGGAGTTGTAGGCCAAAACACCTGGGACCCACAGGTTGAGAACCACTGGGCTAGAGGATGTAATTCCAAGTTTAGGATTATAGCAGGATGTTACTCTGCCTTGACAGACTCTCGACTGACTAGTAGATGGCTGCATTGGTGGAAAGGCCTTCAGCAGTGAAAAGGTATAAGGTGGGCTTGGTTGTTGTAGAAGATTCTGACCTATGCAGTGAACAAAACAGTTGGATTTATTCCTGCATAACTCAGTACCAAAATGCCAGATAAATTCTTCCTCTCACTTTTGAAGGGAAATAGCTATAGGGATTGAGCATATTTCTGAGTTGCTCATTGCATTGTGGAGAGGGGCACTTGTGGCCACAGTAGTCTTATTAGTCACTATGTCCACCTAATGATTGTGGGAACCATCTCTGCCACAACTTAGCCACAAATATAGACATCTTGTTCAATTTATTCTCCCTTATTACACACTTTACTCTTTCTGTGTAATAAAACTTGGTATATTCTTTGGACTATCCTCAAAGCTGGATTTAGTAAACAGCTGTCTAAGGAGGCGAGGAAGGGTAGGAGTTTGAGGTAGTCAGTCTACTCAGCAGTTCACTCAACTTCAGAGACAAATCAGCATGAATTGCTGCCTCCTTGTAGATTTGAGTCAGGGATCAGTCCTCTTAACTGGAATAAAGTTATGTGTCATAATTCTGAAAAATGATACAAAAACAGTGGAAAATAAAATGCAGTTAACCTTCCATAATGGCTTGAAAATTCCCAAAGCAAACCTTGATTTTACCATTTTTATAAGGAACACAATTTAAATATGCCATTGTATATATTGGCACTTGAGTATCCATAGGTCCTAGAACCCACTGTTTTCTGAAGCTGAACATTTGGAGCAGCAGAGATGCTTCCCACCTGGAAGATTGGTTGATTTAAGAGCAATCCCCTCCTCTGTGCACCAGATCTGCAGAAAGCCTATTAAATATATTTACACCTCTGCCCTTCCTTCTGATTGTGCCCTTGTTGACTCTAGATGAATGTGTGCCAACTTTGCACATGTTCCCCAGATCAAGGTTGTGTTCTGTAACCTGAACTTGGTGGGCCCAGTTATATTGGGTTCAAGGTGAAGCAGGCTACCTATACTCAAAGCATTTCCAAGATCAGAAGAGGGCAGATGAGAAAGTTTCAATGCAGGAGGCAACCTGGCTGTTCAAAAGGATCTCTTCCAAGTTTCGGCTTTTGATCTCTCTGTGTGTAAACGGCTTATATCTGGGGATTGTATTGCTGAATACTCCTGTCTTATAAGCACCCCTTGCCAAACTCCAGTGGGCAACCTGCTACTGCTCTTTGTGCAAAGAGGAGGATGTAGAAGGTTTTGCTTGCTGTCCTAACAATGATTTTTCCCATTGGCTCTGTACACAGGCGCTTAACACTGGCAGACATTGAGAGAATAGCACCCTTGGCTGAAGGAGCACTGCCATACAACTTGGCAGAATTTCAGAGGCAGGTATGTGTCCTGAAGACAATAAAGGCTTACAATTTCTAGTAAATGGGTAGTGCTTGCTGAAAGTCTGAATTTCGGAGATGAAAGTTTGAAATATTTCCTATTGAAAGACATCCATATTATTTGTCTTCACTATCGCATATATCCCCTAATTTTAGGTACTGATGGAGTATTTTCCTTTTCAAAATTGCCCCTGCGAAAGTACCATAATGGTTTTCACATTGCTTCCCCATTGCTCCCAAAAGGTTTGGCATGAAAACTGGCTCATATAAATCAGAATTGCTTCTGATCTATGAGCGTAAATCCAATTCCATTCAGTGGATCTTGAAAAAATGTTTCAAATTGAGCATTTAAATGAGAAAGTCCAGTTTGAGGCATGGAAGACATATCATTCTTTAGTATTGTGGGTGCTTCTAGATCAAATCTAATAACTTCCAAAGAAATTGCATTCATTAATAAATAAAAGAATAGTAAAGATTTCCCCTTGACATTAGGTCTAGTCATGTCTGACTCTGGGGGATGGTGCTCATCTCAATTTTTAAGCCATTTTTGTGGTCTGCATGATTGCATGAAGAGCTGTTACCTTCCCATCGAAGCAGTACCTATTGATATACTCACATTTGCATGTTTTCGAACTGCTAGGTTGGCAGAAGCCGGGGCTAACAGTGAGAGCTCACCCCACTCCCCGGATTTGAACTGCCGATCTTTCGGTCAGCAAGTTCAGCAGCTCAGTGGTTTAACCCACAGCACCACCAGGGGCTCCCTATATAAAAGAATAGGCTTCTTTTATAAGATTGTGCGTGTAGAAACAGCTGCATATTTTTAATTTAACTTTGCTAAAAAAAATTAACTTGTACAAAAAGTCTGAAATGAATTTCTGTAAAGTACAGATCTGTATACTTGAAGCAATCAAGCTGCCAAATATTGATTTGTTCTGGACAAGTCTACATGGTCCAATTATTTTATGAGTCTGCATATGTGGATTTCACTGTTTGCAAATCATTACATTATCTGGATTGCTTTGTGTTAAACCTCATTTTCAAAATTAACTTGCCTGATATTTCAATATATTTCTTCTGTCGCCCAATAATGCTTTTCTGTCTTTGTTTACACTTGTACATTCAGCACACGAGAGATTTGTCAGATGAATTGTCTCTCCCAGAGATTGGCCAGGACAATATGGCTAGACTGTTTTATTGAATTTTGTTTGTTGTTTATTTTTAATCCACGTCTTTATAAGAATAGGAAACATTTTAATTAGAAAATAAACTTAAACTGTTGAGAAAATACTGCTTTAAAGTAGTCCTGTTAAATAGAAGAGACATATCTGTAAGAACTAGTGGTAAATTTTGCTGCTTTAGTAAATTGTTGCCTCCTGAGAAACACAGGTCGTTCTGGAATCTTTTGATCTTTAATGATGAGGTCAAGTATGAAATATTACTTTGGCCTCCACAAATAACATTTTGCTTAGGAGATCAGTAAAGCTTCAAGGAATAATTGGGGATGGGAACCTTAATTTTGTTTCATTTTATGCTTTGAATTTTTTTTTATAAGGAATACAAATAATCTCCTCTTGGGAGGAGAGCAATGACCAATCTCAATAAAATAGTGAAGAGTAGAAACATCACACTAGCAACAAAGATCCGCATAGTAAAAGCGATGGTATTCCCCGTAGTCACCTACGGATGTGAGAGCTGGACCATAGGGAAGGCTGAGTGAAGGAAGATAGATGCTTTTGAACTGTGGTGTTGGAGGAAAGTGCTGAGAGTGCCTTGGACAGCGAGAAGATCCAACCAGTCCATACTTCAGGAAATAAAGCCCGACTGCTCACTGGAGAGAAGGATAGTAGAGACAAAGAAGAAGTATTTTGGTCACATAATGAGAAGACAGGAAAGCTTAGAGAAGACAATTATACTGGGGAAAATTGAAGGAAAAAGGAAGAGGGGCCGACCAAGAGCAAGGTGGTGACAGCCGACAGGGAGCTCTGGCATGGGCTGGTTCATGAGGTCATGAAGAGTCGGAAGTGAATGAACGAATGAACAACAAAACAAATAAAAATAAGTTCACTAAAATTAAAGGGGGGAAATTTGATTCTCTCTTTGATGCCACATTGTGACATAGAGAGCTTTCCCTATAATTCGTAAGTACTATTTTTCTTCGATTTTACAATACCATTGATTGTAAGGCGCACCCCATTTTTAGAGATGTTTATAGGGGGGGGGGGAGTCCATTTTAGAATTGAAGAAATAGGATATGTCACAAGATAGGGTTGTGTCCATTGCCTAGCTGTTTCTCTATTAGCAAACATTAGTAACAGCTAAAAATGTAACAATTGTTTTCAAGGATTACATACTTCTGATTACTTGATGTATATGACTTTACTGGGCAACTTTGGAGCAGTGGTTCCCTACCTTATTTTGACAAGGGACCACTCTCCAACATTAGTACCAAAAGGATTATGAATCAGTTTTTGGTCAACTTTAGATTTGGTTTGGTTATTTGGGTGCCGATTCAGAAAATTGCATTGGATAGACCACATCAGTTTCTGATACAGAACATATGCCATCCAGTAGTCGCCATTGGCTCGCTCACAGAAAGCCATATGTAATAATCCGGAGCTGATGTAGTAGTAGAAATCTTTTGTGGGTAGTCAGCCTCTCCCCTCCCAACATCCTTGTTGCCTTGGCACTATAAGAGGGTTTTGCAAGACTAGCTGCTCTCGTTGCTTCATGGTTTTCAGGCCATGGTGTAATAATGGTAAGGCCGTGGACCATATTTTCATTCTTGCGGACCACTGGTGGTCCAGAGACCACAGGTTGAAAACCACTGCTGTGCAACACATAGTTAAAACACATAATTGTAACTATTATATAAAATGTGCATATTAAAATGTATTTATATAGAATACATATTAAAATACACAGAAAAAAGATTAAAACACAGGATGCAAGTGTATAATTCATGATTGAAACTGACTGGGTAGGCCTGCTAGAAGAGATAGGTCTTCAGATCTGTCCACCTCTGGGAGAAGGAATTAACAATTTTTTTACCTTCTTGACCCATACATTAAAAAAATGAACCTGATTAACTCTTATTATAAAGTCACACCAAATGATATATTAAGAATGAACAGAGTGAATGTTCTTGATTTTTTTATGAGTGACAATAAGACTGCTTCAGTCTTGTATACCTACTGTATTTATCTTATATGGAGGGTGCCACAAAGGCATCCTTTTATAGCAGTGATAGACATCCCATTGGATACACAGATTTTTGCTGCAATCCTCCATTCCAGGCAATATGGATAGTTGCTGTTCTGATGGGCATGGGTTACATGTATGAGCTATTGAAAACATTAGACATTTATGGCCTGGTGCTGGGATCCATGGGTCTTGTGCCATCATCTCAACATTATGCCAGATATGGGCAGGCCACCAGACTAATGAAGAGTGTGCTTTTTATGCACCAGGAACTCTGTCAAGAGGAAATAACTGTAATGAATTCTTAACTTTTTATTCACATCCCCTTTCTGCCTATTTAGCAAAAATAAAAGAGCAGAAAGCTGGTTGTTCAATCCCACTTGCTGCCAATATTATCACTGAAAGATTTCCTTTGTGTAGCTGCTAAATATCTGTATACAGTAGCTTTGTGGAGGGATGCCAGTGACAGTAATTTTCTATTTATAAATATTCATGCTCTGAAAGCCATAGCATTAATTATACTAATTTACATCTCCTATCTGAACACAGGCGTGCCACTGGCTAGGGTAAGCACCTTCATAGATAGTCTGAAAGTTATATCTCCATTTCAATGAAAGGGAATACATGCACAGGGCGATATAGCATTTGGGATTGAATCAATGTGCAGTTTTAATGGGATTTCCTCAGGGTTACAAGGAACTGAATAAGGAAGTGGAATCACATACAGCAGCATATGGGAAGCTTCTGTGAACCCAGGTTGGGTGGAAGGGGACTGCATGGCTTTTGTAAATCCTCCATGTGGGGCCACTGCTACTACCACCAAATTTGTGCAGAAAACATTGTTTTTAGTAGTCTTGCTCCTGTCATAGACTTTGTTTAAAAGCAATGAACATTCACATCAGAATGACTCTTATCATGAACAAGGTGCAAAAAAGTAATATTCCTTGTTTTAAAAACAAAGCAGCATGAGTAAACCCTCTTTTTTGGCTACAGAAGGTGGTGCCCTTCCAGGATCTCCAAAAGTGAACTGGAGGAGGATATACATCCTGGAATGAGAAATGCTCTGGTTTACTATTCTAGTTCTGAATTGTAGTGAGTGAGGAAACTCATGTAGTCTTTCCACCACATCTGTCATGGCCATGCCAAGGACACTTAATGTCAAGGGGAAACCTTTACATTTACTTAATTCAATCAGGGTAATTTAATCTTAATGTTACAAATGTTCACTTTGCAGCTGCTTTCTATGTTCTTGCAACTTTTAGATAATTTCTTGTTGCCTCATTTCTCTCCCCTGCCCTGCTTTCCTTCTGTGCCCATTTCTCTTCTCTTCCAGCAATCTTATGACAATCTGGGCAGACCTATCTGGCTCCAGGTAGCTGAGTCAGCATACAGGTTCACTCTGGGCTCAATTGCTGGAGGTGAGTGACATGTCTCTGTGTGTTGTTTCCAAGATGGATTTTTTTGTAACATTATCTTGGTGTGCAGTTTCAGGTCAGCTGGGGGGAGATTTGTGCTTCTTCTGCCCCCATAAAGATGGGAAGCACTGAAGGGAACCCTTTATTGTTAGTTTAAAAGAGACACAGCGAAACCCCATGATCAGACAAAGCGTGGCTGTGGCACTGCTGGCTCCAGACAGTCTTCGAAGCAAAACTTGCAGAATGACATAAAGAGTCTCCTCAGATGCCTTTTAAAATTAGATTTGATGGGACTGATATGAAAAACAAAAGAGAAGCAAAAGGCATCAGGGTACATGCAAGGTCTTCATTTTATATGCTTAAATAAGTACCAGGGATCATTGAATTAATGATTTCCCCAAATAATGACATCCCATTAAATATAGAAGTTTATAATTTGATGTGAGCAGTTGCAAGTTTTGAGTTTGATTTTTCTCCTCTTGCTGTTGTCAATATTCCTTCTAAGGAAAAGGGTCAAAGGTGAATTCAAGATGTTCTGATCAAATTCCTGCTTAATAAGCCTTTGTGAAAAGATGGTTTTGGGTTGTAATTAGGATTGTCTGAATCCCAGAGTCTAGAAAGTATTATTAAGAATTAGTTTTGTAACATATAGTAAAGTCCCAGCAAAAGGCAAATTTCTACTGCATTTATTTAATGAGTTGTTGTTGTCATTATTATTTTGTTTACTGTTTGGTGTCCTTGTAGAGGAGGAAGCCTTAAGAAGTACAAAGATGGCCTAAACATGTTTTTTGGGGGGATAACCCTTCAAAATATTCAAAGAAATCATTATTCACAAGTAAAACTAAGAAATAAATGTTCCTTTTCCCAGCATGCTACAGATAATATTGCTAAGTAGCATACATTTCCCTGATGAAAACAGCTGTTGTATTTCCCTAGTTGGAGATGATGGACACTGTATTCCCACACATCTGGACAGTATCAGATTGGGGAAGACTGCAACTGCACAGTTCAGTGGTTCTTGTATTTAGTGTTACATCTCCAGAAAGAGGTGAAGATACCCACAGGTTCATAGCTCCATGTGGGCACTGTGAGAAGATGTCTTTTCACCATTGTTTTTGGTTTTTGTTCACAGCTGTTGGAGCTACTGCTGTGTACCCCATAGATCTAGTGAAGACACGTATGCAGAACCAGCGCACCAGTGGGTCAGTTGTGGGAGAGCTGATGTACAAAAACAGCTTTGATTGTTTTAAGAAGGTCCTGCGGTATGAAGGCTTTTTTGGTCTCTACAGAGGTAAGTCAGTGGAAGGCATACTTCCCATTCATCCATAGATTACTGTTCTTTTGTGGCTCAAGAAAGGTGCAGGCAAATTCACTCCGTCCTCGGAAATTAATCAGGGATCCATCCTTTTTGTGTGCTTTGGCTCAGAAGCAGATACAATGTCCTCCCTCCATCCCAACTGCCACTGCCCTAGCCTTAGAGCAAGAGAGGAATCAGGAATATCTGCTGGACAGATTGGCTTCCTTAGTGCAGCTTTTCTGGTTATTAGAAGGCAGTCCTGGCATTTAAAGACACATGCTCACTTCCCAGATGAGAGTGCATTTTGCTATGTACTTTTGAAGATGAGCGTTACAAGGTAGCATATGGATATATTCAAATGCAGTGTAAAGTTCTTATTTTGTGTGCAAGAGGAGCTCTGCTGGATCATATTGGTGTAAAATAAGAATTGAGAATTCAGCTGTATATTGATTTGTTTTAGTGAGACTATGAGCTCCATTTTGACAATAGCTGATATTTCCCCATGGCTTGTATTGTATGCTAAGCTCTGTCATTTGTGCTATGATAGAAATGCTGTAACAGCAATATTATGTGCTAAGGACTGACAACTGGATGTTATGGCTACATACAGTACTAGATCCTGACATATTTATGAAACAAGAAGACCTAAAACATTATGCACTGGTTGTGTAGACTTCAGATAAGGTTTATCACATATTAATTAGATTATTTCTCATGCATATTTTGTCATTGTTTACATAACTCTGAACTTCTATAAAATACTGATACTTGAAACAAACTTCCCCTGTCACAATGAGTGCTGTGATTAGATTGGAGCGAAATCAGTGCTGGGGCTTGGTAGTTGGTCGAAGCTATTGTTTATTGGCTCTTTCCCTTCCTGCTCAGTTTCTGGAGTCATCCAAGATTAATGTCTCATCTGGGAGACACCATTGATTTATATTTCAGATCCTACCCAACAGATCTCTTGAGTCCAGCATCCTGACCCCCAAGGTAGCCACCCAGATGTCTTGAGAAAGCCTAAAAGCAGAATAAGAGGGCAAGAACTCTCTTCCTCTATTTGAACCTTCATGGAAAGAGCTCCTCGAAGACTGAGTAAATACAGTCAGACATCCCCTGGGCAATGTTTCTTGTAAACGGCTAATCTTCCCAACCCAAATGCATTATTTATAACAATGGTTCCCAACCTGTGGTCCCCAGATGCTTTGGTCTTCAACTCCCAGAAAGCCCAACAGCTGGTAAACTGGCTTGGATTTCTGGGAGTTGTAGGTCAAATCACCTGGGGACCCACAGGTTGAGAACCACTGCTTTACAACAGTTATGCAATGCTTATGACACAAAATAATAATAAAACCTTCATCAACGATAGTCGGTACAGAGCTCCTAAATGTCCATTCCGGTTTTGGAGATTCTAGGAATGGTACTCCAAAAGAGGAACTTTTCTCCAGATGTGACCCCCACAGCATATGGCTTCTGAACCTGGGGGTAACATGTATCCATTAAGAGTTGTAGCCATTGATCTTGCTCATGTGCATACGTGTGCAAGAGATGCACACCATGGGCACGTGTATGAATACTCTTTGTATTTGACTGTGTATTAAAAGCTGTGGGAGGTGTGCTTCCAGGTGTTATTTTCTCTTAGTTCCTTTAACTCTAGGCACCACTGTGCTAAGTATTCTTTCAACAGGGGATCGGGAGACTGGGGCTGGAAGAGCAGCGTTTCTTTTGTGGTTGTTGCCAGCCGTCCTTTGTGTGTGTTAATAACTACCTTTCCCCAGCATAATAAGTCTGTTAAGCCTCAGACAAAAAGGACAACCGTGAAAGAAGCGAAGCCACGGTATACATTAGCTGCTGATCTTTTTTGTGTAGGTACACATTAGCTTTGGGTTTCTTAAGAGAATGAAGTGAGCGAGGAAGGTCTGCTCTGCTGTGCTTTTATGAATGATGATACGTTTCGGCTGCAAATGGTGTCTTGTCTGCATTGCTGACAGAAGCTGGTGCTCCTTTTCTTCATGCGGATGCTCTTCCTGCAAAGAATTGCTCAGCTGCAGAGACAGCCAGCGCACAGACTCGGTGTCAGACTTAATTTCACCCTCACTGAGACTGTGGGGGGATGAAGCTGTACTTTATTGTAGTCTTGAAGCTGTACTTTATTGTAGTCTTGAAGCTGTTCTAAAAGTTGTTCCAGGAAGCAGGTGTGGAGACAGGTAGCCCAGACCTGGATTACCATCATTGGGAAAAGAAAAAGGGAGAAGAAACTTAGTCTAGACTGTGGGTCCCAACTCAAAATAGGGTTCCTTGCGTTCAGTGTTGAAATGTGGCAACTGTAAAAGATTTCTGAATGCTATCCATTTACATAAATCTGTTAGCAACAATGTATAGTGTTTACACTGGACTCTGCAGACAATGTATCAGCTGTACTCCACAAAAAGGAAAATCAGCTTATAGCAAGCATTGCAAATGCTGGTTTATTAACAGCAAGTGTTTGATTTTTAAACACAGTTTATACACTTGGGGTCACATAAAAATTTCTCAGGAGGACATGCATGGAAAAGGTTTGAGAGCCGTGGTCTAGAGCCAAGAAAGTTAAGGCTGCCCTCTACTGATCTTTATTCCCCTTAAATGTGTCTTATTATAGAGTTGAAGGAACCTACAGGTCTCAAATTCAACCCAGGAATAGGAGTCATATACATAGCTCTCTTGTAGACATCTAAGTCAGCCCATTGGAATGGCCTTCTAAAAGTCCTCCAGTCATTCCTTTTGACTCAGCAGATTAATTACTTATAGACAAATGTTTTCATTGATTTGATAGTCCTGTCTGTATTACGTAATTATGCTCTGTGGTATTCTACTTGGGTGGATTTAGAGACAAAGTATGAGCAACCGGGGTGAGTGTGAGCAGGTGTGTGTGTGTGTGTGTGTAAGGAGTCTATGAAACATGTGCCTCATCCTCCCTTATATCTTATTTTCTCTGTAATATCAGCAGAGGAACATTTTGCCATTCCTTCTCCTATAACCATATCGGGAATGTTTCTATCCCTGCAGAGGAGAAGTATAGTTAAAAAAAGAAAAGAAAGCTTTGTAAGATGGAAGATTGTTGGATAAGAGAATGATCATATTCTTGATAGATAGACTTGTTTGGTGGGGGACAAGGGACAGGACCTTCTCAGTGGTGGCCCCTCAACTGGGGAACTCCCTTCCCAGCAAAATCAGGTCAACCCACTCCCTCCTGACCTCCAGGAAGCAAGTAAAAACTTGGGTCTGGGACAAAGCCTTCAGCCAATAGTGCTGTAATAAGTGAAGTAGAATTATGTGCAATAATGACAGGGATGTCTTTTGCCTATGACATCAGATCACGTGATTTCAAAATGTGTTTTTAATGTTTATTATATTGCTTTTAATTTTTGTTTTAATGTATATGTCTAATTTCTATTGTCTGTTGATGGCATCGAATTACATACATGTTTTATGTAATGATGATGTTGCTGCTTATTGTTTGCGTTTTCGGTTTTATTCTGCTGTAATTTGCTGTTTGGGCTTGGCCTCATGTAAGCTGCCCCGAGTCCCCATTGGGGAGATGGTGGTGGGGTATAAATAAAGATTATTATTATTATTATTATTATTATTATTATTATTATTATTATTATTGCCAATTGTAAAGTCGTTCTGAGACCATTTTGGGATTGAGAAGGGTGGGATATAAATATAGTAAATAAATACATACATACATACATACATAGACTTAAATTATGGAAGCCATGGCTACCTTGAGTCTCTAAGACCCAAGCAAAGCTGTTGATAGTAGGGGGACTTGCAACTCTCTCATTCATAGGGTCGCCATAAGTTAGACTTTACTTGAAGGCAGTTCACAACACAAAAGTGCAACAGGATACCCTACCATTTGAAGAGAACCGTGTTCAACATTGCCAAATGTCACTCCTGCAACTTCTTGGTTTCTCTACTCTCATAGGTTCTTCTTGGGATATGCCAACTCCTTTTAACTGGGATTAAATATAAAATGTCACAAACAAATTCTGGTTTTAGCCAACAAGCAGATAACTACAGAGGTGAAGTAATGTGCTGATGTTCTACCCATTCACTCAGCAAGAAACAAGCAAGGTTGCTGCACCCAGAATTTTAGCCAAGGTCACTAAGCATAATGCTAAATTGCCATTTCCTCACTTGGTACTTAAAGATAGGCAGAAGGAGGAAAATCTTACTTTTTAACTTGGATACTCTGTGAGTATTGGGTTGCAGCTGTGTTTTACTGGGCAAATAGCTTTTAAATTGTAATGTATTAATACTTACGGTATTTTAAATTGTATTAAATTATAATTGTTTGTTGTTATTGTTGTTTATCATATATTGCTTATATTTTTGTATTATTGCTTATTGTAAGCCGCTCCGAGTTCCTTCAATGAGAGGGGCCAGGGTATAAATAAACATTATTATTATTATTATTATTATTATTATTATTAGTAGTAGTAGTAGTAGTAGTATGATTCAAGGGACATGCCAACTGTCCGAATGCCTATTAATTTTTAATTTTGTGTTTAATGCTGGTTGTCTCATGTTGTAACTGTAGAAAAAATATAATGCTTTGGCTTGTCTTGTAACTTTCTTCTTTAGTGCCCAAATTTGGTGCCTTGTGTCTTTTAATTGATATAAACAGTATCGTAGAAAGTTGTGTCTATGAAGGGATGATCTTCTGGGTAGTCAAAAATAAAAGCATGTAAATGTAAATAGTATTGACTTGGAATCAGATGTAGAACCACATGTGGAAACATATGTGGAAGGAAGTTTGTGGAAAGGGTTTTTTCCTGCCTTCATCTTGCAGCCCTTGCACCTTCCCAAAAGTACAGTAGGAAGTTGGGATGAGAGAATAGAATAACTTTATTGTCATTGTGCATCATATAACAAAATTAAATGACATCCCCAATCACATTATATACATAGAATTACAAAACGAAACACCCATTCTTCCACATTCTAATCACTATTGCACAACCACTTGAGAAAGAGTAAATTAATCATTCCTTGGAGAGGAGAAAATGAGTTTGAGCAGAATTCAACCCAGCTGAAGCACCTTACCATTTCCCCAAATGCCACCTTCTCCCCAAAACCCAATTTTCTTACTATTCTAGGAACAAGGTGGGCAAGCAGTGAACAGTGAGCTTCCTTTCCCCCATCTTTCCTCAGTTCTCAGACTCCAAGGCCCGTCGTCCTTGCCATGTAAATTAGGTCACAATAGGAAGTAGTGTTGCCTGGCTGTGTCTGTAATGGAGTGTCTACAGAGCTCTCTACAATTTGTGGCATTTTCAATTTTATTTCTTTGCAGTAGTTCCATAAAAAGAAAAGGCATGGTTTGATTGGGAATGGATGAAACTTCCTTGTAACTGGTGGACAATTGATCAAATCAGCAAGGAACACCTTGTGGAAGAGAGCCATACTGTGCATTTTGATGGTATGGCAAGAATAGTTTGGAAAGGATCTCTACACCATCTATAACTGATTTCAAGTGCATGGCAGGGAACTATGTGGGAGACGTAAACTGATGAAAGTGCAGCATGAATGAGCCCTTATGACAGCAAACTTATCTTTATGGTCCACAAAAAAGCCATGAAATGATTGGTTGCCCAGTCGTACAATGAGTACATGATGATACCACCACGTCCAAATAGAGAAAGATATTTGCTGCTGAAAAACCTTTATGTGGAATTAATACATGAAGCTAGGAGGCCCCGGTGGTGCAGTGGGTTAAACCCTTGTACTTGCAGGACTGAAGACTAACAGGTCACGGGTTCGAATCTGGGGAGACAGCGGATGAGTTCCCTCTGTCAGCTCCAGCTCCCCATGTGGGGACATGAGAGAAGCCTCCCACAAGGATGGTAAAACATCAAAACATCCGGGTATCCCCTGGGCAACATCCTTGCAGACGGCCAATTCTCTCACACCAGAAGTGACTTGCAATTTCTCAAGTCGCTCCTGACACACACAAAAAAAGAGAGCAGAAATCTGATTTTTGTGCTAGTTCTGTTTGTGCAAATACACTAACTATGATAATCATCTTCTGTTTCCAGGGTTACTTCCACAGCTCATTGGTGTGGCTCCAGAAAAGGCGATAAAGCTTACAGTAAGTATAGTGGAGCTGATGTAATTCAGCCCTCTTTCACTGCTTACAGTGCAATATAATAGTGTCTACTCAGAAGTAAATATCTGAATTTATTAATATAGGATTCTTTTGTTTAAAAATAAAATTATACCCACAAAACCCTCTCACAGTTGTTTTCAGGGGATCCTTCTGCTGCTAAAATTTCTGCTCTCTGGTTTTGTTTTGTTTTCCCCCTACTTCTTTTCGATCCCCTGAATATGTTTAGATTACATTCTGTATGTGAAACCTGGAAAGTGGAATTATTGCATTAATCTTCTGCTTCTATATTAGGTGAATGACTTTGTGAGAGACAAGTTCACACAGAGAGATGGCTCCATTGCTCTGGCTGCGGAGATCCTTGCAGGAGGCTGTGTGAGTACTTCTGTTGTGGGAAGGAGAGAGAGCCTTTTCTCTGCAGATCAGTAGCAGGAGGATGACAGTCGATGTGGGAAGAGCTACCTGCCGTTTCAAGGCACGAAAGCCATTCACGCCTTTCTATTGATATGACACAGAGTGGGTTACAGCACAGCAGATCATTCCTTGACATTGCTGCTGTCATCAACACACATCTCTTGTTTAGTATTTTGATTGTTTCTTCAGAGCAGCTCTGGCTGTAAACATCGTCTGGCTAGAGCTGCTCTCTAGAAAATCGCAAGAAGCTGCGAAGGATAGGGTGGGGTGGACCCTTCTGTCTTGAAGCACATCTTTTGCCCCCATAAAGGTTGCTTTTGTTGACAAGTTGAAGAACCGAATTACCTCCATGTTGGAAAACAAATACATCTTCTTAGAAAGAATTTATATTCTTTCAGCTTTTACTACCAAGACGCAGGTATAATAATAACACAGCCCAACAACACAGCCTGCTCATGGACTTATTTGGGATGCTGATTCGGAAAATTGCATTGGATAGACCACATCAGCTCCAGTTTCTTAGATATGGTGTGTCAAAAGATTGGGAAGTTTATATAATAAATCTGTGCTTTTGGTGTGGAATAAGTATATTTCCACATGGAACACTTTCCTTTTAATTTTTAATATGTTTCTTTCATGCTTAGAAATATTAATTTAAACAGTACATTAAAATAACCGGATTTTTGTGGGCAAGCAGAGTGGTATTTGGCATGTGTTGTGTATCACAAAAACTAAAATTTATAAGTGGGAAATGGTGCCATTTTGGTCAGATATACCCAGAAACAGGTCTAACATTTGAGGTACCAAAATGTGTGTTGGCCAGTGCAGAAGTAGTAGTAGTAATAATAATAATAATACAGTTTGTTTATATTCAGCTTTATCTCCCTGGAGGGACTCACAGCGGATTACGGAACACATATAAAGCAAATGTTCAATGCCATTTTACACAAACAACAACATACAATACACAGATAAGGTAAAGCCCTTCCCCTTTTCCATCTCTGGTGTCTGGAGGAGCTGCTCAAATTCCAACCATAGGGAGGTGCTCTTGTTCCATTTTCCATGCTGAAGGAGCCTGTTGTCCATAGACATCTCCAATCTTTTTGCTGGCATGTCTGCATGAGGCGCCCTTTTACCTTCCCACTCAGGCGGTACCTATTGGTCTACTCACGTTGCATGCTTTCAAACTGCTACATAGGCGGAACCTAGGACTGACAGTCGGGAGCTCCCCCTGACTTGTAGCTTTGAACTGTTGTGCATAGCCTTTTTGGCCCATGTGATGCGCAAATGCATGAATACCAACAAGCAAGCTTTCAGGCTATCCTTAAAAGAATAAAGTGAGCTATGTGAGGACCACTAGGGAATAAACAGGAGACACTTTATTTATGGTAAAAACGTGGTGGGAAATTATGGAGTGCTGTGGGGGCTCCTGGCATAAACACAGATCAGGTGCCAGCCAGGTTGAACACTTTTAAGACCTCCTAATTTTTATGCTTATTTCTGTCCAAAGGAAATTGGTGGCAGCTAAAAGTGTTTGACTTTGATTAGATGGTTCACTTGGTTTTTAAATTTTAGGTGATCAGTATATTCCTGATTGCCATTGCAACATTTTGAAATGGAACTTGGATTACACCAGATACTTGTGTCTTTTAATTTGAGGCACCACTCTACCTTAGCTTGCTGCTTTCAGATATTTAGTGGAAGACAGTCTTGTGATGCTGCCAAGCTCATATGTTGTGTATCTTTTTATATTTCGTAACCTTTAATAGAAACAAAAGTAGATTTTGGGGAAAAACGTTATTGTACATACATTTCAGAATGCTATTGCAGTTATGGAGGGGCTCTGGGTTCGAAATTTTGGGAAAGGGATGACCTTTGAGATCATAGCCTTTTGGAAAACAAGAATCTCCAAAGCCTTTTGGAAGCATGACTTTTTGGAGATTATTTGGCATTCACTACCATTTGGAATAATCATAACATTTTTGTAAAGTATGATCTTCCTGAGAAGAGCTAAAAACTTGTTTTAGTAAATCTTCTCTTCAGTGGTACTTGTATTTATGCAAGGCAAATTAGGTTTCTCAGTTGTTAGACTGATAAACTTGGTTATCTCTTTGAACTCCTAGGGACAAAGTTCATGCCAATGCACAAAAGTATAGCAGATCTTCAGAGGTGTTATTTGCCCAAAAACATTTACTCTCCCTTAAGTATATATATCATGCTCTTAAGAGACAAAAATAAATAGTCTTCATTAAAAGTAACATAGTTGGTTTACTTACAAAATTCATGTATTCAGCATACAGGTACATTGCTTACCAGTTGAAAGTTTAAACAGTAAGTTCTCTAAGGAATTCTGTTGCAGTCTCTTCTCTGTCTTATGTCTAATGTGTAATGAACACTGACTATACAAAACACAACACTAACTTTTAAAAATGGAGTCTCAGTCTGAATAGTCCCAGATCTGATCACATGGTCTCCCACAACCTCAGACAGTATAGAGGTGAGGGAAAAACTGCATACACATATACAATATAGTAAGCAATATTAATTATATACATAATAAATAACTAGTATAGGAGGCTTGCAGAAGGTTGCTATTTCCAACACAAAAAAGTGAAATTTCCAAGGTTTTTAGGGAAGATGCCTTTGGCTTTTCTGCTCATCACAATGGACAATGTTGTACTTGGTGGTATTGTCCTTTTCAAACTCCTTTGAAATGGATAGGAGCCTTCTCAGGTTCTTAACTCCAAAATCCTAATAACTTCCACTTGAGTAGCTGGGGCAAAAATCACTTCAGCTTGTCACCTAAACCTTGGGCAATAAAAGCTGTTGACCTCTACAAATTTCAAATTCAATGAGACAGCCCTAGAGTGACACTACTTTTAGTTGTCTCTGATTAGGAGTGGCAGCACAGTAGATTATCCTGTCAGCATGCAAATCTACATTTTGGAAAGGTAACAAACAAGTGAGTTATAGCCATACCTTAGAGAGACCTAATCCTCCCCCCCCCCTTGAAGGCCCATTAAAAGCAGTTACAGTCAAGTGTAAAAACCCCTTCAGTTCAGCAAATAAATGGAATACAAAAGCCTGACATAAGCGCTAACTTGCTCCCAATGATAACTTTGCTCTAAACTACTGGGATCTGGTGTGGATTCATGAGGAAGTGCTTTGCCGTCTATAGCAGGATAATTCTTATGAAAATGTATGCACATTTTAAATTAGATTGGGTTTTTAAAAAAAATAAAAATAAAAATTGCCTAAGGATGTTTCCAGGTATGCATTCATTAAGATATTTGCCCCCTGCTGTGACATGTGTTCAGTCGAGAACATTAGCAATTTCTGTTTTGGAAATGAAATCGGATAATCAAGGTTGCTAACTTAATATCATTTTGTACCAAAATATGTTTCACACTTAGCAAACCCCGCATTAAACATCCTCTTCATCTCTTTACCTCGAGGTACTTCAGACTGGAGTACTTACTGCCACAGAATAATGTTTGGACTAAAGACAAAAGACTTAAGGCTTTTTCATAGGCCAAATTCCATGCCCTTCATACACAGTAGCAAAGTAACCAGGACAGAAAGCCTTAGCTAGAATTATTTTCAGAATACTTTTCAGAATTCTGGCTTATTGTTTACGAGCAAAAGTGTGGGTACATGCTGCCCAGGCACTTCTCAATGGCTTAGGTCAGGGGTCTCCAAAATAAGGCCCGTGATACGGCTCTCCAAGGTCATTTACCCGGCCCTCGCTCAGTGTCATCCTAAGTCTAAAATTAATTGAAAGCAAACAACAACAACAACAACCCTATCTTATCAGCCAAAAGCAGGTCCACACTTCCCACTGAAATACTAATAAGTTTTTATTTGTTAAAATTGTTCTTCATTTTAATTATTGTATTGTTTTAAAGTGTTTTTGCACTACAAATAAGATATGTTCAGTGTGCATAGCAATTCATTCATGTTTTTTTCGAATTATAATCCGGCTCTCCAACAGTTTGAGGGACTGTGACCTGGCCTTCTCTTTCAAAAGTTTGAGGACCTCTGGCTTAGGCAGACAAGAACTTACTAAGGCACTTACTAAGGCACTTACTAAGGAACTTACTAATGTTTAGTATTATATCTCAACCTAGGCCACATCTACATTGACCATTTAATGCAGTTTCAAACTGGTATTGAAGAAAGTGATTCCACTATATAGATGATTACATAGGAAATCCTGCAGTCAGTTTGAGGTCTGGATGGTGATAAACCACAGAGCTTTTGTGGGTGTTTCTTGTCTGGCCACAACAGTTTGAAGCTGGTTTCAACTGTATTAAATGGTCAATGTAGATGGAAACTTAGACTCCTGGCTTTTCCTTTCTCTAGAACCAGTGGTCCTCAAGAACTAAAATATGGTTTGCATCCTCACCATTACTACACTGTTGCAACAAGAGCGACTGATCTCGCAAAACCCACTTAAAGTGCTGAGGCTTATTAAATATGGTTTTCAGTGAGTGGGCAGATGGCGACTACTGCATGGCATATGTTCTGTATCAGAAAATAGAGCTGATGTGGTCTAGCCAATGCAATTTTCTGAATCAGCTCCCCAAATAACCAAACCGAATCTCAAGTTGACCAAAACTGATCCATAATGTTGGAAAATGGTCCCTGTCAAAGTGGTCCCTGGTCAAGTGCTCCCTGGTTAAAAAAAATGGGAACCACTGCTCTAAAAGTAAATAGTAAATGCACTCTGAACAAACTGCCAAAGAAACCCTGTGATGGGATTCTCCCCATAAGATGGAAATGACTTGAAGGCACATGATAACAGATTAGAATTTTTGGTTTTTTGAATCCTAGTTTGTTAGACAAGAGATGAACCAAGGTTTGGGTTCAAACGTAAACTAGTAAGTTCCTTATTAGTTTATTTACAATTGATTAACCAGCATGCTGAAGCATAAGTTTTCTTTATGTTTTGTGTTTATGCAGTTCTAAATGTACATACAGACATAGCCTGTGCAAACCACCTTCTGTAGATGAGTGGACGTTTGCTTTGCAGTGGAGGCTCCTTCTTTGAAGGCTTTTAAGCAGAGGCTGGATGGCCATTTGTTGGGGATGCTTTGAATGTGAATTTCTGCTTCTTGGCAGGAGTTGGACTGGATGGCCCACGAAGTCTCTTCCAACTCTGTGATTCTAATGAAGCACTCATAGCTGCTGTATGGTGTTGAATTTGGATGGGACCTTGTAAATCAACCTTTATCAAGTGTGTGGTTCCTGAATGGGCTGGACTACAATATCCACCAACTCAAGCCCATATGGGTGGTTAGATGATGGGGGTTGTAGTCCAAGTCCTCTGGAAGACACTAGGCTGAGGAAAGTTGCTCTACGAGTATTTGAATTGCTTGGGAAATACTGCAACGATGCACTGGTGCAACAGCAGGCATTATTGGTTCTGGATACCTTTGAGCTGGGCAGTGCTGTAGAAGCTGTGGCACATTCACAAGGCCAAATGTTTAAAGGGAGATTTATTTATTCACTTCATTTCTACCCTGCCTTTCTATGGCAAAAAATCAGTGCTGCACAGGTAAACAATAAAACACATCTCATCAAAATATAAAATAATCTAAACATATAAACAATTAAAACACTTATCAATCAATCAAACTGATTAAAAACCATATAACATGCTGAGTCATGATCTCATATCCATAATCAAGGTAGTGCATTTTGAATTGTAAAGTCAATTGCAAGAATTAACAAGAAAAGTCTGCCATTTCTTGCAATCCCAGCCTTACAAACAGCTTGATTCTGTCCTTAAATGTCCTTTCCATTAAAAAAAATGGTTTCCCTTGTTGATTCTCCAAAATCACACCAAAAGTATTTAATGTATGTTTATATGAGAGTGTCAGCATATAAACAGCTAGAGCTCTGCTGACTGAAATGCAGTATAAAAAGAGTCACAAGGTATTCCAAGATCAAGCCTGTGAAAGGGTGTTTTCAGCACAGGGAAAAGTTTCTGATCCCGGACGTAGTCTGTTGTTGTGAGGGAGAGGAAGTGGAGCCGGGTCTGGGAGCAGCAGGCGTCTCCCCCTTCCCCTTTATGGCTTGTGCCTCACGGGGGAAATTGGAAAGGGCAAGAGGTCTCTTGTTGGAGGGTCACTTCTGCATTTCCGTCGGCCCCTGGCATGTCAAGAGGTGTCTGCGGTGGGATCTCAAACTGCATCCCTTCTCTCATAACCTTTGCTGTCAGCTTGAGGTTTTTCTTAGTTGTTCCTTGTGCGGATTTTATTTTACGTGACATTAAGGTTAAGTAGGGAGCTGGGATTGTTCCTTCCCCTGATCTGTATGAATAACCCCCATTCAGGACTGGATTTGTCATGTGTTACTTTAGAAGGTGTCTATCATTGTGAAGGAATAATTTTCCATGTGCAAATGGTGTGTATTTTCTGAACACCCCCTTCAAATGTGGTTGCTGTTTATATATTCTGACCTATTCTAATTGTGTGAATAGCCTCCAGTTGTCTCTGTGCCGTCCTTTCTCTTTCAGTATTCTCACTGCCCAGTTTGATCTAAAGTTTCCACAGTACTTCTAAATCAGAGAAAATACCCAAGTTGCTACAGTAGCATTTGTTATGATTGGTATTTATGGAGTGCCAGTTTTATTTAGTTATTGTATTTTTACCCAGTCTTTCTTCCCAAAAAGGGATTCAAGCACATTATAGAAGCTTGGCAGTATGGTTATCAGTTCAGAGAATGCAGCCCCACAGTCACAATTGTCTGTTATAAATTGAACTACTGCAAAACAATGGATAATTAATTAATAAATAATTTTCTATATTTATGTAATCATCTTTTGAATCAACATAACAAAAAAACCTCAGATATTCATTCCCAAAACACATTAAAATGGAATACTGGTGCCTAAACGAATATCAATTAAAGTGATTGTTTATTGAAATATTTAAAACCACAGTTCTTAAACTGAATATCACAATCAGTTCAAAAAGCCATGGATGACACAATTGGTTTCTAACAGATACAAGACATAGGATACAATTTATGTTCCCACAATACTAGGAGGCTGGGGAGGGGCATCACTAAAGGAGGGACTTGCAGGAGGTGGAGATCACCCTAGAGATGATCCAGTTTGTCGCTAGATGGGCCATTTGCAGGTGGCAGAACAACTATCAAAGCCTCTTGCAATTATAGTGTAATGATGTAAGTCTATATAACTGGTTCTCCATATCCACAGATTCTACATTCACGTATTCCACTATCCACAGCTTGAAAATATTCCAAAGCAAAACACTAGTAATTTTGTCATTTTATATAATGGGCATCATTCTGCAACACCAGTGTTCCCCAACCTTTCTGGGAGTTGAAGTCTAAAACAACTGGAGGACCAAAGGTTGGGAGCCCCATACTACACCATTGTCTATTATGGCACTTAAGTATCCACAGATTTTGGTATCCATGTGCAATCTAGGAACCAAACACTAATTGTTACCAAGGTTCAGTCTATCAAGGAGGGCAGCCTGTTGAGTGGCCTGTTTCTCAGATATTTAGGGCTTTAAATGTCAGCAACAACATTGTGAACTTTGCCCAATCTAAAAGGGTAGCCTATGTGGTTACTTCAGGACTAGTTGTATAATTTGTAGGGCAAAGGAAACCAAGTTTCCACAACTTCTCAAGCACTTGGAACTGTTGGCATAGATAGTCATGTGCAGCACGGAGTTACATGCAGAGTGCATGAAATCAGAGTCTAGAAAATCATGCTTTCTCCAGTATATGCAGTGAAACAGGGCAAATGTAGCTGGAGACATAGGGTCCCTCTCTCTGTTATTTATTTTGTTCTGTTAAGTCATTGGTTGTAACACAAATTTACACAGTATCTTACGAAAGAGACTATCTCCATACCACGGGGCTGTCATAGACAACAGCCTCAGTTGTGGCCTAGACAGAACCCTAAACATGACTTTGGATGTCATTGCTTAATTGTAGAAATCAAATTACATTGCATTTGACCCTCCACATTTGCAGTTTTGACTTTTGAGGATTTGATTATATGAAGATTTTATTGAAATATTATCTCTAGGAATATCTGGATCCTCCAGTGCAATTCTGTGGTCAACATCAGGTGGATGTTGACTACAGAGCTAAACTGGGTGACCTAGAGAGGTGTTTTCTCTGGTAAAAAGATAGCCGTTTTATAATTTGCAGTATTTCACTTGCACAGGTGCCCAATGTATCTAACCTGAGCAAATATGGAAATATAACTTTATGTTTATTAGGCTTTTGGCACAGTTTTATGAAGGTTCCTTTCCAGTAAAATGTAGCTCACCATTAAACCATGGTCTAAATAAGAGCAATCGAAGATGCATTTCCGACCTCACCCCAGAAACTCTGTCCTTTGAGAAGCTCACTCTTGTTAATGAATGCTCTGGAGCACTCCAGTCCTATTTCAAGAAAGGAACAGATAACCGTAGTTTACTTTGGTTTTCAATATTTTTTTTTTAAAAATGAATCTGTTTGTTTTTCTTTCTTTACTGGTTTGTTTTGCCAGCTCAGCAGGAGGTTTGATTTTTTAAAAAATATTAAAAACTAAACAAAGCTAAAAAAAAACCAAACCATTATGTATACATAGTTACCACTATGTAATTTCAAATCTTGTAGATTTGAAATTTCTTTTCCTCTATTAAGGTTTGAGGATTTTTTTTCATTTGTTTTGTTTTCTGGGCGATGTACAAGAATAATCAAAACAATTTAATAGAAGATCAAGACAGTAAAGTCAATTTTGTTTTCAAATGTGATGTGAAAAAATTATTTGGAGTATTATTTTGCAAAATCAATGCACTATCAATTATTTGTCTCAGAATAAACCATGGACTGACTATGTCCATGTGCCATTCAGATGCGTGAATACGTGTTTACTTTCATCCTTCTACAGAACAATAGGGGTATTTTTTGTTTTTGTTTCTTTGTGTCAGGAGAGACTTGAGAAACTGCAAGTCACTTCTGTTGTGAGAGAATTGGCCGTCTGCGAGGACGTTGCCCAGGGGATGCCCGGATGTTTTGATGTTTTACCATCCTTGTGGGAGGCTTCTTTCATGTCCCCACATGGGGAGCTGGAGCTGACAGAGGGAGCTCATCCGTGCTCTTCCCAGATTCAAACCCTTTGACCTGTTGGTCTTCAGTCCTGCCGGCACAAGGGTTTAACCCACTGTGCTACCTGGCACTCCTAGAAAAACGGTGAATTAATAGTGACAAAATTGTCAACTTAAATAACCTTTGTAGTGCTATGGTCATTCTGGACAATAGTTTCCCATTCCCTTTAGAGTCTGGGGCACTTCTGTAGCAGCCGCTGCCTTTCTCCATTGCAAGAGAAGCTGTTTGGGTGGATTTCTCCCTGTTGAGTTTCTATTACCCACAAGAAAAGGAACAGGGGCCTTTATACACTGCAGGTTATAGTGCTACCATTCCACTTTAGCTTCCATGGTTCCATCTTCATGCAGTCCTGGGATTTGTAGTTTAGGGAGGACTACTTAGAATTCTCAGATAGCTTTTTTTTGCCTCTGAATGAACTACAAACTCCCAAGACTCCAGAGAATGACAGCTAAAGTGGAACTATAGTGGTATAAATTGTGTAGTGTGAAACCTCTAGATCAGTTCAACTCATGTCATCTCAGGGCCCTTCCACACAGCCATATAACCCAGAATATCAAGGCAGAAAACCCCACAATATCTGCTTTGAACTGGGTTATCTGGAGTCCACGCTGTCATATATTCCAGCTCAAAGCAGATAACGCGGGATTTTATTCAGCTGTGTGGAAGGGGCCTCAAAAAAGGGCAGGTAAAACTAGGAGCACTGTGTCCTTTCCCTTCCCTTAGGAATTGTTTCTTTAATTTTTTAAAAATTGATATTCCACCTTTCTCTCAATATAGGAACCAGTATGGCTTATGGCAGAGGTTAAAACAAAACACAGCTAAAACCATTTGTAATATGCAATTTTAAAAATGTAAATAAACAACCCTATTGAAGGCACTAGCTTTAAAAATGTTTAATAAATATTTGAACTTTAGTTATAAAGATAAAAGTTTAGCAAACCTTCCTATGAGGAGACCCATTTGCTACAGGCTGTAAACACCCAATTCCTGTTTCCATAAACACTCGCAGGCATTTCTCCCCATCCTTGTTTTCTGTATCCTTTTCACAATCTTTTCTGACTGAAAAGGTGCTTCTCCCCATTTTGTGTGTGTGTGTGTGTGTGTGTGTGTGTGAGGAGCGACAAGTCGCTTCTGGTGTGAGATAATTGGCTGTCTGCAAGGACGTTGCCCAGAGGACACCCAGATGTTTTACCATCCTGTGGGAGTCTTCTCTCATGTCTCCGCATGTGAAGCTGGAGCTGACAAATGGGAGCTCGCCCCACTCCCCAGATTCAATCCTCCGACTTTTCAGTTAGCAGTTTTGCCAGCACAAGGGTTTAATCCATTGTATCACCAGGGGCTTCCTCCCCAATTGCTGTAGGTAGGGAATGACATGATGCAAAACACATTGCTGTTACCATACTTCTGGCAGTGAAAATCCATTTTCTTACAAACTAGAAAGGCCCAATCTCTTGGGGCATAGGATCAGGTCAGTTAATTGCAGTGATATTCAGTTTCCTTTTTCTGAGAGAATGTGAAAACAACCTGGGATTCAAGCTGTGTTTAAGCTGAAAAGTTCAATAACTTGGCTTTGTAAAAGGATTTAATGCATTTGTGCTGTCCAGCATCCATGCAAAAATCAGATTAAAGCTATATATTTGGTTATATCAAGCAACAAAATATTGGAGATTTGCTGAACTATTATGAGCATGAAGTATGTTGTTTGGACAAATTCTTGTGCTATGGTTTTCAATTCCATGTTGCTTCCAGATGGGTCTCATGGATGTCTGCAATATTGGTGTTATTTTGGGGGTAGCAATGCTCTGTAATAGAGCTGTAACAGATTAAAGAAGAGGATACAAAGCACAAGGATAAATGGACAATGTTTATAATGAAGGGAAGCAAGAGGCATTTCTTGTACAAAATATATCTGCAGAACCTTATTCATAGCTGTTGAGTTGGAGGGGTCCAATTTGCAGCTGTTGAGGGGTCCAATTTGCAGATGTTGCCAAATTATTCACCTTGAAGCTCACCCAGGGATTGATCCAAGATGGATGAAAGTGCATGAAAATTATCAAATATGGTTCAGTGAAAGCCACTGCAGGAGTTATTCAGACCAGAAATTCCTGACTTGCTGTATATACTTCACTTAATGGAGCTCAAACTGGTAGTGAGTGATCCTGGAAATACAACCTTGTTGCACTCCAGGAAATATTGGATTGCAGGGTCATTGAAAATATGCTGGAAATAATATATTAATAACCTCTTTTTCCTGAAACAACTTAGATATTCAGCTATGTGGATGTCTCATAGCATTTTCTTCCTTGAATGATCCATTAGTGGACATGGTATGAATGTGACCAGGTTATCTCTCATCCAAGGAGATCTCTGGTAGAGAAGCCCTGGACTACTTCTAGTGTTCAGGCAGGGAAAGTGGCGTTTCTAGTATGTTTAAATCCCTCTCAACCCTCTCTTCTGATTTCTGCATTCTTGTTTTTGTTGTTGTTATAATAATTGGTGCAATGTCCAATGTTCTATGTTATGTTGCTTATTTTTGGTTTTTTATAGTTACTGGTTTTAATCTATTATTATATGCTATTTTAGTTATGTGTTGTGTTTTATAGTTTGTGAGGGTTTGTATTTTGCCATTTACTTTTTTTGTGAATTGCTTTGAGTTCCCCCAGGGGTGGAAAAAAGCAGTATATAAATGAAACAAACACACAAACAAATTGCATCACACCACCATAGTGCTATTGCAGATACATTTAAAGTGGCCACCTATACTCAGAAGTAATACCTAGGACCAGTTTTACCAAGGTCTCCTATTTGGAGAGGCAACCCCTTTCCTCCTGGGCTTTGCCACTTTGACCCCAAAGTATGTGCCTGCCCTCTTCTTATTCTTTTGTAATAGATATTTACTAATATAGAGGAGTTGGTTAAAGAGAGAAATTGCTTATGTTGATGGTGCCACGCTCTAGTGCAGAGCTTTCCAGGTATTTCATGTTGGTGACACGCTTTTTAGACATTTCATGACACAGTCGTTCAGTTTTACTAGCAAACTGACGGTAATCTAAACTTGTATAAGAAGTATGGACACATATGTATTGTCAATGGCTTTCGTGGCAGGAGTCATTGGGTTGTTGTAAGTTTTTTGGGCTGTATGGCCATGTTCTAGAAGTATCCGCTTCTGATGTTTCACCTGCATCTATGGCAGGCATCCTCAGAGGTTGTGAGATCTCACAATTTAAGTATGTGTCCATAGGATTGTTGTGGGTTTTTCGGGCTGTATGGCCATGTTCTAGAAGTATTCTCTCCTAATGTTTCACCTGCATCTATGGCAGGCATCCTCAGAGGTTGTGAGGCCTCACAACCTCAGAGGTATGCTTGCCATAGTTGCAGGAAAAATGTCAGGAGAGAATGCTTCTAGAATATGGCCATACAGTCCGAAAAACCTACAACAACCCTATGGACACATACGTAAATTGTAATAACAAAATGTATGAGGAGCAATGTATCTTTACAAAACCTTATATATATATAATTTGTAAGATAACACATTTCCAGGATTTTTTTTTGTCATTTCTCGATACGTTCAGGTGACACAGTAACGCGCCATGACACACAGTTTGGAAAGCCCTGCTCTAATGTGTTTGAGAAATTGGAATATAAAAACGGAAAGCTTGGAATGACAAGGCTGATAATACTTTCAGTTGAAGTGGGAAAGGGCTAAACCTCATTCTGCTTAGCTTTAGCAGCACCTCTTTTACATTTGCATACCGGTTTAATTTCTGGTAAAAGCAGAGAAGTGCTTTATTAAAGCCGACGGTCAGGTCCCGCAATCTGTTCTGCAGTGACCTCTGTGCACTTTGCCAAATGTGAAGGGTAGTTCCCTGTAGCCTACCAAGGGAAAGTCTAAACATGTCACTTCCCAGTGCGTTTACATGCTTCTGGAGCAAAACTGTCATGTTAAATCTCCCTGTGAAATCTGAAATGCAGCTCGGTGAATGTCTTAGGTTAAAATGCTCAGCTTAGAGAGAGGAGCTCATGCAGCAACGTCCTGTGAGGGACGGGGCTTCTGCTCTGTTAATGAAATATAAAACAACTTGACAGCTGTTAAATTTGTGTCACATCCAGGCTGGAGAAATGGAGAATGTCTGTTTGTTTCTGTCTCATTCACTCCCTCCACCCACCTCCCACCCTTTTCGGTTTTAACTGTAACAGATGTGGTAATGGAGGTGCACCATTTATTCACTCTGAAACAATGAATTTCCACTTAAAATGGTAAAAAACGCGCTGGTATGAAAACCTAAGAGCCCTTCCAATTATTTAAGGTAGCAGCAGCCCATTTTCATTCAGTTCACCTTTTACTACCAAGCGGAATGTTTTAAAAGCTGATAATAGTTCTGCAGCATCACATTCTTCATTTTCTGCTTCTTCTGGTTAAGAGGTAAGAAAATTGGCCTGCCTCAACCAGCCTTCCTGAACCCATCCTGTCCAGTTACGTTGGGCCACACAAGTCCCATCATCCTCCACCTGGAGGAGAAACAATAGGCACCTATGACCATGCTGTTGATTTTAATACGTTGTAAGCCACTTTGGCCCCCCGGTGGGGCAGCTGATTAAACTGCTGAGCTGCTGAACTTGCTGATCGAAAGGTCAGTGGTTAGAATTCAGGGAGTGGGGTGAGCTCCTGCTGTTAGCCCCAGCTTCTGCCAACCTAGCAGTTCGAAAACATGCAAATGTGAGTAGATCAATAGGTACCGCTTCTATGGGAAGGTAACAGCGCTCCATGCAGGCATACCAGCCACATGACTTTGGAGGCATGTATGGACATGCCTCCAATCGAATCTTTGGATTCGAAATGGAGATGAGCACCACCCCCCAGAGTCGGACTCAACAAGACTTATTGTCAGGGAAAACCTTTATCTTTTTAAAGCCGCTTTGGGTCCCATGAGGGAGAAAAGCAGGATATGAATAAAGGTGATGATGATGATGATGATGGTGGTGGTGATTATCCTGGCCCGGGGAACTCTGGGCATTGTCATCCCAAAAAGTAATTTTTCCAAGCTTTGGTCTCATCAACATTGGGGTACTAATCCCTCAAGTGAGTGGCTTCCCATGGGTCCTGCAGTGATGAGCTTCTGGTCTAAAGTGCAGCCAGGGAACAACTTTCTGCTGTTTATTGACCCAGGTTTTGTCACAGGGATGTAATGGGATTGGCTGTCACCCTGGAAGGCTGCAGGCATTTGTGTATTCTCACCTTTGGAGTAGATTGTGCTTGCTAAGAAACTGATTACAAAATTGAAAACATCACTCTCACACACAGAGCAGTCTGTCTCTTCCTAGGCAGTCATAGTTCTGGCTGGAGTGACAGTTTGCTATGAGACAAGAGGGAACGTTGTGCATTTTGCATAAGATATCTGAAGGCTGGCACCATGAATGGACCTTGTTGAGTAGAGGGACACCCAGATGGTATTTGCAGCCTGCGCCCAAACCAGGGCCACCATCCACTGCATAATGCTCAGTGTGACAGCCTCCCTCATTGCTCTGTTTTCTAATACTACTCCATGGTCACCACAGGTTGATCATCCATTATCCAGAACCCCAAAATCCAAAATATTCCAATATTTCCACATAGGTGGCTGAAATAATTATATTTTTGCTTTCTAATGGTTCTTGTTTTTACAGATACTATTGTTGTTATATTAAATTTTAAATGCTGAATTGTTTTTATAATTGTTTTAATTGTATTTTGATATTTGTTATGGCATCAAATCGCTGCCGACTATGAACCGACTTGAGTCACCTCTGGCTGAGAAAGGCGGTATACAAATGTGGCAAATAAATAAATAAATAAACAAATAGGACAAACTTTGTTTCATGCACAAAACTACTAAATGTATTGGATAAAATTTTAGGCTGTGTATGTTTCTGCAAATACAAGTGCTCCATAATCCTAAACACAGGACACTTATGATCCAAACCATTTCAGATAAAGGATACTCAATCTGTACTAAAGATATTATTTAAATTACCTTCAGGGGATGTGCTTAATGTATATATGTGTATGAATATAAATGAATTGTGGATATGAATATACAAGAATTATGTGGGGATTTGGGCCCCATCTGGAATAAAGGAATTCAAAGATTTTTTAAAAATACATGAAATCCAAAACACTTTTGATTCCAAGCAATTCAGATAAGAGATACTCAACCTGTAGTACCTTTGCATACTAATCTGCCTTCCTGCCTGTCAATATTTGGATCATAGCTAATTGCATGTTTCTGATTTTATTTCTCCCTTTTTCTTCAGTGGCCAATGTGCTTTGCTGCGTAAGGCTGCAGACACATAGTCTATGCGATGGTAACATTCTCCTTGTCCGTCATAGCACTGAGTAGCCTCACTGAAAAATCTTGAAAAACCTTCTTAGTTAATCCCTAGTAATATAGCATAATATTGTTTTCAATACTCAGCAGTATGTTTTTTGATGATTGTCCAAGATTTTGTCAACTTTTTTATTATTTTCAGCACTGGATTTTGCATAGAAGAAAATGCTTCAAGTGGATGATCAAATCAGAACTTGGGAAAGTTGCTTTTATTGACTCCAACTTCCTGAATTCTCCTTTATTCTGGGAGTTGTAGTAAAACAAATCCTGATTTTCTCAAACTCTGACAACAATCAAGAACTGTCATTGTTACACTAGAGTTGTATATTCATGCTATGCCTCTTCTTGTATTTTCAATATTTATGCTTCCTAACTATGATGTGGATCTACATAATGTTATCTAGCCTAGCAAGTTGTTGACTCACACATAATAGAAGCTCATTTAGTTAGTTTTTTTGTGGAGAAAAGGATCTAAAGCGCTGTGCTGCAGAAAACTCCTGCAGATCGGAAGGTCAGCAGTTTGAGCCCAGGTTGGGGTGAGCACCCACTGTTAGCCCCAGCTCACCAGCCCACCTAGCAGGTTGAAAGCAGAAATGTCAGTAGATAAAATAGGTACCACTTCTAGCGTGGAGGTAATAAAGGTGCCCTTAAGGACATCCAGCGGGAAGGTAATGGCGCTCCATGCCGTCATGCCAGCCACATGACCTTGGAGGTGTCTATGGAGAACGCCAGCTCTTCGGCTTAGAAATGGAGATGAGCACCACACCCCAGAGTCAGACATGACTGGACTTAATGTCAGGGGACAACCTTTACCTTTATCAATTGGAGGAAAGCTCTTCGACATGGAAGATGGAGCGACAGCACCCCCCTGCCCCCCCCCCAGCCAGTCAAGCACAGCCCCCAAGATACTGGAAATAAGATGGGAAAAACTGCCTTTACCTCTGTTTGTATTGTGTGTTTTTGTTAATTGTACAATCAGCATTGAATGTTTGCCGTATGTGTGTTCTGTAAAGCTGCTCTCAGTCCCCTTTGGGGTGAGAAGGGCAGGGTATAAATACTATAAACAAACAAACAAACTAATGTCATGCTGTCTTTTCTGTGGTCTTCCAGGCAGGAGGTTCTCAGGTGATCTTCACAAATCCCCTTGAGATTGTCAAGATTCGGTTGCAGGTGGCTGGAGAGATCACCACAGGGCCCAGAGTCAGTGCCCTGACTGTGCTAAAGGACTTGGGGATTTTCGGTCTTTATAAGGTACATTCACTCTTTTTTTTAGCAGTCCTCGCAAATCACTTTTGTGCTAAATTTACCTGCAAAACGGTTGAAACAAAATGCAAAAAGGTTCATGTATGAGAGGAAGGGAGGAGTGGGAAGTGGGGAGGGAACTATTTCAAATCTGCAAACAATCTCTTCCTGCAGAGGAGCCCCACTGCTGAAAATGGAGAGAAACCCACATTTATATTAGTGGCAGTGGGATGTTCAAAAACACTCCTCCGTGCCTTCCATGAGCTTTTATCCCCATCCACGGGAGCCAAGTACTGCAGACCTGCTGGCTTCTGGCACGGATTCGCTTGGTAGGGATGGGAGGAGGGAGAGGGAGGAATAGAAAGTAAAAAAGTTTATTTTGCTTCCCTTTTGTCTTTGTTTTAGAGGCTCAAATTGTCTTAACATTTATTTTGTGCCTCCGCTATCTATTGTTACATTCGCAGCAGGCTGCTCTCTTTGTCTTAATACTACGATGACTGTGAACCAGTGGTAGAGTTTAGCAGGATTCGGATCTTTAAGAAGTTAAGTGATGGGATTTGTCAATAATGAATTCCATTTAAAAATAAAAATCAGCCAGACCCATACTGTATTGTGCTTTAGCAGAATGCCAGTCAACAGATTTTTCCCCTGCAGGTCTGCTTACTTCCATCATTAAAGATCAGAGGTAATGGAGCAGAAGCTATTACTTTTCTTAAAGTTGGAAGAGTGCTTCTTCTTCCGATATCTTTTGCCAGCACAAGGAACTGAGACGTAAATTCAACAGATAGAGACAGCTGTGTTTTTGTGAAGTAGCATTGTATTGTGTTAGATTGTGATGGCCTTGTGACGACACCTGGGTAGAGCTGCCTATGGAATGGCACCTTTCATTCAGAAATTAATACATTCAGAATCTCACAGCAGTAGCCTTTTCCTAAAGGCACATGTATATGCAAAGCAAATTTTCATTGCAGCTGCTTGTTCTGGAGAAGAAAAAGGTTGTGGTCACATTTTCCCATCAGTAAACCTCATATCTGTCTTATTATGTCATCACACTAGATAATGAATTCACTTTAAATCCGGTTTCTGCCTCCTGCAGAATTCTGGCGTTTGTAGTTTAGGAAGGAGCCTTTAACAGCCCCACTAAACTACAAAGATCAGAATTCTGCAGGAGGCGGAAACTAGATTTAAAGTGGATTGGCACAGGCTCCTTAAAATGCATCCTGAACCAATTGGAATTGTCTGGGTGGAATCAGAAAGAGCAGATTATGATGTTTCGGATTGCAGAGGGTCAGTATTATCCCCAAAGGGGTGTCGGCACAAAGTCCTCTGTATTGTACATTTCTTAGACCAGTAGTTCTCAACCTGTGGGTTCCTAGATTTGGCCTTCAACTCCCAGAAATCCTAACAACAGCTGGTAAAGTGGCTGGGATTTCTGGGAGTTGTAGGCCAAAACACCTGGAGGCCCACAGGTTGAGAAGCACTGTCTTAGATCAACCCCTACATACAAGATATGCCTGTGGATTTACGTATTCTCTAGAGCAGTGGTTCCCAACCTCTAGGTCCTCAGGTGTTTTGGCCTACAACTCCAATAATAATAATAATAATAATAATTATTATTATTATTATTATTATTATTATTATTTTTATACCCAGCCACCATCTCCCCAGTTACTGGAAAGAGGGCCAACTAAAATGCAAGAGCTTAGATAAGGTTAGGCCAATTATCTGGTGAACTGCCTAGTCAAAGGCACAGTGGAAAATTCAAGTTTTTAAGTCCTTGTGAAAAATGGATGAAGTGGGTGCCTGTCTGATCTCCCCAAGGAGAGTGTTCCAGACCCGGGGGGCCACCACCGAGAATACTCTCTCCCTCATCCCCACCAACCGCACTAGAGACGTCAGCGGAAGCGAGAGAAGAGCCAGTTTACTAGATGTTAGGATTTGTGGGAGTTGAAGGCCAAAACATCTGGGAACCCACAGGTGGAGAACCACTGCTCTAGGGCATGGGATTCTGTCTTGGGGCGAATCTCCCATTCAAAGGATGCCATAAACTGGAATGAAACCCATAAAGACTCTTGAGGATTCCATCTCATGCTGCATGCTGCAGATAATTCTGGCCTTGAGCTGGAGCTGCTACTTTCCCATCTTCTGATGGAGTCCAACAAGTATCTCTAAATGGAGATAGGGAATACTTTAGGCCTCTATCCATTTCACACAGAGATGCACACAAACTCTTTGCACCCCACTTCAGGTGTACCATTTACAGCCTTCTTGGGGACTCCACTTGCCCTTCTATTTGCTGTTGCTACTTACTTCTCCATCCATATGGATACATGGCCTCTTCTTGCTCTTGAACCTGGGAACTTGTGTTCTGTTTTCAATTGGTAATGCCCATTTCATCTCCATGGCACCTGTACAAAAAGGCACAGTGCTTTCAATTGTTCTTGTTGCATTTTTCCAGGCAAAGCAATCCTGTACAAGTTCCTGGGGAAAATGCCCGAGGCCAGGGAGATATTTAGATCCCCTTTCTGAGCTCTGTGCCCAGAAAGTCCCCGTATTCCCCCCAAGAAACCCACTGTGGAGAAGAGCCCTGGTGGCACAATGGGTTAAACCCTTGGTCCAGCAGGACTGCTGACCAAAAGGTCAGTGGTTGGAATCTGGGGAGCAGGGTGAGCTCCCATCTGTCAGCTCCAGCTTCTCATGCGAGGACATGAGAGAAGCCTCCCACAGGATGGTAAACATCTGGGTGCCCCCTGGACAATGCAATTCTCTCACACCAGAAGTGACTTGCAGTTTCTCAAGTCGCTCCTGACATGAAAAAAGTACTTTGCTTTTCTCCTCAGTATGGTGATTTTCTTGCCCTTTCTTTTCCTTTCTCCTGCGTTAGGGTGCCAAAGCGTGTTTCCTCCGAGACATTCCCTTTTCGGCCATCTATTTTCCTGTGTATGCTCACTGCAAACTGTTGCTTGCAGACGAAAATGGCCACGTGGGAGGATTTAATCTCCTGACAGCTGGTGCTATTGCAGGTAAGTTTACAGTGTAACTTTCCGGGGTCTTCTTCCTCCCCTCCCCAGCTTCTCCCTCCACCCCGCCTCCCCATTTCTGGGAGTAGTTGATATTCATCAGAGCTATGTTTAGGAAGTGACTATACTATTGTATCTAACTTAATCTAAATTTGATCACTTTTATCCTTGGTGGGAGGTGGTGTAATTTTGATGAGAGCTAATTACATTTGCATAATGTGGATAAACAGCTTAATACAGCTCAGCGACTTGTAGTCAAATGTGGTCTGTTGGCCTCAGTAGGGGGGTTGCAGTTGTTTCAGAGCTTTCTGCATCAAAGACTCCTGTTTAAATCTCAAGGAAACATACCGAGGAACGTGAAAATGTTCTGCCCTTTATTTTCACATACCTGTAGTTGGGAGGGAAAAAAACTCTTCGTCTGCCTATACGTATGTGTAGACTAGGGAAGCCTTTAGGTTAGAATTTTTAGGATATTAGAATGGAAGATTTTACTGTTGGGAAGCAAATCCATTGCCATTGGAAGAGTTAGTGATTTTCTTAAAAATAAAATAAAATTTGTGGCACAACCTGTCCTTCTCCAGACAAACAGAGATTGTGGGTCTGGATGGGATGACTCAGAGCAGGAGTGGTTGATTTTTGGCCATCCAGGTATTTTGAATTTTAGTTTCCAGGAGTCCTGGCAAAGTGACCAGTGGAAAGAAATTAGGAGAGTGATTGTGCCAAGTGGACAACTGGAAGTTTTTCTGCCTTCAAGAACCCCCTCAAAGTCCTTTGCCCCAAATGTTCTGTAGCACTTTTGAGCCTCTGTGAGATTATGTCCATTTCACCACATATGGCAGTGTTTCTCATCCTGGAGGTCAGGACCCCTTGGGGGAGAGCCAGAAGGGGGTCACCAAAGACCATAAGAAAACATATATTTCTGATGGTATTAGGAACCTGTTTGGTAGAGAAGGCTAAAGATCTTTCTGGATGTAGGTGAACTACAACTCCAAAACTCAAGGTCGATGCCCACCAAGCCCTTCCAGTATTTTCTCTTGGTCATTGGTGTTCTGTGTGCCAAGTTTGGTCCAATTCCATCATTGGTGGAGTTCAGAATGCTCTTTGATTATAGGTTAACTATAAATCCCAGCAACTACAGCTCCTAAATGACAAATCAACACCGCCCCCCAACCCCACCAGTATTCAAATTTGGGCGTATCGGGTATTTATGCCAAATTTGGTCCAGTAAATGAAAATACATCCTGCATACCAGATATTTACATTATAGTTCATAACAGTAGCAAAATGACAGTTATGAAGTAGCAATGAAAACAATTTTATGGTTGGTGGTCACCACAGCATGAGGAACTGTATTATGGGTTAGGGTTAGGAAGGTTGAGAAACACTGACATATGGGGTCATTTGGGCAGAGCCCCTGACTTTACTGAGATTTATATAGCACGTTTTCACAAACGAAAGGAACCATCCAGTCCTCCCAGTCCTGAAAGTCCCTATCTCTGTTGGCGTTCAAAACATCTAGAGGGCCAAAGGAAAAAAAATCCAGCTTTGACACATACATATGAGTCCCAATGGGTCCAATCACATGGCGCACCGCCGGTTTTGTCTGCATCCCGTAGTGCCTCTTGTGCAAAGAGTGTTCAGTCTGTTGATGTGTTTTGTTATTGTGTATTATGTTGTATTATTTTGGGCTTGGCCTCATGTTAGCCACCCCGAGTCCCCTTTGGGAAGATGGTAGCACAGTATAAATAAAGTGTATTATTATTATTATTATTATTATTATTATTATTATTTTATTTTCAAAGACAGGATCTTAACCATCTTCACTTGTAACTTTTTCTTGGTTTGTGTCAGAGGCATGGCTTTCCAGGTGTGATGGTACTCCCATTTGCATCATGTCAGGTGTACCAGGTCATGTTTTGGAGGCGGCATTTCTCTTTTGTAGAATTGCCCAGCAGTACACTTCCGTTGGCAGCCAGAGAAAGCCTTTCTCTTTGTGATAAGGTCACCCGAGTAAAGCCATTCATGTTTTCCACTTTCACATTGTTTTTTTTTCCCTTTAAAAATGTTTAAATGTCGGAATTGCACAGATGCTTTTCTGTTTCCCCATTGGGATGGAGGTTATGAACTTCCACAGTGGAACAGGATCTGCCAAAGTAAAAAAAAAAAAGACTGTGACTTTGGGCAGGACTTCTTAAGGTTACTTGACTTGTGATCTCTTTTTATACATGAGCTTTTTAATGGGAGGCAGGGAAACAGGCACACCCCCCAGAAGAGGTGGCATGGGGACAGGAGGCATATGCTGGTGAGAGCCGGCGTTGAAAAAGGACGGAAGGCAAAGAGACAGGTACACGCCAGGCACCTTCACCCTCCTTGTATTTTATTTTCTCCCTGCGTGTGAGGGGGGAGAATGGTAGGGCCTTGTGCTGTGCTGTCCTTCCGCCCACAAGTGGCACTGGGGGAGCAGATGGAGGAGGGAGATGGTGAGGCAATGGCCAGTCTCATTAGGTGAAGGAACTCTGAGACGGGTCTCTCGGGCTAGGTGGCCCCCTCGGCCCCTCTCTTCAGCGGGTGGGGAGGCGCTCCCAGAACATTGGACGGATGCCATGAGATCACTCATAGCACACTATTTGAATAGGTATGGAGGAAGAGAACTGTGAGTGTGATCTGTTTCATATCCAACCCTCCAAAGCAATAATAATAATAATAACAACAACAACAACAACAACAACAACTTTATTTTAATACCCCACCACCATCTCCCCAAAGGGATTCTGGGCGGCTTACATGGGAACCAAGCCCAAAATACAGCAAAATTTACCAGCCAAAATACAGTTAAAAACATAATAACATATAATATAACATAAACAATCTGATTAAAATAATTGTAAACAGCAAAATATAAAAACATCATAAAAGTGTATCAAACCAACCTCAACAATCAGTAACCAGGAATATGGTGGGCATAATCAGTTTAGAGAGGGCAGGGCGTAGGCTTGTGCAGGAAGGCCTCTCCAGCAGACCTAAGGTCCCATGCTGGTTCCTAGGGGAAGATGCAGTCACAAAGATAGGCAGGACCCGAACTTTTCAGGGCTTTATAGGTGATAACTTGCACTTTAAATTGGTTGTCCAAGAGAAAATAATTTCCCTCATTCAGTGTGATAAGGAGAAGAGAATTTATTTATTTATTTATTTCGAGTACTTCTACCCCGCCCTTCTCAACTCCCGAGGGGGGACTCAGGGTGGCTTACAAAAAGGCACAATTCGATGCCTACACAAAATACAAAATACACATACGTACAAAACAGCAGTTAAAACAATTATCACAGTTAAAACAGTCGGTATATCACACAATAAAACTAATCTCATGCTCAGCGTTCATCTTTCAGAGAAGCTTCTGTTTGAAGCTTCTCTTCTCCTTCCCTTCAGTTGCCCGATTTATTTTACTTTGAGGCAACATTTTTAGGCATTAGAAGCATGACAGATCCCCTATGGTTTATACTTTACCAGGGTAACTTGGCCTATGCTGATAGTTGAGTGGGTGGCAACACTTGGAGGCACATTTTGGCAACAACACAGCCTTGTCCTGTGGCCAGGAAGAAAATTTGGTCTATATGCCTTTGGGAAACAAGGTTTCCCAGATAGTACAGGCTGGCATCTTCTTCAAGAATCATGGTGTCAGTTGTCTGGCTCATTACAATGCAATTCACCTTTGCAGTTCTTGCACAGAGCAGAATTAACTTTTAACCCAAAAATCTACTTTCTAAGGAATTCTATATCTCCACCCCTCAAACACAGTCATTCATCCATTTTTTGGAGAGCAGGGGGATGAACTGCAATGTGTTCAGTTTTTTCCTGTTGCTGGACATGCTGGGAAAGCCATCTATAGGGAGGGTCTCTGCAGATGTCTGTAGAAGCATATCCAGCTATTGGAAGCAAGATGCACACCTGCTAATGTTTTCTCCCCGCAGCCCTGGAAATTGCAGTGTTTGGGTTGGTTGCATTGCTCATAAGGTAGGTCTGTTTTTTGAGGAGGAAAGATGGAGAGACGTAGATACATCTCCTGATGCAGGTCTTCCCTGTAAAGTTTTGTGTTCCAGAATCTAAACTATGTAGTTATAGTAGAATGCAGGACACTGTGGGAGAATCTTTAGGCAACACTTCTCAACCTGTGGGTTGGGACCCAGGGGTGTCAGAGAAGACACCAAATACCACCAGAAAACAGTATTTTCTGTTGGTCATGGGGGGTTCTGTGTGGGAAGTTTGGTCCAATTCTATCATTGGTGTAGTTCAGAATGCTCTTTCATTGTAGGTGAACTATCAATCCCAGCAACTACAACTCCCAAATGTCGAGGTCTATTTCCCCCAAATTCCACTAGTGGTCATATTTGGGCATATGGAGGATTCGTGCCAAGTTTGGTCCTGATCCATTATTGTTTGAGACCACAGTGCTCTCTGGATGTAGGTGAACTACAACTCCAAGACTCAAGGTCAATGCCCACTAAACCCTTCCAGTATTTTCTGTTAGTCATGGGAGTTCTGTGTGCCAAGTTTGGTTCAATTCTATCATTGGGGGAGTTCAGAATGTTCTGATTGTATAAATCCCAGCAACTACAACTCCCCAATGACAAACTCAATCCTCACCCCCCCCCCCCCCCCCAACCCTACCAGTATTCAAATTTGGGCATATCAGGTATTTGTGCCAAATTTGGTCCAGTGAATGAAAATATACCCTGTATATCAGATATTTAGATTACAATTCATAACAGTAGCAAAATGACAGTTATGAAGTAGCAACGAAAATAATTTGGTGGTTGGGTGTCACTACAACGTGAGGGACTGTATTAAGGGGTTGTGGCATTAGGAAGGTTGAAAAGCACTGCTTTAGAGCATTTCCAGATGAAATTCGAATTCTGGAACTATCCTGCCCTCAAACACAGGGGCACATAGGTTCTATATGTCATCTTCTCTTTGTAGCCGTCATGTATTTTCCCACCTCTTGTGTTTTTGTTTCCGGTGGGGAAAAAACTATGTTCAAGTGTAAAAGATGGAATAATGGCACAATATTCTTTCATTGGGAGCACTAGAAGCTAAATCCAATTTGTTAGTCCTTAACTACAGTAGACCTATGGAATGAATGGGGTTTACATAAGTAAATAAAGTACTGTTTCTATTGCTCTAATTCTAGCTGTTGAATTTAAGCTAACGTGGGAATAGTGTGACCATCCAGATGTTGGATGACCCCTCTTAACCTTCCTTACTGCTGCTCATGGTGAGAGTGCTGGTAATAGCAGTGTAGAAACCTCTGGAGTCCGGCACAATTTCCATTCCTGATTTAAGTCCACACACACCTTTAGTCAGAGCTCTTACCAGCACATTACTGTGTAGGAAAACATATTCTAGCATAACACAAGGAGGATAGCGATGTTGCTATCCTTTCAAGTGCACCGCTTTAGTGTTTGTCTGCAAGTGTATACATTTGCAGATGCACTCTTAGAGGAGTTACCACTGTTCCTGCCTCTCTCTGCTGCCTCATCTCAGCTGTACTGTCATTTCTCCTGAAAGGTGTGCCTGCTGCTTCCTTGGTGACCCCTGCCGATGTCATCAAGACAAGACTGCAAGTGGCTGCCCGTGCTGGTCAAACAACATACAATGGAGTTATTGACTGCTTTGGAAAGATCCTTAGAGAAGAAGGGGCATCTGCTTTCTGGAAGGGAGCTGGAGGTGAGCAAGGGATTGTATGTGTTGTGTATCTCGAGAAAGGACTGTCCTTTTTGTTTACATATCCAAAGTTGGCCGGGTATGGATTTTGTAATGCTGTTTATTAGAAGTATTTTTTGTTAGTCTATTCACCTAAAAGGTACAGGATCCATCATTTTCTTGGAAGTCCCACTGCCTCAGTCTCAGAGCATGGGACAGGCGCATGCACACACGTGCACACACCCCTTCCAAATATAAATTTTAAATTGCTTCCTTCCCTGTGGGATGGATGTGGCCTTCAGGGCTGTGTTGTTTGGTAGGCCCCATGCTGGCCTTTTTCTAGAGGATGCCATTTTGTCTGCCAATAAAATGCATTAAAGACTGAGTTCAATAGCAATAAAATGCAGGTTAACTACAGGTGGCGTGGCAACCCTCTAGACCACTGAAAGGGATTCCTAGAGTATTTCTGTGTTCAATGTATTGTCGAAGGCTTTCATGGCTGGAATCACTGGGTTGTGGACATGGACAATTTCAACAGAAAGGAAGAAACCAGGAAAACGAACAAAATTTGGCTACCAGTATTTTAAAAAACCTCTAAAATCATAACAGTAAATAAAGAACAACACTCAAAAACAGGGGAACAAAAAACAATCAGGGACAGCTAATCACCTCTCAACAAATGATTCCTCCAGGCAGTAAGAAGCCACACCATGAATCTGCTAGGCCATTAAATGCTAATCAAGTGGCCAATTGAAACTTTCACACCTACCTCATACAGCCAGGAGTTCTTTGTTCCACCCTGGACATTCCACAGATATATAAACCCCATTTTTCCTAGTTTTCAACAGACCTCACAACCTCTGATGATGCCTGCCATAGATGCAGGTGAAACAAAAGGAGAGAATGCTTCTGGAACATGGCCATACAGTCTGAAAAACTTACAACAACCCACTGTTTCTGTGGTGATGCTGTAGCCAACTTTCATTTTTTTCTTCCTCTGAAATAGTCTTTGTATCTATATACTGCCCTTTGGTGATTGTACCTGAGTCCTGTACATTTTTACTCAGTTTTGGGGCCCTAGTCCCAAAAGGGAGGAGGGTTTGACACACCACCAGTAATTTAAGTTGGACCATGAAGCATTTGTGGATCGTTTAGTCCAGATCTATCAAGCCTTTGAGACACAAACCCACACATATTTTCACTTGTATATATATCATAAAATAATGTAAGAGTAGCAGGCCAAGCTCTGGGGCCCTTTCTATTGCGGGTAACCTTTAGCAACTACTCAACTGTTGCAACATAACCACTGTACTCATTTTCTCCCAATAGCACGGGTGTTCAGATCCTCACCCCAGTTTGGTGTTACTCTGGTGACATATGAACTTCTGCAGCGTTGGCTCTATGTTGATTTTGGAGGCATGTAAGTACAATTCAGATTATCTTCTAAATCTTGGTCAAGGACCCAAACATGAACTTTCTTACTAAGGGAAGCGCCTGATGTATTTCTGTAAATTTGTGAAACTTGCTGTAGAAAGTGGAGTAGTGTAATATTCTGACCTTTTACATTCCTTACAATTCCATCTGCTGTATGTTGAGGTATTTATTTGCTGGCATTAAAGACTTAAGTTGTCCCAGTGTTTAAGCAAAAAAAAAACTCCCAAAGGCGTATCTTTAATGGCTAGGTAACAGTTCCCCAATTGCAACTGCTTGGATCTAATGGTTGCAATTGCCAGCAGCACTCTTCTAATGCTCCTATTGGGAGAAAAAGGTGACTTTGACCAGTTATCTCAGTTCCCATCAGCACATGGTTGCAGTGGATTCTCCTGGGTCTCCAGAGTGGATTTCCAGGGTGTTTATCTAGGGGGATCAAGTGGAAATTGTTTTCTACCTAGTTCCACCAAAAAAACTACTCCACTGGATCAAAGCCTTCCATGAATGCAAGGAACCCTTTTGTTTATAGTAGGCAAGGTCTTGATCCCAGCCTTTGGAAATGTAAAGGCCCGTGAAAGCATTTTTATTAGTGCATACATACAAAATTATTTTAAGCAATATTCCTTGTAGTTTTATCTCTCAATTACAATTAGAGGCTATTTAGGGACCATGAAAATCCCTCAATCTCTACTTACCATGAAACAGCTGCCCTGATTGATGGGTTAAAGGTCCCACTCCCCTTTACATAAGCAACAAACATCTTCAGAGTGAGATGTACACACATATGTACATCCAGTATTCTGGCCATGGTTCTTAAAGCAGGCCAGCAAGGAGGATGACTTCCACTCACAACAGATTATGTTCATTGTTGAATCTGAGGGTCATGAGCATCTCAATTAGCAACTGTATTAATGGGCAGAAATCCTTTGGGGGATGCTTAAAGGGGGAGCATCAGGTAGAGTTGGGTTTGTTGCTGTTCTCCACTGATACTGGCAATCTCTGATCTCTCTTCATTTTCTGATTGTCTCCCACTAGCAAACCCTCTGGCTCAGAACATCCACCTAAGACTCGAATCTCCGACCTTCCTCCTGTTAATCCTGACCACATAGGTGGCTATCGACTAGCTACGGCTACTTTTGCTGGGATAGAGAACAAGTTTGGCCTTTCTCTGCCAAAGTTTCGGGCAAGTGTCGCTCCAGCACAACCCAAAGCAACAGCTTGAATCCTAAGCTGATCTTCCAAACCAGATAACAATGGTGCAATGGACAGATAGTACTCTGCTCTTCCAGCCAGCTGCATGATGCTCTAGCTGAATGGAGAGTTGATGCTGAATCACTCCTTTCTATACAAAACACAGGTAATCATTTGCACATAGGAGACTGATTCACGCTTTACATTCTATGCATAGACCTCTCCTCCCATCCCAAAGGCATGAATTAGTAACCAAGGTTTGGCTTTGCACAGCTTGCACTCCATGTGACTGTACATATTGTACATCTTTGTACAGAGGCGTACATCATGGCGTTGAAATGCAACTACATTTGTAGAAAAAAAGATTGCAGTTCTAAAGAGTTTGAAATGTACAGACTGTTTTGAAAGTGTTTTATTAAAAATCATGTGACAATAAAATGTATTTAAAACCAATATACGGAAGCTGATTTTTCTTCATGTTGCTTGTTATGAAGCAATGCTGAGCCTATCTTCCACAGCTTTGCCAATCATGTATGGAAGAGCAGCTTTCTGCAAGTCCAGAGAGCCGTGTGGCCAGAGGCCAGCTGGGGGTAAGCCAAGATATGAAACAGCACTGCAGGCAAGCAAGAAGCAGCAATGCGTGTGCTTTCCATGTTATTAATTAGGACAAAGGGTATTGTTGAAGGCTTTCACAGCCAGAATCACTGGGGTGTTGTGTGGCTTTGAGGCTGTATGGCTGTGTTCTAGCAGCATTTTCTCCTGACATTTCACCTGCATTTGTGGCTGGCATCTTCAGAGGATCCTGAAAATGGCCATACAGCCCTGAAACCACGCAACACCCCAATTATAACAAACTTAAGTTGGATAATTGAGCACAACAAAGATTTTCAAATTCAAATCAGCCTGTGCCTGTAGATCAAGGGTCCTCAAACTAAGGCTCATGGGCTGGATGTGGCCCTCCAAGGTCATTTATCTGGCCCCTGCCCTAAACTTTAGATGTAGGTTTGCCCTAAGTCTGAAATTACTCGAAGGCAGACAGTAAGTCAACTAATTAAGTTGACTAATTCATCATCCAAAAGTAGGCCCACACTTCCCATTGAAACATGAATAAGTTTATGTTGGTGAAAATTGTTCTTCATTTTAAATATTGTTTTGTCTTTCATTGCTTTTTTTTTTTTGCATTGTAGATAAGATATGTGTAGTGTGTATAGGAATCAGTTCATTTTTCCCCCAAACTATAGTTCAGCCCCGCAACAGTATGAGGAACCATGAACCGCCCCTCAATTAAAAAGTTTGAAAACCCCTACTGTAGAACATAAAAAACGCCTCTGAATCACTCTTAAGGGAATGGGGAGGCCACACCATCTGATTCCTGGTGAGTAACCTGTACTTGGGACAAGACGAAATATGGAGAAACAGAATGGTTTCCAATCGCAAGGGCAACAGACAAGGCTGCATATTATCACTCTGTTTAACTTGCATGATGAACATATAGTTTATAAAGCAGGATTAGGCTCAGAGGAAAGAGAAGTGAAAATTGGAGCAGCAAGGATTTAAAATACGCAGATAACACCATGTTACTAGCGGGAAATAGGAAAACCTTGGAACAATTACTGTAGAAAGTCAAGGAGGAAACTGCAAATGCAGATAGACAGATAGATAGATAGATAGATAGATAGATAGATAGATAGATAGATAGATATGACAGCAGATTATATACATAACTTTACAATAGATGATGAAGAGACTGAAATAATTCAAGATATTATGCCCTGATAGGGTTACCATTACATCAACGTCAACTTGATGTGTTGGTTGCTAACAATGAATGGCTATGACACATAACTTTGAAAAGGTTTTATGTATAATCCATGGTGATAAGAAATTGCAAAGTATATTGCCCTATACCAGCACCCTTAGAAATGGTGTGCATTTTCTATATCAATGACAAGAACATGTTCTGTCTTTAACATCTGCATATGTACAGACTTTTGGTGAAGGGCTGCTTTGTGAACATATTTTTTCATATTTGGCAAAACAATTAAATAATTAGCTTTATTAAGCAAATGTAGTAATTTCTCCAGAAACCTAGAATTCAGACACCAATCCCACAATACACATTTTATTATATGCACGAAATACAAACTGCATTTTAAAAGTGATTCTATAAGTTTTCCTTTCTATTAAACTACGAGCAACGCCACCTTTCAAAAAAGGAGTCTTTGCAAAGACACTTGTGAGAAAAGGTCATGTACTGTTTATTTATAAAGAATTAGTACCATACTGCACAGATTTAACAAAAAAAAATGGAAGCAAGTGTTTTAGAAAGTTTCTGCTGCTTTAAAAAAGGGGGTTTACAGAGTGTGTATTCATATACATGACCCACCACTGTAGCCTGGAGCCTATTGTGTAATAATTAGGATAAAGGTTACTGTGAACAGATGCATGCACAAATCTAAGTTTTTCTATATCAGTTCCCCTCTTCTCTCAGCTGTTCATAGTCTATCAAATGCAATTGGGGAAGGATCCCATTCAGAAACTTATATAACTTAATTGTTTAGAAATTGTTATATGCTGCTGCAAGTTGGACAACCTAAGTAACTGTATATTATGTGGTTAGTGTTTCAATATACTCCTTGCCAAGTCAGAGTAAATAATAAATTACAATGATCGTATTAAGAATGTGATTTAGCTAGAGAAAGCAACTTTTGCAAGATCTGTCTCGGTGATCTTCATACATTTGCCAGAGCCACAGTTTTTTCCACATCTTCAAGTTCTGTTGCCAATTAATACATACTACTACTCTCAAGCCCTCTTCAACCCATTTCCAAATAACTGCTAGACCACATCTTAAAGACCTAAGAAGGAATTCGGGTTGCTGCTTCCTCTTCTGCATCCGCTCTGTTTGCATTAATCTCTGCCAATGTCCGACCAAACCGTGTCCATTCATCACTACGTGGAACAGCAATTTGCTGTGGACAAAAAATTAAGATGGGAGGCATTAATGAAAGCAGGGTTGCTTACCTGTAACGTGGTTTCTTTGGGTGCTCCTCTGTGGAATCTGCACATATGATATTGCTTGGGTGCAATCTATATCATATGTGTGGATTCCACAGATACCATAAAGTAGAAACATATTTCTTTCAGCTGAAAACTTAGTGTCTTAAAATCAAGGTGTGAAATGCAAGGGGACTATGCATATTATTATGTGAACTCTTGTGTGCACAAGCAAAACATAGAAAACCATAGGAAGCCATAAACAGCTCTTAAGAGGCTATACAAATGGAAAACCATCTGCAAGTGTGCATGATATCTCAATGCTTTTATTGAGCTAGATTAAGTTCATTAAAAAAGGGGAACTTCATTGTCCAGAATAGGTTGTAGTTCATTGGTGACAGAATCATAGAATTGGAAGAGACCTCATGGACCATCCAGTCCAATCCCCTGCCAAGAAGCAGGAAAATCACATTCAAAGCACCTCTGACAGATGGCCATCTAGACTCTGCTTAAAAACCTCCAAAGAAGAAGCCTCCACCACACCCTAAGGCAGAGAGTTCCACTGCTAAACAGCTCTCACAGTTAGGAAGTTCTTCCTAATGTTTAGGTGGAATCTCCTTTCCTGTAGTTTGAAGCCACTGTTCTGCGTCCTAGTCTCCAGGGCAGCCAAAAAACAAGCCTGCTCTCCCGTCCCTATGACTTCCCCTCCCATATTTATACATGGCCCTCATCATGTCTCCTCTCAGCCTTCTCTTCTGCATGTTAAACATGCCCAGCTCTTTAATCCGCTCCTCATAGGGCTTGTTTTCCAGACTCTTGATCATTTTAGTTGCTCTTCTCTGAACACATTCCAGCTTGTCATTCCAGCTTGATACATCTGATTGGTCTCAAATGGGAACAATATGTGACCACTAGTGGGATTCTGCAATTTCTTGTCTTCAGACTGTTTTGTAATATATTAATCCTGGATACAAGTCTTGCCTTGTTCATTTGTTGTTGCTGTTTACTGCAAAAGATGGATACTGTAGCTTGAGGAATGCTTGTTGTAATTCCACGAGTTTGGCATTCCTGTCTTGTGGGTCTTAGTTTTAGCTGTATATTATGGATTTGGTATTGTATTCAGAGTAGAAACTGAATGAATGTAAGTATGTGTAGTGGTCAGTGGGCTTGCAATACCAAGTGGTGCTCAGAAATCTGTTGTGCAGCTTTATGGCCATGCCAAGAAAGTGGGCCTGTTTAGCTACAGGCTGAGTCTGAAGGTAGAGTGAATTTTCTTGAAAGAGCGAGTCCTCTCAATAGGTTGAAAATTATGAAGATATCATCAATTTATTTCAAGTAGAGGTCTCTTGGTGCAAGAGTTAAGGAAGCGTTCTAGTTCAGCCATGAATATGTTTGAATATTGTGGTGTCATGCACATGCCCACAGCACTCCCGTTAACCTGCTAATATTATGCTATTACCAAAAGTAAAGTAGTTGTGTGTGAAGAGTGGCAATTGGTGGTTAGGACTTCTATACTCCTGTTTGGAATTATGCTTCTGATATCTTATAATCCATCTCTGAGTTAGATGTTGGTATACAGCAGGCATGGGCAAACTTCAGCCCTCCAGAAGTTTTGGACTTCAACTCCCACAATTTCTAACAGCCAGTAGACTGTTAGGAATTGGAGACCAAAACACTTGGAGGGCTGAAGTTTGCCCGTGCCTGCTATATAGGGATTCCATAATGGAATATTAACAGCTGGGATCCCTGATTATAAAGCCTGCTAATTTCTGTCATCTAACTTCTTCATCTGAGGCAGGGATGGACAGGAATGCTATCAAAATACTGAATGCACTTAAACAAATAAAATATTAAACATCAGGGTGCTAAATTACTTAACAATAGAATAATCTCAAGTTGTGTATGCACACTGAATAGACAAAGGGAAAACAAAGAGGAATTAAGTCCTTTTCACTCTTTGAACAAATCATTTAGGTTTTAATTTTGTTAAGACTCAGAAGAGAGTTACTTACCTCCCCAACATCGTAAATTACTATTTGTCCTTCTGAGTCTCCCACAGCAATCTCACGGCCTGAGTTTGTCCATCTTACACGATTAAGGGCAGGATTACCTTCCACAGTAATACTTGCTGTTGGCACCTGTAACCAGTTTCAAAAAACAGGACCCTTTTACAGCCTCAACAGGATTTATGCAATCTTCATTTTTATTCAAGTCTGCCAGCTGCCCCTTATGCTAATAAAAAATACAAGAGAGCAGACTTTGAAAGCTCTAAAATCTCCAAGACAGGATGGATGTTGGTAAGGACAGGAGGTTTCAGTTACTATGTTCTCCTTACTTTGGATAAAATCCCCCTGAATTTGAAGTACATTGAAAGTTTGACTTTATTAACATTCATTCTCGCCCCATCATCACTACATATACATAAACACACACAGCTTCCTAGATAGTATCGTAGATATTTTGCTCAACAGTATTAGCAAGCATACCTAATATGTGGTGCTTTAAAGCACCCAGCAAGAGGGCCATGTCTAGTTTTGTACAGTATGTAGCATTCTTTTTTATTATTATAAAAGGAACGCCAATGTGTTGGGATCAATGTGTTGATCCCTGTTGTAACAAGAAATATGTCAGCTCTCCATTAGGATAGTGTGCTGAGTTGCTTGCAAAGCATGCAGAACCTATTGTCACTCAGGAGGCAAATTACAGAAAGAAGATCGATGTAGGAGACTGACCTTATTCAATACTGAGGCAGACAAAGAAGACCTGGGGGATAATGTGTGCTACCATTTCTTTCTTTGGCATTTCAACATATTACGATGATGAGGCAGCTACACTCCCAGGTTGGTGCACTAGGCAAGAATTATTCACACATTGCTATTGCACTTTATCTCTGAGATAAATTGTGTGGGAAATCAAAAAACTTGAGACAAACTTTCAGGGTTTTGTTGTGTGTTTTTTTGGGGGGGGGGGGGTAAGCAGCACAAGTTCACTTCTTTTTGAGCATATATTTGAAGGTACTTAAATGACCTGTCAACTTCAGAAGACTGGACTGTGCCTTATTACCTCAGTATCATTGTTGAGATTCCACAAGTCAAGCCTTCCCATTCCATCCACACAGGCAAAAAGGGCAGGGTGCGTGGGGGACCACATCACATCATAGACATAGTCAGAGTTGTCTTCAAAGGAGTACAGAGGCTTATTGTTCTGAAAGAAGAAAAACCACTCAACACTGGAAGAACTCATGATTCTCAAAATAAAAGGTATATGATTAACACAACCCCTGCCCACACTATCAATAACCACTTAAACAAAGGACTTCATTTTAAGCACAGCAACTGAAAGACTTTGTATTGTTTCTTCTACACTAACGGGGAAGTGTTTCCCCCCACCAAGAAAACCCTGTGGCAAAACGTTATGCAAAGAGAAAACAACTTCCATTCTTTTCTATTTAGTCCTCAAGATTGTGGAGAAAATCCTGGGACTGTGCCTAGTGCACACTTCAAGTCACTTCTGACTTACGGTAGCCCCAGGACAAATCATGAGGTTTTCTTGGTAAGATTTGCTCAGAGTGAGGTTAAATAATAATAACAATAATAACAACAACATCACACAGTCCTAGACGAAGTGTTCGACTTGTGATTTTATTATACGAAATCCAGCAAATAGATCTCATTTGCTGTGACATACTGTGTTTTTGTGTCAGTAAAATAATAATAATAATAATAATAATAATAATAATAATAATCTTTATTTATAACCCACAATATCTTCCCAAGGGGACTCAGGGCAGCTTTTCAACAATATAAAACGCAATGGCAAACATTCAATGCCAGTGAAAAATATAACAAATCAGAAAAACAGCTTACATAAACATGACATAATACATTTAACATATTAAATCCATTAAAAACTCTTTTAAGAAGAGGCTGAGACAGCGAGTGTGTGTGACTTGCCCTCAACATTTGAACATTGGCCTCTAGAGTCATGGTCCTACATTCAAACAACTGGACCATGTTGGTTCTCTAGTGTACACTCCACACTAACGATTCCAAAATAAGAATAAGAAGTCAACATATTCACTAATTTAGATTGTATTAGTATATCTAGGACGTGATTGTAGATAAACATCTGAAGTTCCTGTTACCTTAGTTGTCCAAAGCTTTACGGTCCAATCAAAAGAAGAAGTAACAAAAAGATGGGAAAAGTCCACGGGTCCAACGGCTGCATGGCAATTGATCCCAGTGATTGGCCCTTGGTGACCCTCAAACATCTCACTGATTCCAGCTTTGCTGTTTGGAGGACACATACACACAGGTAATGGAGTTTACTTTGAAAGAAAAATATCCATATACAATTCTAGGCAAATGTTTTTTAAGTATATAGGAATAGAAACTTACTAACAGACATGTATTTGTTTCATTAAAAATCCTATGTGCAGAAGGGCTCAAGAAGTCGAGGCATAGTGGATCTGAATAAAGCATTGTGTGTCAGCAAAGAAAACTTGTGTATGAGAAAAAGATGCCATCACAGGATAAAAAAAATAGTGTTTAGGAAGTGCTATGCCATCTGATTAACAGCATTTTTTTTTCAAACCTGAGCTTAGTATTTGGATCACAAAGATTAACCCGTTATTGTCTCTTCCATAGATATGCACTGTTCCTAAGGCAATTTTCAGTCTGAAATCAAGGACACTATATCCCCAATAATATCAGTACTGATTAAATGGAAGAACCACCAATTTTAGTTAGTTTTAACCCAAGATGATATATACAGAGAGCAAGGGTTGATGTGTGTGTGATTTGGGACTAGGGCTTCAATTTCATTTAAGAAAGCAATTGATAAGATACAGCCAGACAATTTCAAAACAGATTGAACAGCAGGAGACATGCTGCCCAATTTAAGATTGGTGCGTGATGGTACTGTACAATTATCTGCAGAAGAGTGAGTTTGGGATGCTCTGTCACAATTCAAATGGCCAGAAGGAGGGTTAATCACCATTTTCCATGCTTACATTCAAAAGCCATTGATATCCCAGAAGAGACAAATATAGAAAGTAGTCAGAATTTTTTGGAAATTGAAGGAACACTCTTACTTTTATACTTTTCCTTTTAGAGAAGTACAGCTACCCATACAACCACCAGTGAGCAAATAGAGACTAACTATCGGAGTTGTTTTACAGAACCAGTTGAAGAGTAACTATCTGCTTTAAAAAAAAAATGGGACCCCAGTTTCTATTCACCTGCCGTGGCGACATGCTGTGTACACGGAGCCTTCCTCACTTCCCACAACAAAGTTGTTCACATCTCCAACGGGGAAAGACATACAAGTGACAGCTACAGCCTTGGATTGCTTATGAACTAGCTCCATGCTATCCTGGGGAAAGAGAGGCCACAGACACGTTTCTTTTCCAGATTGTCAATAAAGCTTTGCCAAAAATAAAGTAGGGTTGCTGATACCATTTTCATTTTCAAATCTTGCTTCATTGTCATTTTGAAGTTTAAACTCTATGTTACCATACAAATACAGGAATCATATGAAATCAGTGGTTTGTTTTCTAGGATATATGATCTATGCTTCCTACCTGTATTTCATAAAATCTCTCAATAAGACTATCTACACTATATATTCCTATCCTGCTCCTCCAAAGAATTCAGGACAGTGCGCAAGGATTTTATGCTCACAACTATCTCGTGAAACAGGTTAAGTGGAGAAGTAGTGACTTTCCAAAAGCACCTTGGGTGCACACTCAAGTATTCTCGATTCAAGTCTAACATTGTTTTATTACTCTGTCCTGACTCTCAAGATCCAGAAAAAATATTTCTAAATACATAGGATTTAGGTTATAAGACATTATTCACTGTCATAACATACAAAGTTATGAAGAAAAACATGGTAAAACTGTCATCTACTATGAAATTATTATTGTGCCTGAATGTTTCAGTCTGTATATATTAAAGATGACAGATGACATAACTACTATAGTGATAGGCAATTGGTATTTTACCTGTGGCTGTGAAAGCATATCCAGACTCCATGAACAGATTTTTCCATCAGTTGAGATGCTGATAAGGTTATGGGCATTCTGTGTCCCCACCACATTCACACAGTACACAGGATGCTAAAGCAATGTAACAGATAATAATATTTCTCAGAATACCTTACAGATACTGAAAAGCATAACATTGATGGCCATTCATGCTAAAGGTGGAAAGGGACAAATTGTTTTAAGCAGAAGCTAGATGGCCATCTGTCAGGGATGCTTTGATTGTGCTTTTTCCTGCATGGATTGGATGGCCATGGGGTCTCTTCCAATTCTATGGCTCCATGAATCCAAACCCACTGCTTGTCAGAGTAGAGCAACTGGTTTGCACTAGGAGTTAGAAATCTACCTACAAATTGCCCAGATCTGTTGCAGTATTCAAAACATGGTTGAAGAGTGCAAAAGGCAGTGGAGTTACAGGTGCTACCAAGGGATACTTGAAGTATGTCCCCCCCACACTGGGGAGAGCAAAAAGGAAAGGGCTAAGAACAAGAGAAGGGTCATGATAACAAAGGAGGAATAGACAATTAATTAAAAAGGGACAAACACGGATGAGAGCAGAAAGATGTGCTCCAATCATTTAAAAACATGAAATGCTCATCAGTGTTCCCCTAAAGCTCAGTGACTAGCTGAGAGAGCTACTTGAACAGACAAGATGTGTTGAACACATAATTGGCTAACGTCCACACTTGATGTTTCTCAAGAAAAAAAGAAAAAAATACATTTTAGTAAGAGAAGTGGGTACAAATGGACAGCTACAGATATGATTTCTAATCCAACAAGGAGTATTTGGAAGCCAGGGGCAACACAAATGAAATACAGAAGGACTGAAAAATGTAAAGTGGCAAAATTGTCTGCGGGGGAGAAAAGTTAGACAGAAAAGGATCTGAATAACCAAATAGCTTTAAAAAATAAATTTGAGAATATGTGATTCTTACAATAAAGCACTGTAATGCACCCTGCAATTAAAATAACAACAGAAATGCATCTCCTGTAACTATCCAAACTATCCCAAGTCTCTGGTAAACATTACCCTACATTAATCAGTTAATTCATGCACAATCCAGATATTCCAACTCCTACCGTGTGAGCAGCAGCTGAAAGGGGAGTTCTCTGAACTGGGGTTCGCTTGTTGCTGCGGTTATCCCATAGCACAATCTGTCCTGAGTATGTGCCACCAACAACCAAATTTGGATGAAATTTTGCAAATGTAGCAGACATCACAGCTGACTGAAAAAGAAGAGTGGAGAGAATATAAGAGTCATTTTCAATATTTTCTCCTAGAAATGTTAAATAATTTATTGGATGAAACAGTTCAGACACATTTAAAAGATTGCTGGAATGTTCTAAACTATTCAGTGTTGAAGTATATCATTATATATTTTTGCAGTATAAGTTAAAAAATCAAAATTATGATAATTTGCAAAATGCAACAGAAAAAAACTTGGTCGTTTTTACTTCACATTAACTGCTTCTATAACGAGATTTCATTTTAGCTTAAACATGCGTTTCAACTTTCGTATAAATCCTCAGGCTGTGTGCATTTTTATTCAGAGGTCTTTGGTCTTTTGAATTTTTTTAACATTTTAAAAACATATACCTGAAAAGCTTCCCTGTATATTCAAACTAGGTTTTATTTTTTATCTAGCCAGAGTAGGAAATACAGGAGTGCAGTAATATGTTTAAACAATCCAAATAATGTTAGAAAGACTGTTACAGATGAACCTTTAAAAAGATTAATAGATTCTTCAGATGTCAACACATGTTTGCAAACATATGCAGTTTAAAGTTCATGCCTGCCCCATATAATCATTAAGTTGACAAGCAAAAGAAGGCTCTTGTCTACATGCATCAACATAAAACCCTTAGAGTAGCAAGACAAGAATCTGAATCCTACCTGGCAGTGAAAGACATATTCTGGAGTTGTTTTTTTGTATTTCATATTCCACACAAGGGCCACGCCATCAGGTTCATGAGGGGCATCTTCATTGTTATTGTAGGATGCCACTAGCAACTCCGGGTACTGAATGCAAAAAGAAATTGAGCAGAAAAGGCAACATTATCTACAAGTTATACAAAATATGAAGCACTCCAACAAGTCAAAAATACTTCTGAAGTCAGTTCTATTTCCAAGAAATATTACTTTACAGGTATAGCTACAAAGGCAACCCCAATATTTAATCAAAATGTGAATACATACAAGACAGGAACAGGTTGCTTTAATTTTGCAATTTATATTATCTTAGGACAGCACTTCTGTATAATGCCTTCTGCACATTCTTTCTTCCAGTGCAGAGAATTATGTAGCATACATTCAATATACACCACTACAATCTGTCTCAGCAAATAAATCCAGATAATGTCTGTTGAAACGTTCTGTCAGAAAAGATTTTAGTCTTGTTACCTGAGATGACCAATCCAAGCAACTAACAACACGATGCTTTGACCAGCGCTCATCAAAAAACTGCCTGTTTAAGGACAGCTTAGCACCTGCCTGAATTTCTCTGAAAGAACAATTAAAGAGGGTGGACCTGGGATCAGTTTCAATTCGATTAAAGTGAATACAGCATTACCTTTTAGAGATTCCTATCTTACCCTTCTTTCTCTTCTAAGTCTCGCCCACTGTAGTCAAAGAAAATGTTAATTTGCTCAGAAAGAGCTCTTTCTACAATCCTGGTAGAATGGTCAAAGAAGCTCAAAAATTCTTCAGAATGCAAAATTTGTTGCTTTTCTTCTTCTGTCAGTTCATGAGGGGCAGCTTAGGGAGGAAAAAATATTCGGACATTTATTTTTAAGTGAATACATTTATCCTAAAGATCAGAGAGATTTTAGGTGCAGATTTAGATCTCAAACAGTGATTATGGCCATGCAGCTTTAAAAGTTACTGCCCATTATATTTAAATATGTTTACTACCCATTATATTTAAACATTTTAAAATTATTTAAACCCTATTCATAGCTTTACACATATTGGAGAGAAAGATGCAAGATGCAAAATAAAACTTTAAGAACAAGAACACAGTTTAATTTGAATTCATACCTTCTTCTTCCTCCTCTTTTTTCAAAGTTTTTTCTTCTTCAGGTTCGACCGGTGGCTTTTGTACCACTACATCATCTTCATCATCCTCATCTGAAAACAGGAAACTTCTCAATATATTTCCAACCATCACACAGCTGTATTTCAGACATAACGTATTTCAAGAACTTCAAGTAACAGATGTGCCCACCCAGTATTTGTGTCATCTAAAGAATCTCTCCTGCAAGAACTGAACAGTTAAAAATAGAGAACTACACTTATTAAATAATGTGACAATAAGCCAGACAAACAGCAAGTAAGTCATATCACAGTTTTTGTAAAGGTAGGTCTCATAGGTCTATTATAAAACCTCTCAAGCATCATTTTAGGCATTTTCCTTTGAAATTCCATACTTCTATTCAGCATTTGTCATTCCAGACAGAAGATACAGCCATGCAGTTTGATGGCATGCTGATAAATTAATGCTGCTGAGTAAAGAAAATCAAGCATTTGAAGTAGCCCACAGAGCTGGAGCTCACTTGTGATACAGCACCATCAGTGTTTAATGGCTTTTCATAGAGGAAAGATGGCTTACATTAGTTTTCAGGGTACTAGCTGGAGAGGCAGAATTTGCCCAAGGTAATGGAAGAGATTATACTTCCTTTTCTGTCATTCTAAATGCAAGCCTCATTATCCTTCTCATGTTTGCCAATGAGGATTCAAAGAGCAGAATATATCTTCCTTAATTACAACAAATAATGTGAAATGCTGGTGCTTCTGAATACTGAGGAAATTTACAGCATTTGCCATTGGTTTTATCAAATGAATAATACAATGAAAAAACGTCAACAACTGCTTAATGTTACAGAATAAGCATTTCTGCCATTTCATTTTGTTCTGCTTCTTAGAAGAAGAAAAGACTATCTCTTCTTTAAAATGGTTAACCAGCTATGTCATCTGTCTCCAAGAGAACAGCAGAAGGAGCCTGCAGCCTGCCTTATCACAAGTAATGAGACAGGCTTCAACAGGGACATGTTTGTTGCAGTCATCCTCTCCTGACCCTGCGCTCAAAGTCACCTATGAGAAAAAAGCAGCCTAAGACTGGTCAAGAGATGGGAACCAGCTGCCAAGCCATGGTCCCAGCAGCCAGGCCAGCTGACTAGACAGCGGCAACCAGATGGTACTGCTGGGATTGTCTCTCCCTGCTCTGAGGTGGCAATGGGATGGGCACCGCATTTTTCTGCCTGACTGCTTCCAATCATGTTTTTTCTCCAATGGCAAGCCTGTGCAATTACGAGCTCTCCAGGAGGTCCACAGACAAGCCTTTACGCTGCAAACAAAAATACAGCTTGTAGGCCCTACCAGCTGCCAAACCACACACATAGTGATAGGCTGGAGTGAGATCTGGGGGAAAAAAAATCTTTCTAAGTCCCGTTTAGTCAATAAAAATATATATCTGTACCTGAAGGAACAAATGCTTTAAATGACACTATATAATGCACACAATAATATAAACTCCAACTTAATCAAAATGATAATGATGTGTGCCAATCCCACATTATATGAAATTGAGCGATTTTTACGTTCTGACAAGTTTACAGAACTGGGATAAATGGCATGAATGATTTCAATATATGCTCATACTTCTGAACCAAATGGTGAAGGTTAAAATCTTTCCTTTCAAGGGCCTCAATCAGCCACAAAGGAAAACAGTAATCACTGTCTTTTCAGCCAGCCCAACCGCATTTGTCAGCCCTTTCTCCGTCAATGCAGCCAGAGCAATCAACCTGCCAAACATTCAGAATGGAAAAACAATCTGAAAATACAGGGTATAATGCACCTGCCAGTGAAAATGGCCATTTCAAGAAAAGCTAGTGATCTCAGTGACCCTGCTGAGGAGGCGGTGGTGCAAAGGGGAAAGAACGCGTAAAAGAATTCTTCGTGATCTCCACTCTCTTGCACATTGACATTTCCTTACAAAGCATGCCAATTATGGCTTTTGTGCTACTTAAAAAATGAAAGCTTTTTGGGGCAAAATAATCACACAGAGAAACAGAAAGACGCTGCTCCTTTTTAGATGAATTTGTACATACAATGGACTATTAATCAGAAAACTGGGAAACGGAGCGATTCTATGCTGTGTGCCCCAAACAAGAGACTGGATTTCCCCCCAAGCACTGGGGTAAGGAAAATTGATAAATGCTTAATTTTAATTTAATAGATGAGACACCGTGAATAGCAAATTACAAGACAATGACTAGATTAAAGAACTGAGTTGAATTACATGTGGACTGTTCTTTGGATGCAGACATGATGCAGCAAACAATGCCACAGAGACTTCAAATAATGCATTTCCCATGTCCTTTACTTTGCTTCAAGCACAAATGCCATAAAATTAAAAATTCCAGCCTCCCAGCTCTGCCATGCCACTTTGGTTCTAAGTACCATTTTCGGTGACAGAAGTCAAATCCTTGTCAAATGCAGATGGTCAGCCCTTTAATGTCTAAGCGACCTCATCATCTACATATATTACAGAAAAGAGGTCTTGAAGTCAGTTGCCCCCCTCTTTTTATATTTTTCATGCAGATGGCACATATTATGCAAACAAGATCCCAATTCCTTTTCATGCTATACTCTTTGTTTACTGTCAGTCTGTAAGAAGTACTATTGCTACATTTGACCAGTAGATATGTTATATTAGCAATTACTTAAATATACATTAGATGCACTAGAACAGTTTCTCATCTCTGTTTAAGACACCTTACTTTTTTGATGTATGGATGTGGCACCATATAGATGACAGGGAACTTTAACCCTATTATGGTTATATTAGATCACGCAATAATAGCACACTGGCAAGGCAATAAAAACCAATAAAGCACATCCTTCCAGATGTTGTTAAGGCTCCTAGGATCCCTCAACCATTAGCTAGGCTTGCTCAAGATTATGGGCACTGCAATCCAACACCATCTGTTTCTAACTTGCCTTACCCTGACTTAGTTTTTATTTATCCATTAAATGAAATTAATGGAAAAGAGAATTATAACGCCACTTCAAAGAACCTCCTTTTACTTAATTCTACTTCATTTTGGAGCAGCCCACTGTTGTGGGATGAAGCTCACTTTATTTTATTCATCCTTCTACAAGACCGACCCTGGAAAACATCCCTGATAGCCAGTAACCTTAGTTGTGACTTGGTGGATGAGTTCCTCTCTCTCCAAGGTATAAGGAAGCAGCATTTGCTCCTTTTCAAGCATCTCTGGTGCTCAACGAGATATCAGATGTCCCGCCGCTCTTATCTCCTACCAGAGAAAAATATGCACCACTGGCACAAAGACAGGCATATTTCAAACCCATGCTTTCCTTCTCTTTGCTTCCTGCAGTCCGTCCATTAGTAAACCAAGCTACTTGACAAAGTCTAGTTCATGTTATTGTCCTCTTCGGCCTTGACTACCACAACTTTCTGCTCTTTGTTTTCGTCTACTTCACTTAAGACCAATCAATTTTATCTGAAAGTCTTTTGCTACAGTCATTCACTTCCTTCTTTAACAGCTGTTCTTAAATCCCTACTCTGACTGCTATTTCCAGTAAGTAATACACGATTTTCATTCCTATTTTCAAAGCCCCCCATGGCCTTGCCCCCACTGCTCTGCCTCAGTATTTCAATGTGCCCCTGCCCACTTCTATTTCTTTTTTGTGCCCATCATGCCTTGATTATGTCCCCTATATAAGGGAGAATCATAAAATCATAGGGCCATTTAGTCCAACCCCCTGCCATGCAGGAAAAGCACAATCAAAGTAACCCTGACAGATGGCCATCCAGCCTCTGTTTAAAAGTTTCCAAGGAAGGAGCTACAACCACACTATCTAGATGGCACTATCTTTCTCCAAATCTTCTCTCCAAAGAAGCTTTCAGGTGTATATTTAGCTCTTGTCTGCTGCTGAAATTAAACATATATAAATTTCACCTACCTTCACTGGCTTTTAAGAATGCAAGCATTGCAACATTGAGGAAATCATAGAATCATAGAATCAAAGAGTTGGAAGAGACCTCATGGGCCATCCAGTCCAACCCCCTGCCAAGAAGTAGGAATATTGCATTCAAATCACCCCTGACAGATGGCCATCCAGCCTCTGTTTAAAAGCTTCCAAAGAAGGAGCCTCCACCACACTCCGGGGCAGAGAGTTCCCCGGATCTGAGTAACCCTTTGTTACTCAGTAAAACACCATACAGCTTAGAAGACAGTCTTATTAAGACATATATGTGTTAGACCTCAAATTTTAAAAACCAAATTGCTGCACATGGTTGTTTATTCTCACCCATGTGCAAACACCAATAAAGCATTTCACTTGGGAAAATCATTTCAGAATTACTAATGCTTTCCATTCTCCCTTTCCCCCCCCCCCCCCCCGTAGTCTTCAAAGTTTCCTGTAATTTCAAATGCTATATATCATTACTATAGTAATACATGCTGCATTAATTAAAACAAAATGAATTTAACAGAATAGAATATTAACTAACTACTAGATGAGGAGAAGAACAGCCATGAGAGTTTGGGATCATGGACAATCTTTTCAGATAGTCTTGTTTCCAACTTCACTACTTCTATTAACTTTTTCTTACCCAGTATTAAGAACTTCTATCAATAATGCACAAAGGTTTTATTTATTTCACACTTTTGGAGCTAACAATAAAAAGTGTTATTAGACACATAAGAACATAACAAAGAGTAGTGGAGCTGTGTGTCAAATCATTTTATCGATGAATATTCATTACAATATGCTAAGTGGTGAGCTCTGCTTTTTTTCTTGGCAGAAGACCTAAGGTTATAAGGCAAGCATTAAAGAATGCATAAAAGTAGCAGTTACTTCTAAATGCTAAATCCCTTGTCAATGAATAGTAAGTCCAAGTTTAATGAACCAGTGAATTTTTACTTTGCTTTAACATCAAAATTGTGATGTATTTTGGTGAGATGGAAAGAAAAGCAGGGTGGTAAATTAGCACCCAGCAATAACCCTGCAGAGTGAAGTTCCAGTTGTCTGTGTAATCTGTTGCTGCAGAGCAGGTTAATCAAAGTTAAATCATCTGTGAAATGGGTGGCTTTTGTTAAGCTGGAAGTGTCATCGGATCACATTTACTATCTATATTTTTAGGCAGGCACAAAGGAAACATATTTTTCAAAAATAATACTGCTACAGAAGATATTGCGCTCTTTGAGACACTATTTTATCAAAGAAATATCTAAGGTCACATGCTAAATTCTTAAAAATAAGGCACACAAATTTAACAATACCACAGCTTTATCTCACAGCAAAGACTGTTGCTAATGGTAGCACAAATCATATTCCCCAACAAATTTGTTTCCTAAAGATGTCTAAAACAGCATTACTTGCCCTTCCTTTCCTCTGTCATTTAAGAGTCCTGTATATCAAAGAGCTGACAGTGACACCTATCAGTAACACTGCAAGGTGACAACTACAAGCTTTTATGCACCAGAATCTGACTGTAACTGATCCCAGGGAATAACTGGCAGGCAATCTAAATTCACTTTGAATTCCCCAAAGATACACATCAACATCCAAACTACTACTGTCTACATTAAACTGGACATTTCTGTGTATTATTCAGTTCAAGGGAAATACCAGAAGGAACACTCAGAAAGAGATCAATATAATGAACAATGCTATTATACAATATCTTTAGCCTAGTCCAAACAATACTCCAGTTGAACCTGGCATAACACAATTAAAGGAAACACCACTCCTTATTTTCTCATTCCTTTTGGACTGTTTGTTCACATTGGGGATCACTGCATAATATGTCAGAATGAGAGATGAGAAAGAAACTGCACAAGTTTCTGTTAACACAGAGAATTCAGTCAAGAAACGTCATTTTGCTTGGGAGCACTCCAAAGAGAATTAGATGGACAGACTGTGGTTAAGAACATAACTATTGTCATACTGGGCGAGACCAATACCCATCTACCCAATATTCTGTCTCCAGCAGTGTCCAGAAATGGATCGTTGAGGATATCTACCGAACAGAGCAATTATGGGGCTATTTCTCTGCGGTTGTTCATTTCTGGTATCCAACAGCCAAAGATTTGGAAACACTGAGAATGAGATGATCACTAACGAACCCATCCTCCATGACTTTCTAATCATTTTCAGATCCCAGAAAGAGACAGAACTTTACTGTATCCAATTTCTCAAGTTTAAGATGAACTTGGTAGTGTCTGAAAGACTGCTGTGCCTCCTTATGTAATAACGATGCTGCTTAAGGGCTCCAAATAGGATGTGGAAATTAGAATGGCTAAACAATATTTTTTAAGCATTAAACTACACTATGGTGTAAAAGTTAATAGCCCTTTATCTTTGGGTAGCTTCTGGACTCCAGACTGAGCATTAGTTGAGACAGACCCCACTTGGTAATTAATAAGTAAATGAATAAACGTTCTTGAGATTTATAAACTCAAGTCAGTAGATGCATAACATGAAATGGGTCTGCTCATGTGTGACAAGAAGCAGAGAACTATTATCATGGAATTAAGCCCACCCTATTAAGCAGAAAGGCTGTCAGGATGCCTTGATAAGCAGGCAGATAGTACATGATCTCATTCCTCTAAACAAAAGCAAAGTTAAGTACAGAAACAGTACAAAGAACATGAACTAGGATTTTATTTTAAATATTTCTTAGCATATTTTCAATAAATTGAGGCACGTTATAGCTATTGAACATGAATCACAAAACCTCAGGTAAATTCAGTTCTAGCAGTAAATAAACAGTGACACTATACACTACTTAAATGTTAAAAGTGTACATCTTTTTTAAAAATCCCACTGCAATATAGGACCTCACTACCTTTGAGGATGCTTGCCATAGATGCAGGCGAAATGTCAGGAGAGAATGCTTCTAAAACATGGCCATATAACCCGAAAAATCTACAACAACCCAGTCACATGCCTTGCTTTATGTGTTTAAGAACAAACCAGCATGTGAACTTTTAGTCTGTTTCTTATCACAACACATGGTTTGAGCCAAAGCTGCAAGCATGCAGGGGCAAAAACAACATATGAAGCCGAGGTTTTTCTGAGGGTTTTGCAACAGCACTTCTACCTGCTAGATAGCCACGGTTCATTTTCACGTTTATCTAAGTGATAGGATGGTGAAAATGCTTGACCAAAAACTTGACACAAAAAAACTGCATTCGCCATGTGTGGCTCTCAACAGCCACATTCATAAATCTGTATTCTAGGGCTAATATTCTTCAGTTTACCTTATGTTAAAGAAACTCTAAAAGTCTTTTTCTAGAAGAAAAGTATTTTTACTTTACAAAATAGGAAATACTCTCAAAAATCATGATGAACAGGCAGCCTAACACATGCCAGCTTTTTAACAAAGCCCAAAGTCACCTTGCAAATATTTGTTTGTCATAGTTTTCACAACAATTTTGAGGTAAGATCAACTCAACCTTCTCATGATTTTTTTTTTTAAAAAAACAAAGAAACAGGAACTAAATCGATATTCACCTTCCTTAGGCTGAGCCATAATTGGAGTTTGGGTCTCCTTTGTATATGTAACCATTTCTCGAGGAGGAAAGTCAACCTGTGTAATTTTGGACATTGCAAGTTTAATGGGTCCACGTCTAAAAAAGAGAAGAGAGTTATAAATGAGGTGTTCAAATTCAAGCACAAAATACTGAGGCTAAGCATTAGCAAAACACTTTTGCGAGACACATCTCATTCACCATTTTACTTTATGTAAATTTTACACTACTGCAAAGTGCACATTTAGCATGTAAGAAACCAAATTAGTCTCATTTTTCCATTGTCAGAAACACTCTTGAGTTTTGAAGAATTTAGATCACTGGAGTCCACCCTTTGGTCCTTCAGGTGTTTTGGACTTCAGCTCCCAGAATTCCTGACCATTAGACAAGCTAGCCAAGGCTTCTGGCACTTGAAGTCCCAAACACCTGGAGGACGAAAGGTTGGACTCTACTGATTTAGATGCTGGGGACAAATCCAGAGTTACACAAACAAAACTCTTTAAATTGTATTAATTCCACAATTGATGGGAAAAGAGATGCTATCTCCCTCCTATTAGTCCCCGACATCCCTATACATTAGCTTTGGGAGGGCTGACTGGTGTTCCACAACAGTGTATGAATTGGCACTGAGCGCTACAAGGGGAGGAAGAAGCAGTGAAAAGCTTCTGCTGGATTTCAAATCCTTCTGCCTACAGAAAGAGCCTTCCTTTGGTAAAGGGAAACTTCTTGATTCAACCCAAAATACAAATGGGTGCTGTATATTCACAACACAATTCAAATCTGACTTACAAGAATGTGAGCTACTGCACTGAAATAAACTGAAATTAAGAAAAGAACAATGCAGTAAATATTGGCAATCAGAGATTGAAGTGATTCCCAAGCACTATTTAATCTACATATATACACACATGATAATAGTTCCACCAACAAGTGTAAGGATATACCGTATTTTCTGGTGTATAAGACGATTTGGCGTATAAGACGACCCCAACTTTTCCAGTTAAAATCTAGTTTGGGATGTATTCGCTGTATAAGACTACCCCTCTTCCAATGCACGCCAAATAAAACTTTTAAAAACATCAGATTTGATTTCTATATGGTAATTTTCTTATTACCATACCTCCTTGTCTGCCTCTCAAATCTTGCACATGCGCACCTGCAGTCCTCAGAAGTGAGATCTGATAGGCAGAGAAGGAGGTACAGCAATAGGGTGGGCCAGACAGGTGAAAGAGGCATCTTTTTCTGGGCACAGGCCACTCTATCTTTTTTTCCCCTACCCTGGGCGTCCCAGACGCCTGCAGCTTGTTCTGTCCTTCATTTACGCCTTCCTGGTGAGGCATCCCCTCACTATGTCACTGGGACTGCATTAAGTCACTTCTTTCCATGAATCCTGGTGAGTGTATTTTCTTGTACCATACTTGTACAGAACTGCCCTTGCTGCTTTCATAAGGTCACCGCATACGGTGAGGATGCAGCCACAGCTGTTTTTGAGCTCCCCCACCATATGCGGCGACTACAGATTCTCCAGTCCGGCTCAGAAGTTTCAGCACCCACCCTATAAGATGACACCCAGAGTAGAAGATGACCCCCAACTTTTGAGAAGATTTTCCTGAGTTAAAAAGTAGTCTTATACACCAGAAAATACAGTAATAATAGATTTTTCACAACTGTGCTTAAAATGTTTAAAAAGTGAGGTGAAGGCAAACCCACTACCCTCAGTTTTTCCTCTTTTTTTCGTATAGGATATTCCCTACGTGGTTGTATCATTTTCATATGTTATCCCAATAGCCTTTTAAAGTAGGCCGGACCATTACAGACATTCATGGCTTCAGAAGAGTCATGAATACCAAAAAATAAAGTTACTTTCAAAATGTGAGAAAAGAAATTTAGTAAGTTAGTAAACCAGAAATCTTTAGAAAATTAGATGCATTTAGAAGCTAGATATAAGGTAACATTTTTGATGTGCACATGTACCAAAATGTGAATACACAATCGTGTACTCATGTGCTGATGTCAAAAATATGACTTTTAACACTCATTATAGGAACTACTGATTAAACCAAATACATCATTGTAACTTAATGCAGACAACACCTTAATACCAACTGAAATTGCTATCCATGTAAATATTATTATGCTTTAGGAAGCAAGTTCAATTGTGTTACAAAAACATTAAAACAATTGTTACATTAAAATTGAAGATAAAAAAAATCTCTGCTGTACCCCATATCAGAATCTGAGTGGAGCTGTAGAACTGATGGATCAGTATCCCAATGCAGCGTCCTGACACACAGTTTGAAGAACAACCATGCAGCATTAGCAAAAAAGGGCCAGAGATTAGTGAAGCAAATACATTCTATGAAATGTTAAAGCTACTTTAAGCTACAGTCATATCAGAGTTTCAAGAACAAAGAAATGCCAGATAGATCAATTAGTAACAATTGGGTGGACATTCAGTAGTACAGCAAGACATGCAATAAATATATCAGTGAAAACACAAACAATTCAGAGCAAGTAGTTGGGTTGCAACATTTAGTCAACCAACCATTTAGATTAATTTATGATACTGTTTTAATTGGCCCAATGTGCTAGCTTTATAAAATGGGCTGATTTTTTAAAAATAAAATTTAATACATAAACTATAAGCCTGTGCCTCAGAAAACAGCACACTTTCTCCCACACAGGATGAAGTCTCAAACAACACATGTGCATATTTTTATACATAAGGAAATACAAACAGATTTAATCAATTAGAAGTTATATGATTAACTGTCTAAGATTTCTTTAACTGGGTGACAGCCCCAGTTTTTAGAAATGAATTCAGTCATTCTGAAGAGAAATCATTTGGAAGGTTTGTAGCACATGAACTTAAAAGAACAGAGTAGAGTTTTACACACTGGCAAACCAACTACACAGATTAGGTAGTGTCATTTGATCTAACTTGCTAACATATTGTAATCTTGCCCCAAGCATTAAATATGTTCAGGAAATTGTCATATTGGTAAAGGAAATGAGTCAACACGTAAACCTTTGGGTACAAAAAAAGTGCTTTTCCACTGGGATATACTGCTGCTAGTGTTTCCAAGATGTGACACTGCTGTAATTATGGGTTAAGCACTGCCTTGGGCTTATGTCATTTAATTTAAAGTTAACTCAAGACAGTCAATGTCATAAGAAATTGTGAGAGAGACAGCAGAATTTTCAGTAACTCAAAGTTAAGGGATGCTGAATTTGAAATCTAATGCCATTTGGTGGTGGTGTGGGGGGGGGGGGTGAATAAGATCACTCCTCCAGAAATGATTACAATGGATTACTTCCTGGGAACTCTGTTTACCAAATTAATTTGAAATTAACAAAAGATTTCAAAATATTGATATCCAGTACACAACACCAAAACAAAGAATTTATTGTAACCTATAATATTTAATATAGCTTATTCTACTCATGGGGGGATCAATTTATGTATGTATGCACATATGTATGCATGTTTCAAATATTGAAATTATTAACTACTTTTAAGTACTTTGCCATCATAATTTGCAATGTTTAAGAAAACTGACACAGTTTTTTCTTATGTGTAGGAAATAATACGAGTAATCAACTTACTTGAAACTATAAATTACAGAGAGATTGCTGAGTAAAGGCTATCAATGTAATTTTGTTACATTGTATATACTCAAGTATAAGCCAAGTTTTTCAGCCCTTTTTTAGGATGAAAAAGGCCCCCTCAACTTATACTCGGGTCAAGTTTATGTATTATTTTACTCTGTTATTATTATTACATGTATTATTTTACTCTATTTATTATTATTATTACATTTCTTATTTTACTCCATTTATTATTGTTATTATTACATTTACATTGTTTTACGCTATTTATTATTATGCTTACATTTATTATTTTACTCTATTTTTATTATTACATGTATTATATTACTCTATTATTGTTATTATTATATTTATTATTTTATTCTCGTATTACTGTTATGATTATATTTCCATTATTTTATTCTTTTATTATTATTATTACATCTCTATTTTACTCTATTATTATTGGAAGGATACATAAGCACATTTACTTTGAAGAAGGTTAGAATAATGGTTTAATCACAGTTGGAAAGTCTTACCTTAAATTGGAGTTTTATGAAAATATTCAAAAACATTTAACCTACTGATGCCTCAATTAATGTAATTTTATTGGTACCTATTTTTATTTTGAAATTTAGCAATACCGGCTGCATTTCCCACCCTCGGCTTATACTCAAGTCAATATGTTTTCCCAGTTTTTGTTGTAAAATTAAGTGCCTTGGCTTATATTTGGGTTGCCTTATACTCGGGTATATGGTACATTTATTATTCAAGTTAACTATTATTACTATTATTAAATTTCATGTATATCTTTCTTTTCTACCACAGATTTCAATAAGTCAATTCATAAAAGGCAAACAACTGTCAAGTGACAACCAAGGTAACATTAAAAATAAAATAGCAAAAATGAAAATTAAAGACCTTTTTTTAAAAAGAAAGAAAAAAGAAAAACACTAAACATAACAAGTTGTCTGTCTACGACGGCTACCTCTGTTTCTGGGTATTACAACAATAGCCCAACAGGTGTGGATAATATCCTCCACAGTGTCCAGATGATAGGTTTTCAAAGTACTAAGAAAAGCAAGAAGAAAGAAGCCTAGTTGAACCCTACTCTCATTGTGACCAAAATGCCATCTTCCTTTTACTTGCCAGTCACAATGTCAATGTCAACAGGGCCCTCTATGGCTAATCTAAAAGGCCCCAGTACATTCATTGGGAGATGGTAGTCTTTGACTTAACTTTTAAAGCATTTAATGATCCTGTTGGATGGACTGACACCTGTCAGATGGACAGACAGAGTATGCACACAGAACTAAACAAGCACCATGTTCTCTCAAAAGAAGGTGAACAGGTAGACAAGAAGAGTACCACGTCTCTTCCTCCCTCCAGTTCAGAATGGAGAAGCTCCAAGGTGCAAAGCTGAAATGAGACTCAGTGAAAACACTAGTCTGTCCTCCCAACTCAAATCCCATTTTAATTCCAAGTAGACACAACAAACAAACAAACAGAAAGAGAGTACAAAATAATTTGCTGTAATTTAATACTGCTTTTTCCAATATGTTTAGCCGGGTTTTTTTTTAAAATTTAATTTAAATGAATTTGAGTTTTTATATCTTTAACAAAATGTCTGCCAAATTCCTGGTTTGCTTCTCAAAATGTAATTTTTTAAGACTACATTTCTGCTGCTATTCTATTTTGGCAAGTGAGGAAAGAGCTCCAGTTTTAAATAGAAGTCTTCTTGCCATCCTACGTCTTTCTGAAAACAGTTATTTAACCATGCTGGTAGTCCATTAGATTTAGCTATAGTATCCCAGATCTTTGCTTACATTTATTTAACCTTTCGTTTAAAATAACCCCCAAACCTCCTAAAAAGAGCTGTCTTTCCTTACTCTCTTCTTCAACTTTCACCTGTTTCCCTCATAATTATGAAAGTCTTCATTAGCTGCAGAAGAGGGCTGTGGTGATGTTCCTAGGCAACTGTTTATTCACGTATATGCTGAATAGAAGATAATAGTAACTGCTTTTATGAGCTTCAATAACACTTTGTAACAAAATTTGAAAAATGTTTCTTCCTGATTTGGAAGTTTTATTTCCTATTTAATTGTGTGGTATTTATTTTGAAAGTAATTGTTATACTTCAGAAAATTTGTGGCTGCCACATACTATGTTGAATTGATATTCATTGAAAAACAATAGCAAAATGTGCTACAGGATGTCCTGCAAAACCAAGGGCTTTTTTTAGTTTAATAAACTTTTTTCTGTGTTTTTATAATAGAACCAATTAGTATATGACATCTATAACCCAGGAGAGAGAGAAAATGTTACACAGTGTAACCAGCATATTCCTAACCAGATCTCGGGCAATGCTCAATAAAACTGAGCAAAGAAAAAATGTATCAATACCACAAACATTCCACAAGCTGTTTGTTCAAAGTCATACCAAATGAACCTTTAAAAAAATTGGAATCTTCAGGGTAGACAATTCAGCCTACACAGCATTATCAAGTGACACCAACAATGCATGATTTAACCATATGAGATTTACAAGGCTATACAGAAAGGGCCAGGCAATGAGCTTCTTTCACATTCTACCAGCATGTAAAAGACAGATGCTTCTGCAACCCTCATGTTGGCAGGGATACATGAGATGTCAGATTCAAACATTCATTGTAAGCATCCAAGATATCTGTGAAAGTTTATTTTCTGTAGTTGTAGGGAGAAATCTGGCTTCTTCCTTGTGCTTCAAAGACACGGCTTGTTTACTGTCAACCATATTTAACAACCTAAGGAGGAGCATCAGTAGCGGAATGACAAATCTCTGGACAAACAAATATATACCATCAGTGACTCAAACAAAGAAAACAAAAAACAAGATGGGAATGATTCCCTCCTAACCAACTAATTCATTCATTCATTCAGTCATGGTACTTGTATCCTGCTTTCTCTCTCTCAGGGAGACTCAAAGCGGCTGTTTTCTGCAATGTGGGAAGGTGATCCTTCATGCTGATGTCTATCAATACCAATATCACACCTCTAGGACAGGCATGTGTCTCTGACAAATAAGGTGGAGAAACCCAAATAGCTGCTCTACTAATCTTCAACAAAGAAATGGTTGCGCCCGATGCAACAGTGCGATGAGTGGAATGTGCCTGAAGTCCCTCTGGAACTAGTTTTGAACTATGTGCCTAAGTCACCTCAATACACTGTTTCAACCAGCAAGCCAAAAGTATCAGTTGGCCCTTATATTTTACTCCTGAATAGAGACATAAAGTCAGGTTTACGAAACCCCTTAGTATCTAGATCTGTCTTGACTAGATTTAGATCTGGTCTAGATCTGAAAGATCTGTCTAGACCAGATCCTTCCAACTGTGAGTCATGACAAGTTAGTGTGTCAGCTACAATATGTAGGTGTGTCACACAAATGTACTGAGAAATGACAAATATCTTGGAAATATATATTACTGTCTCACAAATCATATATTTTAAAAAAACACGAATTAAACATTTTAATGAGGTAATGTCATGTCCACATATATTTCGTTATTACAGTTTATATATGAGTCCATATCTCTTTGCTAGTAAAACTGAATTACTGTGTCACGAAATGATGCATGTCTTGAAATTGTGTTACCAATATAAAATGTTTTGAAAACTCTAGAAAGAAAATTTCAAGGCCTTATCACATGCAATCTGTACCTCTCTTTCCCTTGTGGTGTCTTGGGCTCCAAGCAAAAAGAAAGCAGCAAAATCTCTTAAGAAGAGCATAATACAGAATTCACTATGGGGAAAAAGTAGGCTCCAAACAAAGAATAACTGAATCCTTACGAAAAATACACAACTCCCTGACTGATAGAGTCCTAAATTCAGAGCCTCTACAAGCCGAAGTTATGGAAACCAAAAATGAAATTGGAAGTCCATTGATCTCAAGAGTTAAATAGAGCCTTCAGTAAGGCATGCAAAACCACAATCAGATTCCACAAGGTTCCCAAATAACTTAGATCTATTAAAAGACAGTCAAATGAGCTTTGATCCTTTTATCTGCAATCTAATTTTTTAGCATAAGTTGATGCCTGGCAGTGACATCAACCATCATAGCTTGTGATGCATATTAGACTGAATAATGACTAACATCAGACATAAAAATGTCGCCAATTTATTGCAGAAGCTTAGGCCCCATCTACATTGCCATATAAAATCCAGGCCATCTGCTTTGAACTGGATCATATGGCAGTACAGACTCATATAATCCAGTTCAAAGCAGATAATGTGGATTATCTGCTTTTATGTGGCAATGTAGAAGGAGTGTTAGTCTCTCCTTTGGAAACAAGAGACATCAAATATTTAGACTAACAAATAACTGCCCTTGTAAACAAGGACATTACTGAAGCAGCTCTGATTGCAAGATCTGAAGCCTCATGAACCCTATACAAAAAGATGTCAACTCTGGGCTTTTAAGGGTGTCATTTCCAACTCTAAGGAATAACGATCCTGACAACTATCCAGCTACAGGATCAGCAATAAGAAGGAGTTTTAATGTTTCCATAATATCAGACGGTAATCAATAATGGTGCTTCACAACAGCTGAAACTGTGTGCCACCCCAGGATGAACTTACTCGCTTCCATAACTTCTGCAAATACACCAGGAAAGGGTACCACATAATGTTCTCATTTAGCCTTAACCCTGATTTCTGGCACTCCATCCAGAGACTTCCCTGCTTTATGAGAAACAGGAAAGTAATAAGAATCAAATAATCCAGGAGATACATGCTCCTTTCTCCTCCCCATTCCACAAACCCCCTGGAACCCACATTCCATTTGGCTATGAAGGAATTCCATGTGCACAACTCACAGGGAAGCTCTTGGGAAAGGGAGGGAGGCAAAAGCATTCTCCACAGTCAACTGTGTGGCTGAAGCTGCTCTTGTCAGCACCATCACTCGGTCCATCCCACTATATGAGATTCCATCACACTCCTCAGTCACCTCAGTGACACAAACCAGGACAGACTGATTTCTTTCACAGGAGGTTGTCAGTCTGTTCTCTCTCTGCAACCTGAAGGTGCCTTCTAAGCACAGTACATCACAGATTCCTTGTCTGAAAGATTGGAGCTACATGTGTTTTCCAATCTGCCAAAAGCTACCACCTCCATTAAAGTCTTGAAAGATGTAGGGTTTAAAGACCACAAAAAATCTTAAGTAATGATGATCCACAGCTACCTTAAAGGTCCAAGATTAGCTAGAGCAATAAGCTCTGTCCTGTTCCAAGGATGGAACTGGGAAGGTGGGGTTACCTTTTCCCATTAGAATGTTAAGGATGATTGACAGTTAACAAGCCCTATCGGTGAAGCATGAAGGATTACCTTCCCCAACTAAAAGAAAAGTTACCTCTCTTATATTCTGAACAACAATCATATATCTTTTTCTTTTTTTCCCGAATAAAAAGAACTCTATTCTACTTTGTGGACTTCAATCAGCTAAACAATGACCTGTATTTTTGAAAACAAAGAAAATAGTCTTGTATGACCCAAATAAAGGCTACAATTACAAGTCAACTGGAGTGTCCTCTGTCTGATGATCTGCACATGATTGCACCCAACCACATGTCCATGTCAAACTAAGACTGATTCTATGTGAATCCTACAGGCTTACTGCTTTCTCTTAATAGTGGACCACAGGGAGGAGGTGATTAAGAAATCTAGAAGTGATTATTATATTTCTGCTTAGGACCTTGCTCCATTTACACAGACAAGCCAGTCCTATGAATCAACACTGAGTTTTCAAAATACCAAGTTTTAGGAAATTTATTTATTTATATTCTACCTTTCTCCCTGCACTTCATTCAAGGTGGCTTTGAATAATTCCTTAAAATGACAGATTTTGCTATTATTATTTCTATTATTATACCATTTTTTTCTTAGAGACTCAAAGGATGGACAGTGGATACAATATGCAATTTTAAACCTAAAGGCTTTAACCATTAAAAAAGAATTAAACCTAGAACTATTCAAAAGTTAATAATTAAAACCATTAAACTAGGAGTTTAGCAGGGTTCAAAGTAAATTCTTGATTGAAGCCCCGAATTGGAGAGAAATGTCTAGATATGCAGGATGTCTAGATGTGGAACATACAGCAATCTCCCAAATTAACAACAGCCTACTAAAAGACAGAGACTACATATGGGTTCTTTAGAATACTGGAGTGAACCATAATATTTGATAATATTATGCAATATTTAAGATGCAATACTTGTACTATAGATTAAGGTTTGTCTTAATACTGTACCGCATGCTTAACAGCACAAATTAATTACCATAACACCACAAATTAATTACCGTAATATTTAAGAAGTCATACCTAGAACCAACAGCACCATCACCGGAATCCTGGCTTCCAGCTTCACTTGGAGTGCTCACAGATTTCGAAGATGGAGACATAGGAGGGGGGACTAAATAGTGAAACAGACAGGTATCCGCTGTTACTAGTCGTAGAGGTTGAACAGCTTAGGATGTTTCCAAATTAATTTAACATGGAAGCATTAAAAATGATGGTAAACAAAACAAAACAAAAAATAAAATGGATGAAAATGAACAATAGAAAAAAAGGGGAAAAGACAATGTTAACATATCATGCTGGAGACTCATGCAGTGTTTAGCATTAAATGCATTTTGGGGTTACATTAAAAAGTATAATTTATAGAAAATGTTGAGGAAATGAAAATCCCATTAGGATTTCATAATTTTATGCATACAGACTGTTTCCCCAGAGATTAAAGCAAGGAATTAAAATATATAATGAACTGGATGCTGAGTTCCCATGAGTGGAAGCCTGTTCTTGAGAAGAGAAGGAAGGTAATTCCTCACATAGTTCACTTGCTGATTCAGAGAACAGCAAAAGAAACAGCTACACTACGTATGTTGAAGGACAAAGAAAGAATATGTCAAAATCACCTCCATCCATCAACTACTTCTTTCAGCAGAAGCCTATTTACTTAATGGCAATTTTGAATCCAACTCAACTAATTTGGTTTTGATGTATTTCAAAACTAGTTATTGCTGAAGGATCATAAAATAACATCACCACATGACAATTGTATTATTTCCTATATAAGCCACACCTCATTTTATTCATTCTAGCTTTTCTTTTATAGCTTCTTCTTTGACCAATATTATTTTCAAGATTTTATAAGAGGACTTCTAAATATCCGTTTTTGTTTTCCTTTACTCAACTATCTTTCTAATGAAAGATGCATATCTCTCAATACACTGTTTTTCAGGACAAATATCAATTCTAAAAAGAGAACTGGCAAAACTGGTGTTTTCATAATCTCTTATTCCACATTAATGAGATAATTTGAAAAAGGAATAGTGACAAGAAAAGCTGAATTCTGACTCAACTTATTAGTTGATAATTTTAAAAAGAAGCATGTATTTGATTCATTCTGAATCAAGTTCTTTGTTGTGATTTCAACTGATAACTACTGCCATCTATTGGTTGGTTAAACTTAAAATGGTCAAAAATCTTCCAATATTGCAGTGTCTCTCCTAATTGGAAGTAATAATGGTCTAAATCTAAGTGCTAGTCTTGGCTAGAGTAAATCCACTAAATTAATAATGAGATAAGGTTTTCCAACTGAATTGTTTTCATTAAAAAGTATAAGAAGTGTAAAAAAGTAATTGTCTATCCATGGCTTGAAGTGAGATGACCTATATTCTCCCTCCTCAGAAGTCTATCATTTACTTTTTCACAAACTCATTTAGAATTCTGTTATCAAAATAAAGCTGAATTCATTCTGTTTTAGGTGAGTTAGAACTTTATTAATAAGATTAGCTTGTAAATTTACTAAAGACTAGTTAGTATATATTAAAGTACATATTGTTTTCTAAACAGTTAAGTTACATGCAGGTAACAAAATTCTAACTTGCAATATATAAATACAAGATTAGTTATTCTTTTATATACTCAGCTATCACAAGAATGTGGCTCTGATTATAAAACCTCCATAAACACATTAATCCCCATGTGTCTAGACAAATTTACATGGGAGATGAGTGTGCTCACCAAGGCTCTTGCCATGTACATGGACCATTCGAACAGAGAACAAAATGATTGTGATCACAATATCTAATTAAAGACATTCAAGTAGTACTGCAATTACATATATGCTGCAGTCTTAAACCGTTATCCTAAACGTCTAAATTAGTGTTGCTGCATAATGTGACCCTTACTTCTAAGTAAAGATATACAAAATGGCACAGTTATGAAACAAAGTTCAAACATTTGTGTTCTTGTAGAAGATAATCACAAATTCCTTGTTCTGAACTAGTCACTGAACTGAGGGATTTTGGAAGAAATCTCTAGCAAAGCACAAATACCTACCGTTTTGGGATGTGGCAGGCAAAAAATGCATTTCAGCACAGAGATAGCATTTTTACAGAATTTACCTGATCTGAAAATCCAGGACTTCAGACAATACTCAGATAACAGTTTTGCATCTAAAATTATTTTCTTTCAGATTTTTCCTTGTCAGTAAATTCACTTTTCATGAGTACTTTTTGTACAACCAGAAGATTTACTTTGCTAGAAAATGGCTCCTATACCAAAAAGCCATTAATATTAATACTTTGGGGGAAACGTATTACCAAATTTTATTTCAAAACTGTTGTGTAAACATCTATACAAATAATTCCCTCACATTTTAATATTTATAAATATAGCACTTTTAAAAAGTAAATCTAAAGAACAATGTGCGGCATTGGCTACACTGATTCTATGATTCTATGATTCTTGCATCAAAGACAACCAGCTTCTGAATAAGCTGCACTTTAGTACAAGAGAAGAACAAAAAATCTGTTTTAAGTATGTAGGCCACTAGGTAGTTTCTTGCTATGCTGCAATGCCCCCTTGTGGCAGTGTTTTCACTTTCTTTATATATCTACAAGAATTAAGAAAAACTTGAAATTTGTAGCTTTTGTTCTACTGAAGAACTTTGCTTTTAGTCATTTATTAAAAAAGAAGGTACTAGAGATAGTTGGAAATACAGTATTTTAAGCCTGATGGTATTTCTTAAGTTGGTGTTTCAGCTCCAACTGCATTTTAAGTTGATTCAAATGAAATAACAGTGGAGATCCCAGAGTAAGTTATTTGGTTGAATATAATTAACGAACAGCATATCCACATTACACAGTTGTAACACTTCAATTCCACTATAACTGCTATGGCTTTTTCCTATGGAATCCTAAAATTCAGTGCCAGAAAATGTCAATGCAGTAATTCAAGGAAGACAATTTTAAATCTCTTCACTTTAATATCTAAGATATTTTCAGGGTTTTGTTTTCTAAAGGAACAGTCTCTAAACTGAACCATTGCATGCTACAATATTTATTTATTTATTTATTTACTTCATTTGTTGACAATAATAAAAGATCATCTAAGTTGATATACCCCTTTATACTGATTCTATATATAGTATAGTCAAGATTTGAGAAGCTCATAGGATAAAATATTGCAATGAACACTCAACAGATGCATGCATGAATGAATCATTGAACTCTCATGCTAATATTAATGCCACTTTTTGTGGTGGGAGAGACAGTTACACAAATTTACATCACAATAATACATACCCATAGGAGCATCTGGTGTCAACCCCATGCTTTGAAGCAAGGCTTCAGCTTCTCGTCTTTTCTTTTCAAGGTCAGACTCATCTTGTGCAGGAAGAGATTCTTTCTTTTGATCAGTCTAAATGTTTTTTCAAATGACAAAAAGTATGTGGTTGAGTACACTTTTAATATTCCACTAGTTTCATGTGCAAGGGACAAGGTTTTTAAAACCATTACTTTATTTCATAGAAGCAATGATACAGTGAAGATGAAAATGAATCTATATTTTATTGTGAAAGGATGTACATGGCACAAGACCTATTGTCAAGTCTCATTAAAGCCTTGTATGGAATAAGTGGCAAAGATCAAGGAAGACAGAAGAAGGAGAAAGAATTGTGCAAATACTTGTCTCAGGCTGAGCGAGGATACTGTCATTGGGAGCAGTGAGCTGCTAATTTCCATAGCAGTATGCATAAGACAAAAAGCAATCTTAGTGTCTATGCAAAGCATAGCTAAACAGAGAAGAAAAAAGCTCTCGTGTACTCCTCTCTGACCTCAGTGCTGCTCCAAGAATCTAAGCACGCATAAAAGACAGGATTTTGCATTATTGTTTTTGTGCAACAATGTTGCTTAGAATTTTCTACTCATTTTGTGGAGGACAAATAAAAATTATTCCATTTGACAGGCTAACTGAATTGCTTTCAATGGGATCACATTCCCCTTAGAAGATCAGGTTCATATCCTGACAGAGCTCCTAGATCCCCCACTGTTACTGAATTGTAAGGTGTCAAATTATGCACTTGTACAACTATGGTGAATATGTCAGTTGCAACTGTTTCCGATGGAGGCTTTTCGCAACAGTCATTCCTACCTTGGTTACATTGCACTTTTGTAACAGGCTCTAAAAAAGAACCAATCAGGCATAATATATGTATTATATAAAACTCTTAAAGATTTGATTCTTACTCCTCTCACTTTCAGACCACTGAGATACAACAAAATAAGATTGCTGAGAGCATGCAAGAATCATTGGCAATTTTTTTTGGAATTTTGCTTGAAAGATTGAAAATTCTTTTATATTAGATTTTATTAATACAGCGGTACTTATTCTGGAAAATTGATTGTGCTTTGGCACAATCAATTGCCAACAACTGACTCTATAACCTCTAAAGGACCTTAAAAGTAGACTTGTATGCATCTAAATCCTTAAAATGTAAATTTCAAAGCAATCATGACTTGTACATTTTATTCACTGCATAAACTTCTTGCATTGACTGGAGAATGGGCTCTCCTGGACGATATTCCACTTTATCAAATGTATGAAGTGTTATGACAAGTCATGTTGAACCAATTGGAAACCATGACCACAATCCATCAAATTCATGTTAGGGGCTATTAGAAAAGAGATCCAAAACAAAGTGGCAATCTGAAACTAATTTCATGTACAATACTGGCAACAACTCTTTAGAAAGAACATTACAGATTTGCAAAATGTGCCAAAAAGGACTATTAAAACATATATGGAGCTGAGGGAAAGATGTTGGGGACATTACTGCCAAGAAGCCACCTTCATCAGGCCTTGCCTTCTAGGAATTGTTGCATCACAATCTAAAAAGTGAAAGAGTTGAAGCAGAGTAACTCCTACCAGTTTCATTAAAATGTCAGCAATTTTTTGTTTCTCCTTTCTTTAACTATTCCACATTTCAGTTGGCAATGAAAAGAAGTGTGATCACGGATGGGTGCATTAAAACCTCTTCCTGCTACTACTACTTTTCTACTGGTATACATCCAAACATTTTGTTGCAAACTGGGTGCCCAGACAGGTTGCAGCAGCAATTAAATAAGTATGAATAGAAAGCAAAGATGAAAACATATAAAATAGTTAAAAATACTTGAACATTGCATATATTTGTTTTAAATAGCTGATATTCTATCTGGCATAAAAACAACAGGCAGGGACATTAAAGACCAAGCTCTTCTGGCAGGTTTGTTCAGATAGTTTTAAAATTATGAACTGTTTTTTAATGTGTATTCTTATTATGTAGACTTCATGCCATTTTAATCTACTGTGGATTTGAATTGGTGTTTTTAACTGTGCTGTATTTTAATCTGTCATTCCCTGCTTCAATCTATAGGGTGAGACAGGTAAGAAATACTACTACTAAACACTTGTAGTCAGTTTTCAAAAGTCTATTGAAATGGAAAGCTTTACCTGTAAAGAGGAAGGAACCAAGGAAGAAACCAATCTGATCCCCCACCTAGGGAGGGAAAGGGATAGCCACCAAAAAGGTATATTTTTTTGTTTCCACCATACATCCCTGTGAGAGTGGCTGGACTACGAGTCCAATAATCTCAGAACCCAGGCCAGATCATATGGAAAAATACAGTACTTCAGACAGGCTGGACTCAAGTCGTATCAAGGTCTTAGAAATGATAACTAGCACTCTGAATTGGGCCTAGAAGTAGACCAGAAAAACTGTTCCAGTGAGGGAGTTATAACTATGCTTCTTATAATCTGCTCAGTGAACAATGCAGTTGTCAAGTCTTTAGACCTGCTGAAGCTTCTGAACGTTCCTCAAATGGGATATAACCAAAGCATATAGTACTATGACAGGTCCAAGAAAGGCAGTTAGTACACTAGCTTTAACTGTGCAAATGCACTCCTGGATACCACTAAAACATGTGCATCTAATTTCAAGATGGAATCTGGGAGCATATGCAAAGTGTGTAACCACAGCCAACATAGGCAATCCCTATTCTTTGATCAGCCTTTCAACTGACCAAGAACACCTTGTTAGGATTAAGGTTCAATTTGTTTGCTCTCATTCAAGCAGTTACTGAGAAAAATGGACATCTTTCTTGGAGTTAGTTGGAAAGAAGAAATAGAGTTGTATATCTTTGACATATAGTGGCACTAGATTATCAAAGATCAGCCAATTTCTCTCAGTGTTTTATGTATATGCTACCAATAAACATAAATCCAATAAAATCCTGAAGAACTAGGTCCATAGGACAATGACCAAGGAGTTGAGCAGGGACTCATCACCTGCACTTGCCATTCCAGAAAGGAGAAGAGCCACTGCAGAGCACTGCCTTGATGTCTCATCTCAGCAAAGCAACCCCAGAAAGACATTACAGCCAATGTTATCAAAAGATGTTGAAACGTTAAGCAGAACCAATGGGGATGCACTTCATCATCACATTGCCCAAAACTGTTTAATGACCCACGATAACCTATCTCATCCTGGCACTGAGAGGCTCTACACACTCCAGTATTTTGTCCACGCCTTAGTTACCTCCAGGTTGGAGTATTGCAATGCACTCTACGTGGGGCTCCCCTTGAAGATGGCCAGGAAACTGCAGCTAGTGCAAAGATCAGTGGCCAGGTTGATAACTGGAGCGAATTAAGGGAGAGTTCAACTCCCCTATTCAAACAGCTCCATTGGCTGCTGATAAGTTTCCGGTCTTGATTCACGGTGCAGGTTATCACCTATAGAGCCCTACACAGTTCGGGACTGGCTTATCTTCATGACCGTATCTTCCCCTACAAAACCTATGTGGTCTCCAAGATCTTCTGGGGAGGTCCTTCTCTTGCTCCTACTCCCATCACAACCATGGTTGGTGGGGACAAGAAAGAGGGCCTATTATTATTATGTTTATTTTTATTATGTTTATCTTTACCCCTCTTTATTTCTCCTGAAGGAGACTCAAAGTGGCTTACATTAAAAGTATTACAGTCAAATTTAAAATATAGAAATATGCAAACATGAGAAGATAATTAAATATAATAGTATTAAAAATCACAGTTAAAATCCATTAAAACATATTCAAAGCTAAAAATCATATTCAATTTCATTAAAGCAACAGTTAAAAGTGGCCCTGGCCATATGGTGAGCAGGCAACTCGTGCTCCATGAACCAGGAAAAGGCTGAGAAGCAGGTAGTCAAAGAGGCTTTCTTTCAGCTTTCTAGATTTGAAGCCATGAGGTTCAGGATGTGAGATCCCAGTTCAGATTTGGAAGCCTTTGAAAATCCATGTGCTAAGCACCATCCGTTCAGCTGGGAGATATTTTCCTTGTTGTGCTCCAGGCTTCCATGGCCTACTCGGTGGTGCCCCCCCCACCACCACCACCTCTGCTACTCTCTCCCCAGAGATATTAGACTAGCATCCATCCTGTCCAGCTTCCGAAAAGAACTAAACATGTGGATGTTCCACTGTGCCTTCAACTAGATAGCTCCCCAAATAATTCTGGCTCCCAATTCAATCCATAATTAGATCTTGCACATTACCAACGTTCCCTTTTAGAGACATAGTGCTCTCCTTACACTACCTCCCAAGTTCTAATCTTGTCATCTGCCTTTAGCACTTTATCCATCAACCTTATCCTTTGGCAAGTGATTTGCACTAGTCACCCGCCCGAACTTAGACCACTGAAGTTTGTTGGATATTGGCTATATACTGTATTTGTGTGGTTGTTTTTATACTGTTGAAATGTTTTTATGAATTTTGTTGTTATATTTTAACTTATTCACCTGACCTCGCACCATCAGACTTCCACCTCTTTCCAACAATGATGTTATTTTTGAAGGGCAAGCATTTTTCAGATGATGAGACTCTGATTTCCGAAGCCATAATATGGCTTTTGAAGCAACCTGTCAACTTCTACAAGCGAGGTGTTCACAGTTGCTTTAAAAGATGGGAGAAGTGTGTGTTCCTAGGTGGCACCTATGTAGAGAAGAACTAATAACGGCGCCAAGTTTCATTGCTCTCAGTGCACAGGAAGTGGGCCAGGGGAAATCTTTAATGAATGTCCCTCGTATGTGTCAAGAACATTTCCATTAGTACTTTATGCTACCTGCAACAGACAGCATTCATCTAAAAAGAGATTACAGTAACCGAAGGCAATGATTTGCATATGCTGGTTTAACTTCTGCAAAGATTTCTGGATGGCCATTAAGGCTGCATCTACATTGGAGAATGAGTACAGTTTGACACCAATTTAACTGCCATGGCTCAATGCTATGGACTCATAGGAGCTGTAGTTTATGTGCACCAACTCTCTTTAGCACAGAAGGCTAAAGGTTTTGGAAAGCTATGACTCCCATAGTTCCATAGCACTGAGGCTTGACAGTTAAAGCAGTGTCTAAGTGCATTAATTCTACAGTGTAGATGCAGCCTAGCCAAAGCTTGCATGAGTAAAACATCCCAAAATATGAGTGAACAATTTTGGTTAAGGCACTGAAATAGTTATTTACTGCCTTTATTCAATACCATGCCTTCACATTTCAGCCCACCTCTATACACAAATTAACCTCTCTTCACTCAACTCCAAAATGATTTCCTCATATTGGAAGGTGCACCATCTAAGAATTTCCATTTGAATTTTGTTACAAAATCTCCATTAAGTAAATAAACACTTAAGGATTTCAAGTATTACCCTTCTAGTATCAAGAGTTAAAGGAAAATTTAGTTACATCATACTCGAATGTAAGAAAGCAAACATGCAACTATTTTTAAAATCACAGGTAATGTATAATGCTGAGAGAAATATTTTCTCATCGACATAGTGTTTTCAGTCATATGTTGTTTTCTGAGCCCTGCCAAATACATAGCACAAGCAAAGACAGATACTACATTGAAAAGAACTAACTCGTCAGCATGCCGTAAATATTATATTAAAATAAGGAAAGATTCAAATAGTTGATTATGAAAATCCAACATATCCTATAGTCAAAGCAGGGTTGGCAATCATATGACTTCCCTTGGATGTTGTTGAACTTCTACACAGCCGTGGATGAAAAATGTCATAAGTTGCATTTCAGCAACACCCAGAGGGTACATGATTCCTCCCCTTCCTCCCGAGTTAAGAAAGATTGGAGATTATTTTGATGTACAGTTTTAATTTTATCTCTAATATAGTCACCCGGTTACTTTAAGGTATTAACATCAAAAAGTAGTTAAAACAGCAATGCATAGTTATTTTATTTCATCTACATTCCAACTTTCTTCACAGGAAGAGTGGCACTTTCCCTTTACAGGTAGTCTCAAAAGAGTGGACCTGCTCAAAAGCCCCAATGATTATGAAAGATTGCTTCTATTCAGATAAAATGGTAGTGAAATCTTCCTTGGAGGAGTTCGGAGATCATCCAAGCCTAGCACTCTAACTACTAACCACCCTGATTTTTCCTCTATTAATTCTAACCGAGATTCTTTGGAAGATGAGCTGTTTCCTAAAACAAATTTGAATAGTTTCTAACTCTTCAATAACATTTTGATACATTATAATTCAGTAATGTACAAAGTCCTGCTTCATGCAAGACACTGATTACTAGCTTTACCTATCTCCATTTTAAACAAAGAAACACAATCAATACATACAGTCCAGATTCAGAAGTCAGAAATGGAAAGGTTGGGGACAATTCCTCATTTTTCATAAGGTGCTCACATCAAATTAGTTCTATGAAACTGAATGAAATTATTTATCTTTTTCAACTCTTCAATTATATTAAAATGCTATCAGATTTTAGAGAACTTCCAGTGAATAAATCTCTAGAGATGTAATCTGAATTCTTACCTCCTTTTTCTTTCTTTCCTCCTCCTTTCTTTTCTTCTCCTCTCTAATTTGAGCTAAGCGTTGTTTCTTACGTTCCAACTCTGCCTTCAGCTCACTTTTGTCAGACATGATTGCAATTCTGTCAACAAAAAAGTGATTATGTTCCTGCATAAGTGAAGTGAAAAACAGCATGAAATATAGAACCCAATCATATTTCTACCAAAATACCATAAACCTAATCCTTCATTATTTCTGCACACAATTTGTACACTAATACCTTACTAGAGTATCTATCCATTTTAAATCCTATGGCGCCTTCCTGCAGAATTCTGGGGTTTGTAGTTTAGGGAAGGGCATTTAAACTGTTCAGACAGAAAGGTCCTAGGCCTCACTAAACTACAAACCCCAGAATTCTGCAGAAGGCTGCCACAGGATGTAAAAGGGGTTGATAATTGTGATGAGGGATGACTGCAGAACTTCTGCTACAAATGTTAAAATGTATATTTTTCTATTTAGATGGTATATTTGCTCTCAATAGAGACACAGAAGTATCTGAGCACACTGCTGTATCAACACACTTCTAAATATAGCTCATAAGAGATAGAGAGAAAAAGTGTAAACTGTATACTACAAATACAGGTTAGAGTAGAACCAGGAAGGCTTGCCAGTAAGACCTTCCAGAAAACCTACTTGCCAGTAAGACCTTCCAGAAAACCATATAAAGCTATATGTTAAAAGTAGGTGCAGATATAAAGGGAATTAAAAATGGAGTCTAATTTTAAAGGCAGTGAAATTATTACATCATACTGCTGTACATATACAAGAGTGACTCCTACTTCAGTAAGTCAACATCTAATTAGCTTCTTTAATGGGTTAGAGAAAAGTCAAGGAATAAATGAATGGCTATTCAGAAGAGGAGGGAGGACTGTGTTCTGGTGCATGCTAGAATTTTAAGCAATTTTTGAAACTAATGTTATGTCAACCCTTCCTTGTTAGTAGTTTTTAATGGCAAAACTTAATATCTTCAATTGAAATGTTTCTTTCATGTTTTCAAGTCTTGCCATTCCAACCCACAACAAACTGCCACACATGCTTGGAAAAATACTATTCATTCTACTTTTTTTCAAAAATGAGTTTTATTTCTAGTCAAGAAGAAATAACTACCACCCTTGCATGCCAATCTTGCACCACTGGACAAGTATGTGTATAATAATCTCAATGGGAATTACATTTAACATTACGTGAGATCAGGATGTTAGATACAAGAAGCTTTAACTGAGTCAACATTATTAAATGATAACGTTACACCCAGTGATGTAGATTTCAGTTCAAAGTTTAAAATGTCTGTGAGAGTCACAAGGCCTGTGTATATGCCTAATTTGTTTTTTATGAAGATCAACAGAACAATGACTTTCATTCAGACTTTTGGACTAATAGCAAATTTAATATAGATTATCACACATATATTTACTTCATTAGATACAGGAGTGTGTAAAAAGGATGTGAAGGGGAATGCAAACATTTTATTTAGTATGAATGTCTGTTATCCTCAGTTTCTTGAAAACTGAAATCAAAATCAAAATGAATTTAGATCTATTATTTGTGGGTTTGATCTATGGTTTTGCTCAGCTCGATTTCTGTCTGAAAATGAAGCTCATTTGCCCAGTCATCTTGACTTGAGTCTTCCAGGTGTTTCAAACTTCCTCTCACAGTATTCCTGTTAGCCAAGCTGGCTGTGGCTTCTGGGAGTTGAAGGGCTCAAAAGGGCTTTGTTTGTTCTGTTGTGTGACATCAAGGTGTTACTGTTTATGGTGGTTTTCTTGGGCTGACTTACCTGAGATCACTAGGCAGTGGTTCCCAAACTCTCATCCTCCAGTTGTTTTGGAGAGAGTTTGGGAACCACTGCCTAGTGATCTCAGGTAAGTCAGCCCAAGAAAACCACCATAACCAGTAACACCTTGATGTCACACAACAGAACAAACAAAGCCCTTTTGAGTCCCAATCTGGCAGAAAGTCAAGACAGAATGATGATGTTGTTTTTACTGCTTTTGCGATGTTTTATACTGTTTAATGTTTTTATCTATATTATGTTTGATGTATACTGATTGGTTAGGAACCGCCTTGAGTCGCTGATTGGCTGAGAAAGGTGGTATACAAATACAGTCAACAAACAAACAAACAAACAAACAAATAGAAATAAATATTGTCTTCAAAGAGGGCAAAAGATGTGAAAACTATGCCTTATGAGGAGTGGTTTAGGGAGATGAATACATGGGAATTGAGACACTGTAGCCATGTTTACATACTTGAAAGGATATCATATTGAGGAGTAGGCAAGGATAAGGAGACTAGGATGAGGAATAATAGATTCAAATTATAAAACAGGCATGGGCAAACTTCGGCCCTCCTGGTGTTTTGGCTTTAGGAATTGTGGGAGCTGAAGTCCAAAACGGATCTCCCTCTACGTCCCACTTCGGAGTCTAAGATCCTCTGGGGAGGCCCTGCGCTCGACTCCGCCTCTATCACAAGTGAGATTGGTGGGGACAAGGAGCAGGGCCTTCTCGGTGGTGGCCCCTCACCTGTGGAATTCACTCCCCGGGGAAATTAGATCAGCGACATCCCTCCTTTCCTTTAGGAAAAAATTGAAAACTTGGATTTGGGGCCAGGCATTTGGACAATGTGGCAGATAAAGAAAGGACTTTGACAATGGACAGGAATTGTCTAAGTGGAATGGAATTATGGAACTCTGAAAGATGAACGCTGAGTATGAGATTAGTTTTATTGATTGTGTTATGTACCGATTGTTTTTAACTGTGATAATTGTTTTAACTGCTGTTTTGTACGTATGTGTATTTTGTGTAGGCATCGAATTGTGCCTTTTTGTAAGCCACCCTGAGTCCCCCACCCGGGGGTTGAGAAGGGTGGGGTAGAAGTACTCAAAATAAATAAAATAAATAAATAAATAAATAAATATATGAGACCCAACCTAATCATGAGGGAGAACTTTCTAGCAGTTAGAGCTGTTCGACAGTAGAAGAGACTGACTCAGTATGTGGTGGTAGTCTTCTTCTCTGGAGATTTTTAAGCAGAGGATGGATGGCCATCTGTCAGGGGCGCTTTGATTGTGTGTGTTCCTACACAGCATGGGGCTGGGTGGCCTATAGGGTCCTTTCCAACTTCATGATGATGATGACAACCACCATCATTTCCTTAGCAGCCTGGGAGCCTATTGTCCGCGGGTCCTATGAGACCACCACTGAGGAAGGGCCAAAAAGCTAGGCCCACAGATGCTTCTCCTGAAAAGGAAGCAGGACCCCCAGCGCGCGCCGGGCGTTGCCCGCACAGAAGCCCCGCCCTCTCTTCTCGTGCGCGAGCTGACTCCGCCCACAACGGTTCTCTCTCAACCCCCCCTCCCCTCCCCCCTCCCCCATTGAAGCCTTCCTCTCAGAGGAAGGAAGGCGGAAGCGGGTGTGGCTCTAAGGCTCCGCTTTTTGGTCCACTTACCTGTCACTGAGGGTCTCGTCTGTGTCAACTCCGCCGCCACTGCCGCCACAGCCCAAGCCGCCTCTACACAAAAGCGACACTGGGACCACGAACGGTGAAGGCGAGCCCACCAGAGACAGCTCAGCCTCGCCTGACTAAACGCGCATGCGCGGAAACGCTGACCCGCGGCGGCGGAACTAGAAGCCGGGCGTCGCTGCGTGCGAGGAGCGGACGGCGCATGCGCACGGAGAGAAAGTGGCGCCGGGCTGAGGCAAGGCCTGGGGTTTGGGGTGTGCGTAGCCCTCGGGTTATCCGTGGATAGGCAACTTTCGTTGGCGTTTTGGGTGTCCATAAGCCAATGGCTACCTTTTTGTGCCCCAAAATAGGGCTGAGGAAGGGGGGGAAATAGGGCCAGGCTTGGTTATTCTCGCTTCCGGCTCCAAGAGGGCTTGCGAGACTACCCTTCCTAGCAGGCCTTGAGCCAAGCCCAAGCCCCGCCCACCCCGAGCCGGCTGTCAACAGCCTGGCAGAAGCTGTCACGTGGCAGGCCCCACGGGAAGGAGGGAGCCCAGTAAACGAAGCTGGTTCCAGAATTTGCTACTTAATCATCTAAACATTGAAACCATTTGCTTCAATACCAGTTTGGAACTGCATTAAACGGTCAGTGTAGATGGCCCCTTAATCACCTTGGGTCCCACTAATGGGAAAAAGCAGGATATAAATTAATAATAATAATAATAATAATAATAATAATTTACCATCTGCCAGCTGCAGAAGGCCACCTTACTGGGATCTGCACGCATTATTCGCCGATACATCACACAGTCCTAGACACTTGGGAAGTGTCCGACGGGTGATCCAATTCAACAGCCAGCAGAGTGTCTGCTGTGGACTCATCTTGTTGTGTTTCAAATAATAATAATAATAATAATAATAATAATAATAATGTACTACCAACAGCTCAAGGAATAATAATAATCATGGATCATATCCTCAGTTGTTGCAAGAAAATCGCACAGACGGACTACAAACAAAGGGACAACTCTGTGGCCCAAATGATTCACTGGAACTTATGTCACAAGTACTACCTGCCAGCAGTAAAGAATTGGTGGGATCATAAACCGGCAAAGGTCATGGAAAATGAACATGCAAAAATACTGTGGGACTTTCGAATCCAGACTGACAAAGTTTTGGAACACAATACACCAGACATCATGATTGTGGAAAAGAAAAAAAGTCTGGATTATTGATGTCGCCATACCAGGTGACAGTCGCATTGAGGAAAAACAACAGGAAAAACTCAGCCGCTATCAAGACCTCAAAATCGAATTGCAAAGGCTCTGGCATAAACCAGTACAGGTGGTCCCAGTGGTCATTGGCACACTGGGTGCCATGCCAAAAGATCTCAGCGGCATTTGGAAACAATAAACATTGACAAAATCATCATCTGTCAACTGCAAAAGGCCACCTTACTTGGATCTGCGTGCATCATTCGAAAATACATCACACAGTCCTAGACGCTTGGGAAGTGTTCGACTTGTGATTTTGTGATACGAAATCCAGCATATAGATCTCGTTTGCTGTGACATACTGTGCTTTTGTGTCAATAATAATAATAGAGATAATAATAATAAGTGCCTAAAGACCTTGGCCTGCACTTAAACACAATCGGTACTGACAAAATTACCATCTGCCAGCTGCAGAAGGCCACCTTACGCATTATTCGCTGATACATCACAGTCCTAGACACTTGGGAAGTGTCCGCCATGTGATTCAATACAATAGGTAGCAGAGTGTCTGATGTGGACTCATCTTGTTGTGTTTCAAATAATAATATCAGAACACTAGGCGTAGAGCCTAAAGACCTTGGCCAGCACTTGAAAACAATTGGCACTGATAAAATTACCATCTGTCGACTGCAAAAGGTCACTCTACTCAGATCTGCACGTATTATTCACCGATACATCATGTTCCACTGTGCCTTCAACTAGACAATTCCTCAGGTAGCTGGCCCCAGCTAGAACCCAAAAATCTTGTCCTCGCACTTTACTACCCAAATACAGTATTGACCTATTTTACATTGCTCTTATTCGTGGTCCTGTTATATGACCTCTGCACTTTACCCACTAGCTCAATCCTTTAAATTGTTGTTACACCAGTCCTCCCACACGTGACGAGAAATTGAACTTCGTTATTAGTTGTTGGTTTTTATAGTTATTTTATATATTGTTATAATATTGTTTTATTTTATTTTATACGGTTTTATTTATTTATTTATTTCAAATTTTTGTATCCCATTCTTTACCTCCGTGGAGGGACTCAGAATGGCTAACAGCAAAATTCAGTGCTATACAATAAATAATGTCATAAAACAACATACAATAAATAAGTTCTAAAATACAATTCAACACATTTAAAACAACATCTAACTCAGTCCAAAATGTTATGGCCAAATAACTCTTAGTCTATATCGAATCATCCGTCAATCAGCAAATGTCTGACTCCAAAGACAGGAGTTTAGCTGCTTCCCGAAGGACAGGAGAGAGGAGGCAGACCTAATCTCGCTGGAGAGAGAGTTCCATAGCCAGGGGGCCACCACAGAGAAGGCCCTGTTTTATGCAGCTTTGTGTTACTTTTTAACTGTGTTGATTGGGGTTGACCCCATGTAAGCCATCTTGAATCTCTTTGGGGAGATGGAAGATGGGGAGATGGAAGCAGGGTACAAAAATAAAGTGATTATTATTATTATTACTACTACTACTATTATTATTATTATTATTATCACTATCACACAGTCCTAGACACTTGGGAAGTGCTTGACATGTGATCCAATACAAAAGCCAGCATAGTGATCCTGTTTGCTGTGTACTAATCTTGCTGTATATCAAATAATAATGATAATAACAACAACACTCCCCATTCTTATGGTTAAAGCCCACAAGTGCTGATATCTATCAACACCAGTTGCGGCCCACAGCTTTTCTACTCTGTTGCAGGCTAACCAACTCACTCCACATTGCAGTGGGTAGTTGTGGTCTTCTGAATTATTTTGGACTATAATTTTCATGATCCCTCAGCACTAAGTAGCCTAATGGGAATTATAGCATCTCCTCCACAAAACCTTTGTGGCATATCCTACTCTATATCTGGACATTCACAAATCTTGGTAAGACTGCGGCTTTTTAAATTTAATTTTTGAAAATAATCTTATAAACATCTGTGTATTTGCATCCTTAGTTTCCTCAAGCATGAAAAAGCAACAAGTTTAATTTTAAAACAGGCCTGTTTTGTTTCCCAAGTGATATTAGACACCCATTATTATGAAACTGGAATTCGGGGCCATCTTATATTTCCCCTAAAGATAAAGGTTTCCCCTTGACATTACGTCCAGTTGTGTCTGACTCTGGGGGTGGTGCTCATCTCCATTTCTAAGCCGACGACACGGCATTGTCCAAATACGCCTCCAAGGTCACGTGGCCAGCATGGCTGCATGGAGCGCCAATATATGTCTCCTACAGTTACCTTAATACACAACACCTTGTGAGACTGGGGTTTTCTCATATATAAATAATTGTTTCAATTCATTTTATTTCAAAGAGCAAGATCATATCCCAAAATGGTCTCTGGTAGGCATTCCATACAGAAGGTTTATGACCTAAGATTGTGATAAACTGAGCATCTTGGCAAGTGCCTGGAATGCCGGTAACTTCATTCTCTCCATTCCCTTTCTTTCAGCAAAACTAAAAGTATCAGTTTTTTTTAAACAGCTTTTGAGTGTCTCAAGAGATGAGTTGGGATAGTGTATATCAACAATAGAAGTCACTCTTTCTTAGATTATATTGTTAGTGTTTATGAAGAAACTGCTGACTCTCTTTGTGTTGTTATATTAACAAACAGCCCAGTCCACAAATCTGACATCAAGATACACAACAGATTTGATAGCAAGATATATAAAGGCATTATCAGGATAAATGTATGCTTTTGCTGGTGAGACTGCAACCTGACAGTAGTCCCAATGTCATTTATTCAAGTATCCTTCATACCTTTCTCTCTCTTTGGTACCTTGAGCAATTTTACTGGCCATTTAGTGACTTTCTTTTCCCATCCTTAGTAGTAGTTTGATTTTCAGTTTAATGTATTTCCTCCTGGCCCCAAATATTGGGAGTATTCAGATTACATGTTCTTAACTAATTAGATCAGATGTGGATAAAGTATTCTGCATCTGTTTTCAAGCAGTAATTCATTCTGCACATCTTTTTTGTTGAGCCACTGTCTATCTCTCCAAATCCCACTAAATCCAGGCTGCAGGCATTGTTTTCAAGGATCCAAAGAAGAGCATTAACTGATAGCAACCCTCCTCTTATAAGGTAAAAGTTGTACTTTTCTAGCATTGTTATTATTGTTCTGGTCCTTGCTTTTCCTTTTATATTTGATACTCTGTTAATACATTTTCTCCATTATTCCCTTTGCTTGATACACATTTCCTTCTTTAGTGTCAAAATAAGGTGAATGTGAATTATGAGTCCCTCCTGAGATGAGTACTCCTGCAATCTGGTAACCTTTGCCACCAAAAACATATACTCATGAATGGGCAAGCACTTAAGAGTGAATCACTGCTGAACATTATAGAAAATAGACCCATAGGTTCAAAAATACAAGACAAGTTCCCCTTTCCTCGGCTTGGTCTAGTAAGTGCAGTACTCTAATTTTCTTCCTATTATGTGGTTAAGATGAGAGAAAATGAAAGCTTCTTAAAAGGACCCCCACACCTTTACTGCTGCAATGGTTTCTAAAAGCAAAAACAAAAACACCAAAAAGATCTGCAAAAGGGAGCCATTTTAAGATATAATGTGGATGACTAGATATTATATTTTTCTCTTATTCTGTATCTTTGTCATTAGTTCACATGGAGGGAGAGTACCAGCAAGGAAGAAGGTGAATATGAGATTGCTCTGATAATAATAACAATAATAACAGTCGCAGTGTTATTGTTTCATCCATAACACAATAGCTCCTTTTCATTTTATTAAAGGGAACTAGTTAAAATTGTCTATTTCTTCTTATATAGAAAGAAAAAGAGGACGAAATCTTATTTCCAACTTCCTTTGCAAACTGAAAGATTATTTAAATTATATTATTTAGGAAATCTGAATTGAACTGGAATAAAGAGGTGCTCCCTGTTTTAACAGTGGAGATTAGGGACAATTTACTAAGTAGAGAAATTGTAAGCATCACATGGAGAAAACTGTTCAGTAGTTCCATGATTTCTTCACATTTTTCCAGCATCAGTATCTGCTTTCTCTCAGGTACATTTTATATGAGTTTGCTAAAAATATTTTTTTTCAACATGAAGAAATTAAAACTATTAGATATTAGTGTTATAAGTATGCATTTGCCTAGGTGGGAAATGAGCCTTTCCCCCTTGCATATGAGATGTGTTTTGCTTGTGCATTCAGAATACTTAGTATTCTCTTGCTGGCAAGTTTTTATCCAGTAAATGCTTCTAACCATAGGTGCCATCTCCACAGGTCACAGTGACTCTTAGTATTCAATTTCCTGTGGAGTCAATCTGTCCTGTCTGTCAGTCTGCCTTAAAGTGTGCACCTTTTACATTTAACAGAAAAATAGTTTGTATCGGTTTCAGCTGGAAAAAAAATTACTTGGACTCAAATTATGACATAAAGGAAAGGGAAAGAAACCAAGACTAGTGTTCTTCTGGTTACAGAAGATATTGCCTGCATGCATAAATAATGCTGTCCATCAAGGTTCCTGTACTCCCTCCAAAATCACTTAAAAAGCTGCAAATTTAAATTGTGCACACATGAAGTGCTATATAGTGCAATCCTAGCAGGCCTCCTGACAAGTAAATCCCAATGGATTCAATGGAAGTTGCCTCAAAGTAGGATGCAGTGTTCAGGGTGTGTGCTCTTTGTTACAATCCTAGATGCATTTACTCAGATACAATTCTGCAAAGTGTGACTGTGAACAAGGTGAGGACCACAGAGACTTTATTTTCATGCCCTTTATTGCCACAGGTGAATACAGTTTGCCTATGTATAGTGCAATTCTGTACAAGTGTACTCCGAAGTAAGCACTAATTAATTAAGTAAAACCTAAAAGTAAATGGATTGCAGTCATTGGGCTATTTCAGTGTGGTCTACATGGATCTGGCCCTAAAGAATGCCCAGAAATTGACACAATAAGAAAAGATTCTGATGAGAACTCATCATACTACACCTGTATTGTGTCAGTTGGTAGCCAGCTCAAAGTCTGAAAAGCTTGACTACATTTTGTGGAAGACTGCCTCTATCCACATACACCTATATAACCTCAATAAATGTTAAATCTTTCCCAAATATTTCAAACTGAATAATTTCAACATAATTCAGAATGGGACAGGGAGTCTTGTCTTTATCAAGCTACAGGAGTTAGTGCACAATTAGATGTGATGGCTGCAGATTTCCTCTCATTTTGAAACTGTATTTGCACATTTTGAGCAGCTTCTTTTCTAGCCTGCCAGCTGCCACATATATAGAAAATGGCCAGAAGAACATGCCCCTCCTTGAGAATGATACTTTATGGTGATGATGCTTCATGTGGTACTATTGGAATGGCTCTGGATTACAATTCTGGATTATGTGATTTTAATAATTAATGTAATTGTTTTAGATGTTTTAATTCTCTAGTTTTTAATGTAAATGTTTGCCAATTGTATGTTATTTTAAGGCATTGAATTGTTGCCGACATGTGAGGCTGCTGCAAGTCCCACTCAGGATTGAGAAGGGCAGGGTACAAATATGATAAATAAAATAAATAGGGTATGGCAAACATATCAGTGGCCTGGAGCCAAGTAATTTGACACTTTCAGTTAGAGCTTTGGGGCCCCCACGTTGAATTTTAAGTGAAAGAACTCTCCATTCCCTGAAAGTAAATCTTATTCCTGCCCAGCCCAACAGGTAGAAGGACTTTCTTAGGACTAAAATATCCAAGTGAATACAAGATGGTTCCATTAGTAGTCATGGAATTCACATAATATAGCCCACTTTTGTGTGAGTAATAGATAGCTTGTGGGAGGATTTTTAAAGTGCAGATCCCTGAACTTAGGAAGAATGGGGGAGAGCACTGCACTGGAATTTTAAAGCTATTTACCAGGAAAGAACTTAATGTCTCTCGGCCAAGTTGAATTATTTATTTCCATTTCAAAAGACAAGCAACCAAAGAGCGAATCATATATTTGCATGCTGTATATAGAATGAGAGATTGTATACCAGTCCAAAATATGTTTATTTCTCCAGATCCTCAGTTAAATCCTAATACATTGTGTTAGTAGGCAGAGCAGATATATGTGTATCTAGTAGTGCCATATGATCTTATCATCTGTGCCTGTTTCAGCTGGGATTAGCCAGTGACTGGAAGACAGTGACATATAAATCACCAAGGAAAGGCTGCACTCTTGAAAATTGGCTAAGTAATGTCTTAAAATAGTTTTCAGGCAGAGCAGACTAATTGAATCAATGTATTTTACATGAGTGGGAACTTACCAAATTCTTCTTCATTCAGTGGGTGCATTCTAATTGAGCCGAACAGCTGAGCCTTGGACTTAAATAATTAAACTCTTAGACATATATGGAAGGCTTAAATCTTGCTTTGCACAAACACACAGAAAAAACCCAGATCTGCTTTGCATGTGTGTATTCATTTTGTACAAAACTATTTTAATTCTACTAGCTGTTTAGGCTACAGTGATTGGATGATACGGGTTGTTTTGTTGTTTTTCTTCTCATGAATATGCCTGAATCAAAGTTTTTCTTGATTTTTTTGTCGCTATCTTCATTTACTTTTTCATAACGGTTCTTTTTCATATCTATATAAATAAAAATTTAATGTTCATTTGTGGGATTAACATAACTCAAAAACCACTGGATGATTTGACACCAAAATTTGGACACAATATACCTATCAGGGCATAAAAACACTGAAAAACACAGCAGAAGAGACTTTAAAAGCAAAAAATAAAACCGCATTACAACGCATGCATAAAACCACATATATAGACATATACAGAAATATATACACACATACGCACACAAAACACATATACACAGACTGGTAGTATGTTATACTGAAGGCAAGAAAATGTCTTTTATTAAAAAGTGGGTATATTTGCCAGGGAGGAAGGTAGAACAGCAGTTTGGTAGAACTCCTTGCTCCAGATGTTTGGCTGACTTGCAGGGAACATTATACCTCTGCCATGGCCTTCAGTACCAGCAAAATACTGTTTAAGGTGCTAAGCAAAATGTTCTGGCCACCATCTCTCTACCATCATTTCAAACCAGTGTTAACACCATGATGGATCTATCCCTCAAAAGGGGCAAGTGATGTAGAAATCAGATGGCCCAAAAATCATCATACATAGAAGTCCAGTTGGGTTTTTTATTATTATTACTCTATATACACCTTTCTTTCCCAGGCTCCACTAGTAGGGTTATTTGGCAATTAGACCATTCTGAGGATTCATCTATTCTCTTTTCTTCACTTTCTTTCAATGTGAAGAGAGTGCACCCCTTTTTCCCCCATTTACTAACTATGATATATTCTTGTATTATGAATTTTATATGTACAATCATTCTGGTCAGTCCTGAAAGCATGGTGATAGTTTTTCTTTCTCCCTTTTTGCTAAATGACACTGCCAAATGAAAATCTTCATTGAAAATGCCCAAATTGCGTATGTTCCGTGAGCTGGCATTTATGAAATGTTCCAGAGACCTTTAGTTTAAACCCATGAAATCTGTTAAAGCAAATTTCATACATTTCCATTAAGGAGACAAATTACTTCTTCTTACAGACAAGGATCAAATGCATCAGAGAGAGTCGGATGCCATCATAATGATAGGAGGTGAGCTGTGGTGGGTGGGCGAACTGATGGGACACTTCCAGTTCAGAGATTTCAGTGCATTTCATTTATGCTGGGAACAACGTAAATGATGTAACCTTCACCTCCCAGCTGCAAAGTTATCAGGCAAGGCGGCCACCGCTACAGACATCAAATTTCTGACGTTAAGATGACTAGAAGGCTATTTCCTTCGATTCTGTTCGCCCTGAAAATCTTTCAAAATTTTATTGTAATATATTGGGGAGGAAGATGCAAGCCTGCATAATATGGCCAATGACAAAGCTTCTACTTGCCGCCCTTTTCTGAGGGATTATAGCTCTTCTATCTTTGTGCTGATTGAAATCCAAGATGTTTATGTCAAAGCCATTATGAGACACTCACAAATACTTTTCTGCCCCACTGCAAATGTAATCTTTCTTCGGAGCATTTTTATCCCAGTGAATTTCATCTGCAGTAGGAATGGACAGTTTTGCATTTGAATCAAGTCGGGTCACTGCTTTGCATGAGATGATGTGGAGGAATACACTCTGCTTATCTTCTGAGTGAAATTGATCCTTGGCTGGGTTGAATGCAATAGATAGCAGTAAATATTGGGATGTAATTAAGTGTTGTTGTTTTTAATGTCCTGGTGAATGGAAAGTGGAAGTGAAATACTCTGCTTTCTCTATGTTAGATTTAGCTCAAACAAACAAACAAACAAAACACAACCCAAATAATTTTTGTATAACAATTCCTAAAATAGTCACCATCTCTCTTGATTAGAATTTGTCTTAAATTCATGCTGATGAATATGCAGATATACTGATGTAATCGGTTGTCTTGGAAATAGAATCAGAGTATTTGACGGGAAAATAATGGAAAAACTGTATTGTATTTTTTCCCTTCTACAGTAGTGTTAGCCATATTCATTGACGATTTCATGTGTTTTAGTGCCTATTCAAAGAAAAAAGGCAGACCTTTAGAAGAAACCAGTCTTTCTGTAGTTAAAACAGTATTTGTCCGTCTGCTGCCATGGTCTTCCTATAAAGCCCAGGTGAAAGGGACAATCCTCCTCCCCAGCCCACAAATGCACTGTCATTTGTTTCTTAGGCATGTCAGGATATGCATAGGCAGGAGTACTAGTTTTGGAGAGGCAATAAGATGCAATATCAGTAGCACAGAGCGAAATAGCTCAATTTCCTCCATCCAGGTGAGAAAATGTTCTCAATCCAGATAAGATGGTTGATTCCTGAAATTACTACAATATAGGAGTTTTACAAAATCCAGATGAGAGAAGTAGTTGTATATTTCAGATGAAAAGAAGTACTGGGATATTACAGGAACATCTAATGATACTTGGAGAACCACATATTCCTAAACCCTAAAGATAGGGTAACACTGAGGCAAATGTCATACAAACTCGCTTTTAGATATCTATCAACTAAGCAAATAATTATATTATGTTGTTTATTTATTCAGTCACTTCCGACTATTCGTGAACTTATGGACCAGCCCACGCGAGAACTCCCTGTTGGCCGTCACCACCCCCAGCTCCTTCAGTCAAGCCAGTCAATTCCAGGATACCCCCAGCTCTTTCAGAGTCAAGCCAGTCACTTCAAGGATACCATCCATCCCTCTATCTTGGTTGGCCCCTCTTCCTTTTTCCTTCCATTTTCCCCAGCATCATTGTCTTCTCTAAGCTTTCCTGTCTTCTCGTGATGTGGCCAAAATACTTCATCTTTGCCTCTAATATCCTTCCCTCCAGTAAGCAGTCAGGCTTTATTTCCTGAAGTATGGACTGGTTGGATCTTCTTGCGGTCCAAGGTACTCTCAGAATTTTCCTCCAGCACCACAGTTCAAAAGCATCTATCTTCCTTCGCTCAGCCTTCCCTATGGTCCAGCTCCCACAACCATAGGTTGCTACGGGGAATACCATTGCTTTAACTATGCGGATCTTTGTTATTAGTGTGATGTCTCTACTCTTCACTATTTTATCAAGATTGGTCATTGCTCTCCTCCCAAGAAGTAAACGTTTTCTGATTTCCTGGCTGCAGTCTGCGTCTGCAGTAATCTTTGTGCCTAGAAATACAAAGTCTGCCACTGCCTCCACGTTTTCTCCTTCTATTTGCCAGTTTTCAATCATTTTTGTTGCCAGAATCTTGGGGTTTTTTTATCTTTAACTGCAACCCAGCTTTTGCACTTTCTTCTTTCACCTTGATTAGAAGGCTCCTCAGCTCCTCCTCACTTTCGGCCATCAAAGTGGTATGATTTGCATATCTAAGGTTGTTAATGTTTCTTCCAGCAATTTTAACTCCAGCCTTGCATTCGTAAAACCCCACACATCGCATGATGTCTTCTGCATACAAGTTGAATAGGTAGGGTGAGAGTATACAACCCTGCCGTATGCCTTTCCCAATCTTGAACCATTCTGTTGTTCCATGGTCAGTTTTTACTGTTGGTCATTATACAGATTCCTCAGGAGACAGACAAGGTGATTTGGTATTATCTTATGTTTTCAATGAACTTAAATATGCTTACATTTGTTTCATCCTGAAATAAATCATATCTTGTATTTCTGGATTGACCTAGAAGGTGCTGTATTGGAAATGACAAATGGGTGAATGAGAAATCATATGTAGGTATTTTCACCACACAAGGTGGTATAGTATGTTAGCTTGTCAAGTAAATCAAGGTACAAATCACTCATATTACTGCAGTCCCTGTGTCCGCTCAGTTCCTGTGTCCACTCTGACAGCCATCAAGCCATCTGAGACTCAGTCTACAACAGTGACATAATCTCTGAGATTCTCGCTGACAATGATGCTGACTCAATTTCGATTTGATGTTCCATGGAAAATTAGTTTATATCCATCTCTGATATCTCTCTATTTAGAACCTTTCCAGTGTGTCTCCTGAACACAGCAGATGTCTACATGGTGGTTCTTGAGACAGATCACAAGCTCTCAGTTTCTAGTGGCAAGACTACTGATATTAAGTGTGGTGAGTCGAATTGGTCGACGTTGGTGTTGGTGGGCTAGTTATCGGATGTCCTCTGATAATATGTCTCTGCCTATGATAGGAATTGACTGAACCTATTTGGTGGCTAGAATTCACAACCTTGGATAGCTCTGTTGGATTAAATTTTGAAGTGGCTTAGATGCTTCATATTTTGGTTGCTAGAATCCACAAACAGGCTACAAGTGCTGCTGCCCTCACAACCTGGTTGTAGGCAACTAATTGGACATTGTTTAATTTGAATGTTGCACTAAATAGGCCTTTAGTCTGATTCAGTAGGGCTATTCACTATTCTTACTTTAAATCAGTTTTCAAAATACATTCTAGTTTCTCACAAACTGTGTTTTCCAAAAACTCAGCTCTCATGCATTCACTAACACTTTTCCTTGTTCATTCAGGTCCTTCTTCCTCAAGAAAGAATAGGATTTATTGGGAATATGGAACAAATATCAGCTGAAAAACAGCTAATTATTAATTGCATAGCAGCTGCTTGGGGCAAAGCTTTAGGACTATTTCACCTGTACAACCGTAGTGACAAATCAACTAATGCATAAATGCATTCTGGCAAGATTAAATAAAAAATTGAAAAGCCTGATGTGAAAACAGCATATGGAAAGGTATCCAATTGAGTAAACATCAAACAAAAGATTATCTTTCTTTGTAAGGAATCCATTCCAGCAAAAAATTGAACTGGGGCCCTTGGCATCTGAAATCAGTAGGGTTCCCTGTTGAGCTAAAAGGAAATTGGCGCCTTTTGGCAGTAGCAGCAAGACTTGACACTTTGGCATCGCACGTTTATAATCCGAAGAACAGGGTTTTTTCCTCATCAAAGCTCTTTCTAGAATCCACTCTTCACCAAAGGCCAGATCCTGTGAATCACTGCAATTGAGTTTGGTTTATTAGGGCTGTGCCACATTTTGTTCTCACAAATTTCTGAGGCAGAAGAATGGTTTCTAAAGAGCGTGAATAGTTTCATTGCCCCTCCTTGTTTTCATCTTTTATTTCCAGTAGTTTGAAAAGATTCACATCTCTTGTTTCCTCACCTGTTGTTTGGGACCATTTTTCTTTTTGGGGCATTATTCCTTTGTGATATCAACCAGGGCCTGAACTGGACTAAGGATGAAAGGGTGGCTTGGAGGTCTCTCATTCATGGGGCAGTCGAAGTCAACTTGATGGTAGTTAACAGCAAACTAAACAAAGCACTTGAATTTATTTCACAAAAGCATGTGTGCACTGTAGATTTTATAGTACAAATCTGAACAGGAAATCCTACTGAAGTGAATTGAGTACTCCTATTGGATTATAGTCTTAAATGAAATTTAAACACAACTTTCCCCTTGAGTGAAAGGGGATGAATAAACTATCAAGCCTGGACTCCCCACTCCAATACACAACTCACCTGCATAGGTACAGCATTTTGCTGCCATGTGATCTACACATATATGATTTGGACAAGCATTGCCTCTTCGAATTCCACAGCATTGCTGGTCACAAGCGACCTCCAGTTAGAGTGCCCAAGGTTCAGGGCTTCCCTGTTCTCGGTGTCTATGCCACCATTTTTAAGGTTGGCATTAAGCCCATCATTAAATTTCTTTTCCCGTCCACCAACATTCCATTTTCCGTTCTTGAGTTGGGAGTACACAAACTGCCTGGTGATCGGGCATTCGGACAACGTGGCCGGTCCAGTGGAGTTGATGACGTAGGAGCATCATTTCGATGCTGGTGGTCTTTGCTTCTTCCAGAATGCTGCCATTTGTCCACCTGTCTTCCCAAGAGATTTACAAGATTTTTTTGGAGGCAGTGCTGATGGAATCATTCGAGGAGTTGAATGTGACATCTGTAGACAATCCACATAAAGTCTTATCTAGCAGTAGAGAAACAAGGAGGAAAAATCAGCATACAATAAATGTGAATGTAGTATCTGAATGCTGGTAGTTGTGTGTCTAAGGCCCTTTCCACACTACCATATAATCCAGATTATAAAAAACACTTAATCCAGATTATTTGCTTTGAACTTGATTATGTGCGTCTACACTGACATATAATCCAGTTCAAAGCAGATAATCTGGATTTTATATGGGAGTGTAGAAGGAGCCTAAGATGTGTTTATCAGTATAGGTTTGTTTTATGTTATGGTGATTGTGTTTGATTTATTGTGTTAGCTGTAGTTGTTTTAGTGTTATATATTATAGGGGAAAGTCTTTTTTGCATCCTTTTTATCTTTTCTATTTCCCCCCTTTATTTCTGAATAAAAATTAATGCAAAATAATAAAAACACTAGTCACTGATTCAATCTCCCTTCCTTCCCCATCTCCCTCTTCCCCAACTACTTATTCTGAATCTCATTCCTTTCCTAGATTCAAGTATGCAGAAAAACGCATTCTCCTTCCCCCACACCAGCCAATAAAGAGAGTGCATAGCCTATGTCTCTATTTGCAGACTATGAGTGCATCTACACTGTAGCATTAATGCATTTTAACAGCACTTTAACAGCCCTGGTTCATTGCTATGGAATCCTGGTATTTGTAGTTATTTGTATTATACAGTGTAGATGCACCCATAGTCTGAACACTGGAGGTTACAGCTATAGTTTTAACTGGTTTGATGGTTTTTAACTGTGAATTTTTTTTAGTTCTGTATGTGTTTAATTCTATTTTAATGTTTGCATTTTTGTATACAGTATTTTAAAATGTGTACTAATGTTTTTATGTCAAAATGTTGTTTTATGTTAAATGTTGTTTGTCAAACTGGCATTGAATGTTTGCCATATATGTGTTTACTGTAATCCGCCCTGAGTCCCCTGCGGGGTGAAAAGGGCGGAATATAAGAACTGTAAATAAAATAAATAATAAATAAGCCGCTGTGAGTTCTCTTTGGGGAGATAAAGCAGGATATAAATATTACAATAATAATAATACCGTTGTTATTATTAAAGGAAAGCACTTGTATACATGAAAGCAAGCAGTTACAAAAACCTTAGAATTACTCTGATGGCATTCTGCACTTCCATAAACAATTCTTGCCTACTCCATCATAAGCACGCAGCAACATGCCAACATCCAATTGCAGCCTCCCATTAGTCTTCAAAGCTAGACTTTCTGTGTGTCTTTGTTATACCTAGGAAATTGTTTGTTTGAAAGGAAGTCACACTAAATTAAATAGGATTATTTTGCACTAACTATGCAAAGAACTACAGCCTTTTGTGCATCTTACTTACTGATATTTTATTTTATTTTCAGTCCAAACTAATTTGCTTAAATAAGCAATCACAGCCTGAACGTTTGCTTCTCTGTCAAGTGGGGCTTATCTAATTACTGTGTCAATAAACTGACAAACAATTTAACCAACAAAGAAAATATACTGTAAATAACACACATTTGTAATGCATCAGGGATGTTTTGAATCACTGATGTTCGCTTCATCTTAACGAATAATACTTGGGAACAGGCAATATTTACATTCTGGTCTAATGGTGTTGATGCTGTAGCACTATAATTCTGCATTTCAGTTCTGTTTCATCTCTCTATCTATCTATCTATCTATCTATCTATCTATCTATATATATATATATATATACACATATCTACCCTGTAAGAGATAACGTGTTAAGATCCTAAGTTTCATTACAGATATCCCCACCAACACAAAGGAAAGAAGGACCCTTTTTGGTGAGTCTCCCCTTCTGCCACAGCCCATGACGTTACCTCCTGGACTATTTCAGGGAGTAACTTTTTAAATAACAGATTGATAAGGATGGGGTGATAAGGAATAAGCAAAAACCTCATTGGATTGATTCTGCCAGTAGGATTCCTCAGCTGGATCAAATATTTCCACAGATAGAAGGTACAGGTACAGATGTTTCACATGTGGTTTTTACAGTAAAGGTCGCCCAACTTCAAAATGCTGTTTTTATGAAGTCCAGGTCACATAGGACCGAGACTTCCTGTTAATTCCAACTCCACAGTGGTTCTCAACCTCTGGGTTCCCGTATATTTTGGCCTTCAACTCCCAGAAATCCGAACAGCTGGTAAACTGGCTGGGATTTCTGGGAGTTGTAGGCCAAAACACCTGGGGACAAGGTTGAGAACCACAATCTCATTTAATCAATCAGATGTTCCAATCTAATCAAGCATTGATTGAACAGGGATACTTTGATTGGGATTGAGCAATAGGATTCAGGAGAATCAGCATGGTGTGATAATGTGAGTCAGGTTTCAAATATCTGTTCAGTCATGGAACTTCATTAGATGATCTTGGACCAGTCTCATCCTTTGAAAATTTTATCACAATGGACTAAGAAGTTCAGTTATAGCAGGATAAAGGGGCTGATTGCACAACATCATATCTCTTCTGTAGTTGAATTGTGCTTGAATCATGGCTGGATCATCTTGTTTTTATTGATGGAAAAAAATCCATGAATTAACCCAATACTGTTGTTGTGCCATTGTTTCCTTCCACTGCAGTCCCAATATTGTGAAGCAGGGGAAGGCAAAATGTAGGAACTAATTTCTCTATTTTGCACAAATGTTTAAAAAGCACGAGGTTGTGGTGGCACTAAACTGCAGAACTTGCTGACCAGAAGGTCGGTAGTTTGAATCCGAGATGGGGTGAGCTCCTATTGTTAGCCCCAGCTTCTGCCAACCTAGCAGTTCAAAAACATAAACCACACACATTTTTCTCTTATGTGAGTGACTCGGCAAGAGAGAACATTTGAATTTGATTTTTATCTTAAGGATGGGGCTGTGGTGGCACAGCGGGTTAAACCGTTAAGCTGTAAAACTTGCTGACCGGAAGGTCAGTGGTTCAGATTAGCAGAACAGGGAAGTCCCCATTGTTAGCCCTAGTTTCTGACAACCTAGCAGTTCAAAAACATGCAAATGTGAGTAGATCAATAGGTGAAAAGGTCAGCCACATAACCTAGGAGCCATCTACGGACAACGCCAGCTCTTCAACTTAGAAATGGAGATGAGCACCACTCCCTAGAGTTGGACTCAACTAGACTTAATGTTAAGGGGCAACCTTTACCTTTACTTAAAAAGCACAGCATGCATATATCCCAGGAAGGGCAAACAGAGGTAGAAAACAAGGTTGTACAGAAGGAATCTGGATAATCAAAACATCTGCATAGCACAATTACCGCAAGGTAAGAAATGTTGTATTTTTCTGTTTGCTTAAACCACTTGATTGCTATGAGACAAAAGGTTGGTGTAACAAAAGTTTTGACCCTCAGATAAATCAATGAGAAACCTATCTTGCCAAAGATACCTTCAATATATTTGCCTAAGGGTTGCCGTGTCAGAAATGACCTGAAGGTACACAATAACGACAAATAGGACACAGCCTTGCTTTTCCAAGTTTTACTATTTCAACTCCCAGAAACCTCCCACCAGCGTGGTTAGTGTTTGGATCCAAGCCGGAATGTGAATTGGTGATGTTATTTGCAGAACATGGGTGTATTGTAATTGGTAAGGTAGGTATGGCACAAAATCTAAACAGAAACATCTGGCCCTGAAACCAGAATGGAGAATTCTCTCAAAGCATGTAGGCAAGGCTAGGGTTAACTCTTTTTTGACAAATTATCCTGAAAAATACTGACACAAGAATTGCAACAGCCACTGGGAAATGTAAACAGAAGCCGAAGATGATGAAAACTAATTAGCTAAGTCTACTGGAGTCAAATCTTAACAGGATGTGATTATACATCAAGAAGAGAAACACATAGTTTAGACTACATGTAATTCCAGTAATATGGTAATGAAGCACAGCATATAATTTCTGACCCAACAAATCCCACTGGGCTTTCAGCTTGCTGTTTTAAACAACAAACCATTGGCACAATTTTAGTGGTAGGTGACAATCTTGTAACAGATACCAGAAGACCAGTTAAAGTATTGCAATATAAATGAAAATCTATAACAACTGTAAAGGGAAAACAAAACAAAACAAAAGAACACACTTCTCTGGCTGGAGAAGCTGCATATAGGAAACCACATAGCAGATATTGGCTCTGTTTCTGGATGTGTATGGCTCCTGAATAAATCAATAGTAGATGAAAATATGCTGTGGGTATCAGATTATTATTATTGGACATTGATTCAAGCCTACAGTGTTAAGTACTCTCATTACTTTAGGATGCAATTCACATCTGTTCTCTCATATGTTCTATCACACAAAACTTACTTTAAATGCCATCACCTGGGGATAGTTACTTTTCTGGGAACAATGGTGGAGAAACCTCACACAGGGTAGTTCTACATAGTGATTTAAATCGAGTAAAGATGTGAATTAAAGAGACCCGGTTCCTTGTGGAGCACTTATACAAGCATCCCAGGAACCAGTTGGAGAGTGGAATGAGAGCCACGAAGATCCGCTCATTGCAGATCAATCAGAAAGCAGGAAAAAAAATGTTAACCAGTGGGATGTGCTAATGGGCAACAGAATGTCCGGTAAGCATCAGCGCTAGAGCAAAACAGGGCATAGCAACAAAGGGAAAGCGAGCATCCCCAAGGACACACTCTGGTTCCTCTCCGGGATGTGTGTGTGCTTGTTTAACTTATGGCCAAACTGTGTATCCAGTTTCTTCCCTTGAATGTTTCACTGCTAGCCATGTCCTCATGAGCACTCTGCATTTGGATGAACGTACATCCAATATTATGAGTGATGTCACTAGGTCCTATGATGACATTTCTCTAGTAGATGAATACTGAATCCCTCCTAAACAAGATTCTATGCCAACATAACTGACAGTTGGTAAACAATATGTTATACGAGGTATACAAGAAATGCTATGGAAAATAAATATCTTCTTTGGGGCACATAATGAGTAACTAAAAATTTCACTCTCAAGGAGCTGTTGCTTTTACAAAATGGAGGTTCTGAGTATTTGGGGACCTGGTAGGAGCATAATGGGTCCCGCAGTTAGAAAATGGTCCTTGGATCATTTGAAGTTTCCCACTTCTGCTTTAACCAAATGCCTTGAGGTTTTCAAAGTGAAAATTGTATGGTTATAATTCAAAATTCACTGACCGGAAAATACTTTTGTTAGAAGTCATACAACATGGCTGTGTTAAAAAAAAAAAAACACCTTTACTGTACATTGTCCAATTAACAGAAGCAAAGAAAAACAAAATGAATAAACTTTTGAAAAATAGCAAAAAATAAAATTGTTGCACTCCAGGCCTTGAAACACCTATGACCACAGCATCACGCAAGAATGCAGGATATAAGCAAACAATTGGTTGTAAAAACACATCAAAAGTATAGGATAAATCAGAAATAAAGAACGATGATGTAAATCCAAAAAGATTTAGCAATATGTGGTAATCCAATAAGAATCCAAATGTCTCATGCAGATTCAAAGGTAATACAGTCCAGGAATAGCCAAAAAAATACCAAGAACAGCTTAAGTCCACAAGCACAAGCTATGGTTAATAAAACTTGATCATGAGTACAAAAACAGGAACATAGGAACTCCCAGAATACTTGAATCCAAAAACCAAGGCTTGACTTGAAACAAGAACCAGAGAACTCAGGCCTAGCTTCTCACTTGAACACTATGTTGCCTGAACTAACTCTTCAGTAAACAACTTGCTAATTAATAGCCACATATGAAAGCATTTCATTTTCCATGAATTTTCTCCACCACTTTCCCACATAATTGCTCAGACCTGCATGCCTATTCTCTACTCTGGTCTGTAAACGAAGACCTCTGTTGATTTCCATAGTGCTAGGTGTTTTTCCCTGAGGGAGCCTTCTGTATCACTTAATTCTTTGCCTGACTCCTTATCTAATGTCGCAGTTTCTGGCTCTTCTAACTGACATTGAAGCCCTGCACTTTCTGAGGCAGATTTCTCACAGAGAGAAGCATCAATCCCCTGACTTGAATCTTCATCACTTTGTTCTCTAGGAAATTCCTGCAGGAAATCCCACTATCCTCTTTAAATCATCAGTGAACCCATCAGCCTCAAGAGCCTCAGGCTAATCTACAACAAAAATATTGGAAGTTGTACTTCTGCTCATCCAATACACTTAAGACTTTACAGAAATAATTAAAGTGGAAATTATGTGCTGAAATTCATATTCTCCTACATGTGCCATAATTTAGTAATGGAAGGCAATTGTTCTAGATCTAATGTTTTTTTAATAAAATCTTTAGACTACTTATACTTTTTCAGCAGTGACCTCTGTGTTCTCCCTAGTCTCATTTGAACAGACGTGTGTGTTGAGTGGCTAAGTTTAATTTCTATGATAACTACTATTGCAAAATAGGTATCAAATGTGTGCTGACCTTGCTGCAGCTATAATTAATGACTATATTGTATGCTTTAACCTAAAGATGAGATGTTCCTCCTTTTTTACTTTTGCAGATTTGAAAGAAGCCACACACCCCGTAATCGAACTTTCCTCAACCTAAGGGAAAAATACTCTTCTGCCGCCATTGTATTGAATTACAGTACCCTCCATTTCAATTATTTGACACACTGTTGAGCATTCGTGGTTCAGCATATTAGGAAGTCGCCAGTTTGGACCTTGCTGGATTTGAACAATAAACCTAGCAACTGGATTATTTGAGTCCACACTGCCATATAATCCAGTTCAAAGCAGAAAATCTGGATTTCATATGACAGTGTAGAAGGGGCTTTATTGCTGGACCCAAATAGACCAGACCATTGAATCAATATAGACATACAATAAATTTTGACAAACTAAGTTGCTGTTGATTCAGTGAGTATGCTCTGAGAGTAATAACGGAATTTAGGCCCCAACGTCCAACTGTTTATTGCTGTACCTTCTTTTATAATCACATTTTAAGGGGGAAATGTGATAATAATAAACACCTAGCACCCTGTTGAGTGATTACTAATGTACAAGCTAGAGGTATGCATTTGTAATTGTCTGGTATTCATTTTTATTATTGTGGCACAGTTGCCATGATCACAAATGTCCCTCAAATGCTACTTTAACAACCAGCAATCACATTGAGCAATAGAGATCTGTTCTGCTCATGATTGGAGCATGGCAGGATGACATTTCCAGCCCCCTCCTGCCAGCAACAGGTAATATGAAAATCAAAACCAGGGTCCTGTTGCAACTTCTCATTGCACCATGGATTCCTGGCAGGATGGGGCTGGAAACAGTATCCCCAAACACCAGCAGAACATAATTCCATTGTTTAGTGTGGCTGCTGGCTCTTAAGGTAGATATGGGAAGTCAGTCTAGAAAATTATACGTAGTTATGTATTTGTAATTAAAACAGTGATGTGGGATCGTGGTCAATGTTATTAAAAGTTAAACTAAAGCTAAATTTGTTATCAAAGGCTTTCATGGCTGGAATCACAAGGTTGCTGTGAGTTTTCTGGACTGTATGGCCATGTTCCAGAAGCATTCTCTTCTGACGTTTTGCCCCCATCTATAGCAGGCATCCTCAGAGGTTGAGGGGTCTGTTGGAAACTAGGCAAGTGAGGTTTATATATCTGTGGGATGCCCAGGGTGGGAGAGAGAACTCTTGTCTGTTTGAGGCAAGTGTGAATGCTGCAATTGACCACCTTGATTAGCACTGAATGGCCTTGCAGCTTCGAAGACTGGCTGCTTCCTGCCTGGGGGAATCCTTTGTTGGGAGGGGTTAACTGGCCCTGATTGTTTCCTGTCTGGAATTCCCTTGGTTTTTTTTAAACTGTTGCTCTTTATTTACTGCCCTAATTTTAGAGTTTTTTAATCAAGCAGGAAAGAGTTCTTTCTCCCACCCTGGACATTCCACAGATATATCAACCTCACTTGCCTGGTTTCATGTAGCCTTGGGGAGGGGGGTGCGCGAGAAGGCCTTACTGGTACCTTATTTAAACTGTTATGTTTATTCATATCATGATCTGATCACCATGCTCAATATATCCCATATGCATGGGGGGGGGGATAATTGGGGTAACGATACAAAAGGTTTGCTAGGGTAGACCCTCTTTCACTCAGACTCAGCCCCTCCCCCCGAATCAAACTCAGCTCCCCCCGAATCAAAATACTGGCTACGGGCCTGAACAGACCTCACAGCCTCTGAAAATGGCTGCCATAGATGTGGGTGAAACTTCAGGAGGAAACGCTTCTGGAACATGGCCATACAGCCCAGAAAACTCACAGCAACCCAGTAAAGCTAAATTAAATCTATATATATAATAAAGGTGAAAGTTTGTATGCGGAGGACAAAAGTGTGGCGGTGTATGTGCTAGCTTTCTGATTGGCTGCCACTGTGGTCTCTGATTGGCCAGCCTGATATTCCAAGATTCCGATTGGCTAGGCAGCGGTGCTATTTGCATATGGTCTCTGATTGGCCCGCTTCAAGAGGAGCCCCTGGTGGAGAAAAGAGTTCATGACAGAAACGGGGACATGAGAAGGAAATTTGCATATGGTCTCTGATTGGCCAGCCTCAATTCCAAGATTCCGAGATGACAAAGAGAGGAAAGGAAAAGGCCAGAGGGGGCGGAGTCAGACAATTACCAATACAGACCACACTTGGCACACAGAGCCTGCAAGACTGACTCGATATCCTACTGCAACCATGGATGATGGGACTTGCAGTACCATCACTCACATTCTGAGACCGCTGTTAACCTCATCCAATGACTGATCAGGACCAAACTTGGCACATAGACCTCTCATGACCCACCTTATGTCCTGGTGTGGTTTGGCCGGGGATGGACCATGGATTATGGGACTTGCAGTACCTTTGCTCAATTCCTGAGACCACTGCAACCCTCATCCAATTACCGATAAAGACAAAAGTTGGCACACTGAGTCTCCATGATGCACTCTACATCCTGGTGCAGTTTGGAGGAGGATGCACCATGGACGATGGGACTTGCAATACCTGCACTCCCTTCTTAAGACCATTACAACTGCCAACAATGATGGATCAGGGCCACAATTTACACAGAGAGTCCGCATGACCCACTCTACATCCTGGTGCGGTTAGGAAAAAATTGTCAATGGATGATGGGACTTGCAGTCACTTCACTCACTTCCTGAGACCACTGACTGATCAAGACCAAATTTGGCACACAGAGTCCCCATGACCCACTCTATATCCTGGTGCACTTTCGAGGAGGACAGACCATGGATGATGGGACTTCAAGTACCTCCACTCCCCAAGACTGCTGCAACCCTCACCTAATGTCCGATCAAGACCAAACTTGGCACACAGAGCACCCATGACCCACTCTACATCCTGCTGCAGTTTTGGAGGAGGACGGACAATGGATGATGGGACTTCCAGTACCTTCACTCACATTCTGAGACCTCTGCAAACCTCATGCAATGACTGATCAAGACCAAACTTGGCACATAGACCTCTCATGACCCACTTTACGTCCTGGTGTCATTTGGAAAAAAAATGGAGATGGATGATGGGACTTGCAGTAACCTCACTCACTTTCTGAGACCACTGAGACCCTCGCCAAGACCAAACTTGGCACACGGAGCCCCAATGACCCACTCTACACCCTGGTGCAGTTTGGAGGACATACCATGGATGATGGGACTTCAAGTACCTCCACTCCCTTCCCAAGATTGCTGCAACCCTCATCTAATGACCGANGGACAGACCATGGATGATGGGACTTCAAGTACCTCCACTCCCATCCCAAGATTGCTGCAACCCTCATCTAATAACCGATCAAAACCAAACTTGGCACTCACAGCCTCCATGACCCACCCTACATCCCGGTACTCTTTGATGGATGGACGATGGATAATGGGACTTGCAGTACGTTCACTCACTTCCTGAAACCATAGCGACACTCATTTAAAAACCAATAAAGACCAAACTTGGAACATAGAGCCCCCATGGCCAACTCAACATTCTGGTGAGGTTTGGGGGAGTACAGACTATGGATGATGGGACTTCAAGTACCTCCACTCACTTCCCAAGACCTCTGCAACACTCATCTAATGACCGATCAAGTCCAAACTTGGCACACAAAACCCCCATGACCAACTCTCCATCCTGGAGCAGTTTGGAGGGGGATGGACCACAGATAATGGCACTCACAGTAACTTCACTAACTTCCTGAGACAACTGCGAGTCATATAAATAACTGATAAAGACCAACCTTGATACACAATTCCTTTCTCAAATAACCCGGGCAGCGCCGGGTCCCCAAGCTAGTCTGAAAATAAAAACAGAACAGGGTCAATGATCCATCAGCATTAAGACTGTATAGAGATAGAGATAATATTTCCCAGTAAGTAATATTAGGTATCATGTAAATCAGGCATGGCCAAACCTTGGCCCTCCAGGTGTTTTGGACTTCAACTCCCACAATCCCTAACAGCCAGTTAGGAATTGTGCGAGTTGAAGTCCAAGACACCTGAAGTGACGATGTTTGCCCATGTCTGATAAAGAGGGATTCAGCTATCCTTCTACAGTTTAATGTGTTGAAACAAAATTTCTATGTAGGGATGGCACAAAATGTTTTATGCCTTAGGTAAAATACAGGATTGTGTCCTTGCTTCATTTCATATATTGGTCTGGAAATTAACCTGTCCTTCAGCATTGGCTATGGGAACATATCACCTACCACAACTGAAGGCAGCAGATCACTTTAGGTAGCAGGGCAGGACAAGCTGTGCAGGACTCAAAATACTCTGGTTTCAAAGAAAGAGGAAGGCTGTCAAGGTTGCATTTGCCACTTGAGGGTTGCCTAATAATTTTTTGCTTTCTCTTCCTGGATCTGTTATTCTGATTTTACTACCACTCTTAATTTCCAAGCATTTAAAATAGTGGCCTGCGACCACAAGGCTCTGTTCTGGTAAAAACAAGGCTTTTTGGCCATGCAAAAATGCAGGTAGTCATGGTTGACTTCAGCAAGTTAGGCACCTTGGAATACATACTACTGACCTGGCGGATGACTTCCATTGTCTCCTCTGTTAGGCTATTGCTTTTGGGAAGGAGGGAAGAGATGACAAAAAAGCAGTACGTGTAAATGTAAAGGGAAAAACAAGGAGAGCAAGAAGCTCCCTTTTCTTCTGTTTACAGATCTGAAGTGGAACAACTTCAAAAGAAGAAATGGCAAGGTTTCAGAGGCACTAGCTTTGCTGAAAGCAATTATTAAAGGTATTCTGCCTCCAAGAATATCTCTGTGTTTTCAGTGAATAAGGGCCTTTTTTATCTTTAAGGAGTTCCTTTTAAAAATAAATGAATGCAACACTGAGAGAAATTGTTTGGGTTTTTCTTCTCTTATGGCTGCCTGTTGCTCAGGCAAGAAACGTCCTGCTGATTTGACTCGCTGTTCTGCTGCGAGACAGATGCCAAGATTTACATGATTGCCAGGAGGAACAACTGGATTGAGCAAAAGGAAGAATAATTGCTTTCCCCCCAGAGAGAGAATAAAAGAAAGGGGGAGGAGAAGAGAGGTTGCTAAACAATACTATCTTCCTATTCAATTACTTTATTCAGCTGCTATTTTGGACTCTACTACATCTAATAAAAGTCAGAAAAGTCCACTGGCCTGGACCCAAAGGCTGGGATGATCAAGGGAACAATTACTATTTCATCACTTGTAAATATAGCCATTCCATTCTCCAAGTGTTTTGCTTTATTTTAACTTAAAAGGCTGTAAAACATAGCACACACAGAGCTCACTATTAACTGCTGAAAGAAAAAACACCTGGGTTGTTGTAGATTTTTCGGGCCGTATGGCCGTGTTCTAGAAGTATTCTCTCCTGACGTTTGACCTGCATCTATGGCAGGCATCCTCAGAGGTTGTCACAACATGGCCATAGAGCCCGAAAAACCACAACAACCCAGTGACTCCGGCCATGAAAGCCTTTGATAATACAAAAAAAATCTTATGAAGATATACATGGTGAGGATAGCAATGGCAATGTGTGTGGACAGAAAAAAAGAGTAGAAATACACAGAAAACAACATCTTTTTACCAGTGTCTTTTTCATTTATATAAAAAACTAGCCGTCCCCCGCTGTGGCCCAGTCTGTGTATATGTGTTTTGTGTGTGTATATATTTTTGTATATGTGTGTTTGCGTATATATATCTGTGGTTTTGCGCATGTGTTGTAATGTATTTTTAGTTTTTTAAAGTCTCTTCTGCTGTGTTTTTCAGTTTTTTTTATGAGTGATTGTCACTCATTGGCCTGATAGGTGTCAATTTGTCCAGTGGTTTTTGAGTTGTTAATCCCACAAATGAACATTACATTTTTATTTATATAGATGGTGTTCAACTGCACCGATGCATTTTTCATCTGTGATGCTTACATCTCTTGCAGCTGAAAATCTGTGTTTCAATGCAGAATGTTACAGAGGATACAGCTGTATTTGGTTTCAAAACCTGAGCTGCTCCTGAAAGGGTGGTCTCTGCATGGACGTTAAAGTCCCCCAGCACAATAAACCATTGGGACTCCAACGTCAGGCCTAAGATCACCCCTACTAGCTCAGACAGGGACACTGTAGTGCAGCCGGGTGGACTGTACACTAACAGAATCCCTATTCTGTCCTGGTCCCCTATCCTCAGGTAGACACATTCAAATAAGTCCATTGACTGCGGAGTGGGGCACCTGGTCACAGAGATTGATTCTTTATAGACCACTACTACCCCACCTCCCCCATCCCTCAGGTCTTGGTTGGTGCTGTACAGAATAACCTGGTGGACAGAGCTGGGTGACCCCACTCCCAGCCTCATCCAACCAGGACTCCGTTATACACGCCAGGTCTGCCTGTTTGCCCAGAATTAAATCCTGGATTGTTGATGTTTTCCCATTGACAGACCTGGCATTCAGCAGCACCACCCTTAATCTGGAGGGACCACCATCCAGGGTACACAATTTTACCATGTCAAGAGATTGTTTTGAAATTTTAAAAACTTTCTCATTGGTTGTTTAAGTCTGCCTTTCCCATATCTCCCCTTCCCCATCATTACTTTTATGGCAGCCCCTGACCACTGGAACTCCTCCCCCCCAATTCACAACCAAGCCCCCCCCTTCATCTGGACTTTATATGGCAGTGAGGAGGGGCTCATATAGTCTAGTTCAAATAAAATAATCTGGATTATATGACAGTGCAGAGATATCATCACAGTGTGGTAGCTTGCATGGGTCAGCAACCCACCTCCTTTCTTTGGAGCTTCTGCTGCATATGCAGGAGATATAATTTTCTCCATACTAGCTTAATTTAAAATATTCTAGGTTGTTGATATCACTCAAATAAATTTGGATTCTTCAAACTCAGCCAGAGACACACACTCATATGGGTGAAATAAATTGAGCTGAAGAATACAAAATCATCATGCAAAATGAATATCCAGGAAACTACTTCTGCTGCAGCTGGGAAGAAAGGATTTTGTTGATATTTCTAGTTCATCATCATGTATACCTTTAAAATTTAATTAAACTTTAGGAATTATTCTTGGGGTATAGTGAAACATATCTGTGTCTGATATTCACAGATCTAGAGGACTGGCAACTTTCGGTGGTGCTTGCCCTCTAGTGGCTATTGTTCATATGTACACAGAAAGAAAGAAAAAAGATAACTTGTGTTTATATAAAACGTACTTACTTCACAAGTTACAGTTACTGCCTAGAGCAGTGGTGGTGTCCAACCTTTTTGACTTGTGGAGTCCTTTTTAGAATCAATTTTTATGGTGGAGCCCCTTAGGCCTCCCCTATATCTTACAAGTTAATGGTGTGTTGGAGAGGTGTTACACAGGGAGGAAAGAAAATAGCAAAGAAAATCTGGTTTTCTTATTTTGATTGTACTTTTTGTTTCTTATTCTTTAATATCATTCCATTTTTATTTTATTTTATTTTCCTGGAGTGGCCGTGGAGTTCTTGGAAAATTCACAGAGTCTTTATGGTGAAGCAGAGGTAGGGAACTGCTGGCCTAGAAGAATTTCGGCAGATTTGAGAACAGGAGTGGGAATCATATTGTAAAGGAGCGTAAAATTACTGCCACCAAATTTGTGAGGAAAGCCGGGCAATTATCAATATCAGCTTAGGAGCTAGTTTATAAAGGGACTATTAATTACAGAAGGATTTATTCATTTGATAGCGTAGCATTCACTGTCCCTGGTTTGGTTTTACTACTTATGCAGGCTGTGTGACTTAGGAGAAACTGTATCAGGCAAGGCTTGAGGAAAACAGTAATAATTTTATTGGAACAAGCAAGGTATAACAGATTCGATGTTTCTTCTCTAGAGGCACAAATCTTGATAGGTTACATTAGTAAGGTTTCATGAGTAACTTTAGGTATGGACTTTAAGAGGTTTCTATAAGCAGATGTATCTTTCCTGGACAACTGTCCTAATAAAACAAATAAGCTAAAAGGCTTATTTAACAGCCAAACCCTGATTCTTAATATTAAAGAACCAGTCTTCCCTATAGTTCTCTAACTATAGTATTCCTGATGGTTTTCCACACACCACAGGATCAACTACCTTCTCCTGTAACTCTTTGGTCACAGACTGCCACTTTCAAACACCTGTGCCGTGAAGTGACAGTTGGCTCCGCCCCCATTGCTATGGCAACTCAGCTCAAGCCAAAACTGCCACCATCTCTAACAAAATACAATCCTACATACTTACCATTTATTAACTACTGTTTAAACAACACATAACCATAAGAATAAAAATTACACATCGTCACACATATACAGCCAGATTTTAATAAAAAGCGATTCTTAATATTTCTTTTCATAGATTTTTCTGACATAGTTATAGAGTTATAAATATTCTTGTAATATTACCTCAACTCTGGACTGTTTATTTGCTGTATGTATGTTAGTCCCCGGTGGCGCAGTGGGTTAAAGCACTGAGCTGCTGAACTTGTTGATCAAAAGGTCGCAGGTTTGATTCCGGGGAGTGGTATGAGCTTCCGCTGTCAGCCCCAGCTTTTGCCAACCTAGCAGTTCGGAAACATGCAAATGTGAGTAGTTCTATAGGTACACCTCTGGCGGGAAGGTAACGGCACTCCATACAGTCATGCCAGCCACATGACCTTGGAGGTGTCTCCGGACAACGCCGGCTCTTTGCCTTAGAAATGGAGATGAGCACCACACCCCAGAGTCGGACACGACTGGACTTAATGTCAGGGGACAATCTTTACCTATGTTAGCTCTAAATAATGTCCTAAGCAAGGCTAAGGGCACATCTATATTGGAGAATTAATGCAGTGTGATGCCACTTTAATAACTGAGGACTCACTTGAGTTGTAGTTTTACAAGATCTTTAGACCTTCTCTGGAAAAGAATACTGGTGCCAAGATTCCCTAGTATTGAGTCATAGCAATTAAAACAGCATTGAACTGCATCAATACTAAAGTGTAAGTGAAGCCCTAGGCCCCTTCCATACAGCTGCATAACATCCACATTGAACAGGATTATATGGCAGTGTGGACTCAGAGCCCTTCTACACAGCCGTATAACCCAGTGTATCAAGGCAGATAATCCACAATATCTACTTTGAACCGTATTATCTGAGTCCACACTGCCATCTAATCTGGTTCAATATGGATTTTATACAGCTGAGTGGAAGGGCCTCAGATAATCCAGTTCAAAGCAGATATTGTGGGTTATCTGCCTTGATATTCTGGGTTATTTGGTTGTGTGGAAGATCCCTCAGACAAGCAGAGATATGATTACATCTTAAACTGATCTGGCTCAGGGCCCTTCCAAACAGCCATATAACCCAGAATATCAAGGCAGATAATCCACACTATCTGATTTGAACTGAATTATCTGAGTCAACGCTTCCATATAATCTGGTTCAATGTGAATTTTATACAGCTATGTGGGAAGGGTCTCTGCTTTGATGAAGTAAGTGGGTGGTTTCAATCAGCTAGTCATGTGCATATTTTTAAAGAGACTTCTACAAATCACATATAAGTAAATCAGTTTTTCATAATTAAAAGGTGATAACAAATACAAAAACCAGCACAGAAAAAAGATAGCACTTAACTAATAAATATGATAAATAATAAATGTAATTGAAGAATTAGGATATATTACACAATAGGGCTGTCCAACCACGGAAAAATTTGTTTCTAAAATCGATTCGTTTTTTGGGGGTTTTTGCGTTTCGATTTTTAAAAGAATTCTGAAATTTTTCTTTAAAAAGTTCGATATTTACAAAATTTCGTAAATTACATAACAATTACAATAACAAAACAATTACGAATCGATTCGTTAATGGCGGACGCGACCGCGCAATACGCTAAAAAAACCTCCAAATGGGACAGGGGGAACTTCTGAAGCTTCCCTCTCCATCTGTTGTTGACTGTTGGTGTGATATTATAATTTTTTTCACTAATTAAACAAAAAACAACTATAAAACTTGCCCCAGACATGCGGAAATAATAACGAAACGATTTCAAAACGATAACGAAACGAATACAAAACTAATTTGAAACAATTACGAAACGAATTTAAAAATTCGTTTCTTTTTTTAGTTGCTCCTGAATGGTTCGTTATCGCTTCGTTATAAAAAAATAACGAATTTTTAACGAATTACGAAATTACGAAACGAAACCGCCCAGCCCTATTACACAACATGTTTGCATCTGTGTGGTACAGCAGTTTAGGCGTTGGACCAGGACTTTGGAGTTCAAATCCCGGCCCATTCATGGAAACACATTGGGAAAATCCAGCTCTGCCTCAGAGGAAAGCAAAAGCACACTCCTCCAAACAAATCTTGCCAAGGAAAGCTTTGGACTGAATAAACTTGAAAGTGCCCAACAACAACAAAACAAAACACGCAGAAACATCTCTGTGTGTGATATATCTCTAAAATTCAACACCACACCTGTTTATTTTCAGACAGAAAATCACTATTGACACATCTTGAAACTTTAGGCTCTGGGAAATGTTTGTTTAAATGGACAAAGGTGTTTGTAACTCAGCAAAACTAGAGCACTAGTTATGAATGAAGAAGATTATGTAAGGAAGCAAAACAGCAATTATAGTTAAGTTTGGAGCTGTGGAGAAACTTAAAGTCCAAGAATGTGTGTGTGTGTCTCTGTAAGTCATGAATTTCATAGCATTTTCTCAGGCAAGGAATGCTCTGAGGCCCCTTCCACACAGCTGAATAAAATCCCACATTATCTACTTTGAACTGGGATATATGGCAGTATGGACTCAGATAACCCAGTTCAAAGCAGATATTTTAGATTATTCTACCTTGATATTATGGGTTTTATGGCTGTGTAGAAGGACCCTGGGTTTCCTCTGAAATAGTGTTCCTTGGTGGTCTGACAAGCTAACCAGCATTTTCCCAGCCTCTGACTGATTGACTGAGGGGCAGGCTTAGCCAATGCATAATCTGATTGGAGGAGGCGGTGATGACACAGCCGGGGATCATCTCCCAGCTGGGTGGGGAAACCCTGAGGCCTCCAATCAGCAGGCAAAGGTGGCTGTTGGGGTGGGGAGGTCTCCACGTTGCTGCACCCATCCCTGGATGTTGGCAAATTGAATGCTGGAAACAATGTGTCTGGATAGATGAATGATGGGATTCTGTAAATATCAAATCCAGGATGCAGGGACAATGAGAGAAATGTCTCCAGACATTTTCTTGAAAATGCTGGGGAAAATGGAAGGAAAAATGAAGAGGGGCTGACCAACGGCAAGATGGATGGCATCCTTGAAGTGACTGGATTGACCTTGAAGGAGCTGGGGGTGGTGACAGCCAACAGGGAGCTCTGGCGTGGGCTGGTCCATGAGGTCATGAAGAATCAGAATGACTGAATGAATGAACAACAACAGGAAAACATTGATAAGATCCAAAAAGTATCTGTTGGAGATTAGAGCATCACCAGAGTCTTTTCCTGAGTCTTTGTCCAGTGGACAGCTTGGATCCCCAGAAGAGATGTTTCAGGTGACCAACGAATGGCCCCTCACCGGTTGCCAGGAAGGACACTGTCCCAAAATATTATTGTCCAAGTTGTGCCTTTTGCCCCGGGCAGGGGAGACTTCCAGATTAGATGGCAATGTTGCTCAAGAGGTGAAAACAGTTCAGTTTGGTTTGCCTTCTATTTAATACAGTTTATAGTACTATCATAAAGTAACAAGATAATGTAATAAAAATAAGATTCAAGTGAAGTTTCAACATAAGTTCATATTTGAAAATGAGGTAGAAGTGTGTGTGTGGGAGGGGGGGGGGTCTGTCTTGGCTGCTTAAAAGAAAGGAAAGTTATTCCCCTTTGCTTTGTTTGTTCTTAGTTTCTTCGCTGTGCACATGCGGATGTTCAAAGGAGAAAAGATACATTGTTTAGGATCAGAAGGGAAAGTGTTGGCAAAGCCCAGAAAATGGAGATACATTGTGTCATCATAGGAATTATGCTTCAATTTTATTATACTAGAGCAGTGGTTCTCAACCTGTGGGTCCCCAGGTGTTTTGGCATACAACTCCCAGAAATCCCAGCCAGTTTACCAGTTGTTAGGATTTCTGGGAGTTGAAGGCCAAAACATCTGGGGACCCACAGGTTGAGAACCCCTGTACTAAACGTTGTTTGACCCTAGAGGGATTTCTACCAGGTTCAGGGTCTTTCGGACGATTGCTGCCATGGACCTGTTAATAGCTGGGAAGCCAGGGGGGCTTCCTTTGGCCACTGCAGCATCTGGACCTGGACGACCATTTAGGATACCTGGGGGTCACCAGTGGAAATCCTCGAGTGGGCTCAGCCCATGTGACCCGCACTCAGCCCTGCCATATCTAAGGGAATGGTAATCCTCTTTGAATATGGTCTGATTCATACCAGTTTAAAGGGCTGAACCAATATGTATATGCAGATAGGGAAATAGGATTCATAAGCCTGGGGTTGGCTGCTAGGCCGGGAAGGATTGAGGGAGAGTTCATCATAGGGACAAGTGCCATTGTAGTTAATTCTGGTCCCATGTCCTTGGGAAATGATTACTTTAATTCTTGGTTGAACTATGTCTCTCTTTTTATTAGGAGTGGGGGTAGTTGTGTTAATAAGTCCAATGCACACATTTTCTAAAACTGTGCTTAATAAATGGAAAGAATTTTCCTAGTAAAGGTAAAGCTTTCCCCTTGACATTAAGTCTAGTTGTGTCCAATTCTGGGGTGGTGGTGCTCATCTCCATTTCTAAGAGCCAGTGTTGTCTGTAGACACCTCCAAGGTCATGTTGCCAGCATGACTGCATGGTGCACTGTAACCTTCCTGCCAAGGTGGTACCTATCAATCTACTAACATTTGTATTTTTTCAAACTGCTAGGTTGGCAGAAGCTGGGCCTAACAGCAGGAGCTATCCCCGCTTCATGGATTCAAACCACCAACCTTTTCATCAGCAAGTTCAGCAGCTCAGTGGTTTAACCTGCTGTACCACTAGGAGGCCCCCAACTTTTCCTATTAGCAATGAAAACTGTATAAAGTTTCCAGCATTGAGGGTCAATGCTATAAAAAACTTTTATGTCAACATTAACAGACACTGGGTTCTTGTAGGTTTTTAGGACTGTATGGTCATGTTCTAGAAGTGTTCTCTCCTGAAGCAGGCATCCTCACAACCTCTGAGGATGCCTGCCATAGATGCAGGCGAAATGTCAGGAGAGAATACTTCTAGAACATGGCCATACAGCCCTAAAAACCTACAACAACCCAGTGACTCTGGCCATGAAAGCCTTCGACAATACATTTAGCAGATACTGATGCCACAATGAAGTACTCAATAAACAGAACAGAAATTCTTCATACTAAAATTTGGTTCTTATACTGAGATAGGAAGGAGTCTGAAAAAGTGTGCAATGTGATCATTAATGGTCATGACCCTAATTTTCCTTCATACTGGCAGTGGATAATAGGAATTGCCATATTTTGCCCATCTGGAAGATTAATACAATAAATTAAATGCAAACCCCCAATTGCTTGGATAATATATAATCTGTGCTTAAGTTTTGCTTTCTTGCAAATATTTAAAAGTAGCATTTTAACCTGTTTGAATTGCAGCTGAGAAGTTAAATATAGGGAATTGGTGGAAAACAGCATGCTGAATAACTTTTCTACTGACAGTTTAATTATGTTTGTATGGTCTAGACATGCCAAACACTGCTGGTAGAATGGAAATCTGGGTAGTTTACTCGTGGTGATGTTGCTGAATTATTACATTGCCATTCCTTTTTATTTATTTTGTGTGTGGTGGTTAACATTCATTTTAGGTTACAGAAAGAATCTCGACTGCAGGTCATAAACAAGGTAAAAGATAACAGGAAAAGCAATCAGTAGAAGAAGAACCACAACACATTGTCTCATGTGCTGCCTCCTTCTCCCACAAAACACCAGAACCTCCAGAACTTACTGCCAATCTTGTCCTGGAGGAAAATTCCTTCCTGATCCCTAAAGTGGTGGTCAGTTCTACCCCGGGTATGTCAGCAAAGACCACAAAACCCCAGCCCATTGGCTCTTGCTCAGGTGCCTAAACTCCCTTGCTCTCATCTTAAGGTTCAAATAAGAAGCCCTGGCACCCATTTCTGCCCTATCAATCTGCTTCCCTTCTCCTCCCACAAGCAAAGGTGACTCCGATATTCAGATTATTTATTTTAGAAGGAACCAGACATGGCCAGATCCAACATTCTCTGGGAGGATGTCTTCTCTTATTCCTGGAATTAATTTCTTCTAGGCCACTTTCATCTTCTTTCCTCATTTTCACCTTCAGTCTTTTCCAATAAGAATCTTTTTCCCTATAGCATTCTGATATCTTTCTCTACCCATAAGATATATAGCCTGTGATGGATCTGCAAATCATCATCATCACCATTATCATCATCATCATATTTAAGAGGCCATGCCTTCAACTCCCTTACCTGGTCGTTGCAAATCCTTCCTGTAGATCTTCTACTTGGTGACTGATGTGGGTTCAAGAAGATAATTACTTCAGATCTCTTACCTGGTCATTGCACTTCCTTGTTGCAGATCCTCTACACCAGTGGTTCTCAACCTGTGGGTCTCCAGGTGTTTTGGCTTACAACTCCCAGAAATCCCAGCCAGTTTACCAGCTGTTAGGATTTCTGGGAGTTGAAGGCCAAAACATCTGGGGACACACAAGTTGAAAACCACTGGTCTACTTGATGACTGCTGTAGGTTGAAGAAGATTGTACCTTTGTTGTTACACTTCCTTCCTCCAGATTTTCTACATGGTGACTGCTATGGGTTGAAGAAGCTCATGCCTTCAAGTTTCTGACATGGGTTTTGCACATCCTTGCTACAGATCCTCTACTTGGTGACTGCGGTGGGTTCAAGAAGATCATTCCTTCAAGTATCTTACCTGGTCGGTGCACATCCTTGCTGCAGATCATCTATGTGGTGATTATTGTGGGTTCAAAATGTTAATTACTTCAAATCTCTTACCTGGTCATTGCACACTCTGGTTGCAGAGTGACTGCTGTAGGTTGAAAAAGCTCATGGCTTCAAATCTCTCATCTCGTTGTTGCACTTCCTTCCTCCAGATTTTCTACATGGTGATTTATGTGAGTTGAAGAATTTTTTATTTTAATTTTAAATATTTGTACCCTGCCCTTCTCTTCACCCGAAGGGGGACTCAGGGAGGCTTTCAGATGGCAACAATTCGATGCCCCACATATACAACAGATAAAACAACAGTTACATAATCACTAAAACATTAACATTGAATTAAAAACCATATAAAATAGTACTAAATTGAATTAGTTGGCATGTCAAGTACGGGTTCTACAATCAACAACTTAATCTGAAGCCTGTCCATAGTCTGTTTTTCATAGCATTGTCATCATTTTTATTGTCCACCTGCTATCCAAATGCCTGGTCCCAAGGAGGGAAGCCATTGACCTAATTTCACTGGGGAGCGAGAGCAGGGCCTCCCCAGAAGATTGTAAGTTTCGAGGTGGGACGTAGAGGGAGATATGTTCGGGCAAGACTTGTGCTTGGAACTGGACAGGCAGCCAATGGAGCTAACATAACAGGGGATGGTATGCTCCCTGTATATCGCTCCAGTGAGTAGTCTGGCTGCCACCCGTTAAGACTAGTTGAAGTTTCCGAACAGTCTTCAAAGGCAGCCCCTCGTAGAGAACATTGCAGTAGTCTATTTGGGATGTAACTAGAGCATGGACCACTGTGGCCAGATCAGACTTCCTCAGGTACGGGCGCAGCTGGCACACAAGTTTTAATTGTGCAAAAGCTCTCCTGGCCACCGCTGAGACCAGGGGTTCCAGGCTCAGCGATGAGCCCAGGATCACTCCCAAGCTGCCAACCTGCGTTTTCAGGGGGAGTGTAACCCCATCCACCACAAGCTGTAACCCTATGCCCTGTTTGGGCTTTCAACTGACCAGTAGGACCTCTGTCTTGCCTGGATTCAATTTCAATTTGTTAGCTCTTATCCAGTCCAACACAGCAGCCAAACACCGGTTCAAGATCTGGACAGCCTCCTTGGTAGGTGGAAAGGAGTAACAGATTTGGATGTCATCTGCATAGAGATGACACTGCATTCTAAAAATCCAGATGATCTCCCCCAGCGTCTTCATGTAGATGTTAAACAACATGCCTTCAAATTTCCAACATGGTTTTTGCACAACCTTGCTGCAGAAACTCTACTTAGTGAATGCTGTGGGTTCAAGAGATCCATTACTTAAAGTCTCTTACCTGGTCATTACAAATCCTTCTTGTAGGTCTTCTACTTGGTGACTGCTGTGGGTTCAAGAAGTTCATTACTTCAAATCCCTTACCTGGTTGTTGCACATCCTTCCTGCAGATCTTCCACCTGGTTTGCTTGTATTTTACTATGGGCTCCTGGACTGATTTGCTCTCATTTACTGAGACCTGTCTCATTATCTTCAATAATAATTTCCTTAGGAAAACATAGCATGTAAGATTTGTAATCCACAAAAAGAAAATGGCTGTGTTGCAAATCTCTGGGTTGTTTCTTCTTTTGCTTCATTCAGACCCTGTCTATATGGGCAAAATACATTATATTTCATTTTGGCCACTATCCTGCCACACAATAATAATAATAATAATAATAATAATAATAATAATAATAATAATAATAACTTTATTTATATACCCCACTCCATCTTCCTGAAGGGACTCAGGGCGGCTTACAAAGAGACAAGCCCGGAGAGCACAGAGTTAAAATGTAATGCAATAAAATAAAAACAAAACAAAATCAAATAGAAACATATCACAACAAAACATAACATCATGAAAACAGTACCATGGGAGCAATAAAAGTGCTGAGTTAAGACTCTGAGTTTGTGCAAAATTCCTAGATAGAAGGAAAAGTGCAAAAATTCAGTGGCAGGGATGGAAGAGTAATGTCCTTGGGCTTCATTACATCAGGATTGTAGAGCAGAGGGCCATGCTAAAGTGCCAGAACTTAGGTATTAAAGGGCCAATTCTTTGGAACTGCCTAATCAAAGGCACAGCGGAACATCCATGTTTTTAGGTTCTTGCGAAAAGAGGACAGGGTAGGTGACAGTCTGATCTCCCTAGGAAGAGAGTTCCAGAGCCGGGGGGCCACCACCCAGAAGGCCCTCTCCCTCATCCCCACCAACCATGCCTGAGATGGAGACAGAAGCGAGAGGAGAGATGCAATTGTGAAGATGGGCAGGTCCCAAACCATTTAGGGCTTTGTAGGTCATCACCTGCACCTTGAATTGGGACTGGAAACTCATTGGCAGCCAGTGGAGCTGTTTAAACGGGGGTTGACCGCACTCTGTAACTTGGTCTTGTTAGCAATCTGGCCACCGATCTTTGCACCAATTGCAATTTCCGGGCCGTCTTCAAGGGCAGCCCCATGTAAAGTGCATGCAGTAATCCAATCTGGAGGTAACTAGGGCATGCATCACCATGGTGTTGCAGTCCAGGACAGGAAAAGCCCTCTGACTGTAAACACCACACCGTTAATTGGAAAACAATAATTTTATTGAAGATAATTAAAAAAACAGCAAAGTAAAAAGCACTTTAAAGGAATAGGTAAATCCAATTAGGTAATAAGTTAACCAGGAGCAAAAGTAGTCCAGGGTAAAGTTCAGCAAAGTCCACACTTCTCTAATATAATTCAGAAAACCAGGAAACATTAATCTAAGGCATGAATAGGCATTCATACAATCCAAGAATCCAAACCATGAAATAAGAAATACTTAGACAATAATCTTCCCAGCAAGGCTTCCATGAAACAAGGACACGAACTATACTTGATTCTAAACGATGCTTCATCTGACTATATTTCCCATACTTGGAACTTTTATCCCCTCGTTAAGCTATCCCAAGCACTCAGAAATTGGTTTTGCTTTAATTGAGATTCCCTTATCTTTTTCTGTCGGATTCTGGCAGACTGCCAAAGGCACTGTCCGGTCTGCCTGTTGTGACTAATCTCCTGCCTCCTATCTATTTGCTCATTAAGTTTTGCAGCTGGGCCAGGTGCCCAGTTGTTTTCAAGCCCCAAATCCTGAGAACTCTCTGGTAACAATTCAGGGAGTACGCTATCATCCCCACACCCTTCAGGGACATTCTCATGGGTAACTACACTTTGCACAGGGATCTCCTGGTCCTTCTCTGCATCAGTATCATTGACCAAACCATTGCCATCTTGAAATTCATTGGCATCACTTCCCACATCCAAATCACCCTGATCCTGAAACACAATCACAGGCTGAACTCCAACACATGGCCAGTTGGACTTCATGATGTACAGGCGCAGCTGGCACACAAGCTTTAATTGTGCAAAGGCCCTCCCGGCCACTACCAACACCTGAGCATCCAGTGTCAGAGTGGAATCGAGAAGGACCCCCAGACTGTGGATCTGTGTCCTCAGGGGAGTGTAACTCCGTTGAGCACAGGTTGCCACCCTGTACTCCAACGGCCGAATGACTGACCTGGAGGACCTCTGTCTTGTCAGGATTAAGCTTCAGCTTGTTAGCCTTCATCCAGTCCATCACAGTGGCCAGAGCGGAGCTTCCTTGGAATTTGGTGGAAAGGAGTAGTAGAGCTGTGTGTCATCTGCGTAGAGATGGCACCGAACTCCAAAACTCTGGATGACCTCACCCAGCGGTTTCATGTAGATGTTAAAAAGCGTGGGAGATAGAATAGACCCTTGTGGGACCCCACAGGTCAAAGGCAGGGGTCTCCCGGCTTCACAGACTGGGTTCTACCCTCTACAAAGGATTGGAGCCACTGTAAGGCAGTATCCCCAAGACCCATTCCAGAAAGCCATCCCAGAAGGATACTCTGGTCGATGGTATTGAAAGCTGCTGAGATGTCCAGGAGAACCAACAAGGACACACTCCCCCTGTCAAGTTCTCTGTGGGTGTCATCCACCAAGATGACCAAAGCTGTCTCTGTGCCATGACCAGGACCGAAATCTGACTGTGACAGATCCAGATAATCAGTATCGTCCACGTATCCCTGGAGCTGAGTAGCAACCGCTTGCTCCAGAACCTTGCTCAAGAAGGGAAGATTTGAAATTGGCTGGTAGTTGCTCAGTACTGAAGAGTCAAGGGAAACCTATTTCAAGGCAATCTGTGCTCCAACTGGTTCTTTGTCCCTTCAAACAGCTTTAAAATAAATGTCTGTTTACCTCAAATTCTAGCCCAGGGTCCATATTGCAAGATTTAAGGAAGATTTAGCCCAAATCAATTGATAGAATAAATCAAGTGATCATACCCCCATGAGAATACAAATTAGAGAAGGCATTTGGGCAACAGAGGCAGAAACCCTTAGGGGAAAGACACCACTCTCCTTTGTTCAAAAGAAAGTGGACACAAAAAGACAAAACTAGGAAAAATAACTCACCATTTGCTGCCCCTTTCTAATAATCCTAACTGCCAACTGCTTCACTCTGGGTCCCCTACCCCAGCCTTAACTGCCATGGAACCATTGATGCATCACAATGGAAGGCATGGCCCATCATCCATGTCCTGTGTAGGTCCCAGTGGGATGGCAATAAGCATCCTGACACCACTTTAAGTGTCATGGCTCAAACCCTAAAAGTGTCCCCTGGGATGGTGGTATTTGCCAGCGCCTCTTGACATGAGACAGATGAATCTCCAACTCAGTAAAACAACATACCCTGCATTTTTGAAGCACAAAGACAAAGTCTAGTTGTTTTCCCAAGACTGAGATTCCCATTTGTTCCCTTTTGAATCTATGGAACCTGCCACACAGCCATATAACTCAAAATATCAAGGCAGAAAATCCCACAATATCTGCTTTGAACTGGGTTATCTGAGTCTACACTGCCATATATTCCAGCTCAAAGCAGAAAATGTGGGATTTTATTCAGCTGTGTGGAAGGGGCCTATGCTAGGGAGGTGAGCTGCCTTTATAAGTCAGCATGATATAGTGGTTTGGACTCCAACTGGAGACCAGGGCTCGAATCCCTGCTCAACCATAGAAACCTTTGGGATGACACTGGGTGAATTGCACAACAGTTTTGAGTAAGTTGCACAAGAGTCAGAAACAAAGGTAACAATTATCTGTTGTTGTTGCTAATGATGATGTTTATCCAGCTTCGTGACCCTATCTCAAGGTAATTTTAATATTGAATGTAATTTATTTTTTTAATATGCATTAATTTTAATTTTATGGATTTTAAGCTTAATGTTGTATGTGTTTAAGGCATTGGATAATTGCCACATGTAAGCTGCCTCAAGCCCCCCTTGAGGTAGAGAAAGGCAGGGTATAAATAGGGTAAATAAATAAATACATTTTCTGAGGCTGAGAGTATGTGACTCACCTAAAGCTGCCCCAGTGGGTTTTCTTGTCTGAGCAGGGATTCAAACCCTAGTTTCTAGAGGTATTATCCAACACTCAGATCATGATGTCATGTTGCCTCTGTAATAAATCTTTCTCTGTTTTGTTTCATGTGAGTGTGTCTGTTCCATTTAAGAGCTGAAAGGGAAAATTGGGCACACTTTCCATATTCCACCCACTAGGCAACACAGAAACAAAGATAACAAAGATAACAGCTATTTCTCTCCTATATTGGTTACCTTTGAGCCTGAGTATCTGATTCAGGGATGGATCTTAAAAGTAAAAGCGGAAAATCACGTGGCAGGAGACCAAGGGTTAGTGTGCCGTCGCGCCTGGGGCTATAGAGGAAGAGGCATGGACGTGACTTCTTTCCCCAGGGGATTGCTTCTTGCCCTCCTTTAGGGAAACTGGAACTTCCAAGGACCAGAACACAGCAAGTGACTCGAAATGGTGTTTATTGTTAACAGTTAGCTTTCTTTCTTAGGTACAAACTTTATGTTTCAACAGGGAAAACCACTTTATAAACTCTAAGTCCAGGGTCCTAGGAGTAATAAGCTGAGAAGCTTTTCCTGTTCCCTCTCTCTCAATGGCTATGGATGCCGGAGCAAACCACAACCCCAGTTCAGTGGCCTAAGTTGAAGGACAAAACCTTCCTATGGTGCCAAAGAACTGGTGTGAAGGCGCCTGAGATCTTCACAATTCTATTCAGGGTGATCTGAACATAAAGAATAAGACTCAGGGGTAAAAACCTAAGAGTTGGTAGTAAAAAATGCCTTGACCAGGGGCTTTGGGCCAAGCTTTTGGACACGTCCATCCAATGAGTCTTTTTCTGAGGTAAAAAAGGTGAGAGAGAAACCTTCCCTTTCTCCCTTGGAAGGGGCGGAGCCTAAACAACTGAACTGGGGAAACAAACCAATTGGTGCACAACAACAATAAATTGACAGCTATAGTAACCAATGAAATTTAACTATACATGTACAAGGTAGACAGAAATAAAATGGCAGTTTAAAATCCTGCAACTAACAGTTCTAAATATATGTGGCGCCACACGCGCCGTCACAGTTAGAGCTGTGGAATTCACAGAACTACACATCTCATGATCCCATACAATGGAGCCATGGGAGTTGAAGTGGTAACAAAATACCATAACTGTGAGTGTAAAGGTCTCCCAGGCTTCCTTCCTAATGATGGGATTTCCTCAGCCATATTTGGAGAAGGGTGGGATGGGGATGAGCTGTAGGCCCAAACGTAAGGGCTGCACAGGGTTCTTGAGGAGGTGAGTAGGCACCTAAAGAAATGTTAGGAAATATTAAGTAATATTGTTTTTCCTACTCAAAGGAAGTGGGGTACAATTTGTACATTTGGATTCCTCTTTCAATTTTAAAAGCAATCTTTCAACACATCAACTACCATAATTCCAACCAGGATTAGTCAATGGGATCCCAGGGTTCATGTTTTGTCTTGAAGATGAAGGAAACTCTCCAAGATGCTGAACCTATATGAGGGTAGGATTCAGCACTTGAGATTGCTCACTGAGGGGAGCCAACCTGTTCCTGGATGTTACAGATCTCTTTTAGCATTTGATTTCAAAGCAGGGAGTGCAGCTAAAATGACCTCCCATTGCTTTTGCGTTTTAAGCCATTTCTAGGTGTTCTAACTCACAGATTCGAATCCTGGGAGAGTACAGATGAGCTCCCTCTGTCAGCTCCAGCTCTCCATGCCGGGGCATGAGAGAAGGCTCCCACAAGGATGGTAAAACATCAAAATATCTGGGCGTCCCCTCCTTGCACACGGCCAATTCTCTCACACCAGAAGTGACTTGCAGTTTCTCAAGTCGCTCCTGACACGAAAAAAAAACAAACAAAAACAAAACTCTGAAGTAATTCAAGGATGATAGGGACTTGCAATCTCTAAATATAATGTGTGCGATATTGCGACTGGACTGCAACTCCAGTCATTCCTCATAGTTGGCTATGCTAGTTGGTTATGCTGGTAGCTGCAAGGTGACAGTATCTGTACACTGCTTGAACAGTCCGTGGAAAAGTTACATTTTTGTACTGAAACTCTACATCAACTTTGACAGCTGCAAATGTCTGAGAGTTGTAGTACCAAAACACAACTTTCCCAAGCATGGCAAATGGAGGGACAAACAGAATGAGATAAAGGATGACAAAAATCTATATAATAAATCTTACATTTCTTCTACTTCTAGGGAAACACAAAGTAGGTAACACCCATGCACTGGGGGCCCCCAGTGGCGCAATGGGATAAACTCTTGTGCCGGCAGGACTGTGGACCGGTCAGCAGTTTGAATCTGGGGAGAGTGGGCTGAACTCCTTCTGTCAGCTCCAGCTCCCCATATGGGGACATGAGAGAATCCTCCCACAAGGGTGGTAAAACATCAGAACATCTGGGCGTCACCTGGGCAACATCCTTGCAGACAACCAATTCTCTCACACCAGAAGTGAGTTTCTCAAGTTGCTCCTGACACAGAAAAAAAAATCCATGTACTTTTGGAACTGCTTAGATCAGTTAACTCCATACTCAGAAGTCTCAGCTGCCTTGTCAGGGATTCTGAGAGTTGAAACCCAAAACACCCGGAAGACCAGAGTTTGTAAAACCCTGGCTTGTTTCAGATCAAAAAACCAAAGAATCTTGCAGAGAAAGAAGGGCTGTTAATACCTGGAGGGGCTGGCAGCATTCCTCCTCTCTCTATGCCCTTACACACCTCCTTTGCCTTTCTTCATCCCTCTTCCTCCTCTGCCAAGCCACTGCTTCTCCTAATCTTCAGGGGGAGGGAGCCTTTTGTGACCCCAATATGAAGCTAATGGGACCCCATTATTAAGTGGGGCCCCACAGTTTAAGAAGCCCTGTTCTAGAATGCTTAATCTCTGTAATTGTTCTGAAGATTTCACAATAAAATGCTGCTTGAGTTACATTATTTTTCTAAATTCACTGATGTTTTTTCTTGCTATGCTCCAGCTACAACATTGCTGGTTATGAAAAAGTGAACTTGTCTTCTACTCTATTAATGTCCTCCAACTGGGTCTGCAAGAGGATATCCACTAGTGCATTAAAAATTCAAGGAATATTTGCATAAGATTGCACCGCTTCTTTTGTTATTTTGAGATGATATGTTCTGGAAATCCAGAGAATCTCTGGAATGAGATTTCAACCTCCCTAGTGTTTTATATATTTATTCTTCTTTTGGGGAATCAAAAACCCAAAGATAGCTTGTTATGAGATCATGTAACCAACAACATTCCTGAGAAGCAGTCATATCATTCTGTTGCAGTCAAAACAATGAAGAATGCGGTAGCATCAATTTGTGACCAAGGCTTTCCTATTATCTGAGCTGCAATCCTGTGTGTATCTAGGCCCATTCAAGCCCTGCTAAACTCAATGCGAGTTATTTAAAATAGTAATAAAAGGCAGCAACTTGGACACAAAATTGAGATTTAAGCACTTATGGTATTTCTAGCAAATGTTCACAGCTCCTGGGAATTGCTCGGCTTAACACATTACTCAGAGCATTATTGTGCATCTCTTCTGGGAATTTGTCTGAAAGTATGAAAGACCACCTGAGGAAGCCATCCAGAGCATCACTGTCAGAGATCATTGTTATCATGTTTGGAATCAGGCATAAATTTTACTGAACACAAGAGGTAGAATAAAAGTTAAGTTATTCTTGTTTAATTTTAACTACTTTTTTAAATTTAATTTTTATTGAGAATAAAACAGATTCAAGAAAAGAGAGGGATAATTTTCCTTTACATAAAAAGTGGGGGAACAATAATGTTAAGCCTTTCTGCTCCTTAAAAATATTTCCAGAATACTGCAGAACAAAATACACGAAATGAATAATCATAGCAGGCACGTTGAAAACAGCACCTACTGCATTCTTTCTTTAATCCTTCAAGCAAACAAATGCCTACTAATTTGTCAGTAGAGCATACCATTTTGGGCACTCTGAATAACTAGGATTTAATGAGGTATTGACTGGCTTATAGTGACATGGGAAACATTTTTTGTCCAAGCTGTGTCAGGGAAGGAGACTTCAAGGAGCTACTTAAGAGTAGTTTGAGATGGAAAAATACCCAACTCCTGCCATTTTTTTCATGTTAGGAGTGACTTGAGAAACTGCAAGTTGCTTCTGGTGTGAGAGAATTGGCTGTCTGCAAAGATGTTGCCCAGGGGACGCCCGGATGTTTTTGATATTTTACCATCCTTTTGGAAGGCTTCTCTCATGTCCTCACATGGGTAGCTGAAGCTGACAATTGGGAGCTCATCTGCACTCTCTCTGGATTCGAACCTCCAACCTGTTGGTCTTCAGTCCTGCCAGCACAAGGGTTTAACTCACTGCATCACCAGGGGCGCTTCCATGTAGTTAGAACATGTGATAGGAGCTGTCTGCAGAGCATTGCTTCTTAAACTGTGGGTCCTGACTCCAAATAGCTCAATCTTGGGGTCCCAACAGATTTGGCTACAGGAAAATGTTTCTGAATGTCACCTAGTGGCTGTTTTAGACATTTACACAGATCTGTTTTACAGTGTTTAGAAGGATTCTGCAAAATATGTTTCAGCTGTACTTCATAAAAAGGAAAATGAACCTGTTAAGCAAGCTTTCCAAACGGTGATTTGTTAGCAGTAAATGTTTGACTTTTAAACCCATTTATAAACCTATATACCTGGGGTCACATAAAAGTTTCGCAGGTGTAAAAGTTGAAGAAGCCCCAATGTCTAGTTCCCTAACCTGTAAACAAAGCAGGATGTTAATTTACTTTAGTCATCCCAATGTTTTGGTTCACAGCCCCTGACAGCCTCTTTCTTGTTCTGCCAACTAGGTAATGTATGGCATTTCAGCCAAGAAGAAACCAACAATTAACCATTAGCGTGCATTCTCCGCAATTACTGCACTGATAGGGACATGGATCCTCTTACAGAAATCTAGTTTATATTTGGCTTGGATTTAGAATGGGAAGCCTCGTGCCTATTTCACTGCAAAGCATGTAGGGAATGTGCAAACTTGTCACAAAAGGTCTTCAAGAAATGTCCCAAGAAACTGAGGTTGCATTTACACAATAGAGTTAGTTCAGTTTGATATCACTTTAGCTGGCATGGCTCAATATTATGGAATCCTGGAATTTGTAGCTTGAGACACCTGTACTCTTTGGCACAGGAGGCAAAAGATTAGAACTCCTGCGATTCCATCGCATTGAGCCATGGTAGAAAAGTGGTGTCAAATTGCATTAATTCTACAATATAGATGCACCCAGTCTCTGAAAAGTGAGCTATCCTATAACCATGAAAATGTTTCCATGTGATTTGCTTGTTGTGTGTCAAATTGGCATGGCTTCGTATACAGTGTCAATAGAAAAATTCTATATAGCATTCAATGTAGACTTCAGTAACCTTTATTGCATTATAAAAAACAGTAGTGAAACATTTATTTTCCTTTGCTCTGCAAAATAAGCACTACAAATGGCAAATATTCAAATATTCAAATTTAAAATACAAAGAACATCTTTGGTAAATAAAATATCTGATAGTATCTGATAAGTTTCCCTTTATAAAGAGTCAGCTTATAATATTATATATATTGTTTGTTCTTATTTACAATACAATATGCTTCGACTTTAATGAGAAGCCTATATGCTGCTCTGGTATAATCAGTCAATACAAAGGACAACCATTGACATTTAAACAGCAAAGCATTTTCAGCACTCTTACACTTGTCAAAATCAGAGATTGCCAACGTATTTTGCAACTTCTTTAGCATGCGTGAGATGACCTTAGATTTTCCCATCTGGCAGCACTATTGATCTAATAACAAAGAGTAGGATTTCTCAAAACTTGGCATCGTGCAAAATGACCATGGAGAATATGCCAGGAGGAGGATTTTGTGAACCTTTGATTCACAAAATGTACAACTCTGCCAGTTCCTTTGCTAGCTGGGGGTTCAAATCTATATTAGAGAATAATAGCACTTTGATGCCACCTTCTGTCCTATGAAATCCCAGAGTTCGTAGTTTGATGAAGTTCTTAGAAATTTCTGCTAGAAGGCTCTTTGCAGTGGTTCCCAACCTGTGGGTCCCCAGGTGTTTTGGCCTACAATTCCCAGAAATCCCAGCCAGTTTACCAGCTATTAGGATTTCTGGAAGCTGAAGGCCAAAACATCTGGGGGCCCACAGGTTGAGAACTACTGCTTTATGGTGTTTGCAATTTTTCAGGACACAGCCATGGTGTTTAAAGCATCATTATCTCACAATATTGCAGTTTGGAGAGAAAGGTCATCATCCATTCCAGTTTACCTTCTATGCTCATGTTCCCCTCTCACTGGGGGAAGTTTTGTTTCTGCCCACGAGTTAACCACTCAGAGGTTGGAAACGAGACTTCTAGCACAGGATAATGACATTAATGCAGTTTAGTGTTTGATCATCTAAATCCATTCAGGAACTATGTGCTGATTTCCATTGGCATTCATAAGAATAGAAGTGTTTTGAAACGGATATAAAAGCTTTTTTAAACCAATGTGTTCCATTTTGGAATCTAGACAAAGCAAGTGAAATAGTACGAGTGGAAAAGACACATGAATGGCAGGTTTGGCCCCCAATTTGCAGTTACGATCATTTTCACAAATCACATTTGCCTGTGGGTAGCAGATCCTAGCAATTTTTAAAATATACACATACAACATTTACCAAACCTCCCTACATTTCCTGTTGTGCAAAACTGCGCACAGAACTGAGCGCAGCCAGTCTTTTTGGAAAATTGTAACTTTTTGTAGATTTTTTTTGTGTCAAGAGCGACTTGAGAAACTGCAAGTCGGTTCTGGTGTGAGATAATTGGCCACCTGAAAGGACGTTGCCCAGGGGATGCCCGGATGTTTGATGTGTTCCCATCCTTGTGGGAGGCTTCTCTCATGTCCCCACATGGGGAGCTGGGGTTGACAGAGGGAGCTCAACCTGCTCTCCAAGGTACTGAACTGCTGACCTATTAGTCAGCAGTTCTGCCGGCACAAGGGTTTAACCCATTGCACCACTGGGGCCCCCATTTTTGTAGTTTACATGATGCTGTTAAAACTGAAGCTATTTTGAAACTCCAGAAAACCATAATGATTCAGTGTCACTTAGGACCAGTTTCCCCACATTTTACAAGACTACATCATGCCCATTAAATTTTTATATTTGGTAACATTTCAAAGATGATTAGGAAGAAAAAGAATTTCCTCCCATTTGTTTTGAAGGTGCTTTTTATAGAGGGCTAGTTCTTTTAAGTTGCTCTTGTGACAAAAATGACTCCTGTAATAACTTTCCAGCATAAGTATACAGCCAGGCCATTAAAGGCTGTTGTTCTAGCTTTAAGAATTCCTAAACAAAGCATAACAGCACATCTAATATCACCAAGCTCAAGACAACCAGAAGTGGCTATTCTTCTGTATGCTATGCTAAACAAATTTATTTTAGTACCACTAAAAATACAGAAGATGAATTCTGTATCTGATGGTGAACTCAACATACTGTACAGTACAACCCCTGTAGCCACTGGGGATACAATCCAAGCCATAAACACATACTCTATGGAGACATAAAACTGTGAATAATACAGAACCATACATTTTGATTATAATTAGACTGGAATCATACTGGAGGATCTAGCGAGGCCTCAAAACACTTGGGGAGGGGTTTTTTTTTGGAGTGTGGATAAGTGAAACTGTGGCTATTGAATCAATGGATAAAGGGGTTGTACTGTATCTTATTTTTTAATCTGTTAAATTTGCTGGAGAGAACACAAAATGCCACCTGAAAAAGGAAGACTAGAACATACAATAGTAAAAAGTTGGAAAAGTTACTTTTGAACTAAAATTCTCAGAATCTCCCACCCATATGGTGGTCACAAGATGCTTACATTCACACATAAAATGCCTTTTATTCACAAAGCATTGGTAACTGCCTAAAAACAAACCAAGTAACTGGACAGTCTTGTTTCCTAATCCATTAGGTTCATATTGTTTGAAAAGGGAGAGAATCTGAGAAGTGAGAGAGCTATAAATTTTAAGATAGTGAAAGAAAGTAACTTACTGAAATGTATGGCAATTCCGATTAATTGGAAAGAGCCAGAATTTGACACAACGGGATATTACTAGTCAAACTACACATTAAATGTGATTGCATCAAGTGCTTCATTCTTCGATACACACTGATGGTCATAAACTACTTACGCTTTACATTTTCTTATTGTAGAAGACAATGCAACAAAGACATAGTTCTCTGTGTAATTCCTAAACATGCATCCATAATATTTTTATATGATACCGTTCCTAAACAAATGGTTTATGAGTGCAGTTATTGGTGAACACCTTAGGATTTTTATAGCACCAGTGCACAGGTTTACATGAATCTGATCTGCAAAATTCAAAAATGTCAACACTTAAGAAAAAGTACAGGTCTGTATGTATGTTTAGAGTTAGAAGTGCCAGTAACAATTTTGTAGGAATGTTCAGAAAAGTAATATGTTGGCAGCAACACAAGTGGAAGAGAACACACACTCATGTCTCCACATGTCTACCCACAATGGAGAGCATTTGTTCAATTTTTGGATGCCAAAGAATTGCTAATGGCATCTTCCCAACCCCAGAGATGGACAGCTACTTCTTGTCTGAAAAAAAACCAACCCTTGCCATTTGACCCATTTGAAAGTGAGATGGTATAAAAAGGACTCCAGATGTAGCATAATAGGCAGAAGCTGGAAGAGGGGGTTGTGGATGGCCATTTTTCAATGTAGTATTATGACCTGTTGTGTTTGGGGGAGCAAGGAGCATGAGCAAGCCATGGGAGGGCTCCAAGCAACATGTGGCTAAAACTCTACACAATCCTTGGCCCTTTCCACACATCTGAATAAAATCTCACATTATCTGCTTTGAACTGGGATATATGACAGTGTGGACTCAGATAAACCAGTTCAAAGCAGATATGGTGGAATTTTCTGCCTTGATATTCTGGGTTATATGTCTGTGTGGAAGGGCCCCTAGACTACATGAAGAGATGTCACGTCAGCGATACTGACAAAAATGGTTTTGGAGAAATTTATGCAAAAGTTGGGTGTTTCCCTGCCTTCCCTCTGCACCTCAAATTAGCTTTCCTTTCTTCCAGTATCTGAAATTACTGATAATTTATTATGTTCTTTCTAGAAATATTTTAGGGAGTCACCAAGTGCTTTAAACATTCCCTGGCAAAAAGCACCAGAGTGAAATTTTGTCAGAAGCAAACACAACTGCTTGTCAAACTGACATGTTGCACTTCGGTGTTGTTTCTTTTTATCCAAGGATATAATAAGAACACACAAACAATAAGCATGGATTCTTCTGGATTAAAAAAACCCTTAACCAAGTATAATCAATTTGGCAATGCCAAACAGCATTAAGGAAGCAATATATATCATGCTGAAAGGCTGAGGGTGAACGAAAGGTAGTCCTCTCTGTATTGAAAGATGTGCTTCTCTGACAGCCACCATCATCTTCACATAGTTGACCTCTGTGCAGCTTCATCGAGTATGGGATTTCGCTTTCTAGCGGCAGCCTCACCGTTGGCCTCTACAGCAGACTCATCAGCCATAACCAATCCCTCTCCATCATAATCCAGTCTCCCCATGTTTTGCTGTGGTGTTGAGGTTTGTTCTGCTGGGCGCTTCCAGTGTGGCCTTGTTACCATCCACAACACAAACACACCAAAGAGCACAAGGATAACCCCAAGGGTGTTGACAACGAGAGATTCATCAGGGAAATCTTGGTACCGAGGTCCAGGTATTTTCCTGGTGGGAAAGAGAATGACCACAAAATCAGAATGAGCAAGGTTATTTGAAACATGCACATGGGAAAAATTGACGCGAAAAATACTTACAAAGAAAAAATCAGCTTTTCCGTAATTCCCATGAGCGCTGTGGCAATCACAGATCCAAAGAGGAAAAGGCCCGAATAAACATGTATTGGCATAACGAATGCCCGAACAGAAGCAGGAGCAAAGGGAAGCAGGAAGACTGCCAAGCCTACAAGGAGCTAAACACAGATAATATTATTTTGTTTTGTTTTCAAATTCTATTTAAACACAAAGAATCCTTAAGCAGGCGTGTCAAATTCATTTTCATTGAAGGCCACATCAGCCTCATTGTTGCCTTCAAAGAATCAATGGATAGAGAGGACCAACCGTGTGTGTGTGTGTGTGTGTGTGTGTATAGTAAAGCTAAAGGTTTCCCCTTGACATTAAGTCTAGTCATGTTTGACTCTGGGTGGTGGTGCTCATCTCCATTTCTAAGCCCTGAATGGTTTGGGACCCGCCTACGCATTTCCATCTACGAACCCACGCGACCTCTTCAATCTTCCAGAGAGGCCCCTCTCACTCCCGCCTTCTTTGCAAGCGCAACTTACAGGGACGAGAGAGAGGGCCTTCTCTGTGGTGGCCCCCCAGCTCTGGAATTTGCTCCCCAGAGATATTAGGCAAGCCCCCACCCTGGCAATGTTCCAATGTGCCTTCAATGATTGAATGTATGGCAATCCCTGACCAAACTCTGCACAAAAATGCCCTCAGAAGCACTTTATTTCTTGGTTTGTGCAATTGAATCCTACCTTATCCCCGGATCACCTTCCTGATATATAACACTACCTTATCTCCCAGTGTTTCAAAATTTTAATCTTGAATCTAGCCCTGCCCATTGTGATCATTTTAGTGTTTAATGTTTTGTTTTACATTGATGAGTTGTTATATTTATATTGGTTTGGTATTTTATGTTGTTTTATTTTCTGATTTTCTGTATTGTTTCTTGTGTTATATTGAGTAACTATTGATGGGCGTGGCCTCATGTAAGCCACCCCGAGTCCCCTTGGGGAGATGGTGGCGGAGTATAAATAAAGTTATTATTATTATTATTATTATTATTATTATTATTATTATTATTTATTAAGCCAAAGAGCCAGTGTTGTCCACAGACACCTCCAAGGTCATGTGGCAGGCAGGACTGCATGGAGCACCATTACCTTCCCACAGAAGTGGTACCAATTGATATACTCACATTTGCATGTTTTTGAACTGCTAGGTTGGCAGAAGCTGAGCCTAACAGCAGGAGCTCACTCTGTTCCCCAGATCCAAACCAGCAACCTTTCGGTCAGCAAGTTCAGTAGCTCAGCAGTTTAACCCACTGCGCCACCAGGGAGCCCATGTATATGTATGTGCATGTGTGTATATGTATATGTAGTGGTTGGTGCTCTTTAGTTTTTACCCAATTTGGGTCCCCAGATGTCACTTAATGACAACTTTCCTTACTTTTGATTATCTGCCAGCGGACTGGGGATAATGGGAGTTGCAACCCAACAGCACTTAATGGGAATTGCAACCCAACAGCAGTTGTGGCCGTGAGGTTGGGGGAAGGTTAAAGGACATTTTAATGTCAGTATTATCATTGAGAGCTATACAAGTACAGATAGATGGGGACAAGACGGTGGCACTATGAAAGTGAGGCTGAAAACCCAAGATATCCAAGAGACTGGTGTGTCCTGTAACTCCGTAGAGCACAAAAGTAAACAAGAACCAGAGTATCAACTCACAAGAGGTGTGACTTTGACCCTTTCTCAATGTATTAACAGATAAAGCAAGGTTAACAGTGTTCAAACATATTTAAAGGATACATTATTTCCAGCAATAAGCTAGCTACTCCTAGTTCTTTCAGAGCCTACTTCTGACAATGTAAACTCTGCCAATGAATTTGAACTCAGTTTCAGCACACCAGAAAGTCCCCCTCACATGTTTCTTGTTCCTGGTTGCATGTTGCAAACAGCCAGGGAAATTTATTTTAATCTATTCCTCATAATATTAAACTAAGATGTTCTTGAAATCATAATTCTTTTCCTTTGCTGGTAATCAAACAATGCTCATCACCATACAGTTGCCTTCCTAACATGATGCTTTCTATGGGTCACTTGGCTGTGGAGGACAAAAAATATAGTCTAAGGCTGGATCTACAATGACATATAATACAGTTTCAGAATGCAGATTAAACACATTGAACTGGATTATACGAGTCTATACTGGCATATAATCCAGATCAATGCAGTTAATCTGTTGGTGCATGTAAAAATCAGCTGGTGAGTGTGTTAACTGAAAAATGCAAAGCACAAAGCTGATTGGTTGGGCTATGCCCGGGGTGCTAGCTGAGCGTGGGAGTTTTGGCAACAGTTACATGTTTAGGTTTTCTGCGCAGGAGCTGCTGGAAGAAAATCCATCACATGGACACCCCAAAAGAACATTTGAATCTCTCCTAAAGGACGTTGTGTGAGTCAATGCATCTGTTCACATGACTGCATATATGTTGCTCTGCATAACAAAGAGTAAATTATCTTATTCTTTACTGATCATCTATGTGGCATATCTTTTTTCTAGCAAGACAGTGGGTGGATTGCTAAAGACATGAACTATGCATGGTCTAAGGCTGGATCTACAATGATATATAATACACTTTCAGAATGCAGATTAAATGCATTGAACTGGATTATATGAGTCTATACTGCCATATAATACAGCTCAATGCAGTTAATCTGCATATTGAAACTACATTATATGGCAGTGTAGATCCAACCTAATGTCTCTGGAAGACAGCAGAGGCTCATTTACACTACAGAATTGTAGCATTGTTGTTCAATTTCAGCTGCTATGGCAACATCCTATGGAATTCTGGGACTGGTAGTCTGGTGAGGTAATTACTCTGTAGTGTGGATGGTCCAGGATAAAGGAAGGCTGCTATAAAGTACAAAGATTTTTACTCAGACTGCTATTAAACTGTACAAAAACAAAACAACATCCCCAAAAACAAACCAACAGTTGAACGGAGAATATATGTTTGCTTCTGTCTAGTTTCATAAACAGAGCCATGCAAATATTCTTATTATTTACATTAATACAAAGGCAATAACATCATTTCTTATAATAATCTACATAAAAAAATGCTGAAAACCTCTTTAAAGGTGTTTTTTGACATAACAGTCACAACTAATTGTTACAATTATTAAAAATTTGAAATAATGCTCAAATCAGATTTCTTAATAGTGCTATCCTCCTAGCCTCCCATTATCTCCTTTTCCCTCTGTGGCCCCTTACACATTGCCACATAATCCAGAATATCAAAGCAGATAATCCACATTATCTACTTTGAACTGGATTATATGTGTCTACACTGTCATATAATCTAGTGCAAAGCAGATAATCTGGATTTTATATGGCAGTGTACAAGGGGTCTGTGTTTATACCCTGCCTTTTCCAAAAACCAGGGCCCGAAGTATCTTAAAAGAATTAAAAGAAATATAAGTAAGTAAAAACAAAATCATACATGTAAATTGTTGAAAGATTTAAGCAGTATTAAACTGTGTTTATGAGACAGCACCATTGTCCACAAACATTATGAAACTGTTTAACGTTCACTTTAAAGACCAAAAACAGCAGCCACAGAAATGTTAATCGCCCTTGCTCAACAGAGGGAAGTTTGTGTTTTCCTTCCAAGATCTTAGAGTAGAAAAAAACACGCAAAGAAATGTGAAAGAGGAGGGCAAGGGCTGCCTGGATCAAGAAACAATAACAATGGCTTCTTCTATTACTATCACAACATGCTCTTTAACTGGTATGAAAGGAAGGGTGGTGAATGTGCCGTTGTCACTAGAATCCACTGCTCAGCTCAGTCATTTTAAAACGGCATCCAAGCTCAAATAACTAAAGCTCCCTTCATCAGCTACAACCCAGGCTGATGCATTCCTTGTGTCTATCTTTAAATCAAAGAGCCAGCTGCAAACACTAGAGAACTGGGCACTCCTCCACAGATCAACTGACCTGCTTGGAAAGGGAATGAAGAGGAAAAACTCCTCTCCCTTGGTGTGTTTCATCATATAAACACTCTCTGGCACACAAAAATGGGGGGAGGAATAGTGGTGCTACTATTTATTTATTTATTGTGTCAGAAGCAAATTGAGAATATAGTTACTGTATGTATGTGTGTGTGTGTATATATATATATAAACACACACACACACACACATATATATATATTTATATGTATTTATATATGTATTTATATTTATATATATATAAATATATGCATTTATATATATATATAAACAAAGTTAAAAACTTGGCATTATGCTAGATTTCCTTTGAGCAGAAGCTGGCTACTTCAAGTGCCTCTGGTGTTGCTATAAGAAGGTCCTCCATTCTGCACATGGCAAGGCTCAGACTGCATTGTAGTAAGTAGTCCACGGTTTGCTCTTCTCCACACTTGCATGTCATAGACTCCACTTCGTAGCCCCATTTCTTAAGATTGGTTCTGCATCTCGTGGTGCAAGAGCGCAGTCTGTTCAGTGCCTTCCAAGTCACCTAGTCTTCTGTGTACCCAGGAGGGAGTTTCTCATCCAGTAGCAGCCACTGATTGAGGTTCCGGGTTTTATCCTGCCACATTTGGACTCTTGCTTGCTGAGGTGTTCCTGTGAGTATCTCTATAGATCTTAGGAAACTGTTCCTTGATTTAAGTCATTGGCATGCTGTCTGATATCTGAACAGAGGATGGGCCAGAAATGTCACTGTCATGGTCCTTTCATTGCTGGCTCCTACTTCCCAGTGGATATCAGGTGGTGCAATACTGGCTAAACAGTATAATTTCTTCAGCGGTGTTGGGTGTAGACATTCGGTGGTAATGCGGCATGTCTCATTCCACATCCACTGTTTTAACGGATGGGCATGCGTACTCAGCAGCACAGTAGCAGAGCTCAAGGGCAGATGTCTTCACTGTGTCTGGTTGTGATCTCCAGGTTGTGCCAGTCAGCTTTCATATGATGTTATTTCTAGCACCCACTTTTTGCTTGATAGTCAAGCAGTGCTTCTTGTAAGTCAGAGAATGGTCCAGGGTAACTCCCAGGCATTTGGGTGTGCTGCAATGCTCCAGTGGGATTCCTTCCCAGGTAATCCTCAGAGCTTGAGATGTTTGTCTGTTCTTAAGATGAAAAGCACTCATCTGTGTTTTAGATGGATTAGGAATCAGCTGGTTTTCCCTGCTACTACCTGCACGGCATCCACTGGGTGAGTAAATAACTAGAACAGTAGTTCTCAACTGTCATGCCGCAATGCATCCACTGAGTGAGTAAATAACTAGGGCAGTAGTTCTCAATGCGGTCATGCTGGCCACATGACCTTGGAGGTGTCTACCGACAATGCCGGCTCTTTCGCTTAGAAATGGAGATAAGCACCACTACCCAGAGTCGGACACGACTGGACTTATTGTCATGGGGAAACCTTTACTTTTTCTTTAGTTCTCAACCAGTGGTATATGTGCCACTATGGGACACCAAATTAGTTTAATAAGACACAGGGGTTTTAACCCTAGCAATAAAAAGTATTCTCAGCAATACTAATGCATTTTAGAAATAATATTCTTGGTGTTTTATAACTGCAGTAACAAGAAAAAATATGCTCAACAGTGTGTCATTATTAATGGAATTAGTATTATCATATGAGTTTATTGTCAACAACATTACTGCTATATATTTTTTGGTTCTAAAACCTTACCATAAATGTTAAATAAAACAACAGCATGCCTGTTCTCATACGAAAAAGTCATCTGTCAGGGAGTTTGATTTTGTTTCTACTGCTTGATTTGTGAGACTTAAGATAACAAAAGGCTGGGAATCATAGTTTTAGAACCGCACAAGGCTGGCGGGCCTCAACCTGATGAAGGGGAAGCCATGCCTTTCCATCAGGCCAAGGCTTGCCAGCCTTGAACGATTCTAAACTAGTCATTCACGACACCTCCAAAACCTCATTTTTGCTTTTTAAGACCTTTTGAATGAGGCCAGTTGGGAATTTTGTCAATATAATTTGGCGAGTCCACAACCTTGGCCTGATGGAGTGGTGTGGCTTCTCAAATGGCCTCATTCACTTTGCTTGCTTTCCTGGTGTGCTATGCCTGCAACATTGGGCACGTGATATTTGAGGACAAGTCCATTTTTTGCAATGTTTACCTTCAAAATTGAGATGCATATGACATTTGATGGTGGATTGTACTCAAGTAAATAAGGTAATTTCTGAACACTAGTCCTGCTAACCAGGGCTTGTGCATATCCTCTAATATTTCACAGTTGGAAACTAGAACACGTGTGGGCAAGCAGTATCATCAGACTGTGGTCAAAAGGTATGGCCAGACCACAAGTGGGCAAAGTAAGGAAAAACATACACAAATACCATTTGTATACTATGACATAACACTAGGATTGTCAGGTTTTCAAAACAACAATAACTGACTGTCAACATTGATGACATACTGTGGGCAGCACAGCGCAAGATCATCAATTAGGAAGTGGCCATAGAACAGTTGATACCGAATATAAGTGTTCTATAGTTTCCTTCCCCTCCTCACTGAACTTTGCTTATGCAGGATCCATTCTTAAGTAAATGTGGAGCTGACTAATGAACTTGATTAGACTGTAAGATACATTGCCACAAGTTACCTATGTGTCCTTTACCTGCCAAAGTATAATTTTATAACAAAACAGATTTGTTTTTTAGGTGGCTTGATTGGTCTTTTATATTGTTTTATTGTTTTATTTTTTTCTGCTGCCCTGGAGACCAGGATTCAGAACAATGGCTTCAAACTACAGGAAAGGAGATTCCACCTGAACATTAGGAAGAACTTCTTAACCGTAAGAGCTGTTCAGCAGTGGAACTCTCTGCCCCGGAGTGTGGTGGAAACTCCTTCTTTGGAAGCTTTTAAACAGAGGCTGGATGGCCATCTGTTGGGGGTGCTTATTTCTGGTTGTTGCTAATGATGCTTGTCTTACTATTGTTATAATGTTTTTATGTTGTTTTATATTTTATATGCTATGCTGTTAACTGTATGTGTTTGGCTCATGTAAGCCACCCCGAGTCCCTTCGGGGAGATGGAGGCAGGGTATAAAAATAAAGTTGTTGTTGTTGTTGTTTTCCTGCTTCTTGTCAGGGGTTGGACTGCATGGCCCATGAAGTCTCTTCCAACTCTATGGTTTTATGATTTTATATGCTTAACTACCAGTATTGATTTTCCACTCCTCATACTATCATGGCTATACTGTACTGACAATGATCACAGAATAAGGCAGTGGTTCTCAACCTGGGGTCCCCAGATGTTTTTGACCTATAACTCCCAGAAATCCCAGCCAGTTTACCAGCTGTTAGGATTTCTGGGAGTTGAAGGCCAAAAACATCTGGGGACCCCAGGTTGAGAACCACTGGCATAAGGTCTATACTACCATCTCTGCCCAATATATAGCGCAGATCAGATCCAATTCTAGTTTTCTCATAACACAACATTTTGACCTAACTGTTGCTTCTGAAACTAACCTACTTCATAGGGTTATATGACAATTTTTTTTAGTAGAATGAGATGTTTACTGTTTTTGTATATCAAAAGAAGCAACTGCAATGAGCTCATTCCAAGAGCCACTGCAATACTTTCTTCCTGCACTGACTGTACTAGAAAGGTCAGGATTCTGCTTCAATGTTGGCAAAAAAGCTAGTTTTGAAGTTTTTGCAGCTGGCTGTTAAGGGGCAAAAAAGCCTCTTTATTATTATTTATTATTTATTTATTGCAAACATTTATATTCTGTGCTTCTCAACCCACAGGGGAGGGGGACTCAGGGCAGCTTACAACCGGTAACCATTAGATGCCAACAGCAAACAAACAATAACAGTACAAAACAGGTCACCATTCGATAAACCACAAGATTATAAATATCCATTAAAATTAAAATATTAAAACACAATCAAGTGCAAATCTCAAATGTTTTTTCTCATATGTTACATCCTAATAATAATAATAATAATAATAATAATAATAATAATAATGCTTTATTTATATTCCACCCTATCTCCCTGAAGGGACTTGGGGAGGATTCCAGCATACACAAACACAAAGGTAAATATTCAATGCCTAGAAACAAACATAATACAGATAAAGATAAAGGCTTCCCCTTCTGGCTATGAGGGGTGGTGCTCATCTCAATTTCTAAGCCAAAGAGCCTGCGTTGTCTGTAGACATCTCCTAGGTCATGTGGCCAGCATGACTGCCTGGAGTCCCGTTATCTTCCCGTCGAGGTGGTACCTATTGATCTACTCATATTTGCATGTTTTGAACTACTAGGTTGGCCAAAGCTGGAGCTAACAGTGAGAGCTCACCCCGCTCCCGGGTTCAAACCACCAACCTTCCAGTCAGCAAGTTTAGCAGCTCAGCGGTTTAACCCGTTGTGCCACCTCGGCCCCTTCTTCTTTAAGACTAGTCACAGTGAAGTTTCAAATTTTGTTCATGTTGTCCAAACTTTGGGGATCCTTTGGTGCCATCTTCAAGATGTTGGCAAACTATCCCCCCCACTGACCAGATGCTGCCCAATTATCAGGAAAAGCTAGCATATGTTCGTTTGTTTTTTCAGGTTCTTGAAATGAGTGGGTTTGCATAATAGAAAAGCCAATCTGTCTAAAGATAACTTACATATTTACATAATTTATTCTGTTTATGAAGAAGACAGTATTTGGCTTACTGAGGTACAACATTTTGTGTTTGCGCAGTGGTGAATACAAAATCTGCAATTAAAGCAATCCGCACAGAGACCATTCAGCTGTGAAAACATATTGTTAATAAAGATAAAACAAGACATCTCATTCCACCTCTTAAGTACTGTTTACTAATGGTTCCTCACCTGTACTCCGTAAAGAATGACAGCACTCAATCCAATCCAGCTGTGCAGGCTGTACATGTTAGCAATATTCTTAGCATTATGGAAATCAAAAACAGCCCTCAGTGAAACAACTGCCAGAGCGAAAGCAATAGAATTTAACCCAGCGTGGATTAATTTCATCAGGAGTTTGTGGCATTTCCAGGTCCATGGTAACCTGTACACAATTATTGCTAGAGATGGGAAAAGAAGAGAAGAAAAATGTGTAAGTCCAGAAAGAATCCACTTTCCCACAATATTAAAAAAATGTTCCTCTTTTATTCAAATTATATCTATCACCTTCTGAGACCTGAGCTAGATGAAGTGAACCTACGCAACTCAAAAGCCCAGCTCAAAGAAAGATTGGGACCTTTTCATTACCTTTGCGCAACACCGATACGGCATTCATCAATGGTGGGATTTGTGAAATAGCAGTGTTACCTAATACAGAACGTGTTTTGCAGCCCAAAACACCTGGAGGGTCAAAGTTTGCCCATGCCTGGTCTAATTCCTTTTTGTCTTTTGTCTCTTTGTTTTTGTTACTTTTAATAGTTGATTAATTGTAGTTTAATAGCAGTCAACAAACGTTTCTCAATCTAGGGGTTGGGACCCCTGGGGGGGGGTTGTGAAGGGGGTCTCAGAGGGCTCGCCAAAGGCCATCAGAAAACAGTATTTTTTGTTGGTCATGGGGGTTCTGTGTGGGAAGTTTGGCCCAATTCTATCATGGGAGGGGTTCAGAATGCTCTTTGATTGTAAGTGAACTATAAATCCCAGCACCTACAACTCCCAAATGTCAAGGTCTCTTTTCCCCAAACTCCATCTGTGTTCACATTTGGGCATATTGAGTATTAATGCCAAGTTTGGTCCAGATCTATCATCACTTGAGTCCACAGTGCTCTCTGGATATAGGTGAACTATTTATTTATTTATTTACAGCTACAACTCCAAAACTCAAAGTCAATGCCCACCAAACCCTTCCAGTATTTTCTGTTGGTCATGGGAGTTCTGTGTGCCAAGTCTGGTTCAATTCCATCATTGGTGGAGTTCAGAATGCTCTTTGATTGTAGGTGAACTATAAATCCTAACAACTACAACTCCCAAATGACAAAATCTAGCTACTTGTTGAGGACTGGAACTTGATGACACAAAGACTTATGCAGTCCAGGGATGAAACCCAACAATAAGTGTAGAAAATTGAGCAGACTTCTGATTACATGTCACAAAAGTCCCAAACCTGTACTATTCTTTTTATTCTCTGTACCTTTCCTAGTTGGATTGTAGAGAGAAAGTGGTCATTGGTGATAATGCCTAGGGAATTTGGAGAGTTATAGTCCAGAAAAGTAATTTTTCCAAGCTCTGCATCAAATCCGTATTTTTCCCCAGTTTGATTTCATCAACAAAACCTTTCCATTTGGCAGACAGTGATAGTGATTCAGTCACTCATTTGGATGCCTCCACTGTGCATTAGCTTAAATTAAGGCTGTTAAAAAGAAGCCGTTTCACTTATTTCAATCAGGTTCTCCCATTATATTGTTTATAGATTTTCAGAACAAAAGAGCAGATTAACTGACCGCTATAGAAATCCAAACATGCTTAAAAATACTTTTAGAAAAAAAAAACATGCACATGCAAAAAATAAAATAAAATAAGGGACAGAGCTCAAAACAAAATGCAGACTTGCATTTTGGAGGCTTCATTTTCAAGTCCTAGCATCTAAAAGGGGGTTGCCAAAAGTTAGGGGTCTCCTTGAACATTTGAAAATCTCCGAAACATATGTTTGGTGCTGTTGTGTGCCAAGACATGTCCAACTCATATTAATCAGTCTATTAATAAGGCAGTGAAGCCCAAGGAGGTTTTCTTATAGGTTTAGTGTTTGTAGGTCCTCAGAAGAACAGACAATTGACTAATGACTACTCACAGAAAGACCAAACCCAGACTATTGTTCTTCGTACCTCTCCCAAATGGGCCAAGAAGAAAACTGAAGAGGAGGCCAACAAAAAGTGTAAGCTCAGTTGCTCAGAAATATATGTAGGAGCCTCCAGTGGGACAACAGGCTAAACCCTTGTGCCGGCAGGACTGCTGACTGAATGTTGGAGGTTCGAATCTAGGAAGAGCTCCCAGCTCCCCATGCGGGGACATGAGAGAAGCCTCCCACAAGGTTGGTAAAACATCAAAACATCCGGGCATCCCTAGGGCAATGTCCTAACAGACAGCAAATTCATTCACACCAGAAGCGACTTGCAGTTTCTCAAGTCGCTCCTGACATGGAAAAAACATGTAAATCTTACTATTAAAAATACTCTACTCACTTTACTGTAAAAAGAGGGAGGAGGTGAAGTAGGTGTTTTGTCAAATAGGAATGGCCAGCCTTACCTATAAGGCTCTAAATCTTTATAACATTTTCTAAATTATGTATGCCAAGTTCTACATATCAACCCTATAAGTCATAAAGAAATCTCTGTTCTCAAATGGAATGTCCTGGCGCATGAAGAAATATATACCGGTATTTCTTCATGCTATAGGAAGCACAATATTGACATTTTAAGGCTTCTTTTCAAGTTTACCATGCATACATATTTTCACAGTTTGCATGCTCCCTCCTCTGCTCTGCCACCTGGGAAGGAAAACACATTCAATCCAAAAAGATGGTTGCCTTCTTTTCAGTATTGCAACAGATTGGCAAGAAACTTTTAATCATAATAGAATAAGAGAAGCTAAACTACTGAACACCTTCCTGAAGTCTATCCTATGTTTACATTCCAATAAATTCTTTTGGTTAAGATCCAGTGGGATACACTCCTTAGCAAACGTGTACAAGTGTCTAGCTTTATACGTAGTACAGTCTTCTACAATATTATTATTAATAGTAGCAGTAGGAGTACTACTACTACTACCCTGCTCTTCTCCCAGGACTGAGACCCAAAGCAGCCCACCGGCATATAAATGATAGTTTAAGAACTACAAAATATAAATATTAAGATGGAGTTAAATATTACAACAACTAAAACAATTAAAGACCTGTTTAAAAACCGGGTTGCTGTGAGTTTTCCAGGCTGTATGGGCCTGTTCCAGAAGCATTCTCTCCTGACATTTCACCTGCATCTATGGCAGGCATCCTCAGAGGTTGTGAGGTCTGTTGGAAACTAGGCAAGTAAGGTCTATATATCTGTGGAATGTCCAGGGTGGGCGAAAGAAGTCTTGTCTGATTGAGGCAAATGTGAATGTTGCAATTGGCCACCTTGATTAGCATAGAATCATAGAATCAAATAATTGGAAGAGACCTCATGGGCTATCCAGTCCAACCCCCTGCCAAGAAGCAGGAATATTGCATTCATATCACCCATGACAGATGGCCATCCAGCCTCTGTTTAAAAGCTTCCAAAGAAGGAGCCTCCACCACACTCCGGGGCAGAGAGTTCCACTGCTGAACGGCTCTCACAGTCAGGAAGTTCTTCCTCGTGTTCAGATGGAATCTCCTTTCTTGTAGTTTGAAGCCATTGTTCCGCGTCCTAGTCTGCAAGGCATAGAATGGCCTTGTAGATTCAACAGACCTCACAACTTCTGAGGATGCCTGCCATAGATGCAGGCAAAACGTCAGGAGAGAATGCTTCTGGAACATGGCCATATAGCCCGGAGAACAGCGGTATACAAATAAAGCAAATAAATAAATAAATAAGCAGCAGTGGGAAAGATGACAGGGCCAATTGGATTTGATGCGGATGGCTAGGATGGTTTTAAATGATGTATTTTAATATTTTGATAATTTTTTTAATGTTTATGTATTGTATGTGAATTTGTGTCCCAGCATTGATCGTTTGCCGTGTATATGCGGTGCCCTGAGTCCCCTTCGGAGTGAGAAGGGCGGAATATAAATGTTTTAAATAAATAAATAATTTGAATACGATTGAAAAATGCAGCTCGATACTGACAGCACAAAGTCAACAAAGAGACTTTTGTCACAAAGTCTTGCAAATCACTTCCTGCAAGTGCTTAGGTAACACTGATAAACAAGACACCAATCTAGGGATTCTTTGCCAATCCTGTTAAATCATTTTCTAAACCTACAAGTGATAAAAATGGATGGTATTGTCTCTCTGACCTGTCATTCTTGTAAAGTTTAAGGAATCTCTCCCCTCCTCACTGCTTACAACATGAGACAGCAATTTAACTAATCTAATCTATCCTAATTATTCCCCAAGTGCAAAGGAACAATGGACTCAAAAGCTCTAAATATTCAAACTGTTCCATAAGCCCAACATTAACATAAATAGGAAACACAGAAAATGACTGGGAAGGCTTTGTTGCGCAAGAGAAGAAGTCTGTTTCCAGATGTGATGATGCTGCCACGAAAAAATGCCAAGTCATTGTTGCAAGACCTGAATTTTGCTTTCTAGGGCCAAAAATAATTATGTAGCCAGAAAAATGGTCACTTGACATCTTGTGAAATACATCTGGTGGGTGCAGCAGTGTGGCAACATACGGAGGGCCACACGCTGCCCACTTGTGCTATAAACACTGCTATTACATTGATTATAATTAGGCTGAGAAAAACAAGCCAAGGGAAGAGAAACTGCTAATTTAAACAGATTGCATAATGTGACATGATTTTTGTTCCTGGGTTATAAATGTCATTTCCTAATTGGATTTATCCTAAAAACATGGGAAAAGTTTATTAAACTGCAAACACTTTGTTTTGGCAGGACATCCTACAGCACATTTGGCTATAATTTTTCAACGAATAGCTCATCCAGTCTCAACCAATTCAACATAATTTGTGGCAGCCACACAAATAAAATTTATGGAGAACAACTACTTTCAAACTAAGGACTGCACAATTAAACAGGAAATAACACTTTCAAACCAGGAGCAGATTTCTTTTTCAAATTTTGTTACATAGTATTAGTCCATTCCCCACCCCCCGACACACACACATATCCACATACTGTTCCTCCACAGATTCCACTATCCACAGTTTGAAAATACTTTTTTAAAATCCCAAAGGCAAACCTTGCTTGTATCTTTTTATATAAGAGACGCTATTTCATTTTGTCACTGTGTATAAGCCAGTCACTTCTGGTGTGAGAGAATCAGCCGTCTACAAAGACATTGCCTAGGATGTGTTACTATCCTCTGGGGAGGCTCCATCAATGTTCAACATTTACACAAATGACCAGCCACTGCTAGAAGGGACAGCGAGTTTCATTTATGCTGACGATCGTGCCATCAACGCTCAAGCTGGGAGCTTTGAAATGGTTGAACAGAAGCTCTCAGAAGCTTGAGGTGCTATTACTGCCTATTACAGGGAAAACCAGCTGATTCCTAATCCGTCTAAAATGCAGATGTATACTTTTCATCTTAAGAACAGACAAGCATCTTGAACTCTGAGGATTACCTGGGAAGGAATCCCACTGGAGCATTGCAGCACACCCAAATACCTGGGAGTCACGCTGGACCATGCTCTGACTTATAAGAAGTACTGCTTGAATATCAAGCAAAAAGTGGATGCTAGAAATAATATTGTACGAAAACTGACTGGCACAACTTGGAGATCACAACCAGATACAGTGAAAACATCTGCCCTTGCGCTTTGCTACTTTGCTGCTTAGTACGCATGGTCCAGTGTGGAACACATCTCACCACGTTAAAACAGTGGATATGGCTCTTAATGAGACATGCCACATTATCACAGGATGTCTACACTCTACACCAATGAAGAAATTATAATATTTAGCTGGTATTGCACCACCTGACATCTGCCAGGAAGTAGCAGCCAATATGAAAGGACCAAGGCAGTGACATCTCTGGCCCATCTTCTGTTTGGATATCAGCTAGCAAACCAATGCCTTAAATCAAGAAACAGCTTCCTAAGATGTAAAGGGATGCTCAAAGGAACCACTCAGTAAGCAAGAGTCCAAAAATGGCAGGTTACAACCCAGAACCTCAATCAGTGGCTGATACCAGATGATAAACTCCCTTCTGGGCACACAAAAGACTGGGCGACTTGGAAGGGGCTGAACAGACTGCACTCTGGCACCAAGAGATGCAAAACCAACCTTAAGAAATGAGGCTACAAAGTGAAGTCCACAACATGTGAGTGTGGAGAAGAGCAAACCCACAGAACACCTACTACAATGAAACCTAAGCCCTGCCACATGCACAATGGAGGACCTTCTTATAGCAACACTAGAGGCACTCCAAGTGACCAGCTTCTGGTCAAAGGACATTTAGCATAATGCCAAGTTTTTAACTTTGTGTTTTTTAAAAATATGTACATTATATCTGTATTCTCAATTCAATTCTGAGATGGTAAATAAAATAAACTGTATATAAGAGAACTTGGGTATCCATGGATTTCAGTATTCACGGGTTCTGTGTGTGTCTGGAACCAAACTCCAACAGATATCTCATACAAGGACCAAGTAGCAACAGTAAGAACTGACCACAGAACAACAGACTGGTTCAAGATTGGGAAAGGCGTATGGCAGGGTTGTATACTCTCACCCAACCTATTCAACTTGTATGCAGAACACATCATGCAATGTGCAGGGCTTGACGAATGCAAGGCTGGGGTAAAAATTGCTGCAAGAAACATTAACAACCTTATATATGCAGATGATACCACTTTGATGGCCGAAAGCGAGGAGGAGCTGAGGAGCCTTCTAATCAAGGTGAAAGAAGAAAGCGCAAAAGCTGGGTTGCAGTCAAACAACAAAAAAGCCAAGATTATGGCAACTGGACTGATTAACAACTGGCAAACAGAAGGAGAAAACGTGGAGGCAGTGACAGACTTTGTATTTCTAGGTGCAAAGATTACTGCAGACGCAGATGGCAGCCAGGAAATCAGAAGACGTTTACTTCTTGGTAAGAGAGCAAAGACCAATCTCGATAAAATAGTGAAGAGTAGAGACATCACACTGGCAACAAAGATCTGCTTAGTTAAAGCAATGGTATTCCCCGTAGTCACCTTCAGATGTGAGAGCTGGACCATAAGGAAGGCTGAGCGAAGGAAGATCGGTGCTTTTGAACTGTGGTGTTGGAGGAAATTTGGAGAGTGCCTTGCACCACCAGAAGATCCAACCAGTCCATACTTCAGGAAATAAAGCCCGACTGCTCATTGGAGGGAAGGATAGTAGAGGCCAAGGTGAAGTACTTTGGCCATATCATGAGAAGACAGGAAAGCTTAGAGAAGACAATGATGCTGAGGGGAAAAGGTAGGAAAAAGGAAGAGGGGCCAATCAAGGGCAAGATGGATGGATGGCATCCTTGAAATGACTGGATTGACCTTGAAGGAGATGGAGGTGGTGACGGCCAACAGGGAGCTCTGGTGTGGACTGGTCCAGGAGATCACAAAGAGTCGGAAGCGACTGAATGAATGAGTAACAACAAATGTAGGATATAGGGCTGTGTGGAAGGAGCCTCAGATAACTCAGGGCCCTTCCACACAGCCCTATATCCCGGAATATCAAGGCAGAAAATCCCACATTATCTGAGTGTGGACTCCGATATTTCAGTTGTGGGATTTTCTGCCTTGGTATTCGGGGTTACAGGGCTGCGTGGGAGGGCCCGGAGTGGTGCCTTGAATCTGCATTATCTCTTTTCTGCAGATGTCAACAGAAAGAGCCAAGGAGAAGAGAGCAGGGAGGGGGCCGCGCCTACACTGCCCTAGAATGGCGTTTTAGAAGGCAGATTCCAGCTGCATAGACCTCTATAGCAGCCAACCAGCTCTATGCAGGTATGGGGTGCAGAGCCCTTCTTTAAAGAGATGCACCCCAAATCCCCCGCAAGGGAAGAACCCCAAGTGGCAAAAAAAGCGGCAGAGGACGCAGCCTAGCAAGAGGAGATGCCAATGGAGTGGGAGCCTTGCAAGTGCCTCGCCTTCTCCTGCAAACCCCAGGCTCCCAGAGCATGGAGGGAAGGCAGTTCACTCGCACTGGTGCCGCAGTGCACGGAGTTGTTTTCCCCACAGCTGCCTTCTGCACCGCAGAGCGCGACTTCGCCAGGAGTTTGGGGAGATTCCTTCTTCCTCTCTTCCCACCCCGATAACAGGGCACAATAATAACTTTTGTTTGTGGCTTGTCCTCTTGGCCAAAGCCTCCCCCCCCCCCTTAGGTACGCACCGAGGCCCTGGATGAAGATGAAGCCCGTGACCATGAGGACCGGGTGCCAGTTGAACTCGCGGGCGTCGCCGTCCCAGCCGAGGCCCTCGCGGTAGTAGCAGGTCCACACCAGGGAGAAGCTCACCGCCGCCAGGCCCAGGAGCACCGCCACCAACAGCAGGGCCAGGAACAGCCACAAGCCCTTCATCCTCGCCCTGCTCGTCTGCCTGCCTGCCTCTTCTGCCGCGGCCAGGACCCCGGGAGAGAGGAACACTCCGAGGCGAGGCGAGGCGGGGCCAGGCAGGGCTTCCCTCCCGTTGGAAGGAGGGAGAGAGAGGAGAGGAGAGAAGGAGAGAAGGAGGTCCTTTGGCTTGAGAGAAGCCCCCCCCTCCCCTCCCCTCCCTGCAGAACCGACTTCTTTATTTACTTTGGCCCGTCCAGCTGTTTTGGGCTTTAGTCATCCTGTACTCATTCCTCCCTCCCTCCCTCTCTTGCTCTTACATAGGAATTGTTGGAGTTCAAAACACCTCGAGGGCCGGAGTTTGCCCATGCCTGCTTGATTTATTTGTTTATTTATCGTGTCAGGAGCAAGACAAAACAGTTGTATTGCATTACAAACAAACAAACAAAACACAAAGTTTGCAGACTTGGTATTCTATTAAATGTCCTTTGACCAGTATCTGGCCACTTGGAGTGCCTCTGGTGTTGCTGCAAGAAGGTCCTCCATTGTGCATGTGGCAGGGCTCAAGTTGCATTGCAGCCAGGGGCAGCTCAATCCATTACGCAAAGTAAGCATTTGCAGTATAGTTGATTTTGCCCAGGGGCGCTCTTGAGGCGCTCTTGGGGAAAAATAGACCTTGACATATGCGAGTTGCACTTACTGGGATGTATAGTTCACCTACAATCAAAGAGCATTCTGAACTCCACCAATGATGGAATTGAACCAAATATGGCACACAGAACTCCCACGACGAACAGAAAATATATATCAGTGATTGGTTGGGGGCACGCAAAATACTGTTTGTTTACTATTGAAAATTACCTAGGGCCACCTCTGGTTGTTGGCGTGCTGGCTGATATCCAAACAGGAGATGGGCCAGAGATGTCACTGTCTTGGTCCTTTCACTACTGGTTGCTACTCCCCAGCGGATGCCAGGTGATGCAATACCAGCTAAACAGTGTAAATTCTTACATACCTGCTGAAGGCACACAACAACTAAAATCCTAGTTAACTCAGCTACCTTATCAGCCAAAAGCAGGCCCACACTTTCCATTGAAATGCTGGTCAGTTTATCTTGGTTAGAATTCTTCTTCCTTCTAAATGTTGTATGGTTCTTTCATATACATTTTTTCACACAACAAATCTATATAAATAAAAATGTAATGTTCATTTATGGGATTAACATAACTTAAAAACCACTGGACAAACTGACATCAAATTTGGACACAATACACCTATCAGGCCAACGAGGGACTATCACTCATAAAAACACTGAAAAACACAATGGAGGGGGCTTAAAAGCCAACTCCCTTCACCAGGGCAAGAATACACAATCAAAGGCCTCCTGACAAAGAGCCATCCAGTCATAGATATAGATATATATGATTCACACACAGAGAAATATAGTATCATAGATTTGAAAGGGACCCCTAAAGAAGGACAATGATATGTTGCATGTTCCAGAGTAGGCAAACCAGACAATCTCCACATCAACACTGACAAAGAAGCAGCAAGAAATACTGTTTACCCACAAGCATAAAGAAATTACATATATTAGAAACCAACACTTTCTCATTACTTTATTTTCCACATCGACAGACTGGGCCACAGCAATGCATGTCAGGGGACAGCTAGTCTATATAAATAAAAATGTAATGTTAGTTTGTGGGATTAACATAACTCCAAAACCACTGGATGAATTGACACAAAATTTGGACACAATACACCTATCAGGCCAACGAGTGACCATCACTCATAAAAACACTGAAAAACAAAACAGAAGAGGCTTAAAAAGCAAAAAAACAAAAAAACAAAAAACAAACAAACCCAACAACATTACATCATATGTGCAAAACCACATATATACACATATCACACATATATACACATATACACAAATATATACACCCATATATACACACAAAACACATATACACAGATTGGGCCACAGCAACGCGTGGCAGGGGACGGCTAGTAAGATATATGCAGTGTATAGGCCAGCCCAGTCTGAGGAACCTTGAAGTAACTCTCAACTTGGTAAGTTTGAGGACCCGTGATCTACAGTGTAAATACAGTCTTGTTTAAATAATTTTTATTAAAGTTTCCAATAAAATAAAATAAACAAAAATAAAAAGGGGGAAAGCTAGGTGTAGGTTAAGGTTTAGGGGTTTGGATTGTGTAGGAGCGGGGAAAGAGGGGGAAAGGTTGAAAAGTGGACAAAGGGGGGGGGAGTGGACAAAGGGGTTTTTGTGAACTTCCAATCTTTGTCTTCATTCCTCGAACATCCTTGACCCCTGTATATATAGTGGAAACCTTGAGTTAAGAGCATTTTGAGTTAAGAGCTCTTGCTCAGCCAATGTTTCACTTTGACATAAGAGCAGCATTTTGAATTAAGAGCTAGTGCCAGTTGCAGCGCTAGCACCAAAGTACAGGGCTTTAGGGCTTCAAGGGAGCAGCCTCTGTGTCTTGTGCTCTTGTCCGCTTTGGGGGATTGTTGTCCGCTTTTCTCTTGTCTGCTTTGAGAAACTTTGGGTTAGTTGATTTTGTGTGGTTTTTATTCCTGATATGTTTGGCTTCATGAAGAGGGAGAGGAGAGAGAGGCGGGAGGCTGAAATGAGTACAGTATGAATAAAATGCTGCTTCTGCCTCTCCAATTTGTGCTTTGTGCTTTTACCATTTTAAAGTTGATTTTTTCTTTTTTATTGTTCCATGTGAATGTTCATTTATACAGTATTTGTTGTTTATAAAGTACATTTTCTTATATAAAAACATGTAACAAAAATGGGTGGGGGTTGGAACGGATTAATAGAAATTCAGTGGTAAGATATGCTTTGAGTTAAGAGTGTTTTGAGTTAAGAGCTTGTTGTGGAACAAATTAAACTCTTAAGTCAAGACATTACTCTTTAACTATTCTTTATGGGGCTTTTACACCCAACATACTAAGAATGAAATAATATACACTAATTATGGAATTTGGTTGTGAAAAACATAGGACATTTTCACATCAGGAAATGCTCAGTTTCATTCAGTATGCATCCCCTATTTTTTTTAACCGAATGCATACTGTACTCGGATGGGATGCATACTGTTTCCATCACACCCAATTACTACTATTTTTTCAAAGCTGGTTATTACAGTAGACATGGTTCCATTGTTGCAATTATTGCTGATGTTGCTTTGTTTAGTAATTCAGTTCTACGAAGCTGAATTCGAGGCACTGGAGAGGCAAATAAGCCTCCTGTCAGCACTACTTCTCCTTTCAAGAAGGCATGACAGATGTTTCTTTGAAATCTTTGCTGACTGAGTCATCGGAGCAGACGTGGTGCCCTTATATAGGAAGGGGGTACCCCAAAGCCAAGATGAGGAAGGAATTTAGGAGGTTTTGGTAGTCGGATGGCTAATTAAGAAAAGGAAGCATTTAAATCTTTATCGCAAACAATCCCATACATATCTAGGGATGGAAGTACTACACTGGCCCAGATACCTTTTGGTGCCTCAAATGTTAGATCTGTTTCTGGGTATATTTGACCTACTGATTAAAAATGGCACCAGATTTCCTGAATGAGCTCTAGTTTTTGAAGTGCAGAACATATGTCATATATCAGTCACTATCTGCTTGCCCCAGAGAAAACATGATATCCATATTTAAGTAACTAGAGCTGATGTGATCTATCCTATGCATTTTTCCAAATCAGTGTCTCAAATAACAGGCCTTAAAACCAAGACACCAATTTTGTTGTTGTTGTTGTTGAGTTGTGCTCTTAGGAAAAAGGAGAACTTACGGCAGAACTTTCCAAACACTTCATGTTGGTGACAAACTTTTCAGAAATGTATCATTTTATGACACAATAATTCAGTTGTACTAAGAAATCAGAGGTTAAACCAGTGGTTCCCAGCCTGTGGTCTGTGGACCACTAATGGTCCCCAAGAACTAAAACATGGTCAGCGGCCTCACCATTACTATACCGTTACAACGAGAGTGACTGATCTTGTACAAGTCAGTTATAGTGCCAAGGCAATGGGGATGTCGGGGAGGGGGGGGGGGAGGCTGACTACCCACAAAAGGCGCAACAAGCCTCCTGATTCCTGCTTCTCCCCCTCCCCCTTCCCCAAGTGGAGCCATTACATGTGGCCCCTGGAAGTGGGGGTGCCTTGTGTATTTCTTTTTAAGCCAGTTCCTGGGGTTATTTGGGGTTCTGATTTAGAAAATTTCATTAGATAGACCACATCAGCTCTAGATTATTAAATATGGTTTTTCTGTGGGCAAGGAGATGGCGACTACTGGATGCCATGTGTTCTGTATCAGAAACTGGAGCTGATGTGGTCTATCCAATGCAGTTTTTGGGATCAGCACCCCAAATAACCAAACTGAATCTAAAGTTGACCAAAAACGGATTCATAGCCCTTTGGTGCTAATGTTGGAGAGTGGTTCCTGGTCAAAATGGTTCCTGGTCAAGTGGTCCCTGGTCAAAAAAAGGTTGGGAACCACTGGATAAACAAACCCCTATATCCTTTCTTACATAAATTGTAATAATGAAATGTATGAAGACACAACATATCTCATGAAAATCTTTCATACACACACACACACACACATAATATGATTGGTAAAATAATAACATCAATTTCCAACATTTTTGTCATCATTATGTTTGCACAACACCCCTATGCGCTGCAGGCAACACACTAAGGTGTTGTGACACGGAGTTTGGAAAGCTCTGACATATAGATATATCAACCTAAGACTGGATAACTGTCAGATGCTAGGTGGCAATTTTGCCTTCTGGATCTTGGAGGCCACATACACCCGCCACTCAATAAATAGATATTTGCATTAAAATTGTCATTATTCAGCCAGAAATGAGTGGAACATGGATTTATGAGCCACTTCCTATTGAGTGGGGAAAGTAGCTTCCTGGGGCTAAAAGGAATGTAATAAAATGGCCACCCACCCCACAGGACACTTTAGGGAATTTTGACATTATTTCCCCCATCAATGGGACTGGTGGGTGGGAGCAGTGCTGCGGGGTTTTTGGAACATTTTGTTTCTCAACGGGAGATTTTTCTAGAGATCTCAAGTCCTGCAAATAGCCTTGGCATCTGCGTGTAACCACAAACTAAACTTTTCTTACTCCTTGAGATAATAAAGATAAAGGTTTCCCTTTGACATTAAGTCTAGTTGAGTCTGACTCTGGGGTGTGGTGTTCATCTCAATTTCTAAGCCGAAGAGCTGGCGTTGTCCGTAGACACCTCCTAGGTCATGTTGCCGGCATTTCTGCATGGGGCGCCATTATCTTCCTGCCAAAGCGGTACCTATTTATCTACTCACGTTTTGATGTTTTTGAACTGTTAGGGTGGCAGAAGCTGGGGCTAACAAGGGGAACTCACCCTGTTCCTCAAATTTGAACCGCCAACCTTCCGGTCAGCAAGTTCTGCAACTTAACGGTTTAACCTGCTGTGCCACTGCGGGCCCATCCTTGAGATAATACTCACATTCAAATGTGTCTATTTTGTTGAGTCACTCACATATGAGAAAAATTGTGTGGTTTCCATATAGGAGAAGTCATTGACTCAACAGCTGTAAAATCTGATACATGAGGCAGATTGAATGCATGATACTAAGCTTTGTCTGGATGCATTCAAAGTGCCTCAGAGTCTTTATTCTGCTTTTGACAGTTTCAATATTTCAAAATGCCATGACAACTGCAAATTTGAGAGACTTGCTACTGCAAGAAAAGCCAGACTTATAAATTACTGAGGCAGCATTGCACACTCCCCATAATACATTATAGTTAGAAGCATAAACCATGTTGGATAATGCCATAATGAGATACCTAGTCATATTTGAGCCTAAACTCTGCTGAGTGTTTAGCTTCACAGACATTTTCGACTTTCTTCACAACTCATTTTGATAGAAAAACATGGGGTCATGGAAGGTGACAAAGTTAAGCAAAATGAGCGATTGTTGAAGTTATATACATGCATACCCAGGAATAAAATGTCTTGGACTCTATATGACTAACTCTTGGTACATATGGTTTTACACTGTGAAAGTAATGATGAAATATAATATTTCCTCAAGTGGGCATAGTGAGCTGCTTTTAAGTCTCCTTGTGGTGAGAAAAAGTGAAGTATATATAAACATAAGCCAATCAAGGTGGTCCCAGTGGTGATCGGCACACTGTGTACAGTGCCTAAAGACCTTGGCCTGCACTTAAATGCAATCAGCACTGACAAGATTACCATCTGCCAGCTGTAGAAGGCCACCTTACTGGGATCTGCACACATTATTGCCAATACATCACACAGTCCTAGACACTTGGGAAGTCCAATGCAACAGCCAGTAGAGTGTCTGCTGTGGACTCATCTTGTTGTGTTCATCATCATCATCATCATCATCATCATCATCATCATCATCATTTCTACTGAGGAACTTTAAGCATTGTTTTAAACATTCTGATATTTTTGCTCAGTGAAAATGTATGAAACAGTACATGTATTCTATTTATTCATGAAGGCATCAGGGATACTTTTACTTATTACCATAATGAGACTGTGCAATATCACGACAACTTAAAAATTCGACAGATATGTGCATGTAAATTCATATTTTATGATATATTGTCAGGAGGATTACTATCACTGTCTATATTATAATCACAGATTGCACATTCAATAAGCTTCTTTTCTCTCTGTCCATTATCCAAAACATGTCTTGTATGCCGACTTCAACAAATGCTTCTGGACAATTGCTATGGAAAGGATGTAGAAGTAATAACAGCATTGTTGTTGTTTTCTGAGTAGTGTTATTCTAGCAATTAGATCAGGTATAAACATGCATTCAGAATTACTCTGTTATGCTTCTCTGGGCCTCATTCACTGTCAAAACAGACCATGCTTTCAAGTGTCAGGTCCATAGTTCAACATGCCCAGGTTAAAATGTGGCAAATAAAAAACATTATTCATGGACTGGAGTTGAGCAATGGAATTTATTTATCTAGCATAAATAAGGCTTCTCCTACCACTGGTGAATAATATTGCAAATCTAACATAAATATTTTACAACTTGAGGAATAACACTGTCCGCTACTATTTGATTTCAATGATACACAGGCCATAAAAAACATAGAGTTTAAAAGGGTTTTTTTTTAGCACATAACCCCACTATCTCAAATGCAGCTCTATACTTTGATGAGCATCCCCTAGATTTCCTATTCTGGGAAACAAAAGGGCAAAGGATTCTTCTGCACAGAATATTCTTATTCATAAGTGACTGAATATTTTCTGTATACTTCTCTCCATATCTCTTATATTAATAAAGAGATTTTTTTCAAGCATTCATTATTTGATCTACTTGCACTTCATCTTATCCCCATTTGAACCAAGCCAATGTCAGGAGTCGGCATCATTGGGCCTCTGCCTCAGAAGAAATCCCAGTGACCCCTCCAGGACAATGCATTGTTTCTCCCCCTGGTTGTAACTGCTCTCTTGGAGTGACGGAACAACAGAATTAGGATATGGGGTAATAGGCTCTGCTTATATTTCTTTTTGGTTTGCCAAAGCAGCGAGAGATTATGGAGGGTGCCACTCAGTCTTGTCCAGAATCACCAGAACTAGAGCCATCCAGATACTGATTCAGCCCTCTCTTATAACCTAAAAACGGAACCCCCGATGGTACATTGGGTTAAACCCTTGTGAACAACAGGTCAGCGGTTGAAATCTGGGGAGAGCGGATTGAGCTCCCTCTGACAGCTCCAGCTCCCCATGAGGGGACATGAGAGAAGGCTCCCACAAGGATGGTAAAACATCAAACACCCCAGCATCCCCTGGGCAACATCCTTGCAGGTGGCCAATTCTCTTATACCAGAAGCGACTTGCAGTTTCTTAAGTCACTCCTGACATTAAAAAAACCCCTAAAAGCACCAGAACCTAGCTGATTTTGGAAGCTAAGCAGGGTCAGTCCTGGTTAGTGCTTGGATGGGAGACTGCCAACAAATACCAGTTCATCGTCTGTATATCCATTGAATGAACTGGCAAAAACATGGTTGAGTAAATTTTTATTCAAATTATTTCTTATTATGGTCTACACATACACATTTGCAGATACACACCTGTATTCTTGCCTGTTCTTTTTTGGGACGACATGAGGTGTGCAATGTATTTCTTCTTCTTTGGGCCTCTGTCCCTGGTTAAGCTTGGGGCTGTTTAGAGAAATGTCCATCTTTTGCAGGAGTTGTTCTTCCACGCTTTTTTCTTGTTCATAATAATGCAGGTTGTCCTCTTGTTCTCTCTCTACCACTTCCACTGCATTGCGGTTTTTAATTGTTGAATTAAAATAATTCATTAATTTGAATTAAGATAATTAATAATTAATTTGAATTAAGAGAATTAATAAAGTAATAAGTTGAATTAAAAATTATATTAATTTGAATTAATTATCTTAGTGGCTAAGAGGTCATCCCACAGATAAGACCAAATTCTTATTTTTTCCTCCTCCTCCTCCTCTGCCTCCTCCTGATTCATTAATTTACCCCATTTCCCTAACATTAGAACTACGGTTGAATTAACACAAATTAAAAGGAATGCATTTAAAAGGATTCACAAAAATATAAATAAACCAGATTTTAAAACTATTGTTTAAAAACCAATGGATATAATTATACCCAATTAAAGGAAATCCATTAAAATACAAAAGGATAAAATTCGGCACAACTAAAAATGTTGTAGTCAATTCCTACAAAGCTGTTGGAAATTAGAAGTTTAACTTATTGAAAGATGCACCATGCAGAAGGAGCATCATAGCCTCTCTAGGTAGAGTGTACAAAGCACAGAAGCAGGCACTGAGAAGGTCTGCTCCCGTGTTCCCATCCAAGATGCCTGGAAAGGTAATGAAAAATGAGAAAGGAGCCTCTCCCAAAAGTCTAAGAGTCCAGACATACTCATAAAGGGCGATGAGGTCCTCCAAATATCCTGGAACTAAACTGTAACACCGGCAGTTTAAACTGCGACCAGAAAAATACCAGTAGTCAGTTGCAACAAAGGACTTGTATGTTCCTTGTATTCAATTCCAGTTACAATCTGGATGCAGGTCTTTGGGGCAAGGGGAGTTGTTAAGCATTTTTCCCAAATGTGATTAACTGAAGCACAAATCAGACATTTCCAGGAAATGGGACAGTTTTCTGCCCTAACTTTTCATTATGCAGATGCACTCCTTGCTGTGGCAGAAATCCAGCCTCCAAGCTGAACACTGACTCAAGAGGTAAACCAAACTCTGAACCTGGACCTTCAGTGTCATCCCATCCAGCACAGGTGGAATAGCTGCGTTATTTCTTAATCAGCCTTTCAATCAAGAGGGTCGCCATTTCGTTTTGTCTGGACTAAACTTCTATTTGTTAACCTTTAGGATTTTGCTAACCTGGGTCTGGCATCAATAATTATTCACTCTCTCCATATTCTATGGTAGGAATCCTCCTCACTATCATCTTGCTCCATGTTGGAGACTCAACAGGGAAGACAAACCTCCCCTTTTTCTGGCTGTTTACTACACATGTTGGAATGATTCATTTTGGGGCATAATTATCTTCATCCTTCTTTGTTTTGTTATTGAAAATGCTCTTCCTTCACAAAGGGACCATATGGAAGCTTTCAGGAATATTTCTGTACTCTCCAATAACCTTCTAGTGAGCATATGGAATAGTTCACAGCATTATTTCCAAGTTATATCTCATTTGCATTGGCCGGGACAGATAGGAAAGTAAATCTGTTCACATTGAGACATCCATCATATCAGTACTCAGCTCCACCGCCCAGGGGCAACATGTGGCTTTTTCTATAGCAATAGAATTCAACAGCTCATGATTCAAGACAACACAGTCAAATAAAAAAGGGAAACACATCAACCAGGCTGGATGGAATATTGCTAGTTTGTTTTTTTAGTTATTTAATTTCCTCTTCAAGAAAGCAATTCCAGAATAGCTCAGGAACTCTTTATTGGGAGCTCTTTGACAAACTCTCAGCCATCTTCATTCTCTCTTTTTTTCTTCTTCCACCATTCTATTGGGTCCCATTTTAGACAAACATAAGCAAAGCACAAAAGTAAATGTTAACAGGACACAGCATATCATTTATGTAAAAACAAACATTATATGAGCAATCTGTTCAAAACTCTAACAAAGTCTGGAATTCTTTTAGGTCAGTGATACTCAAATTAGTGGTCCCTGGACCTGGTGGTGGGTGCTGTCCTTCAGCCCTGGTAAATTTCAAGGAAAGAAACAATTGCTCCCAGTGGGCACAAATATGGTGGTGGTACTTGGCCCATTTGGAAAAAAAAATATTGGTACCCAACATCTTCTCCCGACGTCTGTCTCAAAAATACAAATTTTCACATGTTTATCTGCATGCTTGGGCCTTTCTTCAATGTCATCAGTGATGTCCAAATCAAAGTTAATTTTGGATAGTCTTGACATGTTCCATTTCTTACCATTACTCTGCATAACACGTGGTTGTAGGGAAAGTGGGCTTATTAACAAAATATCCTCCTAATAAATGTATAACAGAGTAACTTCTTAGCAGCAGCATAACCCAGCACCAGTAGGCCAAAGTTATAACAAGAACAAAAACAGAGACTAATGTTATATCCTCCTTAGGAGGCTTTGCAGTAAAATAATATGGTTGCACTATTTACAATAAAAAGATTTCAATAACACAAAGAAAGTTCTTTATAATTCCTTCTTTGCTTCCATGTTGGGCTTCTTTCTCATGCAGATAAACAGCTTCGCTCTCACAGAGCTTCCTCTCATACCAAACTTATACAGGATCTTCACACAGTAGCTTTACACACAAGGCCTTCCACATGGGGCTTCTTTTGCTGAAGCTTCTCACACCAGGTTTTCTCATAAAGTGAGGCTTACCTCTCACTGTGATGCTTACCTCACAGAGAAACCTCCTCACACAGATGTAAAAACAAACATTATATGAGCAATCTGTTCACAGACTAAGGCCAACCTCACACTGTGAGGCCTTCTCACATACTGAGACTTTTCTCCCACTGAGCTTTTCCTCAGACTGGATACTAAGCTACAGGCACACCTGCTTATATAGAACTGCAGCTTTTGCTGAGTAATTGCATCCATTTAACCCTTTCAGTGCTTGACTCACATTTTTGTATTTGAAAATATCTAGTTAATTTTTAATATTTCTGACAATATTTCTGACAATAGTCTCTTCAGAATATTTGGATTGTTCTTTTCTAACCCTAAAGAGCAGTTGTATTGAAACAAAAGTTTCTCTTTCAAGCATATGATTATAAACCTCGAAATCCCATTGATCTAAAGATGACTTTTGGAAAGGGATTTCTGGTTGAACTTCATCTATTGCAACAGATGCACCAGATTGATTGTCATATTTAAAATGCAAATACGACAAATAAAGCACACCCAATCAGCACAACCAGGCACAATAGTCATTTTAAGAGTTTAAAAAACTAGCACCTTTGTTTAAGAATAATTTTAAAAACACAGTCCTCAAGGATTTCTATAATTTTGCAAGAGTAGCTATAAGGCAGGACAGCACCATTCCATTAGTATCTGTCCATCTTTATGTACTCACATACACATTATGTACTGTTTCCTTAACAAAAAGTTAACATAAAGACTGCCAACAGAGAATACATGGAAGTTTCCCCTTTTCCCCCCAAGGGACCATAAGAGGATTTGAACCCCTGTTGTTACTACTGCTGCTACTACTAATAATGATAATAATTAATAAGCTTTATTTGTATTCTGCCCCCTCTCCCTGGAGGGATTTGGGGTGGCTTACAACAAATGAAAACAGTAAATAATATAATACAGACAATAATCACATATCACTTAATACAACAAAATAACTTAATAGCATAAACATTAATAAAAATGAATTTAAAAACTATTTTACTCTCTAAAAGGAGTAAAAATATAAACACCATTTGAACCAGCCAAATAGTGTTTATATGCCTGTGGACTGACAGTACGACGATCACTGGGGTGGGTGGACTGGGATGGCATGGTAGTTTTATGCATGTTTTGATGGAGCGTGGATTATGAGGTGAGTTGCTTTCATTTTTGAAACAGGAACATCACATCCCGATGTTAAGATTTCCTAGGTTTAAAATAGACTAGTAAGACCCAACATATTTTTTGGGATGGGAGGGAGAGAAACAAATTGATATTTTTTCAGAAAGAGTCTTGTAGATGGGTGGGTATAGGCTAAAGCACCTCTTAGGGTACATCTACACTGTAGAATTAATGCAGTTTGACACCACTTTCACTGCCATGGGTCAATGCTATGAGAGCCAGAGCTTTACCAGGTCTTCTCTGGTGCATCACCAAATTACAACTCCCATTATTCCACTGCATTCAGCCATGGCAGCTAAAGTGGCATCAAAATGCTTTAAATCTACAGTGTAGATGCACCCTTCATCTTCTGCAGTTGACCATCACTGAGTTACACCAAATTTTTTATGTGCTGGAATGTTTAAAATACAGAAAAGAGCACCATTAGGCACAGCAGAACTTCTAAACTGTTTGACTGCTGAAACCAAATGTTAAATACGAATTACATTTAATAATACATCCAGAATTTTTACCACATCAAATACCCCAGATCTAAACCAGCAGGAGTGACAGATTGCTGTGATGTTCCATAAAGGCAACATCTCTATAGTCCTTTAAAATAAGAATCCTATATTGGAGGGGAACCTTAGTATGTTTGCAGGCATATGGAGCAATCTTCTTGAAGTATCTACAGACAAAAGTTAGATATCATGAGCATCAAGTTAGATATCATGAGCATCTTATATAGGCAGGTTTCACTATGTTAAGCAAATTTGAGGCTTTTCTTTTATGTGCCTTTTATGTCATAGATCTTAAGGCATTATTGTCAGTGTGCTATTCTGCAATGTAGTTGTTCTCATTGCCTACTAGGAAATATGTATGTTCGGCCACTGGGTGCCAGAATTTTAAAGAGAGATGAATAAAAGTGGAAATGTTTTGTGCCAGTAAAAGCAAGGACTATTCTTTTTCAACAATGCATTAACAACAGAAAATGGTATAACATATATTAATTTCCAGGAGCGTTTTTTTTTTAAAGAAATGAATTTCCGTTTTAAAGATATTCTCTCTCAAATATGTCATAGCTTAAAAGAGGAATTTCTAAAGGGAAACTTGCATTAAGCCAATATAAACAGACTAGAGAAAGGGAAAACAAAGAAAAATCCTCCCAAAGTCATATAACACTAGGTTGGAACAGCTGAACTGACTTCTTCCGTGTCTGCCACGAACCAGAGCCATAATACGCCCATTTCTGTGATGCCTGAGGAGGGCAGTGAATCTTAGCTCCCGCCCATTGGGGGACACAATGAGACAGACAACTGTGGCAAGACCTCTCAAGAGTCCCTGCAGCTGCCTGTATAGGAGAAATGGAACAAATACAATGCCATACATCAGGCTTATGATATCATAGTAGTTGATCAGGATTGGACTCCGTGGTGATGCAATAGGTTCAACCCTTGTGCCGGTAGATTGCTGACGGATAGGTCAGCGGTTTGAATCCGAGGAGAGTGGGTTGAGCTCCCTCTGTCAGCTCCCGCTCTCCATGTTGGGACATGAGAGAAGCCTCCCACAAGGATGGTAAAACAGCAAAACATCCTGGTGTCCCCTGAGCAATGTCCTTGCAGATGGCCGATTCTCTCACACCAGAAGTGACTTGCAGTTTCTCAAGTCGCTCCTGACATGGAAAAAAAATCAGGATGGAGTCATACTTCTAAGTTGTCTAAAGTCTGTGCACTCTTCAAAACAACTGAAACAGAACCAAGTAAAGATATCACTCCTTGGGCCAAATGGATACCCCCCTCTTGTTCTAAAAACAAAATCCCAATGTCAACTGTGTTATATGTAAGGCTTCTAAAAATAAATATTGCAGTGCATTCTTAATTTGAGAGACACTTCCTTTACCCACTCAAAGTTTAATGACAGTTTTTAATTACTGCAAGTCTTTGGATGCTGTCCACAGAAAATGAGGAAGATCCTATAAGTATTCAAAAGTTCTTCCGAGTTTTTCACAAAACTGACGCTCTTGTTTCCCCTTCTTTACGTTTTCATCTTCATTTGAATGACTGCACGTCATTTGATAAACATAGCAACTGAAGGTCCTGTTGGGCTTTTGTTCAATATGCAGCACGACATTTCTGTCAAAGTAAACTTCATGGCTGTATGTCTGAAAGTTAAACAGTAATTTTCAGTTCTATTAGATAATGTGGGGAATGCACTCGTAAAATACAGAGATGCTTTGTAGTGATAAGCAGACAAGACCTTACTTTGCAGATCATAATGTACTTGCTTCAAAGCTTAATTACTGAACATAGCTCTATTTGATCCTTGGAGCGCAATGGGTTATAAATAAATACATATTATTACTACTAATATTACTCCAATTTTTAAACTTGTTGTCATGGACTACAATTCCCATCATCCTCAGAATCTTGTCTGACATGTGGAATATCCTCAGGCATCCACGTTGGATGACATAGAGCTGAGAAAAAACAGCTGATTGGGAAAATAGTCCAATGTGACTGCAGGGCTCTAAAGCTGACAACTGCCAAGACTGAAATCAGTTTCCTTGGTTTGTCTCCTGCACTTGGAGCATCGTAGTATTTTGGTTGCTGTCATGCCATTGAGGCTAGTGCTTCCTTGGCATAGAGCAATGGTTCTCAACCTTTCTAATGCCGTGACCCCTAAATACAGTTCTCCATGTTGTGGTGACCCCCAACTTGGCATACAGGACTTCCATGACTAACAGAAAATACTGGAGAGGGGGTTGGGAAAAATAGACCCTGACATTTGGGAATTGCAGTTTACCAAGCACCAAAGAGCATTCTGAGCTCCACTAACAATAGAATTGAACCAAACTTGGCATATAGGACTTCCATGACTAACAGAAAATACTGGAGAGGGGGTTGGGAAAAATAGACCCTGACATTTGGGAATTGCAGTTTACCAAGCACCAAAGAACATTTTGAGCTCCACCAACAATAGCCTTCCAAGACCGGAGGGTGCAAGAGGCGAGTGGAAAAGGCACCCTCCATGGCTGCAGCCATGCGGGGAGCCTGCCACTCGCGCCTTGCGCCTTCCGAGGCCGGAGGGTGAAAGAGGCGAGTGGCAAAGGCACCCTCCATGGCTGCAGCCATGCGGGGAGCCTGCCACTCGCCCCTTGCGCCTTCCGAGGCTGGAGGGTGCAAGAGGCGAGTGGCAAAGGCACCCTCCATGGCTGCAGCCATGCGGGGAGCCTGCCTCTCGCCCCTTGCACCTTCCGAGGCTGGAGAGTGCAAGAGGCGAGTGGCAAAGGCACCCTCCATGGCTGCAGCTATGCGGGGAGCCTGCCACTCGCCCCTTGCACCTTCCGAGGCTGGAGGATGCAAGAGGCGAGTGGCAAAGGCACCCTCCATGGCTGCAGCCATGAGGGGAGCCTGCCACTCGCCCCTTGCGCCTTCCGAGGCTGGAGGGTGCAAGAGGCAAGTGGCAAAGGCACTCTCCATGGCTGCAGCCATGCAGGGAGCCTGCCTCTCGCCCTTTGCACCTTCCGAGGCTGGAGGGTGCAAGAGGCGAGTGGCAAAGGCACCCTCCATGGCTGCAGCCATGCGGGGAGCCTGCCTCTCGCCCTTGCACCTTCCGAGGCTGGAGGGTGCAAGAGGCGAGTGGCAAAGGCACCCTCCATGGCTGCAGCCATGCGGGGAGCCTGCCACTCGCCCCTTGCACCTGCCGAGGCTGGAGAGTGCAAGAGGCGAGTGGCAAAGGCACCCTCCATGGCTGCAGCCATGCGGGGAGCCTGCCACTCGCCCCTTGCCTTCCGAGGCTGGAGGGTGCAAGAGGCGAGTGGCAAAGGCACCCTCCATGGCTGCAGCCATGCGGGGAGCCTGCCTCTCGCCCTTTGCACCTTCCGAGGCTGGAAGGTGCAAGAGGCGAGTGGCAAAGGCACCCTCCATGGCTGCAGCCGGGGAGCCTGCCACTCACCCCTTGCGCCTTCCGAGGCTGGAAGGTGCAAGAGGCGAGTGGCAAAGGCACCCTCCATGGCTGCAGCCATGCGGGGAGCCTGCCACTCACCCCTTGCACCTGCCGAGGCTGGAGAGTGCAAGAGGCGAGTGGCAAAGGCACCCTCCATGGCTGCAGCCATGCGGGGAGCCTGCCACTCGCCCCTTGCACCTTCCGAGGCTGGAGGATGCAAGAGGCGAGTGGCAAAGGCTCCCTCCATGGCTGTAGCTCCCTCCATGGCTTGTACCTTCTGAGGCGATTGGGGGGGGGGGGCAAGAGGAGAGCATTGGGTGGCCTGCTCAATCCTCGCCCCTTCTCTGCTAGGCAAGAGGCAAGGGCCCCGCGCATGCCTTTGCCTACAAGCTCCTCCTCCTGACTCCCTGCAGTCCTGCGAGAAGAGGAGAGCCAACCAGGAGCGCCTGGCTGTTTGGCTCGCACAGGATCCCGCAGCCATTTTGGTGGGGGGCGGAGCTAACTTAGGTGTCTTCGCGACCCCCGGAAAATGGCCCAGTGACCCCCTGGGGGGTCGCGACCCCCAGGTTGAGAACCGCTGGCATAGAGTTTCTCCAAGGGAGTGTGTAAGTAGAATGTCAAATGTGTATTCATTACGCCTTGTAGATAAATACTCAAGGCCAACAACAAAAGACTGCAGGACTTTTGAAGCAGCTGAAATCACATCTGACTATAACAAAGTAACAAGCTCATAGATTTGGTTGTTTCATAATCATACCTCTCTCTTCCCTCTGGTATACTTTTCTCAGGCTACTGGGGTTTGTGAGTATGTCTGGGGTAAATAAAAATAACAAACCTCAGTCATACCTCTGGAGCAGAACATGCCAAGCATTGGAGGGAGTAGAAAACAAGAGGTTTAAAAGGTGATTTATTTGCACCACACCTCTCAGAGTACCCAGCCAGTATGGTGACTGGCCATTCTACTGGAAGGATTCTGAGAATTATAAATTCCCAGAGTAACATTCCCAAGCTTGGGAGAGGTCAGGGTCAATGGCAATTTGTGGAGAAACACTGGGAAAGCACTGCTCCTTATTCCAATGTCTGTGAAGCTTCATGACCATAATTTATAGAAAGCAATTGAATTTACACTAGAAAAAAAATCTAGTGTTCTATAATCTGAAACATATATTAACTAATTTTTGGTTTATTTATTTGCTATACTTGTATACCGCTGTTTCTCAGCCTAGCCGGCGACTCAACGCGGTTTACAACAACTTATAACAAACAACAGTATACAGTTTAAAAGCATAAAAACACGATCCACAATACATATTTCATCAACCTGATTTTTTAGCAATCAACTTTATCTAAGCTCACTTTTTGTGTATTTGTTTCACTATCAGCAGAAATACTTGAAAAGCTTAGCTATCAGTTTTGTGCCTTGCTTTTTAAAAAAGTTGCTTTAAGAATTTTCAGTTGTTGACTGCCAGAAGGTCATCTTTGACTTACTTTGCTTTTAAAAAAACCCAAAATCAAAATTGTTTTAAAGTTGCAAAACAATTCTGGAAAAGGGTGAGGAACAGACAGTGCAAGGAAAGAGATAATGACATAATATAATCCCTGTCAGTTTATGTATTCCACCCAGAGAGCACAGCTCTAGAAAGAAAACAAATATAGCTGCCAATTACATAGTGTATGTGACTCCAGAGAATAGTGGTCACTTTTTTTTCCAGACACATCTTGATATATCTTTCCATCCCACTCCCTCACCCTGGTATATAATCTCTACATTTACCATCTTCATGGCATATGCAAATGGATAAACCATGCCAGGTTGTGTTGGTTATATGTGGAATCTGTAAGGCATGTATAAATGGACACCAGGTACTAGAAATATTGATGAAAGCTTTCATTAGCCTTTGCCACTCACCACATCCCAAGATTCCACAAAAGGAATGCTCTTAAGTCGGGTCCCACGCTCATTACATCGAAGGTCAAGGCGAGCACTTCCATCAGATCCTATCTGGGTGACTGCTGCAATGGACAGTAAATTCAGCTCATCTTCATAATCCACTATTTTGAAAGTCTTATCGAAGAAAAAGAAATCCAGCTTAGTAGGCAGGTCACATTTTTGGACACTTAAAATAATGTTTCTGAGTTACAGTGCAGAAAAATAAACCAACAATAAAAAAAGAGTAAGTGCCCAGCTTTATAAACTGTGCATCCATTACTGCTGCTCATTGCTTGGTTTCCCTCTTCTTAATGTATTTCACTCAGGGCTCTAGAGGTTGGTGGTCATTCCAGAAGTTCAGGTAGTGTACAGTTTATTATTTATTTATTTACTGCATTTTTATCCCACTCTATCTCCAACCCAAAGAGGACTCACAACAGCTTCCAGTTTGGTAATAATTCAATGCCACTTTGCAACATAAAAACATAAAAAATACACAACACATTAAAACCATAAAATAAGCCATATAAATACATTTTAAAAACTGTTAAAATATAGAACCTAATCCCTACAATTATAGTCCAAGTCAATTCATTTATATTAGCTGCGTGGTTGCATATTGCACTGTGGTTGTACTACTCCCCAAACGCTTGGTTCCACAGCCAGGATTTAATTTTCTTTCTGAAAATCAGGAGGGAGGACGGCGATCTAATATTGCTGGGCAGGGAGTTCCATAGCCGAGAGGCCACCACTGAAAAAGCCCTGTCCCTCGTCCTCAACAGTTGCACTTGCGAGGGGGGTGGGACTGAGAGCAGGGCCTCCCCATAAGATCTTAACATCCAAACTGGTTCATAGTGGGAGATACATTTGGACAGGTAAGCTGGGCCAGAACTGTTTAGGGCTTTATAGGCTAAAGCCAGCACTTCTGGGGAGGCCCTGGTCTCGGTCCCACCTTCTTTACAGGTGCGACTGGTGGGAATGAGAGACAAGGCCTTCTCAGTGGCGGCCCCTCAGCTGTGGAACTCCCTCCCCAGCAAAATCTTGACCTTCAGGAAGAAAGTAAAAACCTGGTTATGGGACCAAGCATTTGGGTAGCAAGTTAGTGCAATATGAGTATATGGAATTGTGAAATAGCTAATGGAATGGCCTTGCAATTGACTCTGGATGACCTGCTTTTAACAACTGTTTTAATATTGCTGTTGATTTTTGGTTTTAATGTCTATTTTTACTGTATGTACGTATGTGCATGGCATCAAACTGTTGCCTTTTGTAAGACCACCCCTTTTGTGGTGAGAAGGGCGGGATATAAATGTAGTAAATAAATAAATATAGGTATGCTGGATTGGGACTAAGCACAAAGAGGTGGAGAGAGCTCTGATACCTTTATGAGTTGTGTGGAAGATGGGATTTCAGCAAGTCTTTGGATGAAGGGTGAGAAAGAAATACTTTAACAAATAAATAAGATATCTTATACCACAGGCTACATCTACTGGAATTCCCTCTTCCCGAAAATAACAAAGGTACAGAATCCCTGTACTTTTTTCATGTAACCAATCTAAATATGATTTAGTGGAATGACAAGCAAAAGCTAAGGAACTGAATACAAAGGAAACTACAGCGAACACTGTAGGATCTTCAATTCTCTATATATCCAAATCACTGTGAAAATGAATGTTGGACAAATATTGAAATTCATTCCTCCAATAACTACCAGAAAACGTTTTAAGCCAACTGCTCTCTACTGTGAAATGTCATTTAGGCCATAAAATTAAAAAGGAGCTCTATTACGGGTGACATTCTGCCTGTTGGTATGTTTTCCCCCTCTGTTTAAATTTGGTAAGTTGAATGTAAATGAATGACAGATTTTAAAGGCCGTGGAGGAACCCTTGCCATGTTTTTACCCAGATGATATGCATTTCCATGGAAACAAGGCTGGAAATGGTTTCCAGAAGCTGAGGAATTAGAATTCTTGTGGCTGTGTCATCTCAGCCACAGTTCCTGATGGAGGGTGAAAAATGGTTTCCAAAAATAGTCGCTAATGATTCAAGGAGCACACTGCTCAGATCTGTACTGTTTCCCCTGTGTTATTTACCATCTTGTCATGAACCGCATTCTCTCAAACAGCCTAAAATTAGTTGTAGGCAATGTAGCAGGTAATAACGTTGAATGCCCCAAATTTCCACCAGCCAATTTGATTCCACCTCCCTTCGGGATCTCTAGATCAGTGTCAGCTGCCTCAGGTACTTAAATTTCACAAGTGTAGCATCCCTTAAACCGTTTTGCCTGTGCATATGATAGCTGCATCTTTCAAAGAAAAGTTATTTTAAAGGATTGTCCTTGCTAATCACCAGTCAACAAGGAAACAAAGACATTTTATCGACATGGCTCATTTTGGGTTGTTGTACGTTTTTTGGGCCATATGGCCATGTTCCAGAAGCATTCTCTCCTCACGTTTCACCTGCATCTATGGCAGGCATCCCTCAGAGGGATGCCTGCCATAGATGCAGGCAAAATGTCAGAAGAGAATGCTTCTGGAACATGGCCATACAGCCCAAAAAACTTACAACAACCCAGTGATTTTGGCCATGAAAGCTTTCGACAACAGCTCATTTTACTGTTGCCTTATTCAAGATAATTTTCCTGATTTCCCCACAATTTAAGTTACCTCTTTCTCAGGGTCATCATCCAGTGAGTTAAAACGCTTCTTCACTATGCGGCCAGAAGCTGTTACCGTTATGGAGTTCTCAGTCTTCAAGTTTCACAATATAGAGAAAAGGGTGGGTAAATAAACAAATAATCAACTGAGCTAATTTTGCATTTAGCTAAATATGGTATATAGGTTCCTGACAGTACCATTGCTACAGATATGTGAGCTTTGAGGTTTTGTGGTATTAAAAACACATCTGAAAACTGCAGATGGCATTTAATTAGAAAGCATTTCAGAGAAGAATGAAGTCACTGATAAACACTGAACTGTTATAACAACATTACATACCAGAAGCCACTCTGTCTAGAAATGTAATGTTTTAGCTTGTGGTTTTTTAAATACATTATAACTATTCTCAATTCGCTTCTGACACGATAAATAAATAAATAGCTTGTTGTTCTGTTACAGCTCAAGAAGCCACTTCAAGCTCTTCAATTATTAAATGTTTTGCGGCTGTTAAAATTATCTTAGAAGCACTGTAACAACAGGCTCTACACTTTTGCAGGGACTAGGTGTGCAGGATCTCTGCAGAAGTGAAAAAACGTTTTTTTTTTTAAAAAACAACAACATTTTTTTAACCTGAGAGAACAGCTCTTTAGGAATCTCTTCATCCTCCAAATTGATCACGGAGGACCTAGAGATTCAGAGAAAGCAGCTGCCCTAAAGATCTAGAGGTTCCAAGAAAGAACACATTAATCAAATCAGAAAATAAACAAATCTGAAAAAAATAAATCGATTCTTAAATTAATTCTCATGTTCCTTTTTATCCGCTATATTTTTTGCATAAATACGTACTAGTCTCTTAAAACAAAATCATTCAGAGTGATAACACCATTAAATATAATGTTACGGAGTACTCAGTGTAAGATCCAATCAACAAGTCTCATTATTTGGAACTGTGGTTGAATAACGTTTCCTTCAAGATTCAGGTTTCCTCTCTACCTCACTGGCCTTAATTCAATTCATAAATGGACAGGATGCATGCAAGGGAAAAAATGACAGGAAAACAAACCAAGTGTATCAGTTTTTGAATCCAAAGCTATGGACTTCAGCGTTGAAAGAGCGATCTGCCCTTTTAAAAAAAGTGTTTTAACCCACATATTTTCAAAATTCAATCCTCAGTATGAAGACTTAGTCCTAAAAAAACTCTATATTAATTCAGTTCAGATTTGTATACAAGTTAAGTATATTCATAATTAATCATGACGTCAGGATGACTAGACAAATCTCAGTGACCGATGGTAACCATGGAGCAATCCAGATTCTGGTGAAGTCATGTAGTAATCTCAGGTCCCTTCTACACTGATACATAAAATCCAGATTATTTGCTTTGGACTGGATGATCTGGCAGTGTAGACTCATATAATCCAATTCAAAGCAGATAATGTGGATTATGTGCTTTGATAATCTGGATTATATGGCAATGTAGAAGGGGTCTCAGCAAGCAGGGCTGAAGTAATGTATCAGATGGCTTGAAAGAACAATGCTTACTACTTTGAGAAAAGAAGGTTGATTTAGACAAGTTTCTTCATCATCTGCTAGCTCTGAGATGAATTGTGAGTCCCAGCTTCACTGAAAAGTACACGCACTGACCCATTGTAGAGTTAATCTACAATGATTAACCTATGACAGAGAACTAATTTAGGTAAGTCTACAAATTATGAAGAGGCACCTGTACACTGACAGTAATGTATCTCAGACAATTTTCTCTCAGTTCAGTCCTGTGTTAATTCTTCTACAACATACAGAACACACAAAAATTAAAAGGTAGGATTTTATATTTTTCTTGTTATAATCTCACATTATTTTCTCGGCTGGCTTCTATGATGAAATCTTCTGTAACTTTCTGCTGTTCTGTATTGCCTTCCACTTCTTTCAGCTTCAAAACTCTGTTGGGGGAAAAAAGAAAGAAAACAAAACTAAGGAGAATGTCACGCCAAAGAAGGTACAGTACAGAAACACATTTTCACCTAGAATTAAGTTATGCGGTCATTGTGAGAAATATAGGTTACTTGAAGGAACAACTAAATTACAAAGCCAGCCAAATTGCACCATGCTGTAAACCAGTACATTTTAAGCATATTTTCAAATGAGCAATGGACCCAAGACTCTGTCATATACTGTGTCCATTTCTAGCTATATTTGACATGGTTGACTGCAAAATTTCACCTCTTCTCCCAAATGACTTGGATAGTTTACAATTTTTTTAGATGTAAAGAAGGGGTGATGGGCTCTTGGTCCGTTGCATGCAGGACAAATTCTGCTGGAAGGACCAGGTAGCAAATTCTTCAAAAGATATTTCTGCCTAAGTCTGACCTGGTATAAGGATGCTTCCAATCTTCTGTTCAGTTATGGTCTATGATAGTGATAGGAATCTATGCAACTTACAAAGTCATTTTTATTGGTTCAAGGTCCTTCCCAAATCCATATAGCAGAAAAAAGGAAATTGCTGTTCCTTGTTGAGCAACAATTGTCTTCTGAAACAGGGGGCAACTCTCCTCTCTCAACACCATTAGGAAATCAAAGCAACTGTTTATAAAAAAAACCAAAAAACCCAGAAGATTGTTTATAGAAAACCAGAAGATTGTTGCCACTCTGTTTCATTTATTTTTATCCCTAAATCTTCTTCCCAGACCTCCTTGAGGATGTTACTTTTTTCCCCTTCCTTTATTTCAATTATTATCTTTTATACTTGCGGAATCAAAGAAAACCCTAATAGATTCATTTTACAAATCCATCTAGCATTTTCTTTCCAAAAATAGGCTGAACGCAGAAGGCCCCCCCCCCCTTCCTGTGTTCTCAGTATCTGGTGGTCACATGGAAGTTGCTTTTGTAAATAGAGGTTCCAATTAGCTACTGTGGCTATCGGCATGGATTTCTCTATTGACCCTTTCTGAAAGGCATCAGTAATAAAAGGGAGATCAGTAAATAAAAGGGATTTATCTATTGACTCTTTCTGAAAGGCATCAGGCAATAAAATGGTCAAAAACATGTTATAATTTCTTGGTAAGAGCTGGAGAATTGTTCGGTTGTAGCTTAGCATTGGCAAATTTTCAGTAAACACCTACTTAATCAAATTTGGTCCCACGTGTAGTATCCTTCCAGAACTGTCTGGGTGGAAAGTTATCCAGTCAGGTTCCAATGAGCAACATTTCATTTCCTGTACGCCATTCTTTGCCTGAAATAATGAAACAGAAACTTCAGGATATCTGGAACAAACATCGAACAAAACACATAACATGTTAGCAATACAAAATTCTGTCACCCTGACTGTTCAATCAGGAGATCTGGTCATTCACTACAATGGGCCAAATCCACTATATCTCATGGCAGGAATTTACCATGTGATTCAAGTGGGTCTTTAGCAACTGACCTTTGTTCAGGGCTCTTTGTGGTGATGTATTCAATACTGGTATGTTTTAAATTGTGCTTGCAGGCCCTTTTATGAGGGAAAGGTGGGACATAGATTCAATCACAATATTATTGTCTTATACAAGGTCTATCTTGATTACTTGGAGATATGTGATTTAATTTGGGCAGATAAATCCCTCACTGATGCAAATCATAAGCATTTCACAACATCATTATGATTATTGTTGTTGTGGCCAATTTATCTCCCAATGGCCAACCTTTCAGTGATGACGGTCACCATAGTTAAGCTAAGTTGTTCTTCAGATATCTAGTCTGTTGTGAAGGTTATATTCAACGCCATCCCATGGACAACCTCCATGGCTGCCCCTCGCACTCATTTTTATTGATCAGTATAAATTGGCCAATAATCCCCAGTAAAACATATCATGCTTTATTTTGGTTCCTCTGGGCCAGTTTTAAGCCCAGGAAAGCTTTTCTTCCTCCAGGGCCTAATCCAGAAAGAAACAGAAGTGACATCCAATATTCTTCTGAAACACAATTCTCTGATAAGCATAACAATGTATTTCCCCCCATTTTAATCTATATGTCCTATTTCTGTGTGATTTAGAAGGCAAAGATGGTATTTCTCACCTAGTTTGTTATATAGAAATGTAACTTGGATTGTATGTTACAACAATAAAGGATGAGCTAGAAGTGAAAAAGACACATTTGGAGCTAAAAATATAATTCATCTGAAGGCAGTGTTATGTTTCCTCATACAGCATAACTGGAAAAGAAGAACTAAGACAAGAAATAGGAATCAAAACAAATCTCCAAGCAAAATATTTAGGAAGAAACTTAACAATGACTAAGAAGAATCTATATAAAAATAACTGAAAAACTTGGAATGAAATTTTAAAAAGACTTGAAATAATTGATGACTTTGGAGATCTCCCTCCTAGGATGGATAGCTACAACAAAAATGAACGTTCTACTCAAACTATGCTTCTTGTTCCAGGGTATCCCAATTGACATCCAGGAAAAAGAATTTACTGAACTTACAAGATTTATTTGGAGAGGGAAGAAAGCTAGAATAAAGATGAAAAATCTACAAGACACTAAACAAAGAGGACTGGCCCTCCCAAACCTTATTTATATAGAGTAGCAGCTATATTGAATCAGCTAAAAGAATGGATCTATCTTGACTATCAAAGTCTCAAAACTCTTGAAGGAGAAGGTTTCAAATTTGGTACACATGCATACGTAATTTATGGAATAGTGGCAGAAGATCCAAATTTTAACAAACACCCAATTAGGAAAATTCTGATTAAAACTTGGAACAAGCATAAAAGAAAATTTCATACAAAAATACCACAATGGACATCGATTCAGCAAGCCTTCAAGCAAAGTAGAAATTCCAAGCAAAGTAGAAATAGCAAAAGACGGCCAACATATGCAGATATGTCAAGGAAACATGAGGCAACCTCCAACTGAAAACAGAAATAAACCAACACTACAACCTGAAAAGGTTTGATTATGCACAAATACTTCATCAATACCAAAAAGGATGAATAGACAGGATTTGAAGAAGAAAAGACTAATCTTGATAAGATACTGAAATTAAGAAATAAATAACTATTTAAGTTCTGCAATCTCCTGCTAAAATTACACACAGAAAACGACTATGTCAAGGAATATACGATAAAATGGGCCAAAAATATTGGCCCTTCGATCAGCTTTGAAGAGTGGGAACACCTCTGGAGAGTAAAAAGAAAAATATTCAAACTAATCACTCTGGGAAATGTCTACAAAATGCTTTATTAATTTCATATGACACCTATCAAAATAGCTAAAATGCAGCCACAATTGAAAAATACTTGTTGGAAATGCAAACAAGTAATGGGGTCATTTTTCCAAATGTGGTGGTCTTGCAAGAAGGCAAAAAGCTTTTGGATTAAGATCCATAAAACTATTGAAAAAGTAATTAAGCTTAAAATACCCATGAACCTCTACTAGGAATAACAGACAGATCACTTTTGAAGACACATGACAAACTTTTCACCCTGTTGACAATTGCTGCGAGAATTGTTTACGTGGAAATTGGAAGAAACACCAGAAGTGGAGGAATGGATGGTGAAAGTGGCAGAGGTGGTTGAGATGGACATTCTGACAGGATACCTTCAGTCAAAAGACACTTCAAAGTTCACGAAGGATTGGGAACCTTTAAAAAGCTTCTAGAAGGACTATTTCAATGTAGGGGATTTCATGTTTAAAATGGAACATTTGACTATTATAAAATCTAAGAAGAATGCAATGGCAAACCCAGTCTGAACAAATGTTGCTCTATTCTGTCACAGAGGCATCATAGATCAGAAATGAATGGAGGGCATACAACAATAATAATCCTAAATATATTGCCATAAGACATTTATCCTTCCAATGGCAACACTTCCACATGTGAGTATGGGAACAGATATTTTGCCCTCTTAAGAGATTATCCATCTCATACCAAAGTCTGCCATTATTAAGATGCTTTCTGGCTACTGTTCAGGGTTTTCTTTTACACACACAGAAATACAAGGGAATGTAATACTTAAAAGTCATCTTTACAAACTCTTTGAGGAAATGGATAATCAGGGAAGACAGTTTTGCTTCTCTTATCTTCCAGAGGCCGTAGTGTAAAATCCTGTGAAACCATTACCAAAGTGTGGTCTTTCAGGGAACAAATATGGAAGATTCCTTTTTGACTTTTCTTGTTAGGAGTGATGATGTAATGCCAGGGGAATCCTCCAATCTGAAATGTGCTCTCCAGGGAAGACACCTCAAAAAGCAAGTCAGGAGCACCTGTGGACAGCAAGGGATGTTGAGAATCCAATTGAGAGGAAAGCAGCTTTATCATTCAATTTGTTTCTGGGTAAAACCTTAAAGACTGAGCACACACAGAGTGCTTAGAGTCTGTGTAGTCATCCCTCCACATTAAAAGATTTAATTCAAAATGTTCTCTCTAGGAATCTCTAGATCCTCCAGTGTAATGCTATGGTCAGCTACCTCCATTTATAGTGGAGTACCTAGAGATTTCTCAAAAGAACCAGTCTTTAGGGTCCTAAAGACAGGCAAAGGTAAACATCAGTCCTCCAGGTGTTTTGGATTTCAATTCCCAGAAATCCCAGCTAGTTTACCTAGGAATTGTGGGAGTTGAAGTCCAAAACACCTGGAGGGCCAAAGCCTGCCCACTGCTGCTCTAAGGCCCCATTTTGTGATCAGCTTCTAGCTGGGATGGAAAACCTAGATCTCTCAAGTTAAAAAATAGCTGTTTTATTAATGGTGTTTCATGTTAACAGGGGTCCTGTGCCCCTAATCCCAGCAAATGTGGAAGGCTGACTGTAGTCAGGATCGGAATTGCTTCTATCAGGCAAATGTGAAGGGGTAGCTGCTACTCCAAAGTGTATTATAGTACACTTTGTACTATAATACAAAGTGACCGTTATACTAAGAGTAGTCACCTTTCCTCAAAAATACCTTGTCTACACTGTCATAAAGGTGTGCAAACAGTGGAGGACATCGGGCACATAGCTGCATACACTATTTAGTTGATGTGGGACAATTGCAAGGCCTAGATAGCCCCTATAGGCTTGTGGGCCTGAGAACATGTCCCTTAGCCCTTTGCAATGAGACATGGAAATGATTCAATGAAGGCAGAAAGTTTTAAAACCATTGTTTTAGTATAAGATAGCGCACCAAGATTTACTGCAAAGCCACTAGGTGATTAGTAGTAGATTTACTAATGTTTCGGTAAAGCAGCAGAGTAAAATGGTTAATAGTTAACACTGTCCAAAGGCTCTTCCCTAAATTAGGTTGCTTGAATCTTTGACCTGTTGTCCCTATTTACAACTCACAAAGTACAATAGACAAACTATCTCTGCCTTGAGATGCCATTTGGTATTTGGGCCCTCACTGTTCTGGCTCTGACCAATGGACACTGCCACGATCTTCACGCTACCAAGACACTGCCAAATGGGCTTTTTTTACTCTCTAGACATATGTTGGTAATATATTGACAATATTTTTATTAGTTTATGGGCTACAGAATAAAATGAAAATTAGATAATGACCTAAATACTAAGCCAGACAGCCTTAGTATAGCTAAGAATCATGTGGACCTGCCATTCAAATTCCTGTATAAACATTTCCCAGACTTGCCTTCTTAAAGACTAATTATGGAGCAATTCTTTCTCCAGAAAATTTGCCCAAGTGACGTTTGACCTGGCCAACATTAGTGCTTTCACCAAGAACACATGTCTTATATATACAGCGTGATTTTAAATTGATACTTTATTTGGTGATTTTTAATGCTGTACCCCTTGACTAAAAACATACATATGGGACAGAATAACAGTCTAAAAGAAAGGAAGGAAGGAAGGAAGGAAGGAAGGAAGGAAGGAAGGAAGGAAGGAAGGAAGGAAGGAAGGATATATATATATATATTCAAAAGATGCATATGCCATCAGTTGGGGATCCCTCCCCCAGCACCAACTGCTGCTCTGGGCCAGAGTGAAGAGAGAGGGTGCCAGGAGACAGTTCCACTTTGTCTCCTGTGCTTTGTTAATAATATAATATAATATAATATAATATAATATAATGTAATGTAATGTAATGTAATGTAATGTAATGTAATGTAATGTAATATATTGTATAGACATATAATATTTATAACATTATAATGTAATGCAATATAATACTAATAATATGATATATTTATATATTTATATTACATGTAATATTACTAATAATATTACAGTATAATGGTATAGTACAATATAGTAATATTTAATACTGATATTGTACTATGCTAATAATATAATACATTGTATCTATCTATCTATCTATCTATCTATCTATCTATCTATCTATCTATCTATCTATCTATATCTTGTAAGCCACTCTGAGTCTCCTTCGGGGTGAGAAGGGTGGCATATATTGTCATAAATAAATAAATATCTCTGTGTGTGCATGTGTCTGAAATCCTTTACAGACTTAACCAGGAGTACAACCCATCCTTACTCTTCGACAGATACATATCAATAAAAGCAATATTGTGATTACAAGAAAAGACATATGGTATTTTAAACTAAACAAAAAAAAAACAGAGCAGAAGGATTAGGAAAGAACACATATTATAAAATCAGTGTTAGAGCACTAGCATTTTTTTATTTCACTGCATTGGTAAAACTATTAATCTTCATATATACCTGTTATTTTAATGTTACATGGAATACCAAAAGGGTATTTTCCCACAATCCCAATTTTGCCGTTCCAGTTGTATTCTTGTCCCAAGTCCACTTGATGCTGCATAAACTAAAAACAACACAAATCTGATTATTTGCAACATATAACCAATTCTTTGCAACATATATCAAGTTCTGATGGAAAAAACGTTAGAAAACACACACAAACATGTATGTGCATGTGCATCACATCATATGATACATATAATCATTCGGACCTGTTTACCTGTCTGAACGCATCTCCCTTTATGAATTTATTTATTTATTTATTAGATGCACTTATTAACCGCCATTCTCAGCCCTTACGGGCGACTCATGGCGGTGTACAGTACACGTAAAAAGACAGTTACAAAAGCCAATATCCACAATACACACAATACAACAATACAAACTACATAAAAATCCGCTTCGTCTCTTAGTAGAATCGTAGGCCAGTCTCCTCGTCCTTATACCATTCCAATTCTCATTACTGTAATGACAATGCTAGCACTTAATTAAATGCCCTCTCGAACAGCCAGGTCTTAAGGCTTTTTCGAATGGACATGAGGGAGGGCGCCTGTCTAATGTGTGCCGGGAGAGTGTTCCACAGCCGGGGGGCCACCACCGAGAAGGCCCTCTCTCTCGTCCCCGCCAGCCGTGCCTGTGATGCAGGCGGGATTGAGAGAAGGGCCTCCCCAGACGATCTCAAGGTCCTCGTGGGCTCGTAGGCCAAGATGCGGTCAGAAAGGTATTTTGGGCCGGAACCGTTTAGGGCTTTGTAGGCCAAGACCAGCACCTTGAATTGGGTCCGGTAGCAAATCGGCAGCCAGTGGAGCTGGGACAACAAGGGCGTTGTGTGCTCCCTGCGTCCCACATCTTCTGGGGAGACCCTACTCTCGGTCCCGCCACCATCACAGGGGCATTTGGCGGGGATGAGACACAGGGCCTTCTCAGTGATTGCCCCTGGTTATGGAACTCCCTTCCTGGCAATATTAGATCAGTTCCTTCCCTCCTGTCCTTCAGGAGGATAGTGAAGACCTGGCTGTGGGGCCAAGCCTTTGGGGCAGTGCAATGAGGCAAAATGGTGTCCTGAGATGGTTTTAAGCAACTTTTAATGTGGATATAACTGATTTTAATGTTTGTATACATTTATGGTTTTATGTCCCGGCATTGAATGTTTACCGTATATATGCTGTGCTTTGCCCTGAGAAGGGCGGAATGTAAATGTTTCAAATAAATAAATAAATAAAGACAATATACATGTATGTGCATTCAACTAAGTTATACATATAGCAGAGCCTTATTCATGCATCTCCAGAAGGTTCCAGTGAGAGCAACTTACTCCTGGGCGAATGTGTTTATGTCTCTTATTATTCATTATTATAATTATTATTACTGTCATCTCCACCTTGTTTCTTAATTTGTAGTACATAGTAATAATATGTACTGGATTCCCAGTGAGCAGGAATATCATGCCCTATATTCATAAATGGGTGTGAACACAATGATGCAGACATGGATGCCCTAAAACATGTGCATTTATGTCGCTGTAATTTAATAATATTTTGGGCGTGGTTGTCCCCATTTTTTCACAGAACTAAATCTTTCTGGATATGGTGGGTCCACTGTAATTCAAGCCTTTATTAATGCACTAGGCTTGAATCCAAAGGATTCTGCTGATGGAAAGCCTTTTTTCTCATACTGCTCACTTTGCAAAAAATTGTTGCCTAAGAAAAGTGATCTTAAATACAGAGAAGGCTTGTATTTGAAGGCTACTGGACAAGACTCTGTACAAGCTTATTCTGTACAAGACTCCTCAAACCTGACACTTTCTAGGCATGCTGGACGACAACTCTCAAGATCACCAATGTTGTCAATGACCATGTTGGCAGAAAGATGAAGTGAGTGGCAATCCAACATATCTAGAGGCTACTAGGCTGAGCCATTCTGCACTACTTTGCACTGGGATGGGCAACTATTGGAAGATGAGGACTGCACGGATCCCCTGTGAGACTTTAGAGTAGTGGTTCTCAACCTGAGAGTCCAAATACTGTCAATTGTGCTGTTTTAGTATGCCACATATATCGATGTTGCTGTAACACTACTGCTAAGTAAGACTATTTTCTTACCTGCTCAGAGATAGTTTGAAAGCTATAGAGTCTGACGAGACCTGTACTGTGAGTCACAATCAACATACTGTGAGACATCGAAGCATCTGTCATGCTGTTCCCAAAGAACTGGTTTAAAGGAAAGAAAACATCTCATAATCATAGAGACCAGTAGAAGCCTCTTGCACTTGCCAAAATCTCCACCCTACATAAGAGATACATAAATTTTCCATAGCAAACAGCAACTTGAGAGGCAGGGAATAATAATAATAATAATAATAATAATAATAATAATAACAACAACAACTTTATTTTTAAGTGGCCCCCCCTGCCCAAAGGGACTCAGGGTGGCTTCCAAAAACAAAGATGGCAAATATTCAGTGCCATGTGCAATGATAAGATAAAACAGAAACAAACGAACAATTTAAACTAACAGTTAAAAATAAGCAAATAAAACAACCTTGACTAAAACATGAAACCCATCGGCCACATAAAACAATAGGCAGTTAAAATCTGTATAAAAATATGAAAATGTGCCTTTTATTAATAAATAAATAATATTTATCTGAAAAAATGGCAACACGAGGAAGGATTAAGCCTCTGACCTAATATTATATTTTCATTCCAGATCTAGCCTACTTTTCCTAGCATGTTTATTTACCACACTTGTACCCCACCCTTCTCATCCTGCAGGGGACTCAGGATGCCCTTACAAAGGCAACAATTCAATATTTTTTTGTGTCAGGAGCGACTTGAGAAACTGTCGATTCTGGTGTGAGAGAATTGGCCATCTGCAAGGACATTGCCCAGGGGACGTCCGGATGTTTTTCTATCCTGTGGAAGGCTTCTCTCCTGTGGAAGGCTTCGAGTCGCCTTTTTAGGCTGATATTTGCGGTATACAAAAGAAGTAAATAAATAAATAAATAAATATCTGCATGAGAAGCTGAGGCTGACAGAAGGGAGCTCACCCCGCTCCTCAGATTTTGGTCAGCAGTCCATTGCGCCACCTGGGGCTCCTCTCCTTCAGCTTCCTAAACAGAAGCAAACTTTGAAATAAAAAACCGACTTACACTCCTGTGAAACCTGCGCATAATTGGGATGGGGACTCAGGACGGCTTTACAATGGCAACAATTCAATGCCATATATACATATATACATATTGATTTAAATAGCATTAAAATCCAAAGTTATTAAAAACACAGACATTAAAACATCAATTAAAAGTGACTGGTGCTTGGATGGGGTCACAATGTGCAAAGAATGCATTTATTAAAGTTTTTGAGTAGTGTCAACAGCGTATGATCAATGGGTAAAAGTATAACCAAGTATCAAATCTTGGCATTTCTTTGAATAAATGTGACATAACTTGGAGAAAAGGCTAATGAGCTTTCTAATGGATCACAAGGAGAAAAGATAATTGTCTTGATGTATTCTAATCCATATTTTAGTACTACAAGGTACTGAGCCAGGAAACTTACTTTTTTGTCCAGTTCTAGCATTCCAATAAACGAGAGTGGCAGAACCCTGAAGATAGCAAGAACAAAAAGCACAGACTGCTGGACACCTGCCTAGGAAGGAGAACACTATAAATAATTATATACAGGTTTGTGCAGCACAACAAGGAAATACGCAAATGTGAATTGTCTTCTTTCTCTCTCTCTCCTAAGACACATGGGACACTCTTAGACTGTGGAATGACCCACAGGAAGAGATTCTGTCTGAATTTTAGAAAGCATTAAAGATCTGTCTCTTCCAGTAGGTCTACCCACAATAAATTTTAAATTGACATTTTGAAGGGTATGAATAATTTTGATGCCTAAGGGCATCAATGAATTAAGTTTGATGTTGACATGTTGACATGTGTTTTTTTTTCATTTAGGTGTTTTAAGTGGTTCTATGTGTTTGTAGTTATATATTGTAGTTTAATGCTGAATCCCGCCTCGAGCTATGGAAAAAGGTGGGAAATAAATAATAAATGAAATCATGCATATTTACACACATACGTATACATTCTGTTTTGCATACAGAGGCAGAGAGTGTAAAAGTTCTAAAGATGGAATTTCAATATAAGTCATCTTTCAAGAGTCCCAGAACTCATGGATTTGCTGTGGTGCTTCTCACTGTGACACACCATTTTGTGATTTGTGGGGTGAGGAGAAATAAAAAAGCAGCTGGCTGCCCCCCTATGTACACAAAGTATTATGTTATTGTTGTTGAAACTTCAGATATGATGTTATATGACAGATTTATTACTTATATACACAATATAGAAGAACAACTTCTCTTTATCATGGATAAATTATTGTGTATATAAGTAATAAATCTGTCATATGACATTATATTTGAAGTTTCAACAACAATAACATAATACCTTGTGTATCTCAGTAATAGATATCTGTGTTCTATATATTGCCCCCCTATGTAGACACAGAGCAATAATATCTTTCCTATATTTCTGTTGAGGTCTCTACAGGGAATGCCATTGCTCTGCATCTGACTATGGGGCATCACAATGTGCTTCTCTGATTCCTCACTCTCTCTACCAACCATGGAATGGCAAAAAGGTGGGAAAAACATGGCTAAGATTGACTTGTACTCACACATATCACTAACAGGATACTGGATATTCATAGAATCATAGAGTTGGACGAGACCTCATGGGCCATCCAGTCTAACCCCTTTCAAGAAGCAGGAAAATCGCATTCAACATACTCCTGATCATTTAACAACCTTTCCATACAGAAACCTGTAACAGGTTGGTTCTTTTAGAATGCTGATCGAGACAGGCCTTTGATCTGATTCACTAAGTCTTTTTCTCACCATCTTTTCCTTTCAAATGAACATACCTGCCTTGCAGCCCCTGGAAGCTTCTGCTGAATTGACTTAACAACCATGACATCTTGTGGAGTGTCCCAGCTCAGGTATCTATTGAGAATAAAGAGTAAATTGACCACACGTCAGTAAAATGAAATACAATATATTTCAGGAAAGACTAAAAGCCATATGTTTTTCAAAGTTCTATACATTAAAAAAACTTCATACTCGTGGAACCGGTATCCAGTTTCAGCTACCCGTGTCCAACGAAATGAGTTCACTCTAAGCTTTCTAGGTTCTCTGGATGATACTATGACATGCTTCTGCAGCAAGTTATCACAGAATTGCCTTGGGGATATAGCAATTTCCTAGAGAGGGAAATTGCTATAGAGAGGGAAAATGCTAGAGAGGGAAATTGGGGAATTTTCTAGCTCCTCCAGTGACATTCTATGTTAACTTCTCAAGGAAGTAATTCATTTCTCTAGGGTTCTCTATTATCCATGGGTTCCTGATCCACTGTAAGTTCAGGAATATACCCCTCATGGATATGCAGATTGAACCATATAAATAAAGGGCCCTTGCATCTGGAGCGTTGGCTAAAATGTCAATTCCACCAAAGACTGACCAGCCGACTATGAGTACCTCTTTCAGATGCCAGGCATAGAGAACCTTTGGCATTCCAGATGTTTTACATGACTCCCACCTCTTACCACTAGCTAGGATGGATAGAGCTGATGGGATTTGATGGTCAAAACATCGGAGGGGTCACAGCTCATTCTGAGACAAAAGAGAAGGGAGTGGAATCTTTGGAACAAGGCAAAGCTTATTTGTAAGGCAGGAAGTGCTAGAGATAAATATGAGGTCTTTGACCAAGAAAGGATATGATTAAGACCACTTGGGACCATTTCTTTTGGATTAAAGTAGCTATCAACTCTTGCCAACTCAATGAATTTTCCATGACCAAGCAGTGGCCTTTCACAATCTGATAGGTCTTTCACAAACAGGCCAGTCCTAAATGCTCCCATGGGAGGTACTTACAATTCAATGTAATCTAAACTTAAGACATTTACGTATAATTATAATAATTATTATTATTTACAGCATTTATATTCTGTCCTTCTCACCCTGAAAGGGACTCAGAGTGGATCACAGAACACATACACAGCAAACATTTAATGCTGTTAGTCATACAGGATAGACAGACAGAGGTATGTGTCGACAGTTTTCTAACTTCGGCATCCTGGAGATTACGCTTGATTCTGGCCACAGGAGTACTGTCACTACATCCTCTAGGATGACAAATCTTTTGATCACAGACTTTCCTCCTGTTCTTTGATCGCCGTTTTTTTTAAAATGGTGCCATAAAATACCTTACTGCTTAAGCAGTGCCTGATTTCTCTATTTACAGCTCACAGCTGTTTTCAAACTGCTTAGGCGGACAGTAAGCTAGGCTGAAGGTCAGGTGTTCACCTCAACCTCGTCTCAAACTTTCAGTTGGGAAAGATCTATTGCTGCTGGTGATTAATCAGCTGTGTTAAACCTATACAAGATAGGTTGTATGCAAGTTTTAATTGGTAAAGAAGTGGGAATTATGTGGCCCATGTTTTGGACTTCAGCTCTCAGTGGCTCTCTCCAATATAGCCAATGGCAAGGAAAACAGGGGTAGGGTGGGGGGCTGGTTTGCATTTCAGCAACACTAAAAGGGCAATGCCAATCCCAGATACTCTAGTAAATGAATTCAGGATTGTAGCCGAAAGTAGTAAGCCCCGTGCTGAGTAATTTGCTAATAAAGTGCTCTAGAGGGCCTACCTTTATTACCTGAATTTGCATTGGGTGGCAAGATACACTTTTTCAAGTATTTCTCCTGTAGTTGCGGAGAGACGTAAAAGCCAGTTATGAGCTGTCAAAACCGCCAAGGAAGGTTTGTAGTCTGATGGATTGGGCAGTGCTTCACCCTGAATTGAAAGGATTTAATTACATAAAATATTTCACAATACTGATTTTTTTCCCAGCATATTGAAATCTATGGTGAGCCTACACACTTTGCTCTGGATTCAATAAATGATGGAAGGGCCACAGAAAAGAAAGGGCTGGCTCACCAATCTCACATGTTTGTTTAACCTAAGAGAAGAGCCCTTTCACATCACACAATTATAGTGCTTCAATTTCACTATGACTGCCCCAATTTCTGGGATTTGCTATTTGGTGAGGGACTAGAACACCCTCCTAAACTACTAGTCCCAGGATTTGCTAGGATGTTGCTGTGGCAACTGAAACAGGATTATAGCACTGTAAGTGTGAAGGAGCTCTGGTTTGGCCTAAAACATCTCAGTTTCAGACAATGTTGATAGCTTATACTGATACATCAAACAGTAAAAAGCTGACAGTAAACCTGCTAGGTGAGGAAACACTGACGACCTGCTCAACCCGATACGTTACCCTTCAAATTCCTATCAGGCCAAGGAACTGTGAGGGTAGTACCTATCCTTGTGTCACGTGGCATTATGCATTCCTTTGCACACAGTACACAGAGATACAATCCCACTCTGCCATACTCTAGCCATCCTGTTACTACAGTGAGTCCTTGGTATTTGTAAGGGTTTGGTTTCAGGACCACTCAAGTCCCATTATTTCAGTGGTTCCCAAACAATGGTCCACAAGAACTAAAATATAGTCCGCAGCCTCACTGTTACTACATGGTTGCAATGAGAGCAACTGGTCTCGCAAAACCTTCTTATAGTGCCGAGGCTTATTAAATATGGCTTTCTGTGGGCAAGCAGATACAACTACTGGATGGCATATGTTCTGTATCAGAAACTAGAGCTGATGTGGTCTATGCAATGCAATTTTCTGTATCAGCATCCCAAATACTCAAATAGAATCTAAAGTTGACCAAAAACTGATTTGTAATCCTTTTGGTACTAATGTTAGTGAGTTGTCCCTGTCAAAAAGAAAAAGGTTGGGAACCATTGCATTATATACAATGACATTGTAAAATGGTGTCTTTTGTATAAAATGGCAAAACCAATACTTGCTGTTCTGGAATTTTATTTTTGGAATATTCTCAAGTCAGGGGCGCTTAAATGCCTGGATCCAAAATCCGTGGCTACAGAGGGCCAACTACATAATATCTTGTGCCAGAAGCAAGTTTTAACAGTTTGATTTTTAAATTTACAGAGCATGTATCTGATTTTGCTTCCCAACCCATGAATCATCTTTCTTTGAGATATTTCATATATATATTCAGTCTCCACAATCCTGAAAGGAAGGACATCTTATGATGGATTTTCCTCCTTGCATAGTGTATTAGATCCAGGCTACCAGCAGATTCTTGTAAATATGTAAATAACTGAGCAATCCATGGAAGCTTCACTTTAAAACATACAGTACTGCTTATTTCAGTCCCAAAAGTTGCTCCCCAGAGACAACTGCATTTGTTGGGCTTCTAATTAAAAGGCGTAGAGGGAAAATACAATGGAAGGGACACAAGTGCGTCTGACACATGTTCTGCTAAGTTAAAAAAAAAGAATCTTACCACTGGGCACTCCAATAATAAAGCATCCTCTATTTTTTCTGATTTAGGGCATGTTGGCATTTGATAAATTATCCTCGGCTCTCCTGCCATGCTAACAGGTGGAGGGAGGAAAAAAGGGGAAATAAAGTGTTTTACTTTCCATTATTCAAAAGAAATAGGCACATATTATGCACTATTATTATTATCAATCATACTTCTATCTTTATGTAGATGCTTTTAAGTTTTTCTCCCAGCTTTAGTGGCATTATCCCTTATCCTTATTCAGAACAGAGGGACCTTCCTCTTCTCTGTTCTTTATCATCTCTCCTGTTTAGCCGGTACCACACCACCTGACATCCATCGAGAAGTAGCAGCCAGTAATGAAAGGACCAAGGCATTGACATCTCCGGCCCATCCCCTGTTCAGATATCAGCCAGCAAACCAATGCCTTAAATCAAGAAATAGTTTCCTAAGATCTACAGAGATACTCGCAGGAACACTTCAGCAAGTGAGAGTCTAAAAGTGGCAGGCTAAAACCCAGAACCCCAATCCGTGGCTGATACCAGAAGAGCGATTCCCCCTGAGCAAACAGAAGACTGGGCGACTTGGAAGGTGCTGAACAAACTGCGCTCTGGCACCACGATATACAGAGCCAACCTTAAAAAATGGGGCTACGAAGTGGAGTCCACAACATGCGAGTGTGGAGAAGAACAAACCACAGATCACCTACTACAATGCAGTCTGAGCCCTGCCACATGCACAATGGAAAACCTTCTCACAGTGACATCAGAGGCATTCCAAGTGGCCATCTTCTGGTCAAAGGATATTTAGAATAACACCAAGTTTTAATCTTTATTTGTGGTTTTTAAAAATATATTATAACTCTATTCTCAATTTGCTTCTGACACCATAAATAAATAAAACCATCTCTCCTACTAGCAAAGGCTCTAAGATGTAACTGTCCTTTATCCCTTTTCCAAAGAAGCCCATAGACATTGTGGCAACTAGCCAGATGCTTCCAAGGGGATTGTATAATGCCTAACTATTCCAGCCTTCAAGGCCTTTTATAGTTGGGGCTGATGGTAGATGTAATCCAGAACCTCTGCCCAAAATTACCTGCTGTGTTTCCATGGTTTGGTGAGGAACATAATCCCCAGAGTCACAGCAAAATGCTCAAACCACTGCACCACACTAGCTCTCGTTGAAACTTTATAGCCCTGCATTTTATAAGTACTTTTATGTAGGATAACTTTCCTGGCAAAATTACTTTGGTTTCTGCAAATTTTGGAAGAACAGTGCATTGCAAACATAGGTTTTTTTTAAAAAAATTAAGAAATGTTTTTATAGCTACCTGCTCATACAGCAGCGATAATTTTCCAAATAGATCTTTCCACTCTGGTAAACTATTGGAGATGTTGAATGCGTAGTCCAAACATTTCTGAATGTCGTACTTTCCTGAAATAAATAGCAGTGATAAAAAAAAGCCTGTGGCTTTGAAATTGCAAATGTCCACAAGCATTAATCTTATTTATTATTTTGTTGAAAAGGTAAATGAGGTCTTCATCAGAATACTAAGAGTTTTTAGAAATGCAAGCTAATTTATTTCTATTATTTTATTCTACTACACAAAAGTAGGATTTGAGTATGAAAAAACTGTTTTGTATGCTGAATTTATTTTTTAAAAGTATTTGTATCTAAGGGAAAATATTGCCCTGTTGTCTATATTTTGCATTGCAGATTATAAATAACAGCATGTCTTTCAATAGAAACTCTAATCAAACAATCATGAATCCATGGTTCTCAACCTCAGTCTGTCATACATTTTGGAAATCCATTATTTTTATTATCATTCTGTTATCATTAACCTTATTTATATTCTGTCTTTCCCCCAATATTGGGACTCCAGGCAGCTTATACATTAAAATGACTACAATATAATTAAAAGCAAACAAGAATCAACATTATAACAGAATTAAACTATATTAGAACAATTAAAAGCAAACAAAAACCAGTTAAAACAGGACAATTGAAAACAACAGAGCATCCTCTTGCACAAGTTAATATGATCAATACTCAGGATTTCAGGTTCCAAACATCTGAAAGACCACTGTTTTGAACTATACACCATTCAAAAGTACTGCTTATCCGTTGATCTGAACAATTAATGAACTCACTTCAATTTTTAAAGAGTCAACAATGTCTTGTAAAATCAAATTATCTCAATGCAGCTTGTTTCCTTTCCCAGGAGAATAACTGACAAGTAGACTTATTCCTTTGGAAATAAAATTCCACAGATTACACAAAACACAGGATGCTATTCTGTGTGCACATACTTATTTTATTACATTTATTCTGCCCAAAACTGGAAATCAAATAGGCCAGCAATAGTAAAAAAAAATGGAAAAAATACAATTAAAACATAAAGGGCATAATTAAAGCATTAAAAACACATTTAAAAAACAATTTAAAATTTTAAAATGGGGATTGTTTCATGAATTTGCACAGCAGGCACACAGTGTCCTTGTCAATCTTCTCTACATAGTTCCAATGTATGTGCTGCATCTACCTGGCAGAAAAGGCTCCTGGATAAAGTGAGGCCTGCTTCTCAGTGTTATGCATTTACTTTATAGGATTGCACCGATGGTGACCCAAGACAGAACAAAAATAGTGAGAAACTGCGGCCAGGATCTTGTTGAGGATTTATCTATGTGCAAATTGCTATGAAGTGCAATTTGTGCTATGAAGTAAATGTTAAGGTATACAGAAAACTGGTGCTATGAAGTAAATGTTAAGGTATACAGAAAACTGGAGAGTTTTGCAAGCATCAACACCAAGGTTAAGGTAGATGTATATGTAAAGGAAAAAAGGGTGTGTTGCATGGTGTTGTTTTTTTTGTTTGTCAATTGATAAAAGAAGGAGCACAAGCGGCTAAATATCATTTGATATTTGACCAAAAATGGGCATCAGCAACGGCATTGTCTGTAGCCTCCAACAATTCTTCCTCTGTACATGAGGCAGGGCATAGTGGACAAGCATACAGATGCACAGTTCTGCTCCACAGTCACTTTTAGGTAGTGCCATTTGCCAGGTTGTCTTTTGATCTGCATACTCCGCTTCTGAGTCTGTTCAGGGACTCCCAAGTTGCCCAAAAGCATTGCTTTAAAATGTTTTAAATATGGTTGTCATGCTTTTTAATGAGTGAGCAGATGGTGACTGGCCGATGGCATGTATTCTGTATCTCAAAAACTAAAGCTAATAGGGGGAAATTGGTGCCATTTTTTTTGGAACCAGCAGGTCAAACATACCCAGAAACAGGGTTAACATTTGAAGCACTAAAATGTGTTTTGGCCAGTGTTATGCATTTGCTTCATGGGAAATATATCTGTGTAGGAATTGCAGAAGATTACAAAATGAAGATTCAAAATTTCTGTGCAGAAGAGTTCAAGGGATCTGTAATGCCAGGGAAGGCAAAATACAGCCCTCCAGATGTTACACTGCAACTCCTAACATCCTTCAACACTGTCTTGACTCAAGCTGACACAGCCATAGACCTATACAATATTCGGAATGCTACCTGCCTTCCTGATGTAATGCCTTGAGCTGTGTGGCACAGCAATGGGAGACATTAGCAGCTGTTACCTGGCACATGAGCTCCCTCAGGATCCCCATGTTTTTCCTATAAACAAAGCCAGCGTCTTTTGTGTAAAATCCCTGTGTCCTTCTTATTAGCAGGCAGCAGATACTGTGGATCCTAAATGCATTGGAGGATTGGAGCCTTGTCCCAGCAGCCAAGGCAGAGGAATCTGGATCCATTTTGGAGAAACATCTGACTAGTCTCACAGCGCATTCAGAAGGAGGCTGAACGGAAGAAAGCACGCATTACCATTACCAGCTTCAAAAATCATTTACAGCAACACTAAGTTTCTACAATCCTATGTATATTCATTTAACCAACATTTACGTTTGCTCAGTGGGGTCTACAAGCTCTTGCAATCCTGCTCCCTATTACTTGAGCATTTAGTTTCTAGCAGACCGCACAACCTCTGAGGATGCCTGCCATAGATGTGGGCAAAACATCAGGAGAGAATGCTTCCTGAACATGACCATACAGCCCAGAAAACTCATGGCAACCCAGTGATTCCAACCATGAAAGCCTTTGACAGCACTTGGGCGTCTGTTACACCGTGATCTGGCTGTTGAGATTTGAACTGTACAGATATATTTATATGCAAATATATGACTACTCTGGGGATGTTTTTACCTAATCATGGTGTGGCTGTTTCTATTCAAAGTGTTTCTTGTTTACATTATAATATTACTGAATTCTACTTGGTTTTTACCTATGGAAGTACCAATTCATACAGTATTTTTTTCAGTAGTTTAAGGGTGCACCTCACCATCAATTTATGGAGCATTTTAATGATTCTAATGATTTATATTTTAATGGTGTATTTCGCATTGTATTTTATAATCTGGAGTCCATGGTGGCGCAGTGGGTTAAACCCTTATGCTGACCAACAGGTCAGTGGTTAGAATCTGGGGAGAATGGATTGAGCTCTCTCTGTCAGCTCCAGCTCCCCATGTGGGGACATGAGAGAAGCCTCCCACAAGGATGGTAAAAACATCAAACATGTGGACATTCCCTGGGCAAAGTCACTGCAGGTGGCCAATTCTCTAACACCAGAAGCAACTTGAGTTCCTGACATTTTTTTAAAAAATCTGGTTTTGTCTGTCCTATAAGTGAAAGACCTATGGTCTAAGTCAGGGGTCCTCAAACTAAGGCCCGAGGGCTGGATACGGCCCTCCAAGGTAATTTACCGGGCCCTCGCTCAGGGTCAACCTAAGTCTGAAACGACTTGAAAGCATACAACAACAACAATCCTATCTCATTAGCCAAAAGCAGGCCCACAATTCCCATTGAAATACTAATAAGCTTATATTTGTTTAAATTGTTCTTCATTTCAATYATTGTATTGTTTTTAAGTGTTTTTTGCACTACAAATAAGATATGTGCAGTGTATATAGGAATCCATTCATGCTTTTTTCAAATTATATTCCGGCCCTCCAACAGTTTGAGGGACTGTGATCTGGCCCCCTGTTTAAAATGTTTGAGGACCCCTGGTCTAAGTATTAAATAAACTATCTCTACAYGCAAATGTAGTATTTTCGGAGAGTCGCTGTGCTCCTCTGAGTCGTAAGGGTGCATCWTCTTAAGGGTGGATGATTGGTAATGAAATGCGGAGGACTTATGGTTTTTTATTATGTTTTATTGATGTTATTTGTAATGAATTTTTATCTATGTTAAATGTTTTTAATGTTTAATTATCTTTGTATTGCTGTGGGCATCGAATGGTGCCATTTTGTAAACAACCACGAGTTGCCCTGGGGCTGAGAATGGCAGTATAGAAATATCGTAAATAAATAAATCTATACTATACTATAGAATTAATGCAGTTTGAAAAAAAATTTGGTTCATGCCTATGCAATCATGGGAGTTGTAGTTTTACAAGGTCTTTGTCCTTCTTTGCCAAAGGCTGCTGATGATTCCGCAAAGTACAAATCCCGGGATTCCATAGCACTGAGCCGTGGCAGTTAAAGCGGTATCAAGTTGCATTAATTCTACAGTGCAGATGTGCCCTGATGAGAGTTTATGCTACCAACCTCTTCCTCTGTGGCCCATTCCACACAGCTGAATAAAATCCCCCATGATCTGCTTTGAACTGGGATATATGGCAGTGTGGACTCAGATAATTCAGTTCAAAGCAGATAGAATCATGGAATTAGAAGGTATCTCATGGGCCATCCAGTCCAACCCCCAGCTTTTGCACTTTCTGCTTTCATCTTGGCCAGAAGGCTGCTCAGCTCCTTCTTGCTTTCAGCTGTCAAAATGGTATCATCTGCATACAGAATCATAGAGTTGGAAGAGACCTCATGGGCCCCCAGCCCAACCCCTTGCCAAGAAGCAGGGAAACTGCATTCAAAGCACCCCCGACAGATGGCCATCCAGCCTCTGTTGAAAAGCCTCCATAGAGGAAGCCTCTACCACACTCCGGGGCAGAGAGTTCCACTGCTGAACAGCTCTCACAGTCAGGAAGTTCTTCCTATTGTGGGATTGTCTGCCTTGCTATTCTGGGATATAGGGCTGTGTGGAAGGGCCCCTGAAGTGCTACAAAATCCCTTTCCATACAAAGGGCAGTTAAGGCCCATTGTTAATGTGTCAAAGCAATGAGTCATCTTACCCAAAGTCAGAAATCCAGGGTTCAAACCCTCCTCTGAGAAGATTCCCTTTCTATCACCTCCCTTCCCATACATATGGCCCTTCTTGTACCACGCGCTCCCAAATATCTCAAAACAACCACAGCTAAAGAGGCGCTTACGAAAGTAGACTCTCCTCCCCGCCTGCGTCCTTCCGTTGCCGCTTCGCAAAGCATACTGGGAATGGTAGTTTGAGCTACGCGTTTTTTCAGAAGGAGTGAATGATCGCAGAAACTGCACCTCCCAGAATGCACCGCGCTCCCCTTCCCTTCGCTCTGTATGTTATCAGGAACCGCATGGTTCGCTCTCTTGCGGGTCGCGTTCAGGATGCAGCTGCAATTGCCTTGGGATGTTTCTGTGTTCTCAACAGGCTCGTTTTGAAACGTTAACACATAATGAAAGTGGCTGGATTTGGAGGGAGAAGTTGAATGAGGGAACCCGGGAAAAACTTGCATGACATGCATCTTTTTAAAGGTATGGTTCCACCCCCTCTTTGAAATAAAGTTTGTGTCGGATTGATACCGTTGCAGAGAAAAAAAGCAAACCCACTTTGGGTGCATCTGCACTGTGGAATTACTGCAGTTTGACACCACTCAGTACTCTGCAATCATAGGAGTTCAAACGGCACACCCCAGGGCGCTCCATGCAGTCATGCCGGCCACATGACCTTGGTGGCGTCTGCGGAAAACGCCGGCTCTTCGGCTTAGAAATGGAGATGAGCACCAACTCCCAGAGTCGGACACAACTAGACTTAATGTCGGGGGAAAACGTTTATCTACCCCAAAATTACATAGCATAGAGCCGTGGCAGTTCAAATGAGATCAAACTGCATTAATTCTACAGTGTAGATGCACCCCTGGTCTACATCCTTAGATGGAGCGGAATTGTAGCTCTTTGCTGTAAAAGTATGTCATGTGATTGTACTTGTTATTCATTTTGAATGGTTTACATTCCCATCTATATAAATAAAAATGTAATGTTAGTTTGTAGGATATTTATTTATTTATTTATTTATTGTGTCATCAGCAACCAGACATTTGTATTACATTTTTAGCAAAAACAAACAAACAGACAAAACACAGAATTTGCAAGCTTGATAGTTGATTAAATGTCTTTTGACCAGTATCTGGCCACTTGGAGTGCTTCCGGTGTTGCCGCAAGAAGATCCTCCATTGTGCATGTGGCAGGGCTCAGGTTGCATTGCAGCAGGTGGTCAGTGGTTTGCTCTTCTCCGCACTTGCATGTCGTGGATTCCACTTTGTAGCCCCATTTCTTAAGATTGGCTCTGCATCTCGTGGTGCCAGAGCACAGTCTGCTCAGCACCTTCCAAGTCGCCCAGTTTTCTGTGTGCCCAGGGAGTCTCTCATTTGGTATCAGCCATTGATTGAGGTGCTGGGTTTGAGCCTGCCACTTTTGGACTCCCACTTGCTGAGGTGTTCCAGTGAGTGTCCCTGTAGATCTTACAAAACTATTTCTAGATTTAAGTCGTTGACGTGCTGGCTGATATCCAAACAAGGGATGAGCTGGAGATGTCTCTGCCTTGGTCCTTTCACTATTGGCTGCTACTTCCCAGCAGATGTCAGGTGTTGTGATACTGGCTAGATAGTGTAATTTCTCCAGTGATAATGCGGCATGTCTCATTAAGAGCCACATCCACTGTTTTAGTGTAGTGAGATGAGTTCCACACTGGGCATGCATACTCAGCAGCAGAGTAGCACAGCGCAAGGGCAGATGTCTTCACTGTGTCTGGTTGTGATCCCCAGGTTGTGCCAGTCAGCTTTCGTATGATATTGTTTCTAGCGCCCACTTTTTGCTTGATGTTCAGGCAGTACTTCTTGTAGGTCAGAGCACGGTCCAGAGTGACTCCCAGGTATTTGGGTGTGCTTCAATGCTCCAGTGGGATTCCTTCCCAGGTAATCCTCAGAGCTCGGGATGCATCATCAGCATAGATGAAACTCTCTGTCCCTTCTGGCAGTGGCTGGTCATTGTGTAGATGTTGACCATGGATGGGGCAAGCACGCTCCCCTGAGGCAGGCCGTTCTTCTGTTTCCGCCATCTGCTTCTCTGGCCCTGGAACTCAACAAAGAAGCTCCTGTTTTGTAGCAGGTTTCCTATGAGGCAGGTGAACCAGTAGTCCTTTGTGATATTATACATTTTTCTCAGGAGGAGGCGGTGGTTTATGGTATCATAAGCCGCTGAAGGTCTATGAAGATAGCTCCTGTGATCTGCTGCCTTTCAAAGCCATCTTCTATGTGCTGAGTCAGGTTCAGCATTTGTGATGTGCAGCTTGTGGGATTAACATAACTCAAAAACCACTGGATGAATTGACACCAAATTTGGACACAATACACCTATCAGGCCAATGTGTGACCATCACTCATAAAAACACTGAAAAACAGTGTTGGTTATTAGTTCAGTCGCTTCCGACTCTTTGTGACCTCATGGACCAAGCTACACCAGAGCTCCCTGTCAGCCGTTATCACCCCCAACTCCTTCAGAGTCAAGCCAGTCCCTTCAAGGATACCATCCAGCCATAGCTTTACAAGATCTTTAGCCTTCTCTGGCAGACTGCTGGTATGTTAACAGACTACAACCCCCATAACTCCATAACATTGATCAATGGCAGTTCAAATAGTTACAAGCTGCATTAATTCTGCAGTGTAAATCAGTGGTTCCCAGCCTTTGGTTTTCCAGGCTCCCACAATTCCTAACAGTTGGTAAGCTGGTTGGGATTTCTAAGAGTTGAAATCCAGAACATCTGGAGGACCAAAGGTTGGTAATTACTGGTGCAAATGCACCCATTGTGGTTGCTTGTGAGTCTAATGTGCCCTCTTCCCCTATGTTAGCAAATTGCCTGCCTCTGTATTAACCAGCAGCATTCTAGGCTTCATGGATACTTGAGTCTGTTGACAAGCATGCCCAAACAAACTTTTGGAGACCATCTTTATTATTATTATTATTATTATTATTATTATTATTATTATTATTATAATAACTTTATTTGTACCCCGCTAGCATCTCCCAAGGGATTCGATGCGGCTTACAACAGGCCGGAGCCCAACACAATACAACAATACAATACATAGCAAATAAAACAATTAAAGCAGAAAAACAATAGCAATAACAATACAACAGAACATTATTAAAAACTGAGCCGGCCAGGAGTAGGGTACAGAATTAAAAGTGCTGAAGTGTCGGAGGGATATAGGATTAAAATATAAGTGCAGTGTGCGGTGAGGGTGATCTTGACTCTACTAAAGTGCTTCTGGGCTTTGGTAGTGGGGTTCCTAATCTGAGAAGGCACGTTGGAACAGTCAGGTTTTCAGGTTCTTTCTGAAAACCGCCAAGGTAGGGGCCTGTCTGAGATCTTTCGGGAGGGCATTCCAGAGGCGGGAGGCCACCACAGAGAAGGCCCTGTCCCGTGTCCCCACCAAACGCGCCTGTGACGCGGGCGGGATCACGAGCAGGGCCTCTCCTGATGACCGGAGTGAGCGTGTGGGTTCGTAGACTGTGATGCGGTCTCGCAGGTAGGGTGGTCCCAAACCGTTCAGGGCTTTGTAGGTAAGCACCTGCACCTTAAATTGGGCTCGGAAAATAAACGGCAGCCAGTGGAGCTCCTTAAACAGGAGGGTTGACCTCTCTCTGTAATGGGCCCCCGTTAGCATCCTGGCTGCTGCCCGTTGGACCAATTGGAATTTCCGAGCCGTTTTCAAGGGCAGCCCCACGTAGAGCGCATTGCAGTAATCCAGTCTAGAGGTGACTAAGGCATGGACCACCCCGGCCAGATCAGCCTTCGCGAGGTACGGGTGCAGCTGGCGCACTCAACTATGGACTAAATCTGATTGCTAGTCCCAGTTAGAGTAGACCTATGACTCTAATTGCAGAAGGGCAAGTCAACTCTTAAGCAAATTCCATAGTTTAAATGAGCCTATTGTAGCTGGGATTAGTAATTGGATTTAGGGTCTGGCTTACTACAGGTGAGCAAGAGAGACTGCAAATCCCAGCGGCTTTGCTGGCAAAAGATAATGGGAGTTGTAGTCCAGGACAAATGGAAGGTACTAGGTTCACTTCCAAAAATCTTGCTGGGATGCCATTACTTTCTGCAGAATGAATACAGGCAGTCCCCAAGCGACTGACAAGATAGGTTCTGAAGCTTTGTTCTTAAGTTGGATTTGTATGTAAGTCAGAACAGAGGTTTTTTTAAGTGTAACCTCAGCCAAACATATATAATAAATATTAGCTTTGGATCTCATAGGGAAGGGTTAATATCCCTGTGTGTTTTGCTGTCTGTGCTCCTGTTTAGAAAATTTCACCTCACTTTCTATCCCTTTGATCACTGGATTTTGAAAAATTTGGCTTGTTGTGGAAATCTGAATTGTAATAGTGCTTCAGTAGAGTCTTCTTTTCCCCATGATAATAACTCTTTCAGGAGTGAATTCCCTTCCGAGGGCAGATTTCTTTCACTTCCTGTTGTCTCACCCCCATTCTTAACTATGAGTAGATTGTTAGTCAGATGCTTGTAACTCAGAGACTCTTCATTTGTATCCTAATTGATATCAAGGAATGTTAGAAAAGAGCATTTAGATATTATTGTTTATGCACAGGTCTAAAGATTGGTACATTTTTAGGGGGACTACAACTCTCAGCATTCCCCAGCAACTTTTCAGAAGCCCCCGGTGGCGCAGTGGGTTAAACCCCTGTGCCGGCAGGACTGAAGACCGACAGGTCGCAGGTTCGAATCCGGGGAGAGGCAGATGAGCTCCCTCTATCAGCTCCAGCTCGTCATGCGGGGACATGAGAGAAGCCTCCCACAAGGATGATAAAAACATCAAATCATCCAGGCGTCCCCTGGGCAACGTCCTTGCAGACGGTCAATTCTTTCACACCTGGAGTCACTCCTGACACGAAAAAAAAAGCAACTTTTCAGACGCTGAAAACCCTGAGTTTTTTCAGCTTGTAAGATTGGAGTTTTTTTGGTCTATTAATTTCATCAAACCTTCTTGAAACCACTCACTTTATATTCTGTAACCACATCCTGTAACAGTAAATTACGTAGATTGCATTGTCTGATGAAATGTTTTTCTTTCCAGCATATTGCATAGCATCGCAGATGTTTGTGACTCTTTCCAAACTTTTCCTAAATTGTGCACAGTTAGGCTCTTTCAATCTAGTAGAAGTCAATGTTTTGAGCCTTCTGTCATATCTGACAAATAACATATGCTGGAGAGCCAAAATAAATGTGTTAGCAACCGATCTGTGTACAAAATTGTGCCTGTTCTTGAATCCCAGTAAGGCAGCGCGGAGTGAGCGGGTGAAACTCTTTAAAGTGCAAAAAGAAGGGGAAAGTGCAACTTTCCTCCTTATTGGCACTTCCCATGTAATTAATTGCTACTTTGACTTCGGTACAGCTCTAAAACCTGCTGTACATAGCCAAAAAATATCGCTTAAAGTAGACACGGGCATCATGCAGGCAGAGACTGTGTTGTTCCTTGGACACCTGCAAAGGACTGTGTGAGTGTTCAGAGCTCTAGCAAGAGCACAATATCTAACAACCACCATCTCAGACTACAGAGAGAAGATGTTGAAATCCGCAAACATGTGGACAATTTCAACACAAAGGAGGAAGCCATGAAAATGAACAAAATCTGGCTACCAGTATTAAAAAATAAAACTCTAAAATCAGGACAGTAAATAAAGGGCTACACTCAGAAGACAGGGGAACAGACCTCACAACCTCTGAGGATGCCTGCCATAGATGTGGGTGAAATGTCAGGAGAGAGTGCTTCTGGAACATGGTCATACAGAAAACTCATAGCAACCCAATATCACTATTTCTACTGGAATATTTCTCTTTTCATTGGAGTCCTTCTCCAAATGGTGATCGGAAATGACAGAGAGGGAATTGGATAGATAATAATGAAAGACAGTTATCTGTGTTTTATGGATGCATCTATACTGTAGAGAAAAATGCTGTTTGACCCCACTTTAACTGCCATGGCTCAGTGGTATAGGATAATGGGATTTGTAATTTTACTAGTTCTTTAGCCTTCTCTGCGAAATAGTGCTAGTGCCTTACCAAACTGCAATTCCCAGCAATTCATAGAACTGAGCTTTGGCATTTAAAGTGGTGTTAAACTGCATTAATTCAAGATGTATCTTTATGTGGGCCTTTGTCTTTTAACAGCTTTGCTTGAGTGATTGAAACATTAAGAATAGCTTTGAAATAACACGACGTAATGAGCAGGGGTAGGAAATGTCAAATGGAAGAACAGTGTGTGCTGCAGGAGCAAAATGTTTCTTCTGTAATCAGTATTCGATATTGTGTATATGTGTGCTGAATTCCTCACGACTATCTCCCCATCTTTCATTAACAGCGGAAGCAAACAATCCAAATAATCAGATCTGAATGTAACATGTATATCAAAGTCTCTTTGTCTCCAGAAAACATTTTGTAACATACATTATGCTTCTTTCTAGGCAGACATCTCACCACTTGAGTTTATATAAATCCGCTTATATAAGGTGTTACATGGTGTTTTGCTACAGCAAACTAACATAGCTACCCCTCTAGTAGATTAAATAATGAATTCTCTGAAAATCTAACCTTTTGTTTAATTTTCTTTGTAGGTGTCTTTGTTGAAATGCAGTTCGTGGAAAGGTTTTCTCTTCCATATCTGAGGAATAGCATTTTACCCAAGAGGTTCCAAAGCAAGGGACGGCCCACGGCTCCCCTTGGGTCACGGATTTTGTTGGATCCAGAGAAAGTTTTTGATCATAACATGTGGTAAGATGTTTGCTACAGCATCATCTATTTCACTGTCAATGTAAATAGGAGTGCTTCAATTAGGCTTTATTATTAGGCAACCGAATACAGGCTGCAGCCAAAAGACTACAATTGTGTAAGAAAGACTGCAATGAAAGATAAAATCTCAAAGTTTAAGAATTCTTAAAATGCATGTTAAAATGCTATATGCTAATGTGTAAAATACAGTCAATAATACAAATATACAGTATACAAAAATAGTGCGTACAAATATAGTTACTGAATCCACACTTCTTATAAAATCTTTTAATCTAAATTATTCTTAGAAGCAAGTCTGAATAAGACTGCTTTCACTCCACATGTAAATGCATTAACCAGAACCAACTTAAGTAAACTACATGGCAAGTTTATAAAATTTTCCCTATCATTAAATTATCTACAGGTTCTTATTCAGTATTTTTCTCATGGAGTTTTTATAATTTACAATATGATGCATAAAGTATGGTGTTCTCAACTAGCTGTATATACTTGAGTATAAGCCGACCCAAATGTAAGCCGAGGGACCTAATTTTACCACAAAAAAGGGAAAACGTATTGACTGGAGTATAAGCAAGGGTGGGAAATGCAACAGCTAGTGGTAAATTAAAAAAATGTGGCGCAACAGGTTAAACCGCTGAGCTACTGAACTTGCTGACCGAAAGGTTGGTGGTTCAAATCCAGGGAGCGGGGTGAGCTTCTACTGTCAGCCCCAGCTTCTGCCAATCTAGCAGTTGGAAAACATGCAGATGTGAGTAGATTAATAGGTACCACTTCTGCAGGAGGGAAACGGCATTCCATGCAGTCATGCCGGACACATGGGCTTGGAAGTGTCTACGGACAACGCCGTCTCTTTGGCTTAGAAATGAAGATGAGTACCCCCCCCCCCCCCAAGTGTTGGACACAACTAGACTTAATGTCAGGGGAAACCTTTACCTTTACTTTACCAATAAAATTACATTAATAGAGGCATCAATAGGTTAAATGTTTTTGAATATTTACATAAAACTGTAATTTAAGATAAAACTGCCCAACTCCGATTAAACCATTATTATAACTTTCTTCAATAATAAACTTAATAATAATAAACTTTATTTATACCTCACCACCATCTCCCCAACGGGGACTCAGAGCAGCTTACATGGGGCCAAGCCCGAACAACAAATTACAATACAAAAAAACAAATTGTAGTAAAATAAACAACATAACATTACAGAAAAAAACATCAAAACATATAAAACAATATACACAAAACATAGAAACCACACGTAATTACAGAGAGCAGGCCGCATGTACATAAAATGATTTTAAAACTGAGATAAGGGGGCAGAACTAATTGTAAGGGAGAACTCATAGAACTCATAGAGAGACAGGAAAATAGACAAACCTTCATACATTTGTGGGGGGGACGACTCCTGGGACAAGAATGTTGAGGGAGCAATAGCATAAAATTATGTGGCTACTCTCCGAAAGCACAGTAGCAGAGCCAGGTCTTGAGACTCTTTTTAAAGGTTTCTAACGTAGGGGCTTTCCTAATCTTCAATGTAAATATGCTTACATATCCTTCCAATAACAATAAAGAGAGTAAAATAATACATGTAATAATAATAATAGATTAAAATAATAAATGTAATAAAAATAAAAACAGTAAAATAATGTAAATGTAACAACAACAAAAACAACAATAATAAATAGAGTAAAATAATAAATGTAATAATAATAATAATAATAATAATAATAATAATAATAATAGAATAAAATAATAAATATGGTAACTTTGATTTGAGTATAACCCGAGGAGGGCTTTTTCAGCCTAAAAAATGTACTTGACTTCCACAGATACAAAGCTGTTCTTCTTTGGGAATATTTATATGTATAACCTCCATAAAGTTGGTCTTCATTGCCTGTGAATGTGAATCAGTAAATGTCCTATAAAGATAAGATCTCAGTGAAATATTTCACTCTCAATAGCACGGTTAAAAAAAAACCTTGTAGAACATCTAGCTAACCTAATTAATGTCATATCCAAGCAGCTTGCAAAAAAATGAAATTGAAATCCAGCCAAAACCTTATTAACAATAGTTAAAAAGCAATTAAAGAGACAATTCAGTTTAAAAAGCACATAATTGAAACACTTTAAAACACATTTTATTGGCATTGTTGGTCGTCAAATGGTTTCCAATTTAGAAGTACAACACAACAGTCAAAATACCTTTTGCATCATAATGGTAAGCACCAAATATTTGCTTAAATAAAAAGATCTTTGCCTGCCAGAGGAAAGGAAGCAGATAGTGAACCAACCACATTTTCTGCATTAATTTGTCTGTGGATACTAAACTTGTGTAAACAAAAAACAACATCCTCAGGGATGCTTCACATCTTACTTACTGGGCACTTTGGGAAGCATTTGCCTTTCTCCCAGGCTGGGCCTCGAGGCACTATACAATAAAACTCACGTGATTAAAAAGTTTATACTCAAGACTAAAACAGTATTAATAAAAAATATTACTTGAAAACAATTTAGTACCAGAAAGTCATATTTATTAAAATCAGTTTCCAAATGTTTTCTGGGGATAGAGACTAACCCAGTGGTTCCCAACCAGATGTTTTGGCTTTCAGCTCCCAGAAATCCTAACAGACTGGGGTTTCTGGGAGTTGTAAGCCAAAACACCTGGGGACCCACAGGTTGAGAACTACTGGTCTACTCAGAAGGAAAACAAAGAAATAACCATCCCAACTTTCCCAGGGAGGGAGTTGTAATATGTGGGAGCAGCAGTAGAGAAAACTTACCTTGTTCTCATTAGCCATACCTGTGAAAGTGGCCAAATAGAGAGAAATACCTCCTCTACAGATCTTACAGCTCAGGCAGGTTCATATGAGACACAGAGCTTCTCAACTCTCCTACACATTATATTAGTAAGCCATTGAATGTGTTTCAAGGAAGAAGAAAAAAGACACATACAACAAAGTATTACTGGAATTAGTCCAACTTCTGCCCACATTTCAGAATTCTTATAGATTGGTTCTGTCTTGATTCTAGTGATAGGAGTATTTGTAGAGCTACACCATGGATTGGCACAAAGACCAAGGACCCTAAAATAGAGAAGACTTCTCCATGCCTTCCTTTTGTCCAGTGCACAGTTTGAAAAAATTAAATGCCATGGATTAGCAATTCCCAGCATTATCGGCCAGCAAGGCTAGTGGTTATGCTATGGGGAATTTTGGAAGTTACATTTGAAAGAGTGGCTTTGCTATACCCAGGCCTTCACTCTTCACTCAGTGGTTCCCAACCTTTAGTCTTCCAGATGTTTTGGCTTTCAGCTCCCAGAAATCCTAACAGCTGGTAAACTGACTGGGATTTCTGGGAGCAAAGCAACAGAGAGGAAACAAACAAGGACATCTAATTACCTCTCAACAAAAGTTTGCTCCAGGCACTGTCAGGCCATTATATGCTAATCAAGGTGGTCAGTTGAAACATTCACACCTAGCTCCAGCAGACAAGAGTCCTTTGTCCCACCCTGGTCATTCCACAGATATATAAACCCTTTTTCCTAGTTCCAACAGACCTCACTACCTCTGAGGATGCTTGCCATAGATGCAGACGAAACGTCAGGAGAGAATGCCTCCAGAACCTGGCCATATAGCCCCAAAAAACCTACAACAACCCAGATTCTTCAACATATTTGCATCCGGGTGCAAGTATAATCTTGAATGATATTGAGGTATGCCATCATAGCAATTACTGCATGCATGCGCTCCTAAATCCCTGCTAGCATCAGGAAGCCAGCTTTGAGATCTAGCTGGTGAATTGTTAGCTTCTGTGAATGTATGGAATTGAAACCCAGAGGAATATCTTAAGATTGCTCAGCATTTTCTGCTTTGTTTTGGCGTAATGTTGTGGTGTGGCGCTGGCTTCTGTAATCCTTTACTCCATCCTGGCAGGCATTTTGAGTGCCATTATTTCACTAGAGAGATTTACCTCTTTATCCCACTCAAATCCATCTGTTGCGCTGTGTAATTAAAAGCTCCATGCAGCTTACTTCTGGATGCTGTTTTGGTTGCATTTTGTGGTTCCCTAACACATGGGAGTAATCAGACGTATTGCCTGAAAAACAAAAAACAGACCCCAGCTGCAACCTTTTTTTTATCATATTCATATGCCTATTAAGTACATTTCTGCAATAATCCATACGGGCTGCTTTAGCACACCAGGAGGCCAGATTTTGATAGCTCTAAATCTGTGGTGAAACGGCAATCACGTTGGGTAGCTGGCATGGAACATGCCAATGCTCCGTTTTAGCGTAATGAATCACTGTTATTCAGGACTCAAAAGGCACCGGCAGATTATGGGCTCGCAGGCTTGCTGCGTGTGTGTGCTCAAAAAAGACAAACTACTGTATTAAATGGAAGCGGCCTTGCACTTTCCATCATCACAAGCTAAAGAATGGGCAGAAAGGGACGCCTGAAAACACCCCACGGAGAAAGCAACAAAAAGACAACACACCACAGAGACATTCAAATGCTCAACCGCTACTGTGGTCTGTTAGGAAGGGGGCATTGCTGGGAGCTGTCAGCCCAGGGCCCGCTGGAACGCAGAGCGGCTGGAACAAAGCAAGAGAATGGAAGAGCAGAATGGCAGGCGTTCCAGAGTGCATCAAGGCCTCTTTTGAAAACCAAGGCAGAAAATGGAATCTAGACTCGATACAATGCCACTGATTACATGTGGTGTACTTAAGGGAGGGGGGAAGAATAGAAAAGTCTGTGGAAGCTTTTAGAAATATAAAAGCATATTTCTCCTCCTGTAAATTGTTTTTTCTTCCTTCTTTTTCTTTCTTTCAAGGGACCACATGCAGTGGTCACAGGAAGAAAAGGAAAGAGCCAAGGAAAAGGCCACGGAGAATTCACTCGTAAGAATCCAGGCAGAGCTGCAAGGTAAAGCTTGCTCTGAAAAGTGCCTATGACAATACAGGCGATTTATCAATTGCCTATTAATTTTTAATGCCAGTCTCCTTGTTTTTACTGCACTTTGCATTAACGGTGACAAACAGTACGTTTGTTTACTCTTGACTTGCAATTTTAATATCTCACTGAGCTCTGTCCTCATGAGTTTTCATGATCTCTCTGTGATTACTGGGATAATTGGAGACTCCACATTATTCCCATAATCTATATAAATAAAAATGTAATGCTCGTTTGTGGGATTAACATAACTCAAAAACCACTGGGAAAATTGACAACAAATTTGGCCACAAGACACCTATCAGGCCAATAAGTGTCCATCACCCCTACAAACACACAAAAAAAAACCCCCAGCAGAACGGACTTTAACCCCCTCCCCCCAAATAAACCATATATATATACACATATGTTCATACACATATACACAAGCACACATACATACAGACACACACACACACACACATATATATAGATATATGCAGGCACACACAAATATACACATATACACACCTACATATATACCTACATACATATACATATACACATATATAAACACACGTATATGCATATACACAAGCACACACATATGCAAAATATACATATACACATATAAACACAGAAATATACATATGCACATGCACACATACATACATACAGACACACATATACATACGCAAGCACACACAAATATACACATATACACACACATACATATACACCTACACATATATACATATACACCTACACACGTATATACACACACATATATGCATATACCCAAGCACACACATATACACAATATACATATACACATATAAACACAAATACACATATATATACACACGTATACACACATAAATACACACACAAACACACATATATACACATATACACAAATATATACACAGACATAAACACATATACACACACACACAACACATATACACAGACTGGGCCACAGCAACGCATGGCAGGGGATGGCTAGTATAATAATATAATAATAAAACTTTATTTCTATTCCATTCTATCTCCCCAAAGGGACTCAAGGCAGATTCTAAGCATAAAAGGCAAACATTCAGTGCCCAAATACAACAACAATACATCAATACTAACAAATTTATACAACCCAACATATACATACAAATTATAACTTAACAAACTAAAATTAAATAAAAATCACAGCCTGTTATAACAGACATAAAACAAAATATCAAACATCAAATGGAAACAATAACTTCCAATTAATTTGGGAAAGTATTAATTTAATGTATAGGATGTATTTGTAGTTGATCTTGTTGCTGACGTAACTTTCCTTAGAATGAATAAATATTTGTTGATATAAAAATCTGTAAATTGAAATGACTCATTAAAGAAACTTGATCCATACCTCCAGGCAGTTTCAAACTGATATGCAAATAATTATTGTTATTATTGGGAGTCAGTTGGAGCAGGAAAACAGTTATAACCTTAGCTAACTGAGAACGTGCAAGGGCAAGAGGCCCTTAAACAGATTACACTTTAACTGCCATGGCAGCATCCTGTGAAATCCTTGGATTTACCTTTGAGGGAGGGGCGTTTAAGGTTCTCCACCAGAGAACTCTATTTCCAAACTACAGGGTGAGACATAAAAATATCTCACATTTTGAAGGGGTATAGGAAAAAATGTATACATTTCTGAAAAATACATAAAACAGCGTTATTTTAATGGGTTTTAAGGATCATATCAGATAACTCATTTTGTAAGGATGTAGTTCTAAATTGGCCTGCAGAATCCTCCTCTAATTCCAACTTGATAGATGTAGGGAAGCGTAATCCCACCTAAATGGGATTACCAAAATTAAATAAATATGTATGTTAATCCACCTAATTTCAACCTAAATTATAAGGAAGTCCCAAAATTGCTTGATTACACTGCCACCATTATATATATATATAGAGACGTTGGAATTGAAGTCTCTATTTATCCCTATCTGCGTTGTGAGGCAACTTTGGTAGAGTGGATTGCACCAAATGTAAAATCAATGGAGGAGGCAGATTTATAACACAGAGAGAACAAGTTTATTGTTAACAGAGCGTAATTGTTGCAATATTAAGATGTTGAACTTGGCACAAGCTTGATGGTTACAATATGGCTTGGTAGAGATACATTCAGGCTTCTGATGTTACAATCCTTTAAACTCCTTCTTCAGTGAAGTACTTTATTATTTCAGTGTTCCCTGTTGTGAATATTCTCTCTGTTTGTCCTATACCGGATCAAACCACCGATCTCCAGTCTTTCACTACTGGGATCCCTAAAACCCCCTTTGTTAGATTCTTTTTAACACAAGCAATCTAACAAGGTTTCACCTTCAGCTCCCTTGCTGAAGAAATATTCACAAATGCTAAGAACTAACTGAATCTATACTGCTTCACCACACAGAGCCCTAACTGACTCCGCTCCTCTTCTCAGGGTCTCATCCTCCTGACTACCCATTAACTGTTACTTTCAAACCTTTTTCTCCTTAAGCTCCGCCCACCTTCTCCTCTGCCTTGTCACCATGGCAACCTATCTCTCACAGCTAGGCCATGGCCACGCATGTAAAACATAAATACAGTTTAAACACAGTACAATAAACCCTTTATAATAAACACTTCTCTACAATAGATATTCCCAGTACCGTAGAAGGTTTGTGCGTGGAACACCTTGGCAATTGCTGAGTGGATGCTCTAACTACTTCCAAATTTTCTAGTGTTCTAACAGTCCTAGGCCTGCCAGGTGATTTTCTTTTCAATGTTGATCCAGTTGCCCGAAAGATAGAAATCCATAGCAAAATCATTTTCCAGTCTGGTACAGAGCCCCGGTGACATAGCAGGTTAAACCGCTGACCTGCTGAACTTGCTGACTGAAAGTTGGTGGTTCGAAGTGGTTCGAATCTGAGGAACAGGGTGAGCTCCTGCTGTTAGCCCCAGATCCTGCCAGCCTAGCAGTTCGAAAACATGCAAATGTGAGTAGATCAATAGGTACTACTTCTGCAGGAAGGTAACGGCGCTCCATGCAGTCATGCTGGCCACGTGACTTTGGAGATGTCTATGGACAACTCTGGCTCTTTGGCATAGAAATGGAGATGAGCACCATCCCCCAGAGTCAGTTACAACTAGACTGCATGTCAAGGGAAAACCTTTATCTTTTTACAGATGCATTTTGACCGAGTGCAACGCATTTACGGAATGCTCTCTGTGTTGTTATTACATAACAGTTCTGTACATTCCTAATTTTTGTTTCCTAGATGTGCCCCTGGAATTTTATTTGAAACTTCTCACTACAACTTGGATGACAATAGAAAGACTCTACCACATTTTGAGATGTTTTCTGTGTTCTTCTGGCAGTATATGACTCTGCCACCTTGTCAATGATAAGCTCTCTCTTGGAGTTTCACCTTGAAACTGGATACTGTAACTTGGATGACAGTTGTAAAACTATTCTAATTTTAAAGTCTCTGGCAGAATGTTCTAGTCATTTTTGGCTGCCACCAACAAACATTATTTTATTGTTAGAGATTTTCATTAGAATTGTTTTAATAGAAATGTAAAAAAAAAAGCAGTGCTCTCCTTTTTCTAATAACAATAGGTACAAAAGCTGAGAAATGTAAGTGAATAATAATAATAATAATAATAATAATAATAATAATAATAATAATTTATAGTATTTATATTCCGTTCTATCTCCCTGACGGATTACAACATACACAGATAGGCAAACATTCAATGCCTTTGATACAGTGGAATAACAATGACATACAAATACACAGAATGAAGGTAAAGGATTCTGCTTTCATGCTCGGCTTTTTGGAGGTGGTGCTCAACTCTGGACATGAGGAGATGCTTTTGTTCCATTTCCAAGCTGAGGAGTTTGTTATCTGTAGACACCTCCTGGTTGTATTTTGCCAGCATGGCTGCATGGGTGCCTCTATTACCTCCCCACCGAAGCAGTACCTATTGATCTACTCACATTTGCATGTTTTCGAACTGCTAGGTTGGCAGAAGCTAGGGTTAACAGCGGGAGCTCACCCCAACCTGCGACTTCGAATTGCCAACCTTTAGGTCAGCAGATTCAACAATTCAATGGTTTAACCCGTTGCGCCACTGGGGCCCCTTGAATACTCCAGGCTGACCAATCACAATTGACAAAGCTTGATTGAACAGGATTTCATATATTGTACTGCATATCAGCTTGCTCCATTAGCAAATAGCATGGAGAGCCAAAGGTTTAAAATCAATTGGATTATTAAGTTCAGTGTGATCAGCTCTTTATCTTTGCAATCTTTATAGATACATTGCTGTGTGTTTAATGTTTGAGTAGTAATTACTGGTAAGATAAAATGGGTGGAATTGGATTTTATTTTAAATTATATTGCTACTGCCAAGAGAGGCAGTAGCAATGTATATTGAATCCAGCTCACTGTCCAAGGTTGGAAGTAATGGGTTATAAGTATCACAGTTCTTTCTATTTCTTTCTTTTTTTTGTGGTTAGAGCAATGGTTCTCAACCTTCCTAATGCCACAACCCCTTAATACAGTTCATGTTGTGGTGACTCCCAATCCTAAAATTATTTGCATTCCTACTTCATAACTGTAATTTACTACCGCTATGAATCGTCATGTAAATATCCAATATGCAGGATATATTTTCATTCACTGGACCAAATTGGGCACAAATATCCGATACGGCCACATTTGAATACTGGTGGGGGTGGGGCGGGATTGATTTTGTCATTTGGGAATTGTAATTGTTGGGATTTATAGTTCTCCCACAACCAAAGAGCATTCTGAACTCCACCAGCAATGGAATTGAACCAAACTTGGCACACAGAACTCCCATGACCAACAGAAAATTCTGAAAGATTCAATGTATTGTTGAAGGCTTTTCATGGCTGGAATCACTCAGTTCTTGTGGGTTTTTTCAGGCTATATGGCCATGTTCTAGAGGCATTTCTCCTGACGTTTCGCCTGCATCTATGGCAAGCATCCTCAGAGGTGAGGTCTGCTGGAACTGGGAAAAAGGGTTTATATATCTGTGGAATGACCAGGGTGAGACAAAGGGCTTTTGTAAGTTGGGCTAGGTGTGAATCTTTCAACTGACCACCTTGATTAGCATACAATGGGCTGACTGTGCCTGGAGCAAACTCTTCTTGAAAGGTGATTAGATGTCCCTGCCTGTTTTTCTCTCTGCTGTTTTTGCTGTTGCAATTTTAGAATTTTTTAATACTGGTAGCCAGATTTTGTTCATTTTCATGGTTTCTTCCTTTCTGTTGAAATTGTCCACATGTTTGTGGATTTCAATGGCTTCTCTGTGTAGTCTGACATGGTGGTTGTGAGAGTGGTCCAGCATTTTTGTGTTCTCAAATAAAATGCTGTGTCCAGGTTGGTTCATCAGGTGCTCTGCTATGGCTGATTTCTCTGGTTGGAGTAGTCTGCAGTGCCTTTCATGTTCCTTGGATTCTTGTTTGGGTGCTGCGTTTGGTGGTCCCTATGTAGACTTGTCCACAGCTGCATGGTATACGGTAGACTCCTGCAGAGGTGAGAGGATCCCTCTTGTCCTTTGCTGAACGTAGCATTTGTTGGATTTTCTTGGTGGGTTTGTAGATTGTTTGTATGTGTCCAGGTTGGTTTGGTGGATTCTGAATTTTGAAAGGGTTTGGTGGACATTGACCTTGAGTTTTGGAGTTGTAGTTCACCTACATCCAGAGAGCACTGTGGACTCAAACAATGATGGATCAGGACCAAACTTGGCATGGAAACTCAATATGCCCAAATGTGAACACTGGTGGAGTTTGGGGAAAATAGACCTTGACATTTGGGAGTTGCTGGGATTTATAGTTCACCTACAATTAGAGAGCATTCTGAACCCCTCCAAGGAGAGAATTGGGCCAAACATTCCACACAGAACTCCCACGACGAACAGAAAATACTGTATTTTCTAGAGGTCTTTAGTGACCCCTCTGACACCCCCTTGCGACACCCCTCCCCCAGGGGTCCCAACCACCAGGTTGAGAAACACTGTGTTAAATAGTAAATTGAATTTATTGATTTTATTTGCCTGTGGTGCAGTGTCCATTGCAAATTACTGTTTTTAATACTTGTTCCAATAAATTATTGGTGAGTATTAACATTTATATGGATGGAACGTAAAATTCACAAAAACTGTAAATTATAAAGAAATGAATGAAATAATACATCACAACAAATCAGCATTGATAGTGACAAAGAAGACAGATGCAGGTCTTGCTGTATTTCTTAATTCATTGAAGAAACTCCATCTTGTGTGTCTATGTGCACATTCTTTTCTTCCAGATCTCACCTCCCCAATTAAGTTAACACATTCATCCAGAATTTATTTTCCTTCTAACTCCATTGCTTAAAATCTAAGGTAGGAATAAGTGAGAACTTGCAAATGATATTCTACTTAGTATTTCAAAAGAATAATTTCAACATGGAGAGCATTCGCCAGGAATTAAATAAGTAGGCAGGCAGGCAGGCAGATTCTTATTGCTGAGATATAATGAACTTGGAGAGCCATTCTTTTCCCCACGAATGCCTACATGTTTAAAATGGGAATAGGTGAGCATTGCCAATAATGTTTCCTCCAAAAGCTTCATCTTCTTTCTGCATGTGGCAGCACATTTTGACCTATTTATTGTTAACAATGAGCCAGGCTGAAACTAATGAGCAGGTTATTTTGGGTCCTCGGAAATGACTGTAAAAAAGCAATAAATAAAAGACAGTGTTTCCCTGACATGTTGCAGTATTGCCAAAAAAGCAGTATTGTGGAGGTCCCTGCTATAAAAAAGGAAGGGTGAGAATGAATACATTGATAGGCATTCAAGCACTTTATTAACATGGTAAGCTGCTTCTGAAGCAATGCTTATTAACTAGGAGGAGCCATTGCCTTTCATTTTACAGGGAAGTTACCATTCTACATGCTGCTCGGTTTTGATTTCTCTTCTTTTAGAGGACATTGAAATTGGCAAAGCCCTAACCAAAATGAAACACAGCCATCAATGACAACAAAAAGCTGACAGCTATGCCTGATGATTTACATGGAGAAGAGGTTCACACAAGGACTTGGAAATAGGGGGATTGGGATTAGCTCAGTAATAGAAGGCAAGGTTTTCACACTGAAGGCCCCATGGTCAATCCAAAGCATGTCTAGATCGGGCTTTGGAAAAACCTGTGCCGAAGGAAAGGACACCCAGCAACCGGATTACCGTAGTCTTGATCCATTGAGATCCCTAGTGTGTTCTGCAAAGACATCATCTATGCTGCCATAATGCAGATTGAAACTGCATTATATAGTCAGTGTAGAAGAAGAAGAAGAACTTTATTTTTATCTCCCGCCTCCATCTCCCCGAAGGGACTCGGGGCTGCTTACATGGGACCAAGCCCAAAACAACATAAAGTTAAAACAAGGCAAATAAAATATTAATACAACATAAAAACAACATCATAAACAATAATAAAACAAGCACCATAAGCAACAACCAGAAATACTGCTAGTCTCATTGGGGATAGAATATGTGCAAACAAGTTAGAGAATAGGCTGGTCAATAAGGTGAACAGAACATATAACATATAGAGCAGTTGTAACAGACTCATTTTAACTTAAAAGTGCAGTAATCAGTGTATAATGTAGTTCAGCGCAATTAAATTACACTATATGAATCCACACTGAGCACATAATGCAGTCTCAAACTGCACTATATGACAGTGTTGGTGGAGTCTTCAGAAAAGTTCTTCAGGAAGGAGACAACACAGGAATATGGGATTTCCACATTCATTTCTCATGCTGAGAAAGTGGTGGTGGTTGTTTGAAGTGTAAACACCTGGGCATTCAGCCATCACTTCAGAAACCAGCTGGATTTACTTTTGGGTTCATCCAACTCTAGGGACCCTTCGATACAGCTTTATATCCCAGGATCTCAAGGCAGAAAATCTCACAATATCTGCTTTGAACTGGGTTGTCTGAGTCCGCACTCAGATAATGTGGGATTTTCTGCCTTGATATTCTGGGATATAGGGCTGTGTGGAAGGGCCCTAGGAGTGTAGGGCAAGTACTACTGGCTGTATTTTGCCTTCGTGGTGAATTTGAGAAGGGAAGAGAGCCAGCTCTGAAGCAAAAGGAACAGCTAGATAACCTTCTGTTCACACTTTGAGGTGTAGAAGACCCCGGGATGTCAGCGGAGGTAATCAAACCTTCTGACATCATCTGGCCCACAAGAGTCCTCCACACTTAACTGTATTCTGTATTCCCAGAAAACATAATACTGCACATAATAATACCATACATCGGATCAGTGTAGTTTGATATAAAATGATAAACTGCATCTCAGACACCTCCTGTTTCCATATTAAAACTGTTACATCTATGTTTGGTGCAGATTAGTGTTATAAACGCCAAAGACACGGCAGAATATTCCAGAACCATAATACCACAGTTGCATTTGAACAAATCACATAACACTGCAATGTCTTGCAAATAAAAGGAGTTCTAGAGTAGAATCTATGATCGTATATAAAGCAACAGCCTATATTTTTTATAGCAGTGCTTCCCAACATGTGATCCGTGGACCACCAGTGGTCCACAAGAACTAAAATATGGTCCACAGCCTCACCATTACAACAAGAGTGACTGGCCTCGAGAAACCCTTTTATAGTGCTGAGGCTTATAAAATATTTTTTATTTATTTAGCAATTTTGTATACCGGTCTTCTCCCCTCTATCGGGGGACTCGGGCCGGTTTCCAACAATAAAATCACAAAACAACCATTAAAAACATCATATAAAACTATCAAATATGGTTTTCTGTAGGCGAGCAGATGCTGACTACTGGAAGACATATGTTCTATATCGGAAACTAGAGCTAATGTGGTCTATCCAATGCAGTTTTCTGAATCAGCACCTCAAATAACCAAACCAAATCTACAGTTGACCAAAAATCGATTTGTATCCCTTTTGGTACTAATATTGGAGAGTGGTGCCTGGTCAAAAAAAGTTGGGAACCACTGCTTTATAGGTAACTACAAAACAATTGTTCATGCTTTCCCCTCTTTGCAGAATGACCCTCAGATCACAATCAACTTGTAAGTATATACAGGCAGTCCCCTAGTTACACACAGTTGATTTACAAATGACTCATCGTTACAAACAGGAGTGAAGCAACAGGAAGTGAGTGAAATCTATCCCTAGGAAGGGAAATTCACCCGTGAAAAAGTTATTATCATGGGGAAAAGGTGTCTCCTTTGAAGCTTTATCACCAGTCCTTGTTTCCACAACAAGACGAATTTTTCAAAATCCAGTTATCACAGGGACAGAAAGTGAGGTGAAATCTTCTGAATAGGGCCACAGATAAGAAAACAAACAACATGGAGGTATTAACCCTTCCCTATAAGATCCAAAATTTTATATATGGCTTTGGATCGTGTGTGTGTGTGTGTGTGTGTGTGTGTGTGTGTGGAGCTACACTTTAAAAAATGAACCTGTTCTGACTTACATACAAATTCAATTTAATAACAAACCTACAGAACCTGTCTTCTTTGGGACTGCTTGTACATAACTTCATACCTATGAGTATATACAATATATTTAAGAAATTGTCCATTGAATAATATATTAAAAACAACACTGAGTTTCCCAGTGAACACTGGAAAATACACATATAGAATCATCAATGGTTGCATGACTGCAGTGGAACATTTAAAAAACAAAACCTGTGAGTCCATCTGCTGCAATGTCTCACATCAATTCCATAAGCAATTCTGATTCACCATTAGCTCAAGAGTGGCCTTCCAAATTTTGTTGAACTGCAACTCCCATCAGTTATTGTCTGTGTTAGCTAGACTGGTGGGAACTGGAGTCCAAAAACATCTGCCACATTTTTTCCATCCCAGTATAGACCCGGGTTTGGGGACATTAGGCCATACATTCATGAACAAAACTGAGGATCATAAACACTTTTTTAAAAATGTAGGAATTTGGCATTCTAAGCCTAAAAATAACCTCACATTTGCTCCATCGCATACACAGCTTACTCTGACATTTGTATTTTGAAATATGTGACTGAATAAGATTTCTTTGGGAGATAAAGAATAAACAGATAAGGGCTTTGAAGTCTTCGAATAGACTTTCAAAACACTTTTGCTTGTTCATATGAAACACAAAAAAATCAGTTCAAAAGACTAAAAGAAATCACACTGGAATGTAAGCATCCATATTAAATCAAAAACTGAACAATAACTGAATTGATAAAAAAAAAACCTACCCGTATATACTTGAATATAAGCCGCCCCGAATATAAGCCGAGGCACCTAATATTACCACAAAAAATTGGGAAAGCATATTGACTCGAGTATAAGCCGAGGGTGGGAAATGCAGCAGCTACTTGTACATTTCAAAATAAAAATAGATTACATTAATTGAGGCATCAGTAAGTTAAATGCTTTTTTAATATTTACATAAAACTGTAATTTAAGATAAGACTGGCCAACTCTGATTAAACCATTATTCTAACTTTCTTCAATGTAAATGTGCTTATGTATCCTTCCAATAATAATGAAGAGAGTAAAATAATGGAAATGTAATGATAACAGTAATAATTGAGTAAAATAATAAATGTAATAATAACAATAATACAGTAAAATAATGTAAAAGTAATAACAATAACAGAGTAAAATAATAAATGTATTAATAACAATAATAATAAAATAATGTAATAATAATAAATAAAGTAAAATAATAAATGTATTAATAAGTAAAATAATATATGTAATAATAATAATAATAATAATAACAACAATAACAATAAAATAATAAATAACTTTGATTCAAATATAAGCAGAGGGGTGCATTTTCTGTTGTATATATTGTATATAAGCATATATGGTAATTTGTGAAAGGACTGTGTGTAACATAGCATATTTAACTGTGTTTTTTGAATTCGGCACTCCAAACACATTGGAAATAACACACTCTTGTTAGAGAAAATGACCATGAAAGATTTGTGGCAATGCAGCTTCACACTTGTGATAATGTTCGTCTAGATCTATTTTAGTCACAGTTCAGGCCAGAATTGGTTTGATTACCTTGATCAAGAAGGCAAGATAATGATATAGCATCTTCCAATGGCTTCCCCTGGAATATCGACATGCTCCAACTATTCTTCGTTTTTGTGGCAGGTTAAAACATATTTATTTCAGAAACATGTGTCTAATAATATCTGTCTTGCATTCATTTTTGTGGATTATATATGTTCATTGTTATAAACTGCTTTGAAATATTTGAATCTAGTTATATGCAATTATTTGCAATTAAATAAAAATAAATAGATTTTCAGCTAGTGAGAAGGTTAGGGATTTGGGGGATTTGTGGTCCAAAAATGCCATTTCTCAGCATTGCTCTGTCTATAGTCTTTGTGAGGAAACAGTACCGTTATTTTTTTAAGGAATAGAAAAGCCAAGCACGAAGATGTATGGATATGAAAAGACCATGAAAAGTGACAATCGTAAAGCCATTGTGCATTTTTCATTATTCATGATTTGCCAAGGCTAGAGAGCAAGATATTTGAGGAGCTGAACTACAGAAGAGTCTTTGAATAAGGGAATTGTAGAATAAATATAGCATATCTGCTGGTTGTAATTTATTCATGACACTATGGTGCAAGTCATGTTAATTATAGGCAATAGAAAAACCAGATTGGCTGTTATCTTCATGCTTTCATGAAGCCCTGGCAACTTAATTTAACTCTTAATTTTGTCTTATTGAGAAATTTAAAACTGCTTTAACTTAAGCTTAAGCCTTGGTAGATGATCTACGCCAGGAACTAGACAGGGGGAGTGTGTCCCTGTTGGTTCTGCTGGACCTCTCAGCGGCCTTCGATACCGTCGACCACGGTATCCTTCTGGGACGCCTCAGGGATATGGGACTTGGGGGTACTGCTCTGCAGTGGCTCCAATCCTTCCTTGAGGGTCATTCTCAGAAGGTATTGCTGGGGGACACCTGCTCGTCCTCACAATCATTGACGTGTGGGATCCCGCAGGGTTCCATACTGTCCTCCGTGTTGTTTAACATTTACATGAAGCCGCTGGGAGAGATCATTCGGAGTTTTGGGGTCAGATGTCATCTGTACGTGGATGATGTTCAGCTCTATCACTCCTTCCCACCTGTTACTAAGAAGGCTGTGCAGGTCCTAAACCGGTGCTTGGCTGCTGTATCGGCCTGGATGAGGGCGAACAGATTGAAACTTAATCCAGACAAGACAGAGGTACTCCTGGTCAGTCGAAAGGCCAAACAGGGGATAGGATTACAGCTTGTGTTAGAGAGGGTTACACTCCCCCTGAAGACACAGGTTTGCAGTTTGGGAGTGATCCTGGATTCATCACTGAGCCTGGAACCCCAGGTCTCGGCGGTGGCCGGGGCAGCTTTTGCACAATTAAAACTTGTGTGCTAGCTGTGCCCGTTCCTTGGGAAGTCTGACTTGACCACGGTGGTACACTCTCTGGTTACATCCTGATTAGACTACCGCAACGCTCTCTACATGGGACTGCCTTTGAAAACTACTCAGAACCTTCAATTAGTCCAACGGTTGGTAGCCAAGTTGCTAACAGGAGCAGTGTACAGGGAGCGAACCACTTCTTTTTTTGCGCCAGCTTCACTGGCTACCAATTAGCTTCCGGGCACAATTCAAAGTGCTGGTTTAAATCTTTAAAACCCTAAACAGTTCTGGCTCAGTTTACCTGTCTGAACGTATCCCCTGCTATGAACCATCACACAGTTTAAGATTATCAGGAGAGGTCCTGCTCTCGATCCCGCCACTCTCGCAAATGCGGTTGGAGGGAACGAGAGACAGGGCCTTCTCAGCAGTGGCTCCCCGTCTATGGAACTCCCTCCCTAAGGACATCAGGCTGGCCACCTCCCTTCTGTCCTTCAGGATACAACTGAAGACCTGGCTGTGGGAGCAGGCGTTCGACTAGAGGCATTGATCAGAGGACAATGGCAGCTTGGAAGGGAAACTTGAACATTACGACATTGGATTGGTTTGGCTGGATCTTGGTTTTAGCGGCGTGTTAGTTGAATGTTAAATGATTTTTTTGATGATTTTTATAATGTTTTAATCAAGCTTTACTGTTTTTAATCGGATGTATATGTTGACAGCATCACTGATGCTTATGTAAAGCTGACCTGAGTTCCTTGTGGGAGAAGGGCGGGGTAGAAATGAAGGAAATAAATAATAAATAAATTAAGCTCTATTGTATGAGCAATTTAATTTGTATTTTAATATATATGATTTATTTTGGTGTTTTTTTATGCAAGATCTTTTTTTAATTGTGTTGGAAGCTGCCTTAGTTCCCAGTTGTGGGAGAAAGCACAGGCATGAATCTGTTTAGTAAAGGTCAAGGTTTTCCCCTGACATTAAGTTCAGTCGTGTCTGACTCGGGGGGTTAGTGCTCATCTCCATTTCTAAGCCAAAGAGCCGGTGTTGTCCGTAGACACCTCCAAGGTCATGTGGCCGGCATGACTGCATGGAGAGCTGTTACCTTCCTGCCAGAGTGGTACCTATTGATCTATTCACATTTGCATGTTTTTGGACTACTAGGTTGGCAGAAGCTTGGGCTAACAGTGGGGGCTCACACTGCTCCCTGAATTTGAACCTGCAACCTGTCGGTTAGCAAGTTTAGCAGCTCAGCGGTTTAACCCACTGCACCACTGGGGGCTCCCATGAGTCTGTTTACCAATTCACTTAATCTCCACCCTTATCTTTGCCATCAGTAATGTTTACGTTTGACCATTTTTTCATGGTTTTTTCAGCTGTGTCCTTGTGTGTGTTTTTACTTCTAGACAAATACGAGAGGGAAGCCAGTAAATACTGGGATCAATTTTACAAGACTCATAAAAACAATTTCTTCAAAGATCGCAACTGGCTGTTCTCAGAGTTTCCAGAAATTCTCCCAGAAGGAAAACGTGACCATGGTACCCAAATGGATTCAACAGCCGAAAGGAACTCTCATTTGACATTGACCAGCATACTTGAAGACAACTGCCTTTGTGAGGATAATTCTCTTGTAAAAGCTTCTTCTGTGCAAGGAAGTAATTTCAGTACTTGCCACAACTACTCCGATGGCAATCACCAAAGTAGCAAGTGTTTTGGAAAAGACTTCCCTGGTAGTGACGCTACGCACAGAATATTAGAGGTACAGCACTTTGAGGTGTTTTTAGCCCTGTGGACTACTGAGTCAGGGGCCCAATGCGTACACACGCTTCCTTTCATGTGCACACATTTCTGCATGGTGTTGCCCCTGAGATTTCAAAATGCTGAAATCAAAGATATAATATTGTAAGGATACAGAAATATTCAAGCCTTTTTTCACTTTCTTTCCTGCCCCCATTCAGCAATCCTGATCCAATTAGCTGTGCCATTCCTCTTCTTTAGTTAGAATTTCTGCTAATAGCAGGAAAACAACTATTTCGTCATTCAGATAATAATAACAACAACAACAACAACAACAAACCGGTAAAGGTGGTCCCAGTGGTGATCGGTACACTGAGTGCAGTGCCTAAAGACCTTGGCCTTGCACTTAAACACAATCGGCGCTGAGAAGATAACCATCTTCCAGCTGCAAAAGGCTACCCTACTGGGATCTGCACACATTATTCGCCAATACATCACACAGTCCTAGACAGTTGGGAAGTGTCCGACGTGTGATCCAATACAACAGACAGCAGAGTGATCTTGTTTGCTGTGGACTCATCTTGTTGTGTTTCAAATAATAATAATAATAATAATAATAATAATTATTATTATTATTATTATTATTTATACCGTGCCACCATCTCCCCAAAGGGGACTCAGGGCAGCTAACATGAGGCCAAGTCCAGAATTACAGTACAACAAAATAAAATAAAATACAAACAGCAAATAATAACATCAAAATAAAATACATATAATAACAGAAAATAAAATAAACAGATGCAAAATAACGTGATGAAGAAATAAAATAAAAGCATGGTGGGCGGGCCAAATGCACAGAATAAGATAGATAAAACCCTGGGTGAGATAAGTAAATTGAGAAGTATGTGTCTCTGGGGGAGCTCAGAAGGGGTGACCAATGGGATTGAGCCTTCATTAAAGATGGCAGAGAAGAGGGGATAAAGCCTTTTCCCTCAGTCTCAGCCCATGGCAATGGTCCTGGTCTAAACTGCTGTATTTATTTATTTATTTATTTCACATATTTGTATCCCGCTCATCCCACCCTAAAAGGGGAGTCAGGGTGACCTTACAGCAGGCAGCGATTCAATGCCAATACATATAAATAAAAATATAAACAAATACAATTAAAACTATGCAATTAAACAGTAATTATTAAAACATCAATTAAATTCACGTACTCCAGATTGTAGTTCAAGTCTTGTCGAATTGTCAATTCCATTAGTCCGTGATCCTTATTACACTATTTACTGGTTGAATACTTGGTCCCAGAGCCATGTCTTAAGCTTCTTCCTAAAAGACAGGAGGGAGGGTGCTGATCTGATTTCATTGGGGATGGAGTTTCATAGACGAGGGGCTACCACTGAGAAGGCCCTGTCTTTCATCCACACCAATCATGCTTGTGAAGATGGTAGGATGAAGAGCAAGGCCTCCCCAGGTGATCTTAACTTCTGAGGTGGGTCATAGAGGGAGATGCGTTTGGACAAGTCAGCTGGCCCGGAACCATTTAGGGTTTTATAGGCTAAAGCCAGCACTTTGAATTGTGCTCAGTAGCAGACTGTATCAGACACAATGTTCTTCTTGCTGTATCCCTAATTGGTTGGACTGCAAGAAAACATGAGCTGGGCTACTTTCAACCCTGTGGGAAATGGCCAATGATAACCTTCAGCATATGGTTGTCCATATGTTCATTAATTCTGGGTTTAGATCTCTATTCTTGGGTTTCCATGGTAAAGTGAGGCCCCATCTACACTGCTATCTAAAATCCAGATTATCTGCTTTGAACTTGATTATGTGGCAATGTGGACTCATATCATCCAGTTCAAAGCAGATCATGTGGGTTATCTACTTTGATAATCTGGATTATATGGCAGTGCAGAAGGGGCTTGAGTGGAGCTACAGATGCATACAGATTTGTAGTTAACAATCCAAAATTTGTAGTTTTGATGTCTGATCAGAAAGTCACAATTTACAAGCACATACTCTTTTCTAAACTAAACTCTTTCTTAAAAAATGAAATTAAATATTTCATATCTTTTCCAAGGCCTTTTTGAATATCTTAAGCAGTAGTATTTCCCTTCTGACTAAAAACTTAGAACCAAATGAAGTATTCACATTTTTGTGAATTTTACTGATTAACATCGTGTAAAAAATGTATTTCTGCTTTAGCTTACTTAATTATTCTCTGTGATGACTAAGAGTGGGTTATGGCTTTTGTGTGCCATTTTGTTTGTATGCAATTCAGTACATTGAGGGAAAACAACAAAGCAGCAATAATTTTGGAGCTATTGTCTCTGTGCAGCCATTTTTCTTATCTTAGTAAAGTAACTTCTTGACGTACTGTCAGATGTGTTGGAGTCCTTTCCACTAAGATTCTGCTGTTAGGTAGAAAAGGCTTGTAGAAATCTCCCTTGAGTATTTTATAAATATCCTCTTTAATCTACACCAAGATTTAAGAATAAGTAGAGGAAAAAATTAGGCATTTAAAAGTGTTTTTTCCCCCTTTATTTTTTAACAGGTTGGCTGTGGTGCTGGAAACAGTGTTGTTCCTATTTTGAAAGCTGTTTGGTAAGCTGTTTTACCCTGGCTCAGAGCAAAAGTCATCTGATAAATTAATGATGTGAGAACAGTTTGGTTTGCTGATGAAAGTTTCACTGTATGTGAGGAATGGGAATCGTGCCAATGTTTTTAGATTCCAGCTCCCGAAATTTGTCATCATTGGCTGTGTAGGCTAGGACTGATGAGGGACACACAATTCCCATTCTCCCTGTAAGTGATAGTTGTATGCCCCTAAAGAGCTTACTGATTCATATAGCCCCTGTGGCTCATCCATGGGGGTTGTATTTATTTATGTTGGTGATTATGATTAACCAGACACAAATCAGTTGCTAACAAGGATGCAATCTGTCCTGTGTTCTTGATCAGACAAAGTAGTATACTTTGTAGTATACTTTATTTATATTCCGCCCTTCTCCCCTAGGAGACTCATTTACATACACAGGCAAACATTCAATGCCTTTACAATCATATACAGTGAGACACACAAACAAAGGCAAAGGCAAAGGCTCCTCCTTTCATTTCTGGCTTCTGGAGGCGGTGCTCATCTCTGGCTCTGGGAGGATGCTTTCCTCCATTTTAAAGCCAAGGAGCCTGCGTCGCCATCTCCTGATTGTGTGGCCAGCAAGGTTGCTTGGAGTGTCTCTTGGCCTTTTCCCACTGAAGTGGTACCTATTTATATACTCACACATTACATGTTTTCGAACTGCTAGGTTTGCAGGAGCTGGAGCTGACAAACGGGAACTCACCTCGTCTCATGGATCGAATTGCCAGCCTTCAGGTCAGCAGTTCAGCAGCACAAGGGTTTAACCCAGGGGTCCACAAACCTTTTAAACAGAGGGCCAGGTCACAGTCCCTCAAACTGTTGGAGGGCCGGATTATAATTTGAAAAAAACATGAATGAATTCCTATGCACACTACATATATCTTATTTGTAGTGCAAAAAACACTTTAAAACAATACAATAATTAAAACGAAGAACAATTTAAATAAATATAAGCTTATTAGTATTTCAATGGGAAGTGTGGGCCTGCTTTTGGCTGATGGGGTAGTATTGTTATTGTTGTGTGCTTTCAAGTCATTTCAGACTTAGGTTGACCCTGAGCAAGGGCTGGGTAAATGACCTTAGAGGGCCGTATCCGGCCCGCAGGTCTTAGTTTTGGGACTCCTGGCTCTACCGAAGCTCCACGAGTTAAACTACCCCAACATTCACTCTCATTTACCCCAGCCAGCATAATCAATGACAAAGGATGATGGGAGCTGTGGTTGACAGGTTAGGGAAAGCAATACTAAACACACTAATTCCCAATTAAGGTCCTCTGACAGTGGTATGTTTCATATATGCTTGGTAATCTCTTAACATCTCAGTTGTTCAGTAATTGATAATTCACAGTTGAACATATAAAGTGGTTATGTTGACAAGTATTGTGTGTCGAGATGATGATGTCAAGTTGTATGAAAAGTGTTGCTAACACAACCGATCATTTGCTGTTGCAGCCTTCATGTATTGAACATACCACAGTCAATTTCTGCAGTAGATATACATAATGAATAATTGACACTTTTCTTTGATATTTCACTTGAGTTCTTGATAAAACTGGCACAAATCTAAATGAGTCATTTACGAGCAAAAGCTTGTATTCTTAGATGTGTTTCTATTGTTCAAAAATCATACTGAGGAAAAGAAGTAACAAATCAATTCACAAAGAATAAGCCAGCAAGTAATACAGCAAAGACAACGTGTTTATATATCTATATAAGTGCTTGTATATTGGTTGGTTTAATGTATTGTCGAAGGCTTTCATGACCAGAATCACTGGGTTGTTGTAGGTTTTTCGGGCTGTATAGCCATGTTCTAGAAGCATTCTCTCCTGACGTTTTTCCTGCATCTGTGGCAGCCAACCTCAGAGGTTGTGAGGTCTGAGGATGTCTGCCACAGATGCAGGCGAAACGTCAGGAGAGAGTGCTTCTACAACATGGCCATACAGCCCGAGAAAACCTACAGCAACCCATTGGTTGATTTGTTTGTACCACAAAGGCTCCTACTTGGCTTGATGAATCTGGACCATAGTTTGCACACATCCCCTTCACCACCAAAATTAAAATAATTGTGGAATTTCAACTTTAAAACACCTCCTGTTTGAGGGTGAGGGCCCCCAAAAGTAAAGAATGTGTATGTTACTTATACATCCAGCAGAGGGCAGTATATGAATAGACAGGATTAGCTACTGATCTATAGGTATGCATGAAAACAGGGCTTAGATGAGATCACAAGAAAGAATTATATAGTTAGAAAGGATTACCAGTAGCTTTTTGTTGTTGTTGTTCATTTGTTCGGCCGTTTCCGACTCTTTGTGACCTCATGGACCAGGCCACGCCAGAGCTCCCTGTCGGCCGTCACCACCCCCAGCTCCTTCAAGGTCAATCCAGTCACTTCAAGGATACCATCCATCCACCTTGCCCTTGGTCGGCCCCTCTTCCTTTTTCCTTCCATTTTCCCCAGCATCATTGTCTTCTCTAAGCTTTCCTGTCTTATCATTATATGGCCAAAGTACTTCATCTTTGCCTCTAATATCCTTCCCTCCAATCAGCAGTCAAGCTCATAGCTACTGCTACAGAAAATGACCGCACCGTGAGGCAAAAGCACAGTACTGAAGGCCACAGTAGGGACATCCACACCAGAAAAGGAACTTGTTGGGGAATCTGAGCTGTTGGTTCAAAATATAACCCTCAGTTAGGGTAATTCCACCTAAACATAGCAGAGTACCAGGAGTAAACTCCATAATTAGCTGAAACTTACATATGGTGAGAAGGGATATTCTTCTTCATTACGATGGCTGAGGATTACAGAGTCAGAACTTTAGGTTCAAAAAGATTTCTTAAAGTAAAAAAGAAATACATGATTGATAGAAAAGTCCTGAAGCTAAACAGCTTGCTAAATCTCATCTTCTAAAGAAGGTAAAATGTAAAAAAAAAAAAGTCAATGCAGCTACATTTTGCCTACAGAGAGGCAAAATGCATCCTCACTGGAAGAAAGAAAAGCAGAAGTGACATGGTGGAGAATGCATGGCGTTCCTGGGACAATTTAAATGTAAAAGGAAGTTCCCTCACATATTTTCATTACTACATCATGAAAGAGGGTGGAGATAGTGGCTAGCAGTAAGTAGAAAGACAAATCCCTTTAGGAAACATGTGGAGGGCCTGAGCTTGGCCCTGAATCTAGGCTAGCTACTCACTGACAACTAGAAACTTGATGACACAAAGACTTGTGCAGTCCAGGAATGAAACCCAACAGAAGTAAGCAATTTAATGAAGATTTATAGTTTGGAAGGTGTATTTGTCTACCTCTTAGTCAGAGAGTGAAAGAGTGTGATTACCAAGAAAAGGCTGGATAAAAGAAGACAAAGAAAAGAGAGAGGTATAAAGTAAGGGAAGTGGAAAAAGAGGAAGAAAGAAGGGAAAGGAGGAAAAAGGATGAAAAAAGAAAGGAAAAAAAGGAAAAGGAAGGAAGAGGGGTGAAGACGTATGAGGGAAAGCAAGGGCAGAAGGACAGGAAGAAAAGATCGATGGACATGGCATATGAGGAAAGGGGAGGAAGAAAAAAAGTCACAAAGAAAATGCTAACCTAGACAACACCAAGTAATAAACGAATAATTAATTAATTAACTAACTTAACTAATAAGCGTTTAAAATATGATCATGTTAAGCTGGTTTCTATATGCCATATTTTCAATTGCTAAGAGTTGTGAGATGCTCTATTCACTCAATATTAGAGGGTGGACATTTGGTTTTTTCTCTGCTTTGAAGAGTATTTCTTTCCACTATCCAAAAATGGAAATCAAGATGGGATCAGATCTATAAAGATATTGCAAAACAAATTAATTAGACCGATAACCTTTTTCCCCAAAAGGAAACAATTAATGGCATACACAGACACGTAAGGAGAATTCAAAACTTTGCTAAAGAAGCATCGTGGAATTGAATATACATTTTTCTCTCTCCATATATGTTGGAATATACAATCATATAGCATTGCTTCATAAGCCAGTTGATATTGGGGCGGGGAGGGGGTTTTCTTTCTCAGTATGCCAAGGCCTAACACCATTTCTGTGCTCATTGACTGAAACAATTCCTTCTTTTCTTGGAAACTTGCCATAGGGCAGTAAGTAATGGCTCCACAGACCACCACTATGAATATCACTGTTATAGATATTATAGCTAGTGTGCCTGCCAAAGATACTATCAGTTGTGCAAGACAGAGCTATTATACCATTGCAGGAAAACGTCTGTGTTGTTTAAGCTACTCCATCTGTCTTTGTAATTTAATAGTATCTGTTTTTTAGGGTAAGATGCCGTGAGAGCGTACTTTTCCCTCTGCAAAAGATCTTTAAGTTGTATTTAAAAAGGCATCCATTGTGCTAACGTAATATGAAGCACATATGGCATCCCAGGGCAGAGATCTTCCCCTTCATTTCATTTAGGGAACTTGCTATCATCACTTGCTCTTCCATGGAAAAGAGAAAGAGAACTCCTATCCTTATACAACATGGCTAAAAGTGTACCTGGGTGAGTTTCACTTATTGAAGTTGGGTCACATGAACTTTTCCCACTCTCCATTGATTTAGGGTTGTGACCTCCCTGGGAGCGTTATTTTTCTATTGTAGCTGTGTGTAGTTTCTGAGCCACAATGTGATTACTTTCAGGCCACAGTCCTCTAATGGTTTAGGATGTGTTCACATATTTGCCCCCAGTGGTGCAGTGGGTTAAAATGCTGAGCTGCTGAGCTTGTTGACCGAAAGGTCACAGGTTTGATTCCGGGGAGCGGCGTGAGCTTCCACTGTCAGTTCTAGCTTCTGCTAACCTAGCAGTTCAAAAACATGCAAATGTGAGTAGATCAATAGGTACCACTCCGGCGGGAAGGTAATGGTGCTCCATGCAGTCATGCCGGCCACATGACCTTGGAGGTGTCTAGGGACAACGCTGGCTCTTCGTCCTAGAAATGGAGATGAGCACCAACCGCCGGAGTCAGACATGACTGGATTCAGGGGAAACCTTTACCTTTACCTTCTTACTCGCTAGCTATGTTTACATATTAAACTTATCTGCGGTTTATTTGTTACTCTATCCATTTGTTGGTCTAACCATGAATCCCCCTGCAGAAACCCAGGCAAATCACATTTGTCTCTTTCTCTCCTGTTTCTTTAATTGGTTTCTGCTTCAGGATGGACATTTAGGAAAACAAGTAAATATCATAGTTTGATTTGAAGCATAACAACAATTGTTTTCAGAATTGCATAGTTCATAAGCTAATAACAAACTGGCTTCTCATTGTGATTTGTAGCTAACTAACTATGGTTACAGGGATTCCTTAGGACAAAACCAAGAATCCAAATTGAACAAACCACAACCTGACTTATATTGATATATATTAATTCAGCATTGTATTACTCTAGAACTGAGTCACACGTTCAACACCAAGTCATCAAGTGACCAGATCTAGGACTATTCAGCCTGAAGCCCCATTTTAGAAGTCAGTACAGTAGTGTGTTAGAATTTTACTTCAGAAGCAGTACAGTTTAGAAGTCAGTCAGTATCAGTATGCTGGAGTGTATAGTCAGTCCTTATTGACTCAATGTTCAGTAATGTATTAGACCAGTAGTTCTCAACCTAGGGTCCCCAGATGTTTTTGGTCTACAACTCCCAATATATATTACTCATTTTCATTGGAGTAAATGCTTTGCTTTGTTTTGTAGAATATCTCTTTTTCTCTCCACACACAACTAATATTCTTGGCACTTATGAATACAACTTTATATTTATTAAAAGAGTAAGAGATACGCTTCCTCTGTAGTAATTATAGGCGGGAGGCGACAAGGGAGCGACTGTCATACCAAAGTCAACCAAAATTGTAATATCAAATCAAAATGACAAATTTTGCACTGGTGCTCTCCAAGAGTCCTCTTTTTATTGTAGTAAAATCCAAAATTATCTTCTGCCAGTGTCCTGCTTAATAGAAGTTTACCATTCAGGGAAAAGTACAATTGACAACTCCTTCTGGACTGATTAAAATACAAAGCAGGTATTGCCAGGTACAGTTCTGTGACAGAGCAGACCTAATATAGCAAGATGCCAAAATGTTTTTATTTCCCAAACTAGGATATTTTACCAATTCAGCCCTTTTCCTGCATTCACCATGTTTTCATCCTCCCCTGCGTCCCCTATTTCCCACTTTCTCCAAATGCTGATTTACTTAATGGGTCATATTTGAAAACATACTATGTTTCTTCACAAAATCAGTTGGGAAAATTTAAATTTATTTTCTCCCCAGCAACATTCCTGAAGTCTTTCTGTATTGCTGTGATTTTGCCTCAGAAGCAGTGGAACTGATCAAGGTATTTCATATGTAATATTCATTCTAGAGTAAAGGTTACATCCCAAAACTCTTGATTTCAACAAAACAGACCCCTTCAAGAGACCAAGTTTCAGGGCTGCTCTACTGCAGCTGCTTAGAATTCATTTCTTTTTCTTTTTAAACATCATGCTTGTGAAGTGAAAAAGCAAGCAATGTGTCTTGGGTGTATTAATGCAGTCACACTGCCTAAACAGGCACATAATTCAGAATCAAAGCTGCTACTCTGTGTCCCTCTGCCCAGAAAATTGTGACTTTTGGCTTTGAAGTCAATGCCTTCTCAGTCTTGGCACCAGTCATCAAAAGTGGCCTCTTCTTGGGTCATTTACAACTGCTCAACCCAACTTGAGTTTTTCAAGGCATTATGGTTGTGTACCTTGTGATCTCTCTTCTAGTAATTGTTAACAGTATTTTGCACAGTCCACTGAATGGAGTATAAAGATCTTTTCAAACTGACCCCTGTAGTATACATGATACTTCACAAATCAATCTGAGAACTGAGGTCTCTCTGTAGGATGCTTTAGTATAGTAAGTCAGAGCATTGATCCACGTAGTTCACCTTTATTTCTTTCTTTATTTATTTACCATATTTGTATCCTGCCTTTCCTACCCATGGAGGGGACTCAAGGCGGCCCTAAAACAGGCAGCAGTTTGATGTCATACATACATGTACCAAATAAACAATTACAATTAAGAACAAACAATTAAAACATCAAACATCAGTTAAAATCACACCATCCAAAATATAATCCAGGACTATTCCATTTGTCAATCACATTGATTTGTGGTCACTTATGGCACTGCTCCAATTACTTGTCAAAAGCTTGGTCCCAAAGCCACATATTAAGTTTTTCTCTGAAGTTCAGAAGAAAAGGGGCTGATCTGATTTCATTAGAGAGGGAGTTCCATAGACGAGGGGCCACCACTGAGAAGGCCCTGTCTCTCATCCCTACCAGTCCCGCCTGCGAAGGAGGCAGGACCGAGAGCAGGGTCTCCCCAGAAAACCTTAATCTCTGAGATGGTTCATAGAGGGAGATAGTTCGGACAGGTAAGATGGGCCGGAACCATTTAGAGATTTGTAAGCTAAAGCCAGCACTTTCTATTGTGCTTGATAGCAGACTGGGTGCCAGTGGAGCTGGCAAAACAGGGGGGTTGTGGGCTCCCTGTACCCCGCTCCAGTGAGCAGCCTGACTGCCGCCCATTGGACTACTTGAAGCTTCCAAACAGTTTTCAAAGGCAACCCCATGTAGAGCGAGTTGCAGTAGTCTATTCTGGATGTAACTAGAGCATGAGCTACCGTGGCCAAGTCTAACTTCCTAAGGTATGTGCACAACTGGTGCACAAGTTTTAATTGTGCAAAAGCCCCCCCTAGCCAGTTCTAGGGGTTTGCCCCAAACTCTAGTGTATTCCTGCCATAATCAGAACTCAGAAATTGTAATGTAGGACTCCAGATTTGCAATGCTCTGTTATGTTTTACTTTGTATGTACTGTTCATATTTTTAAATAAAAAACAATAAAAAGTATATTTTACAAAATTAAATGATTTGGGTGAGACAAGGTTTAGTTTAAGCATGTCTGTTTTTAGGAAATATTCTAACTGGTTTAAATCTCTTTTATTCTTTCAATGGCAATCATGACAGTCACACCCATCTTTTGATTCCTCCCATTGCTTTGCCTTTGTTCATGACCTGTGTGATGAGGACTCCCCCTATCCCTTCCCAGATGAGAGCCTGGATGTCATTCTCCTCATCTTCGTCCTCTCTTCTATTCATCCTGACAGGTGAGTGAAGGCTGAAATGGCATGCAGGGAAGGGCCCATAGCAAATACATTACACTGTCTTTCACTGCCATGAGTGGATTTTGTGGCTACCTGTGAGAGAATATGAACAGTCTTATGTTCTCTTCCTTAAAAGAGTGTCTTCAGCTTCTCTCCTGTCCCTAATCTGAGCAGGTCAGATTAGTGTGTCTTTGAGCAGCCTTCTCTTTCTTGTAGCTCACACTTAGAAAGTTACTTTTAAAAAGTACCCTGTTGCTTGTTACTTTTTACAAAATCTATAATTGCATGGAACGCCCAGTTAACATTGTTAGTTGGTTACTTACTTGTAATATTGTGTTTTTGAATATGATCCTCTAAAACAGAGGTCTTCAAACTTTTTAAGCTGAAGGCTGGTTCACAGTTCCTCAGCCTGTTGAGGGGCTGGACTATATTTTTCAAAAAACATAAGCAAATTCCTATGCACACTGCATACATCTTATTTGAAGTGTAAAAAGAATAAAAGAACAATATAATATATAACATGAAGAACAATGTTAACCAGCATAAGAATACACTTGAAGCTCAGGTATCAGCAGTGGCTGATTTCAAGGTTAGTAATGTTGGATCTGACAGCAACTGTATATTTACTCACAACTATAAAAATGTGTAGCTAATTGGAAGATATCTACCATTTTCTTATCCAGAATGACATGGAATTCAGCCATTGTAGTTCTCTTGTGATTGGCCTATATTAGGAGATCATGGCAGGGTAAAGCAACATTTATTGAAAAGTGAGTGCTATGTTTAATGTTTTTAGAGTATTATATTGTGAATCAACCATAAACTGAAATCATTGTGATAGGTTATTGCTTTTCCCTACTTTTTATTGTATGTAAACTACTTTGAGCACCTCTTTATTTTATAGAGAATGGAAACGCAGGGTATAAATTAGATCAAAAGAGAAAATGTGTCCTGTTACTGGCAGGCCACTTGCAGTCCCACAGTGGGGTTCAAAAATAAGATGCAAGATACCACTTTATATTTTGACATAGGATGAATAGGATACTGTTCTCTTTCCACAGGACCCAAAGAATTGTGAGCAGGCTGGCTAGACTATTGAAACCCGGTGGGATGATGCTGTTTCGGGACTATGGAAGATATGATGCTTCTCAGCTTCGTTTTAAGAAAGGTATGTTCAGGGAGATACATGCTTTGTTTATTTGCTTGTGATTCACTGGTGAAAATGACATTGCCTTTTCCCTTGTTTCCTCCCACTCTAGGATGCTGCCTGTCAGATAATTTCTATGTAAGAGGCGATGGAACAAGAGCTTATTTCTTCACAAAAGGTATTGGGGTCAGCAATGCAGTGGGATGCTGTCAGTTTGCCTGCAGCAGGAAAGTGGCTTTATGAACTTTGATCTAGGAGTTAATGTGAGAAAAAAAGCATTTATTTTGTCCATATGTTGTTGCTGTTGTGGTGTGCCTTCAGTCATTTCTGACATGGTGATTCTTAAGGGGAACCTATCACAGGATTGTCTTCACAAGAGTCTTACTAGCTGTTTATAACTCTGTTGTAACAACAAAAGTTGCCTCCTATCTGTTTAAAGCAGTGTTTCTCACCCTGGGGGTCGGGACCCCTGGGGGGGTGGTGGTCATGATGGTGGTTTCAGAGGGGTCTCCAAAGACCATCAGACCTTGGCAAAGAAGGCTGAAAATCTCTCCACCTATCCTTCTCTTCCTTTTTGGAATCAGACGGTGAATCCTCCCACCAAAAGCCCTTCTCCTGCTCTCTGCGTGTAGGTGAACTACAACTCCAAAACTCAAGGTCAATGCCCACCAAACCCTTCCAGTATTTTCTGTTGGTCTTGGGAATTCTGTGTGCCAAGACTGGTTCAATTCCATCGTTGGTGGAGTTCAGAGTGCTCTTTGATTGTAGGTGAACTATCAATCCCAGCAACTACAACTCCCAAATGACAAAATCAATCCCCCCCAACCCCACCAGTATTCAAATTTTGGCGTTTTGGGTATTTGTGCCAAATTTGGTCCAGTGAATGAAAATACATCCTGCATATAATGATATTTATGAAGTACCAATGAAAATAATTTTATGGTTGGGGGTCAACACAACATGAGGAACTGTATTAAGGGGCCGCGACATTAGGAAGGTTAAGAGCCATTGGCTTAAAGCATTTAAAAGGAGAACAGAATATATTGATCAAATTGGTATACAGTGTAAGGGGAACAAGGACAATCGGATGTATACACCTAAGGTACATTTGGTTATAAGTTGGCTATTCCCACTCTTTCTATCTGAACTTGCATTTTTATGATTTTACTTAGACTTGATGTAAACTGTATGTTGTGTTTATATTTTCTGTTTTGATAAGCCCAGTTGGTTAATCAATAAAATTGTTTCATGTTTCATTTACAAGGGCTTCACCTTTGTCTCATCAGAGTTGAGAGAATGTGACATGCCCAAGGTTTCCATGGCCAAACAGGGATTTGAGTCCTGGTTGCCAGAATTGTAGTCCAATACTAAAACATCATAAACTAAATTGTTGCTACTTGGTGGCCAAACCAATGTGATGTTTGGAAATGTTATTTTTCCAGGTTACAGCTTTCACTGGACATATGGGATTCTGAGAGCTGTTAATTTTTCCATGTTCTGGATTAAAGTAAGCCCTCATGACTGAATCTAATAACTAAATTCAAATAGTTGAATTTAATAATTAAGCTCTGATCTCCCAACAGTCCTTCAGATTGTTTGGGGAGTGGGGCCAGACTATAATTTGAAAAACACACAATTTCTTACTCTCACTGCACATATCTTATTTATTGTGCAAAACTATAATATAATAACAATAACTTTATTTTTGTACCCCACCTCCATCTTCTCGAAGGGACTCAGGGTGGCTTACAAATGGCACAAAGGACCTAAAACAATACATAACATAAAATAAACACACAATACAATACAAGATAAACCACTAGTATATAAAACAACCATTTGAACTCAAAATGGTGCCCAACAACCTATAGTGTCGACTGTCATAAACATGGTTAGCTGTAAACAAGAAGGGAAAGGGATAGTGCAAGTTGTAGCTAAGGAACAAGGGCATGGGATGAAAAAATGAAAGAACAATGCAATATTTAAAATAAAGAACAATTTTAATCAGTGTGAACTTACCAGTATTGCAGTGGGAAGTGTGGACTGGCTTTTGGTTAATAAGATAGCCAAGTTAATTGGGATTGTTGTTGTGTGCCTTCAAGTTGTTTCAGACATAGGATGACCCTAAATCTAAAGTTTAGAGCAGGGGTTGGGTAAATGACCTTGGAGGGCTGCATCTGGCCTTCAGGCCTTTGTTTGGAGACCCCTACTCTACTGATTACATCTCACAATTAAGATATAATAATTGGATCTCCTGATGTAATCCTTCTTGGAAAATAGTAAACAGGAAACCGGCAATTGTGAATCAACGATCCAGGAGCAGGGAAAGATGGCATTTTATTACCCCTGTGACTGAAATGAGGTTATCATACATTGAACGCATCATGAAATAGCAAGACTCATTGGTAAATTAGGTAATGTTTGATAAAGTGATAGGTGGTTGGAAAAGAAGACGATCACATTGCAGGTGGATTAACTCAGCCAAGAAAACCATGGTTCTGAGTTTGCTAGATGGACAACATGGTTCCTGGGAGGAAATTCTGAGCAGGGCTATTGGTAACAGGGTCTCTCTGTGGCCTCTCCTTTGGTTGTCATAAATCAGTACCAACTTGACAACATATGGAAACATGTGGGCAGAGAATAAAAATCTAGTTTGGGAAAGTGACATTTTTGACAATGACTTCAAAAAAAAACACTGTGCTGCCAGCATCACTATGCTGACTATATTCTGGAAATTCGAGTCCTAGGAAGTAACCTTATTAAAACTTGAGCAGAGCTGTTAATGAAAGGGTCTCTTGGAGGCTTCTGTTGATATGGGTGCCGAATGTTGAAGCCAACTTGGCAGCATATAATAACAGTTGTGTCACACAGATTCTGTGATGCCAATCAATCTCTCACTCATGTTCAGTATTCAAATCTACTTTTGAAATATGGACATGTCACATTCTGTTTCCCAGCAGTCCGGAGATGTTTACATAAATCAAGTTCCCAAGTAGAGAGTTCTTTTCATGTGTTCATCAAAACGGATATGTATCTACCATTCTATGTGTGGTGGGAGTATGCTTGTAACGTGCCCTCTCTTTAAGAACTAGGGGTGGGTTGCAGTACCTTTAAAACAACACTTGATATAAGTATCCTTTTAAAAGACAAGCAAACAAAATACACTGAAAATAAATCTGCTGCTAAGAAAACTCACAGTTTTTATTCTTGGCCATTAGTGCCTTCTTGCATAATCGCGATTTGCATAATCACTTCAACCTGAATAAATGTAAAGTGTTTGGGAGAAACAACTTCCTACTTCACAACAACCAAAATATGAGTCCAAAACCAAGAGAAAATTAAAAATTAAAACACCTCCCTACTGCTACAACCTGTGTATCTCTTCTCTTTACTGCCCAGCAGGTCCTGTCTTTACTCACCATCAGTTGTCCTGGCTTTCGCTCATAAGAATTGGTGCTTGTGGTGGACCACTCTTACAGTGCACCAAAATGGCATGGATTTTACACACAGACCTTTCTCTAATTGGCGGACCACTTTTCCACTATTGTACCACCATATCCACCTGAAAACCTTGCCTTAGGTACATGTACCCAAGGCAAAAGAGAAAATTGATATAGTTTAAGAAGCAAAATATATTGTCTTACTTTAAGACAAATATTACAGTGTTAACAAATTGTATCCATTGTTTCTATATGCTTTTATTGTACAGGCAATCCTCCACATTTGCTAGGGTTAGAGGCAGAGGACCCCTGCAAATAATGAAAAAGAAAAATGCAAACTTTTCATATATTGAGAAAATGCTTCTCTGGGAATATCTAGGTGCTCCAAGTGACTTCATAGTCAACTACTGCTGGGGGACAGGTGAAAGTTGACTATAAAGCTGTACTGGAGGGCCTAGAGATTCCTAGAGAGACCATATCCACAAATATGATTGACCCATAAAAGTTAAACCTATAGATATGGAGGGCCAACTGTTGCTTGATTAACTGCTAAGTAGTTTGGTTACATAGACTGAAGCTTGAGATTCCAACTCCCAAAAGCCAGCCTGTCCAATGGTTAGGAATTCTGGGAACTAAAGTTCAAAACACCTGGTTGTGCAGGCCTGTTTTATACTGCACTTCACAATAGCAGTCTGTACTTGCTTGGCTTTGGATATTACAATACTGGTATTCCATAGCTGACCTTTTTGCACTCAGGCCTGGTGTGAGAGAGTTGGCCGTCTGCAGAGACGGTCATTCAGGCCTGGCTTTCAATACTTTAATCCCAGGTTCTCTCTCACTTTTAGGCTCTTAGCTCTTTTGAAGATTACTGCCAGATTTCCTGTCCCTGTGATGCAGAGACTTCTCAGCCTTCTCAGTGATTTCAGTTCTGATTCCGGTGCTGACCACTCACTGCCTTAGTCCTAATTCATGTTCTTCCTGGGCTCTTCTCCTTCCTAGGACCTCATCACATTTGCTGTTGGAATCACCACGGATCGTGGCAAATCCAGCAATGCCGGGCAAGGGACGGGGGAAATGGTTGCCTCATGCCCCGCGTTGCCTGACTTCCCCCTTACCTTACATACCACAGTGGAAGTGTCAGACGCCCAGCTACCCCCTCTATGCATCATAGGAATCCTCTATGCAACACAGGAATCCTCCCATGTTGCCACTGTGTTCCACTTCAATTTTGCCACGAAGCTCTGTACATTGTGAGATAGGAGCCAGCGGGCTTCATGGCAAAACTGAAGAGGAAACAGTGTATGTCGCCAAATTTTAGTCCATGTGATGAGGTCGTAAGTCTTCCCCCCTGGGTCTTCACTCATCAAACTCGGACTGTCTTCTATTGCATGTGGCTTTGATCACTGACCAGACATTCTCTGCCAGTCATCTTCCAGACAGTGTTGACCATTCCCCCCAGCCTGTGTTATCCAGTTTTGATTCTCTTTAATCATCCAGATACTGGGGAATTGGCCTGACAACAACCATCTAGTAAATAAAACTCAAGAACAGTTCTATACAATATGTGCATCTCTCAAACACAAACTTCAGTTCTCAACTATCCCTTGTCCTGTAACTGGTTAACCCTATCAGTATCCATTAAACCTCAATTAACATAAATCTATACACACAGTACATTCTGCAACAGGGATTTTTCTCCACAGAACCAAATAATAATAATAATAATAATAATAATAATAATAATAATAATAATAATTTAATTTATCATATCAGAAGCCAATTGAGAATACAGTTATAATGTATAGAAAAACCACAAACTTGGCATTATACTAAATTTATTTTGACCAGAAGCTGACCACTTTGAGCGTCTCTGGTGTCGCTGTAAGGAGGTCCTCCATTGTGCATGTGGCAGGGCTCAGGCTGCATTGTAGTAAGTGGTATGTGGTTTGCTCTTCTTCCAACTCGCATGTCATGGACTCCACTTTGTAGCCCCATTTCTTAAGGTTGGCTCTGCAACTCGTGGTGCCAGAGCGCAGTCTGTTCAGCGTCTTCCAAGTCGCCAAGTCTTCTATGTGCCCAGGAGGGAGTTTCTCCTCTGGTGTCAGCCACTGATAAAGGTTCCGGTTTTTAGCCTGCCACTTTTGGACTCTCACTTGCTGAGGTGTTCCTGCAAGTATCTCTGTAGATCTTAGGAAGCTATTTCCTGATTTAAGGTGTTGGCTTGCTGGCTGTATCCCAACAGAGGATGGGCTGGAGATGTCAATGCCTTGGTCCTTTCATTATAGACTGCTACTTCCCAACAGATATCAGGTGGTGCAATACTGGCTAAACAGTATAATTTCTCCAGTGTTGTATAATAATAATAATAATAATAATAATAATAATAATAATAATAATAAGTAGTGGTGAAGGGCCACACATTCCCCATGCGTCTTGTATTGTATGAGTAATGTTGAGAGAAACCCAGATATAGATATATTTCAAGAACAAGCATGGCATAGTGATTTTATTGTTGGATTAGGATTCTCGGAAACCAGTATTCTAATCCCTTCATGGCCATGGACCCACTGCAAGACTTTGGACAAATCACATGCTCTCAGCCTCAAAGGAAGACATGGGCAAATCCCCTTTGAACAAAGCTGACAAGAAGCCATAAGTCAAAAATAATTTGAATGCACCCAACAACACCAATTTGTTCCAGTAGTAACAATGCTAGCTGAGGTATTCTAGGAGATGAATTCCATCCTCTGCGTCTTATAGTTGTGTCCACCATCCTACCTGAGGATTGACACATGAATGCCAAGAGTGAGGTTTCTGACCTTCTTGCAGACTGTCTATTTCTTTGAGATCCTGTGGTAGATCTTCCTCCGCTATGCCTATTGCTTGGGGAGAGCTCTGAATTGGGCAGATTGTTCTTTTAAATCAATCCCACAAAAGACTTTTCTTTTGCATTATGAGATGTGACCAAATCCAAATGTGTTTCCTCTTTATATGATGCTAACTTTGAAAGCTGTGGAAGGTTTGGGAGGGTGGAATTGGGTGTCTGGAAGAATGCTTTCTACATTGGTGTGACTAATAAATTTTGTACACTACTAGGCATGAGGTTCTGAATTGCAATTCATGTGGTGCTGTGAAAACTTTCCCCCTTCTGGGGGTACTTTTTGCTACTAGACTGTCAGAATTGCAAGAGATAATGTCTCCTTTTCTGGATGGGATGTGGTTTTGTTATTTAAGTAACAGTCATATGGTTAAGAAGGCAGATATGGGAAGCTAATCTTCTTGCATTATGGATTTTAGAACTATTGGGAACTTTTAAGAGGTTGCATTATTTATTAATGTAATAAATTGCTATCTTGTTTTTCATGTCTAAGAATATTGTAAAGCAGTGGTTCTCAACCTGTGAGTCTACAACTCCCAGAAATCCCAGCCAGTTTACCAGTTTACTGATTGAAATCCTATGATTAATCCTGGCTAGAGTAGAACCAGTGAGTCAAGTGGATTTATCTATATGTTGACTCATCCCTCAACTGGTGATTCAGTGGGTCTACTACAGTGGGTCTCAACCTGTAAGTCCCCAGGTGTTTTGGCTTACAACTCCCAGAAATCCCAGCCAGTTTACCAGCTGTTAGGGTTTCTGGGAGTTGAAGGCCAAAACATCTGGGAACCCACAGGTTGAGAACCACTACTCTAAAGGGAGGTTATGTGACAGATTAGTGTTGGCCCAACATGCAGATGTGATAGGTTTAGGGTTAATGCTAGGATGTGATAGGACTACAGTTCTCATCATCTCTCATCATTAACTATGCTGAATAGGCCTGATGAGAGTTACAGTCCATCTACATCTGGAAGTGTTCACCAAATCCACACTATACTATATGGATTTGATAGTGTAATTGAGCACTGGAATTGGGATGCTTCCTTATGAGAGCCTTTCAGATATTTGAAGACAGGTATCATATCATCCCTCAGGCTGGAGCCCCCGGAGGCACAGTGGGTCCCTGTGCCGGCAGGACTGAAGACCGACAGGTCGCAGGTTCGAATCAAGGGAGAGCCTAGATGAGCTCCCTCTATCAGCTCCAGCTCCTCATGCGGGGACATGAAAGAAGCCTCCCACAAAGATGATAAAATATTAAGTCATCCGGGCGTCCCCTGGGCAACGTCCTTGCAGACGGCCAATTCTCTCACACCAGAACCGACTTGCAGTTTCTCAAGTCACTTCTGACACGACATAAAAAACCTATCCAGTTCCCTCAACTGTTCCCGTGGCGCTTGGTTTCCAAACCCTTGTCTGTTTTGGTTGCCCTTCCCTGGAAGGTTTTGTGGAAAAGCTGACAACACAAATCAGTTGTTGGGGAGACGAGATAGATGGCTAAATGTTTTATGGGTTTTCTGGGGTAACACAACAAGTTATGCTTTCCAGATAGATCTGTCTTTATTTAATCGGTATACTCTCTACTTTTATTTTGTAATAATACAGATGAAGTCCACCACATTTTCACCTCAGCTGGCTTGAATGAAGTACAGAATCTATTTGATCGACGATTGCAAGTAAACAGGAAGAAAAAAATGACGATACATCGTGTCTGGATACAAAGCAAATTCAAAAAACCAGTGGGACTGGATCAAAGCAGGAAAGAAAATGTTCTGGAGAAACACAATGCCTAGCCTGAATGTTTCACATTATTTTCCAGGTGAACTGGAAGAAATGAATAAAAAAACTAAGACTTGATATTTATAATAGATTGGTAAAAACTGAACAATGCAATAAAAATATGGGCAGTTATGCACATCCATTAAAGGTTTTTTTTTTGTATTAACACATATACTGTCACATATAATCTGATTCTAAAACTGTGTAAAAGTGGATGGTGGCATTGATTATATGTAGAAGATATAGAATAGATGGGCATCTATGGCAAGGACCTGTTTTGGCTCCAGCAATGGGTCTGGGGAGGGGGGGGCAGTGAGAAGTGCTGTAAGGGGTCCTCGCTAACCTTTCAAATTTGCCTACCCCTGTCCTTTGAGGTGCACAAGTGTGGGTAAGCTGGCAAAAGGAGATTGGGGAAGGAGAAACAGGACAAGAGAATAGTATTTAATTTTTTTAAAAAAATTAACAGAATAGTAAAAGGGTCATAATTATGTTGAGAAGTTATTAATAATAATAATAATAATAATAATAATAATAATAATAAACATCACACAGTCCTAAACACTTGGGAAGTGTTCGACTTGTGATTTTTCTGATACAAAATCTAGCATATATCTCTTGTTTGCTGTGACATACTGTGTTTTTGTGTCAGTAAAATAGTAACAACTTTTTTCTTACATCCCACCACCATTTCCCCAAAGGGACTCAGGGCGGCTTACAGACAGCCCAAAGTATCTAAAAACAAACATAAAAGTGAACACAATATAAAATATAGTAAAATAAAACACATGAACATATAAAAACATTAATTCAGATTCAATCTGAATCCTCTGCAATCCTCTAACCATGGTGGTAAATTATTGGCACCATGGCCGGGCTGTAAATATTGGAGTAAAATAAGTGCCAGCTGCAGTCATGGAGAGAGGGCATGGGATAAAGTGCAGGATGTTCCACTACTATGTAGGACAACTAGGGCCTAAATATTTTCAAAGGCTTGATTGAAAACCTATGTAAGGAGGACAGTGTGGAGGTCTGTCTAATCTCCCTGGGAGGGTGTTCCAAAGCTGGGTGGAGCACCACTGAGAAATCCCTCTCTCTCGTTCCCACCAACCACACTTGTGACCGTGGCAAGACCGAGAAGAGGGCCCGTGCTGGTTCATTGGGGGGGGGGGGGGGGGGGGGGAGGATTGCATACTCTACAGTTATACACTTGTGATTGTTACATATTCACAATACCTCCATACCCCATAGTTTAAGGCACAAGTGTTAAATGCAAGGCCTATGGGCCAAATCCAGCCCACCATGTCATTTTATGTAGCCCACGAGGCTTTCAGTGCCAGGATAACATAGCTACATTTACACAGACTTACGGTTACAACCAGCCCTTTGAAGGCAACCATAAGGCTGGTGTGGCCCTCAGTGGAAATGAGTTTGGCACTCATGGTTTAGGGGCTATGTAGGAATCGTGGCAGTCTCTCCAAACCACATTTATTGAAAAGGAGCATTTGTGATTCAAAGGGGTTTGTGCACTTCTCATTTAGGAAGCAGCTGGCTTATGATCTCATACCCCTCGCACTAGCAATCTCTAGTGCAAGGAAGAATTGCTGCAAGGGTCTGCTTTTACCTGTTACACCAAAGATTGCTCTTGGTGTGTTTAAATGCCAGTGAGCTGCTTTCCAATCAGCAGGGGAACAGACCCTTGTCAATTGTACTGGTTGCTTCCTGTTAAGCAGGGGCAGGATTCACTGTGCAGCACCATAACTATGAGGCTTATGAATATGTAAATCCTCAGCAGGATTAAAGTCTCTGTTTTTAGACTTGGAGTTTTAATTGTAGCTTCCACACAACCATATAACCCAGAATATCTAGGCAGAAGTCCCGCAATATCTGCTTTGAACGGGGTTATCTGGGTCCACACTGCCATATATTCCAGTTCAAAACTGAAAATATGGGATTTTATTCAGCTGTGTAGAAAGGGCCCAAGTTTTCATAATGAATGGTGAGATACAGATATTTTAATAAATTAATAATAATGAACTTTATGTCCTACCTTGTTATTATTTTCATTTATTCGTCTTTTGGAAAGGAAGGGTCCTTTCACTTCAGCAAAAAGTACATCACAGACACTTGAAGGGGTTGAAAACAACTTCCTTTGTAGTTTTTCTAAGACATCAGTTAACAACAACCCTCCAAATATTAGAACGAATCAATGCAATTTATTGTATGATCATAGACCTATTAATGCAAAACACTGAAAACAACTCAGATTGCACTGTTACTCCTAGAGATGAACTAAAATATAACATTCAATTCATTGTATAAGAAAATGAACATGTGAAATAAAGGGAGGAAAAAATCATCCATGGCAAGCTGAAGCAATAGATTTGGGGTCTTCTGTCAGCGGCATAAACTTAATAAAAAGATTAACAATTAAATGTGACACATCACATCTCAATTCTGAGAAGGATCCACAAAATCCACAAGTACACCATGTGCATTCATGATAGCACCCAGTCTTGTCAGTCATGCTGTGACAGAATGATCGGCATGAACATATGCACACTTTTAACACTGAAGCAAAATGTTTTGTATAAAACATTTCTATTTATATCTAGATTGGACTCCTGCAGAAGGAGATCTTGTCTGAATGTTGGGACCCCTTAAAATTATGTCTTCCAACAAAGATGTGGGTTAATCTATCTTTTTTCGGGTCATCTTGGAAAATATTCAGTTTTTTAGAAGCCCAACTAAAATGTACAATTGTTGCAAGTAGTCTTAAGGTTTCACTTCTCCTGGGGATGAGCTCTCAGAGATGATGTGAGCCAGAGGGTTTTATTATTTATTTTGTTTACAGTATTTATATTCCGACCTTCTCACCCCGAGGGGAATCAAGGTGGATTGCAGAACACATACATGCAAACATTCACTAACGTTATACATTGCCAAGACACACAATTGTACATAGATAGAGGTATATATAGGATTTCCCATCTTTAGCATATTGGAGGCTGTGCTTGATTCCAGCCACCAGGGGGTGCTGTCGCTCCACTTTCCCTGCCAAAGAGCTTTGTTCATAAACCTCCTCCTGGATCGCATTGCCGACATTTTTCTGGCATTTCCTTATGGATGCCTCCCCGCTTTAAGTGGTACCTATTTATCTACTCACATTTGCTTTTGAACTACTAGGTAGGCAGAAGCTGGGCTAAAGGCCATAAGCTCACCCTGACCTGGGCTTCAAACTGTCAACCTTTCGATTGGCAAGATTTACTGCAGTTGGCGGTTAACCTGCTGTGCTAAACTCTGGCCCTGGGAGTTGCCAGCCAAAAGAGCACATTTTCTGTCCTTTACTTGAAACTGGGAAAAGAAAAGTTATTTAGATAATTAGGAAACTGATATCAAAGAAACCAGTTTTTAAATAAAGAAGAAGAGAAAAATTATTCTCCAAGAAGAGAGGTACCACCTTGCTGAAATGCTGGAAAACTCTTAAGTAAATGTTGGTCTGAAGGGGAAATGGATTTCCCTTCTGCATTAATTTCTTTTCTTTCTTTTCTGCCCCTTGGATCAGTCAAGGACTATCTTGATGATCAGTTGGAAATGAGCAGGTTCCACGACTGCTTATAATGAGAACTTGATTCCATAAGGGAATAAGCCCATCATATTTTTTATCCTCAATCACAAGCTTGGACTGTTTATATGTGAACAAAAATTAGTGGAGTGAAAGGATACCAAGCTACACCTACTGAAGTGTGAAACGCTGTTTATTTTTAAACTGGAGTTCTCACTTTCTTACACATAAGGAGAAAAGCAAGTCACTCTGCCAACAAAATCTGTACTTGATTTTATAAGAGTTAATTAGAAATCGATAGATAGTTCCACAAGAGGCTTCAGCTACACCTCAGTGAAATGAAAGCAGCCTCTAAAAGAAAATGAGTATAAATAAAAAAATGGAAAAAAATAGCCATGGTCAGGAGTATAGCTGTGGTGGATGAGGGCATGGTCCCACAATAAGAATGATGTTTCCTAATGAAATTTTCCTTCAGCTCTCAGGTGGCAGAAGGTGAGATACTCTAAATCATTTCCATCAGAACTCTTATACAGTCAGCTCTCTGTATCCACGAGTTCTGGTCCATGGATTCAACCAAATATGATTCAACCAAATATGACTCAAAAATATTTGGAGGTTGGAGGGAGATTCCTCATAGCAAACTGATTTTGCTCTGCATGCCCTGTGATATGCCCACCACTCTGGCACTCATAAAGGTCTTTGCCATTTTATATAAAGGACACCATTTCACCACACTATTGTATATAATGGGACTTGAGTATCCATAGATTTTGGTATCCACGGGGGTCCCAGAACCAAACCCCAGTAGACACCAAGACCAGGCCTGTAGTCGGGGGGGGGGGGGGGGGTTAGGGGTTCAACCCCCTCCCCCTGAATTTTTTCAGGTTAAAAAAAACCTGGTTTACTCATGAATTTTAACTGGTTAACCAAATCCCCATGCTAAGTCTATGAGACTCAAAAAAAGAGTCCCTCCAGAACTGCAAGCACTATCTCAAGCAAATATTGACAATTTATTCACACTGCCATTACTTTCAGCAATAGCCAATGTAGCGAAGCAACCAAGTTGGGGGGGGGGGGGGGGTTGAATGCTCTCATTAAGGAGGCCAGACTTGGTGGAGGTGGTTGACAGGGACGGAGCTGCAGGCTACTGAAGGCTGCTCTGCCCTCTGCTGTGCTCTTTGCTTCAGCGTGAGCTAGGAGGCAGGTTTCAACCCCCCCAATTTTCAACACCCCCCCCTGAAATTTTCAACCCCCTCTGAAATTTTTTTCTGGCTATGGCCCTGACCAAGACCCTTCTGAATTTTCTATATTTACACTAATAGTTTTGTCTTTCTATTTTCTTGATATGTCTAAACTACAGTATTTCGAAATCAGTGATTTCCAACTTTTTTTTTTATCAGCGACCACTTGACCAGGGACCACTCTCCAACGTGGGTCCCAAAAGGATTACAAATCAGTTTTTGGTCAACTTTAAATTCACTTCGGTTATTTGGGGTGCTGATTCAGAAAACTGCATTGGATAGACCACATCAGCTCTAGTATCTGATACAGAACATCCAGTAGTTGCCATCTGCTTGCCCACAGAAAACCATATTCAGTGCTCTAGAGCTGATGTGGTAATAATCTTTTGTGGGTAGTCAACCTCTCTCCTCCCAACATCCCTGTTGTCTCGGCACTATAAGAGGGTTTCACTCTTGTTGCCGTGTGGTTTCAAGGTGTAGTAATAGTGAGGCCGCGGAACATATTTTCATTCTTGTGGACCACTGGTGGTCCATTGACGACAGGCTGGAAACCACTGTTCTAAATGCATGATTGAATTTTTAGTTATTGCAATGCCAATGATTTAGAAACAGAAGAAAAAGTTAATATGGGGAGAAATGTTATAATAGGAGTAACGCAAAAGAGGAAGGTAATTGCACACCTCCTGTGATTAAATCTTGTCCAAAAAATCTCTAGCATAGATTGCTATAAGTTGGAGTCAACTTGAAGGCACACATCAACAACAAAGCTAAAGAATGGCTGGAAGTTCAATTTAAAAAATCAATTTTCCTTCAGTGCAGGTTTGCGACATCTTCATCTAATCTAGAAGAGGTAGTGACTCATTTTTGAAATATATAAATGTGACAATAATATATCCACTTGGACTTGCTGGCATTTGATCAAATTAGATGGAAAATGATTAAAAACAGGTGGTTTTTGGCATCATTTGGATGGTGATATAAGACTTATTTATCACTGTACACTTTACATTTTAATCTGTCAATTATGCAATGCACACTAACCAATATGTGCCAGGAACACTAAGACAACTGGCCTCTTCACAAGAAAATATGAGGGCAAGTGCTTGATGGTTAATCTGTATTTCCAATAAGACTATCATAATGCCTATTATACCTCACTTAGGGCCATCTCTGGGACTAACAACAGCCCTGGAATGGTTTAGACTGGTCAGTTATCAACTATTTGATCAAAGATAACTGCTGATAAAAGCTTCCACCCGGTAATACACTAATTTCTTTATAGACAATGGTATTGTGCTAGGTATTGTGCTAAATAAAGTAGCAGGACTTTGCATTTGCACCACAGGCTGAATTTTCCCCTATTTTCTTTCTGTGCTTTTGCCTACTGACCTTCTCAATATGACATCCAACCCACAAGTTCTATGGCACGACAGCAGAGTAGGCAAACAGCAGAGTAGTCTCCTTTTCTTCTGTGGAAATATGGTGCTTCAGAAACACCAGGTACAGAAAGAGTAGAATAAATATAACTTACTTATAAAGTACTCTTCAGAGAAATTGAGGACTGTATACCATTTCCATCTCTCTTAAGCTACAACCCCATAGCTGTAGAGAACCAATGTAGAGATGTGATACCTACTATGTAGCTCAATATTGCTCTCTAAAGTATATGTAAGGCAGCTTGGATATATCTGATGTTTTCTTTTGTTCTCCAGTATCAATCCAAAACTTAACTTCTTTTGCTTAATGGTTTGATCAGTTTAAACCAGCCAGCGCCTTTATAATTTAAGGTAGAGATCATAAAAACAGTGGGTTTTGATTTGTTAGATATAGTTGTCTATATATCAATCTAAAGACAATATAAACACGATATAAATTCTAGAGGAGAAGCTGAGGGAAGGCATGGGATCTACAAAAAAACAGACAGCAAATTAATAGCTGAGAATAAACAAAGCTTCAAATATCTTTACATCAAAGCACAGAGTTTTGGAAATAAATAAGATGAACCTGAAGTCTTAGAATAGGAATGTATACATGACTTTCAGCCTCATCACTAGAGTATGGATCAGCTTTAAATCTGGTTTCTGCCTCCTGCTGAATTATGGGATTTATAGTTTAGTGAGGCCCAGGACCTGTCTGGCTGAGCAGTTTAAAGACCCCTCCCTAAACTACAAGCTCCAGAAATCTTCAGGAGGCAGAAACTGGATCTAAAGTGGAACCATGCTAGTGTGATGAGGTCCTTTATCGGCATAGCAGAGACCTCATGATATGACTTATATGACTGATATATTACAATGTATGAACTGTGTTGTTGAAGGCTTTCATCACTGGGTTGCCGTGAGTTTTCCTGGTTGTATGGCCATATTCCAGAAGCATTTGCGTCATAATCAGACAAACTTGAATTGGAAAATGACCCCGGAATGGCTAAGACGACGGAACGGATGAGGATTAAACATGAAGACATAGTTTTTTAAAATTTTTATTGTTCACTGTTTTTATGCTTTTAAATATACTGTGATGTTTTTCTCTGTTTTTATTGATGGATGTATTTTTATATGGCATCGACTTGTGCCAACTTGTTTGCCACCCTGAGTCGCCTTCGGGCTGAAATGAGCGGGGTAAAAATAGCATAAATAAATAAATACTCTTCTGACATTTCACCCACATCTATGGCAGGCATCCTCAGAGGTTGTGAGGTCTGCTGGAAACTAGGCAAGTGAGGTTTATCTATCTGTGGAATGTACAGGATGGGAGAAAGAATTCTTGTGTGTTTGAGGCGTATGTTATTGAGGTATTATTATTATTATTATTATTATTATTGACACAAAAGCACAGTATGTCACAGCAAACGAGATCTATATGCTGGATTTCATATCACACAATCACAAGTCCCAAGCGTCTAGGACTGTGTGATGTATTTTTGAATTATGCGTGCAGATCCAAGTAAAGTGGACTTTTGCTTATTATTATTATTATTATTGACAACTTTGATTAGCATTTAATGGCCTTGCAGCAGTGATCAGAGTGGGCCGGTTGAGAGCATTTGGATACAAATAAATAAATAAATACAACATTTTGGGAGCCATTCACTACAAGTCATCAAACCAAGGACAATGCTTTTAAAAGATGTTAATTCAAAGAGGAAGTGAACAAAAAAAAGGAATATGTATATATATAATGGAATGAAAGACAAATACCATGGAAGAGTACATCTTGCATGAATATTATAAGGAAAGCTAAGATTGAAAGGAGCAGAGCCTGGCTAGGCAAACAAAGAGCAATAAATATGATAGATACATGTGAGGTAAGAGAAAGACCAAGGTATTAGAGGGCCACTATTAAATAAATATGGCAAGATGCTAACTGGTCACAAAATAGGTATTAGTCAGGGCTAATACCTATTTTGCTTCAGGTTCCCCCCCCCCCCCCCCCCCCCCCCCAAAAAAAAAGACAGCCACCTGTTTCCATGCAACAGCAGAGATCTTGGCAAGAGATTTGAATTGCAAATCAAGACTGACAGGGAACTAGTCAGGAATCAACTAGCTAACCTAAACGAGTTCAAACCTGCAGGGTCAAACTGCTTCCTAAAGTACTGAAGGAACTTGCTGTTAACCACTTGCCATAGTTTTTCAGAAATGAGAACAGGTGAGATGCCAAAGAACTGGAGGACAACAAATGTCCCTCTCTTCAAACAGGTCAAAAAAGATGATCCTGTAAAGCAATGGTTCCCAGCCTTTGGGCCTCCAGATGTTTTGGACTTCAGCTACCACAGTATCTAGTAAGCTGGCTGGGATTTATGGGAGTTGAGGTCCAAAATACCTGGAGGCCCAAAGGTTGGGAACCGCTGCTGTAAAGTATAGGCCAGTCACTCTGCAGACATCAATACCATGGAAAATATTAGAATGTCTATTGCAGGTATTTGTCTGCAAATATTTTAATGACATTGTTGTGATAGTAGGAGCTAACACAGGTTTATCAAGTGCAAATCCTGCCAAACTAATCTTATATCTTTTCTTTTTGGTCAGATCACTAGATTCTGTAGATGGTTCAATGCTGTGGACGTCATTTAATTGGATTTCAGCAAATAATTTAATAAGATTTCCCTTTATATTTTGACTAGCAAACTTTAAATGTGGACTAGATTAGATCACTGTCAGCTGAATCCATAATTGGTTGGGAAATTATGCTATGGATCATAATCAATTACTATACATCAAACTGGAAAGAGGTCTTGAGTGGCATCTTCAAAGTTCCACCCCAAGGGTTGGACTCAATGCCTGTCCAACTCTATGATCCTGTGTCTCTGTCCACATTCTACAATAGTCTGGGTAACGGAGGAGGACTAGGGGCCCCCATCAGCCTCCCAGGAAACTTTGGAGGGCTGCACCAGTTTATGCAACAAAGAAAAATGCCCCCAAACATCTTCTGTAGGACATGGAGGCATGTTTTTGAGGTATCCTGGGCCACTTGAGGGGACTTGCTGGCATTTCGGAGCAGAAATTTGTTTTCAAATGTTTTTCAAATTTTTACTTTTATTTTTTTTCTGCAGATGCTCAAAATAATAATAATAATACTTTATTTATATTCCGCTCTATCTCCCCAGAGGGACTCGGGGAGGATTCCAAACATAAAAGGCAAACATTCAATGCCCGAATACAACAACAATACATCCATACTAACAAAATTTATACAACCCAACATATAAATACGAATTATAACTTAACAAACTAAATTAAATAAAAAGCACAGCCTGCTAATAACAGACATAAGACAAAAATCAAACATCTAATGGAAACAATTATTTCCCTTTTCTTTGGGGCGATTCGATTAATTATTGCTCAAGATATCTACTGAACTGGTGGGGTGAGCAGGGCACGGATACGGATGGCAACTATTAATCAGAGGTATAATGGTAGTATTACCAACTACTATTCCTCCTCCTCATAAGGCAGTGAGCAAAGGTATGTCTTCAGCTGTTTTTTGAAAGCGGGGAAGGAGGGGGCCATCTTTAATTCCTTAGGAAGGGAGTTCCGGGGGGGGCAACCACGGAGTAGGCCCTTTTTCTCGTTCCCACCAGTCGTGCTTGGGACGAAGGTGGAACTGAGAGGAGGACCTCCTTTGATGACTGCAGTGTCCGAGTTGGTCCTTAGAGGGAGATGCGGTTTGTCAAACAGTCTGGACCTAAGCCATGTAGGGCTTTAAAGGTAAGAACCAGCACTTTGTATTTAGCTCGGAAGCAGACTGGCAGCCAGTGGAGCTGCCGCAACATGGGAGTGATTCTCTTCCTGAACGGCACTCCAGTTAGTAACCTGGCTGCTAATCTCTGGACCATGGAACATGGACATACTCTCAAAATGCCTAAAGATCTATTTAGGAGCATTTTTGAGAAATAATCCAAAAATTGAAATGGGGGTGGCCACAAAACAGTCCTGTGGGCCACAAAATGGTCCTTCAATTCACATTTTGTTCACTTCTAGACATTATTCCAAGGCAAAGGATGGGATAAGGAGACACATTGTGACTTCTGGTCATCCATCTAATAAATGAAGGATACCATCCTATCTCCTGTTGAGATAAGGCTAAGAAATGCAGATAATAAGCTTGTACAATATAGCCAGCCTATTGCCAAAATGTTTGCATCTGTCTGCCTCTGCCAGTTTGCACAAAAGGAATCTGGTAAATACTATACTTGATCTCACAACAGTACCAATCTGGGCTTCTGTTAAGGAGAATTGTGACCCTCTGTATGTCCACTTGAGCTTTATGTACTGGTCTATAGCCACATGGTGTGTATGATACCACTTTGAACACTGCTATCAAGGAAGGAGCAATAACCTTTGCAATCAGTTTCCCGAACTCCCCAAAACAGTTGGATAGAAGTACAGTCAGTCCTCCACTTTCATGGTAGTTGAGATGCGGGACCCCCGCGAAAGTGGAAAACCCATAAATAACTCTAGGCCACAAAACTTATTTATTTATTTATTTTGAACAATTATATCCTGTCCTTCTCAAACCCTGAAGGGGGACTCAGGGCAACTTACAACTGGCAATCATTAGATGCCAACAAACAATCACAGTACAATTAATATTAAGTAAACCAACGAGATTATAAAAATACATTAAAATATTGACCATTAAGTATTAAAACACAACCAAACCTTAATACTTTTAGCCATATTTCACACACACACACACACACACACACACACACACACACACACACAGTTGATATGTATTATGCATTTAAGTAAAGGTTTCCCCCTGACATTAAGTCTAGTAGTGTCCTTATATAGGTTGGGGCTCATCTCCATTTCTAAGCTAAAGAGCCAGTGTTGTCCATAGACACCTCTGAGGTCATGTGGCCAGCATGACTGTATGGAGCACCGTTCCATTCCCGCTGGAGTGGTACCTACTGATCTACTCACATTTGCATGTTTTCAAACTGCTAGGTTGGCAGAAGCTGGGGCTAACAGTGGGAGCTCATGCTGCTCCCCGGATTCGAACCTGTGACCTTTTGATCAGCAAGTTCAGCAGCTCAGCAGGTTTACCCACTGCGTCACCAGGGGCATTTATGACTTATGACTTACTAGAGCTTTTTAATTTCCTTTATATTTTCTACCCTTGCCTGCTTGGTCTGCGATTTTCTGTGGTAGAGCTCACAATTGCACCCCCCCCCCCCCATCCCCTGTAAACCTGCAAATAATAAAATCCATTCAAGTTAAATCTGCAAAAGTTGAACCTTGACTCGATCTGAAAATAGGGAAAATTAAAAACAACCTGCCTGCCGATGTTGAGCATGCCCCTTAAAAACGGTTCTGGAGGCCTTGTCACAGTGGAAGATTTGCAGGCTTTCTTCACATTCGTATCTGAACAATTGATTTCCTTATTTCTTTTCAACTTTCATGTGGCTGCAACACAAACCGCTCTTCTTTTGATGATGCTACTTCACCCACTTATAACTGCAGTTAATGATCAGTGGATTACATAAGAATGAAGCAATGTAGCTTTCAGTGAAAGCTTGAACTCTTGGAAGCAATCTCCTCCTGCTTGTTTCAAACATAAAATATAGCCTTTTCTTGACATGTTAGTAACATTCAATTAGCAGTACCAATTCAATTACAGTCAGTGTAGTCCACTTTCCCACTTATATTTGCATGGAAGATGCTTGTGGGCATACAATGTAGCTTGTGTTCCATTTTCTCTTTAGAAGGTTGATGTACATCATTCATTTTACTCTTCATCATGCACCGCTGAGCTGTCATTAATGATCTGTGTGATGACAAGATCGGTTATGTAATACAATAATGTTCATTTTTAGTTGCTTATTTTTTTAATTGTTCAGAACAGTAGCAACAGAAAAAAAAATGAAGGCAACTTGTATTTACTTTGTATCATTTATGTGCAAAGTGCTTTGCAGATAATAAGAAAATAGGCCCCCACTCTCAAGGTGTGCACTATATTAAGTTACTTTACGATAGCAGTGAAAACATGGCACACAAGGTAATGTTGACTCTGAATCTTAGAATTCAATTCGAGATTAAATCTCTTTCAAATCTCTCACCTTATAAATGGGATTAACCCAATCAAGTAGATAATGTGCTCATTTTATAACCATGCTTGAGCCAAAATAATTCCACTGACAGTAAAAAAACTATTTCTAAATCCTCATCCTTTTTCACACAATTATCCAAATTCTGCTAGTCTATGGTGGTGTTTAAGTTCTTCACAATGTTGTAAAACTGAAGGGAAGTATTACAGATTATTACAGTATATGAAGAACTCTATGATATATGAGCTATATCTAGTTGCATGGATGCTTTCATATAAGTTACATTACAGGATTTTTTTTGTTTTGTTTTATGGTCCCCTTAATGAAGAGGGCTTTTTCTCAAAATGTCAGGTGTCAGAAGCATGACTTGAGTATTCATAATAAATTGAGCTGATGGCTCACTGGTCCCTCTTCATGATGAATATATGTAAGCTATGGATGGTACAGTAATAATAATCTTAATTTCGCTCAGATTCCTGCACAAAACCCACATATTTCTCTTAAGTCTGTGGCACAACCTACTAATCCTTGTACCCACTATCAGGACACATCCACACTGTAGAATTAATGCAGTGTGACACCACTTCAACTTCCATGGCTCAAAGCTATGGAATTCTGGGAGTTGTAGTTTCACAAGGTCTTTAGCTTCCTCTGCTGGTGCCTCACTAAACTAGATGTGCCCATACCATGCTGCAGGGGAAGGCAACCAGATTATGTTGCTTGGGGCTTGTGAGCGCTATAGTCCAAAACACCAGGATCTGAGGGTGTCTGTCTTACTCTCCCTAAAATGACTGTGTATTCTTGCCAGAGCTGGGAAACTTGGCTTTGTTGGGAAACAGCTCCCAGCAAGCATGACCACTGGTCATGTTGGCTTGGAAGATTCGGGAAACTGTAGCCCAATTTTCTCATGCTCTTCTAGTCCTTTCTCATCTACAGCACCTATGTTTTTTAGTTTCTCCTCCGATCTCCCTAATTTTTTTGTCTCTCTTTCATGAATTTGCAACACTAGATATTAGTACATCGCAGGTACCATTAGCACTAATCAATATAGTAAAAGGTGAGAGATGATGACAGTTATCAGGAAGGCCACACATTGCCTGGTGTAGAGTCCACTGAGACCAGGACTTCCTCTCTCATGCTTTGTTTTACCTGTTGTACCATTGTGTACCTGGATTTATTTAGATTAATAAAACACAATTGCATCAGTAATAATATATGGAGGTAAGCAAAACCTGTACATTCCAGTTTGGAATGAATTTTAAAGCAAGGCAGTTCATTTTCTAGTTGAGACCAGTCATCCCTGCCAACACAAAATCCTCAAAACAAATTGAGAGATTGAATTCATGATCACAATGGACTACACAACCACTGGGATTAAGGTTACAGGGACCCCCATGAAAGTGGAAAATGGTTAGATAAAAATGCTGTTTTTTACCAGCCTGGGTCTTCTAGAATGATTCATTGGTCAACATCTGCTGGAAAGTGATCACACAATCACAGTGGAGGGTCTAGAGCAGTGGTTCCCAACCTTTGGTTCTCCAGATGATTTGGACCTCAACTCCCAGAAATCCCAGCCATATTACCAGCTGTTAGGAATTATGGGACCTGAAGTCCAAAACATCTGAAGGACTAAAGGTTGGAAACCATTGGCCTAGAGATTCCAAGAGAAAATATTTTAATCAAATGTGTGGGTAATCAAATCTGCAAAAGTCAAACCTGCAAATATAGAGGGCCAACTGTATTTGGTCCTAGTGCAGTGGTTCTCCACCTGTGGGTCCCCAGGTGTTTTGTCCTACAACTCCCAGAAATCCCAGCCAGTTTACCAGCTTTTAGGATTTCTGGGAGTTGAGGGCCAAAACATTTGGGGACCCACAGGTTGAGAACCACTGTCCTAGTGCATACCAACTATGCCATCAGTATGAGGTAAGCCAGTTTGGTGTGTGTGTGTCTGCAAGGATGTTACCCGGATGTTTTGATGTTTTACCATCCTTGTGGGAAGCTTCTCTCATGTCCCTGCATGGGGAGCTGGAGCTGGTAGAGGGAGCTCATCTGCACTCTCCCCAGATTAAAACCTGCGACCTGATAGTCTTCAGTCCTGCCGGCAGGAGGGTTTAACACACTGCGTCACTGGGGGCTCCACCAGCCAGTCAATGGAGGTCAGATAATGGTCTGTATAAGAGCTTGGTAGTTTTCATGTGAAACCCTTGCTAGGTCTAGTCACTGTGTACTCCACACTGCACTTAATAATAGCTCATATTATATTGGAGGTGTTTTTTTTTTTGTAAGGAATCATTCTGTCCTTTGCTTCCTGCCTCCCTCCCTCCCTCCTCGTATGATGAGCTACATCGCTTGTTAAACTGCAGCAGATTTAGGAGGAAAATGTCTGGAATAGTATAACAACTGCAAAATGGATCAAAACACAAACCTCTCCACAAACAACTCTCCTTCATTATTCCCCTCTATATTAGATAGCAAAAAGAAGCCTGGAACTGGAACAGTGGCTGAATAATTAGCAGTTAGAAAAATAGTGGTTCTTTCCATTTTAATTGGGTTTTTGGAATTCATTTGAGATGTCAGCGACGGCTGCTGTATGGTTTGAGCCTCCACCGTACTTTTCCTCCAAATGAGAGAGTAACCCTTGGAAACTAGTTGGCATGCAATGCATTTCTGTGGAGTATAATAGGGGAGTCATGCAGGACTTTGAACCAAATGCGGCAGATTTTCTTAGCCATTTACTAATGTCTGCAATGGCCGCTTGGCCTGACTGGGATTGCAGGCAGATCTGAAACTTCGGGAAGCTATTATTAACAGTTCCATTCAAGATAAGAGGGGTTCTAGTTTCATTTGGTCAACATTTTAAATACAGTTTTAAACTCTGCAGCTAAAGAAAATGTTCAGAAGGAAAGGGAAATGTCATTTTTCTTCCATACATAAAGAGATCTTGTTTAATTAGGACCTTCAACAGCATCTGCCATGGAAGCTGTAGAGAACAGATCAATCTGAAAGGAGAACAAGAACTTTTTTCTCTCTCTCCATGAAGAACAGCAATGGCACTAAAGAAACTCTTGACCCCATCCTGAAACAACTAAGTCCACTGCTACCTAATGACTAAAACACACAACTCCTTCCTTCCTTCCTTCCTTCCTTCCTTCCTTTCTTCCTTCCTTCCTTCCTTCCTTTTATTGTGCCTTCCATCTTGTCTGGCCCCTGGCCAAGATGTAGAAGAAATAAATATACCTTTATTTTGGAACAAAGGATACAAACAAGTAACTTTAATGCCTTTTGTCACAGGGTTAGAAATATCTTTGCCTCATGGGTCACATTCTCTATTCCTTTTTAATGCAGTGGTGAAGGCTTAGAGTGGTGGTTCCCATCCTTTAGTGCTCCAGATGTTTTGGACTTCAGTTCTCATAATTCCTAACAGCTGGTAATATGGCTGGGATTTCTGGGAGTTGAAGTCCAAATCACCTGGAGGACCAAAGTTTGGGAATGACTCTCTTGCGGCCCTTCCACACAGCCATAAAACCCAGAATATTAAGGCAGATAATCCCCAATATCTGCTTTGAACTGGATTATCTGAGTCCACATTGCCATATAATCCAGTTCAATTTGGATTTTATACAGCTGTGTGGAAGGGGGCTTAGTTAATCAGGCAAAGCAAAGTGAAAGGAGCCATGTGTCATTCTGATCACCTTGGAAATTCTGCGACAAAACATATAAAGCCAAGTTCAAGTTGATGCATGTCTAGTCAATGTAATCCTAATGCATCTGGTTTCATATCTGCAAGGAACAACTCAATTCCACACAACAGTTTCCATGCTGGCAAAGCACATCTCCATTCTAAATATTTCTTAACGCTCTCATCATTGCAGAAGAAACTTGCAAACTGAAAGGAAAATTTCTGTAGGACACATATGGCTTTCAGGCCAGAGCATCTTAAAGACTTAAGGACCACCACATTTTTCATATCATTCTGGCAAGGTAAAAATAAAGGTTTTCCCCTGACATTAAGTCCAGTCATGCCCGACTCTGGAGGTTGGTGCTCATCTCCATTTTGAAGCCGAAGAGCTGGCGTTGTCCGTAGACACCTCCAAGGACATGTGTACAGCATGGCTGCATGGAGCACCGTTACCTTCCCTATTGATCTACTCACATTTGCATGTTTTTGAACTGCTATGTTGGTGGATGCTGGGGCTAACAGCGGAGGCTCACTCCAGTCCCCAGATTTGAACTAGCGACCTTTTGGTCAGCAAGTTCAGCAGCTTAGTAGTTTAACCCACTGTGCCACTGGTGGCTACATCATCCTGGCAACTTCCTAGGAAAAGATTAATCCTTTTCCTAGAGAGAGAGAGGGAGAGAGAAACAGATAGATAGATATAGTGAAGTCTAATGTATCTTGTTTTGATCAAAACACCTGACTTTGCTTTTGTATTGAATTATTTTATGTAATGTACCCTCTGTATCCATGGGGGACACGTTTTAGAACTTTATGTGGTTTGGCAAAACTAAAATGAATGATTTCCAGTGGAAGCATATCATGGGCCCTTTCTACACTGCCATATAAAATCGAGAATATCTGCTTTTAACTGGATTATATGGCAGTGTAGACTCATATAATCCGGTTCAAAGCAGAAAATGTAGGTTATCTGTTCTGATAATCTGGATTACATGGCAGTGTAGATCCAGCCATATAGTCATGCTGGAGGACCTTGGAAATACCTAGAGAAGAGACTTTTACATATGGTGCCAGGTTTCCAACAGGACTCTACAATCAACCTCTGGTAGAAGCATTCCATAGGATTGCCTACAAGACGTAGAAAATACATATTCTGAGTTCCCGTCTACACTGCCATATAATACAGATTATCTGCTTTGAACTGGATTATACGAGACTACACTGCCATATAATCTGTTTCAATGTGGATTTTATACAGCTGTGTAGAAGGGGCCTGAATCTACACTGTCATAGAATCCAGTTCAAAGCAGATAATCTGGATTTTATATGAAAAGGGAGGAAGGAAGAAAAAAGAAGATCCCACAAATACTGTTGGTTATAGACACTGGAAGTACTTGTTAAAATTCAGACTGTATCTTGTATTTTAGTAAATAGACAGATGTAGAACAAGGACAAAGGGGGAAAGCAGGAGGAGGAAGAGGGAGAAAATGGGAAGCCTCTGAAGGAGTGAAAGGACAGAGTATTAATTGGGACTATCCCTATCAAATTGGGATAGTTGGAAGGTATGGGTCTAGCCTCTCCAGAGCCCGAGCAAGCAGAAATAACAGCTCCCATTCTAACAAGAAGCACAGCAGTCTAAAGTGGTACAAACCAGAAACCTCTGTCACCTGATTCTGTTTCCTGTATAAATCAGTCTTTTGCAATGTGCAAAAATTAACAAACAGGCAGTGCACTGTGCCATTCCCTTTGTTTAATAGTCTGGGTGCTAAAGCAATTTGGAAGCAAAATGGGGGACAACCCCAAAATAAAGTTGTGGTTTTTATTCCCTCAGGGAGCTTTGAATGTGTAAATAATGCTCACGTGTAAAATTATTATTTTTAATCAGCCCCATGTCCCAATGGTGTGACAAGGAGCTATGTGCCTTTAAATATCAATACACTGTTAAGAGGAAAATTAAGCCAAGGAAGACTCAGAGCTCCAGGTGGAGTGGGAAAAACAAGGAGATTGTGAATCATTAGTTATATATACTATCTTGAATGTTGTAGGTTATGGTTAGTGGATTGATGATCCATATGATGGTAATGATGATGAATTATTGATAAAGTTAATACCATGCCAATTATAGTCACCATGCAAGGAGAAAGGTAAAAAATTAAGAGAATAACCAGATTTGTTCTCCTCCTTTTTTGCCTTTACCACAGTGCATCTACAATGTAGAATTAATACAGTTTGCTACGGCTCAATGCTATAGCATAATGGGACTTGTAATTTGGTGAGGCACCATCACTCTTTGGCAGAGAAAGCTAAATAACTTGTAAAACTACAACTCCCATGATTGAATAGCATTGAGCCATGGCAGTTAAAGTGATGTCAAACTGCATTAATCCTACAGTGTAGATGCACTCCAATGGGGCTTCTACCTTGTCATTTAATGCAGTGTGGAGTTGCATTAGCCTGTGTGTGTCCACACAATGTATGTGACTTAACCCAGGATAAGCTTCATAATGTAGTTGTGCTGTGGGTTAAAAAATACACAGGGGAAAATTTGGATTCTCCTCCAGGATTCCAAATTCCCCCTGCATTGGGGGAATGGGTGCAGTCATCCCGGATTCCTATGCAGGATCCAAGATCTTGTCTCCACAGCCATTGCGCTCCCTGTGGGCTCAGACAGCCTGGGGAGGCAGTGTGGCTCACTCCTCCTGATATCGAGCCCTTTTTGTGGGGAGCTCCCAGCGGGAAGGATCCCTGAAGACCGCTAAAGGGGTCCTGAGACCTCGGTGAGCAGCCAGCAAAGCCAATCCAAAGAGCGAAAATATTAAAAATCAATCTCACCGGAGGCTGAAGAGGTTCAGTGACCGAAGCGTTTATTTCTGCGATTCAGCTGAAAAGGATGCGTTACAGGAATGATTCCACTGCAAGCATACAGCACAAGAATTTCCAGGCATTTTTATACAGAGTGGAACAAAGAAAACAGTTTGAAAATCCTGCCCGCCCCCCTGACAACCGGCTTCGCGCTGATTGGCTGAGGCTGGAACAGCTGGGAGGAGGTAATCCCGCCCTCCCCCGTCAGGAGCCAATGGGAGCGTCCTCCCGCCTCGGGAGGGCCAATGGGCGCCCTCCGCTCGCTTCCTAGGTCCTGGCCAATCAGGAGCGAGGAGGCGGGACGAAGTTTGACAGCTCAGGGGGGAAATGGAGTGCCCAGGGGGCATCCGCCAGCTGTTACTGAGCCTTTGTTCTTATCGGCGGGGTGGCAGACAAGGGGAACAATGAGTTTCCCGGTCATGATTGGATTTGGGAGGAAGTATGAAGAAAGGTGGAAAAGGAGCTATTGATGGTATTTGGACCTCGGGGCCTTGTAAACAAGGGGGATCAACAAATACCAAAAATTGAGTTAATCAATCCTTTTTTCCTATGTCTCTGTTGACCCTTCCCGCCCTAGGCTGTCTGCTCTGAAAGCCAGTTGAGGAAGGGTCAATCCTGCGGCCCATGCAGATGTAGATATGATCAGTATCGAGAGGACAAAGGATTTCCTCTCTGCAGCAATCTTAGGTCACATTCCTTTTTGGGGCGAAGTTCGGAGGGAAAGGCGGGAAGGGGAATCAGGGTACATTTCATATGATATCCCACTATATACATCTTATACACTTCATACATTCCATAAATGAATCCCCATCCCCATCCCAGCAAAGTTTATTAAAAACAACAAATGCATTCCATTTTGGTAGAAATCATAGTCTCCTTGGTGAAGGCGCATGTAGGCTGAGGCCGCTTGTCCCTCCAGGCAAACCCGGTCTGAGGTCTGGATCCAAAGTATGGCAGGGAAACAGTTCAAGACAATAAGGTGGAAAGCCAATAAGTGAGGGCAAAAGAGTCCGAAGAGGATTTCTGAGCTGTAAATGGTGGGGCAATGTCCTTTGGGAAACTGTATCTCCCCGGCCGGGGCCCGGGAGCCATGCCTGGCCCCTTCTCCGGGGCTCCTACGGGCGACCGCCGTGGGTCCCAGGTTGCTGGATTCAATTGGGAGCGAGCACTGCCGCGGAGGAGCGGAAAACCCAGTCAAATTGACAATCAGCTGTCTCTCTGCAAAATAAAATACTCAAAACAAAACTAATTTTTTCCCGGGTGAAGGAGCCCAAAACGAGAAAAGGGAAATGACAGTTAGTCTTAGAATTAGTTGTAGAAAAATATAAAATTGGAACGGCGGCGATCCGCCATCTTAAGTGTTTTCGTGGATAAGGGGGTCTGAAATGGCGGTTTCCGTATCCGCGATCCAGCCGAACGCAGATTCGGGGTCCGGGGGGCGCCTGGAGGCGCCTCCCGCGGGCTCACGGCTCTCCGGAGCCCAAAAAAGGATCTATTGCCATGTTATTCTGTTTGAGTCAAGAAGGGATACAAAAGTAGCATGCGGAAAGATAAAAAGTTGCAAGTTTCAAGTACTTTTATTAGGGAAAGGATACAAAGTAAAGGGAAAGGGAAAGCAAGGTGAAACTGCAAGTATTCCTGGTTTCGAGCTAGCTGCTGGGGCGCATTTCATCTGTTGGTCCCAAAAGCTTGGTCCAGGAACTGCGGAACTCTCCGCTGCAGCTCACACCAATGTGAAGGCAGGGCTCCCTGCCGCGCTCGAGGTCACTCTCAAGTTGTGTTTCTCAGTCCCATGGAACAACCCAGGAAATAAAAAGCACAAAACTCAGGGTAAGTTCAACAGACCCTGAAACCTGCAGCTCCAAGGGTACCCGGAAATTGAGTCTGCAAATTGCTTTCCCCCCAGTTTCAGGTGACTTCCAAACAAACTAACAAAATTTACACTAGCACCTACACGAGACTCAAGTAAATGTGGGAAATCTCATCATCTTGTCAAAGAAGAAACATATTCCCCTTACAATACTCCAGAAATGCCACAATGGGCTTAAGGAGAGCCAAGGGGTTTTCCAATATATCATCAATTCCTGGGAACACTTCTCGATCAGACCCTCTCCTTGGGAATTCAACAAGGCTGTGGCAACACCTTTGTCACCCATTGTGTGGCCAGCCAAAACCCATTGTCCCATCCCAGGTAGACAGGATGGGGGGCATCAGCCACATTAACACAAACCCTGTCATCATTCCTTTCTGCCCGCACCCCTTCATGGGAGAACCAAGGAAATAAGCCACAAAACTTCAAATGGAGCAAGGAGCATCTATTAAAACTCCTGCCAAACATGCAAGCCAATCAACAGTGGTGATGGACAGCACATCTTAGCCTATCAACAAGAGGATCCTAGCCAGCCCCGGTTTGGATCTATCAGCATCCAAGGTAGCAAAGTCCTTTCTTTTGAATCACTATCAAACTGCTATAAATAAATCTGTATGTTTGCAATTGCATTGATGTTAGTTTTTGGAGCGCAGACTCTGCTGACATCCGCTTTGGCCAAGGTGAATAAACGCCTCTGTTCTTTGCCTTCAACTCGTTTGTGTCTTTAGAGATTGACATGCCAAGCTTCCAAACCTGCTGTTCTTGCGGGGCTGAAATCACTTGACAGCGGCATTAAACTGCTATGATGCTGTGATGCAGCTGAAGTCAAAGGTGCCATAGAATTCTATCCTGCTTTTTCATTTTATAAGGCCTTTATTTATTCATTAAGCTTTTTTTTTTTTTGTCGTGTCAGGAACGACTTGAGAAACTGCAAGTCACTTTTAGTGTGAAAGAACTGGCCGTCTGCAAGGACATTGCCCAGGGGATGCCCGGATGTTTTGATGTGTTACCATCCTTGTGGGAGACTTCTCTCATGTCCCCACATGGGGAGCTGGAGCTGACAGAGGGAGCTCATCCACGCTCTCTCCAGATTCGAACCTGCAATCTGTCGGTCTTCAGTCCGGCCGCCATAGGGGTTTAACCCACTGCGCCACCGGGGGCTCCTATTAATTTCATTATGATTTCATCCCCCCCCCCCAGACATTGGAGTGTATACTACGCTGACTTATAGGTAGATGCTTATGAAGAGCTTTAATACATGATGTTAAATATAGCTCCTCATTTGTAGATATTGATGTAAGGAGGACTGTATGTAGCTGATTAGGTAGATATGAATGTTTAAAGTCATGTTTCCAATTAAGATTGAGGTTGATATATGAAATGTTTTAAAAGAACTACACAGTTATTTCATATCTTCTTCTATTGTAAAGAAGTACAATGAGATTTTTTTCTCCCTATCTGCGTGAGAGGAAGAATGCTGAGTCAACATGTATACACTTGTCTCAGATTCAATAACTTAACCCCCCCCCCCCTTTTTTTTTTTTTTTTAACTTCTACCTCCTAACTTCCTTCCTGCTTTTCTGGCATTGCACTCCTTTGTACTGATAATATTATTTATCACTAGCTGTCCCCTGCCACGCATTGCTGTGGCCCAGTCTGTGTATATGTGTTTTGTGTGTATATATATTTGTGTATATATGTGTGCTTGCGCATATATGTGGTTTTGTGCATGCGTTGTAATGTCATTTTTATTTTTTTGGCTTTTAAAGTCTTTTCTGCGGTGTTTCTCAGTGTTTTATGAGTGAAGGTCACTCGTTGGCCTGATAGGTGTATTGTGTTCAAATTTGGTGTCAATCTGTCCAGTAGTTTTTGAGTTATGTTAATCCCACAAAGGAACCTTTACCTTTACCTATACTCTGAAAAATGAACCACTGTACAAGTGTGATGTCCAAGATGGACCTCAGGCACTTGGTGGAAGTCAGATGGACCCAGTGTAACCACCATGGGTTCTGAATACATTAAGAGATTGTAATTAGAAACTTGGGTAGCTTGAATGAAAACCTGGACTCACTGCCAGACTGACATGAAATCCACTAGTCAGCAATAGTTGAGACAGCCAACAAATACCTCATTCTCATATACCTGTTTGGATGGTGATATATTGGGCTTGTCGTGTGATTAACCTCATATAAGAAAACAGTAAAAGGTATTTCCCCAGGGTAGCCACTTGAAGCATTAATATTTTACATATATATCCAAGGTGATACGGGGCAAGCATTTTTAAATATGTCTTATGATACATAGGACCGACTGTGGCCTTCTGCTGAGAGCCGTCACTGGCACAATGATGTTTATCATTGCATCGCTTGCGGAATAGCTTTAATCTAGCTCCTGTCTTGTTTTATTTTTGATGTTTTTGCAGCATTTTACATGCAAAACTGTTCCTTCATCTTGAGCGTTTGTGATTCTTTCATTATGGCACTGTTATTGCACCTTGGGTGTTATTAACTCTTGACAGGTGTGTTTATGAGAACAAGGACTGGAGCACTCATTATCAATCCAGTTATTAGCTATTCCCTTAGGAGAAGCTCTTTGCTCTCTCATGCACAGTATTAATCCCCACTCACGGATGCGGAAAATAACTCCATCATCAACAAAGACCAGCAAGGAAAAAAGAAAAAAATGCCACCAGAGTGGCACAGGTTTTGGACCCATATACCCTGCATTATATTAAAAGACAAAAGCCAACTGTCATCATCATCATCATCATCATCGTCATATTTTCTTTCTTAAATGTCTAAGCAATTCTATTTAATGCAGTTTCTGGCTCCTTAATCTCTCATCAGCACTCTGTTTTCTCCCCTATAAGCATTCTTCTTCAGGTTTTGCTATCTTAGGAGTCTATATCCTTGCAGTTCAGTCATCATTCAGACTTCAAGTGAAATAATTCCAGTCCCGGCCCTCAAGACCAAGATTAACAAAGTGTTTATGAGGCCCAGGGCAGATGTTGTGTGTGGCAATGGAGTTAGAGGTCTAAAAGTTGAAATCATTGGGCTTTTTGCTTAATAGGACAATGGCATTATCACCATTGATCAGTGAAGGATTTCCTTATTCTCCCCTCCGCGTTAAGAATCATAGATCTAGAAGGGACCTAATGGACTATTGAATCCAACCACCTGCTCAATGCAGGACTCCAGCCGAAGTATTCACATCCGATTCCTGTTCAGCCTCTTCTTGAGCATGCCCAGAGATGGAGATCTCATTGTCTCTCTAAGCCAGTGGTTCTCAATCTGGGATTTCTGGGAGTTGTAGGCCAAAACATCTGTGGATCCCCAGGTGTTTTGGCCTACAACTCCCAGAAATCCCAGCCTGTTTACCAGCTGTTAGGATTTCTGGGACTTGAAAGCCAAAACATCTGGGGAGTCACAGGTTGAGACGCACTGCTCTAAGCAATTCCTTCTATTGCCAAACCATTCTTACTGAGAAGTTCCTTCAGATGTTCAATCAAAATCTATCCTCCTGTAACTTCAAGGCATTAGATCTGTTTCTATTCTCTGGCAGCAGGAAACAAACTTGCATCCTGTGATAACCCTTGTGATATTGAAATAGTGCAATCACATAATCCCAGTTTTCCCTTTACCAGAATAAACATGCCCACGTTATTCAATCTTTCTGCATGTGTTTTGTTCTCTATATTTCCTATCATCCTGGCTGCTTTTCTCAGAATTGGCTCCAACTTGTTTATATCCTTCTTTGAATCATAGAATCATAGAGTTGGAAGAGACCTCATGGGCTATCCAGTCCAACCCCCTAAGAGGCAGGAAAATTGCATTCAAAGCAGCCCCTACAGATGGCCATCCAGCCTCTGTTTAAAGGCTTCCAAAGAAGGAGCCTCCACCATACTCCGGGGCAGAGAGTTCCACTGCTGAACAGCTCTCAAAGTCAGGAAGTCCTTCCTAATGTTCAGATGGAATCTCCTTTCTTGTAGTTTGAAGCCATTGTTCTGCATCCTAGTCTCCAGGGAAGCTTGCTCCCTCCTCACTATGACTTTCTCTCACATATTTATACATGGCTATCATGTCTCCTCTCAGCCTTCTCTTAGTCACCCTCCTTTGGACAGATTCCAGCTTGTCAATCTCTCTCTTCAATTGTGGTGCCCAGAATTGGACACAATATTCCAGGTGTGGTCTAACCAAGGCAGAATAGAGAGGAAGCATGACTTCCCTGGATCTAGACACTATACTCCTATTTATGCAGGCCCAAATCCCATTGGCTTTTTTTGCCGCCACATCACATTGTTGGCTCATGTTTAACTTGTTGTCCACGAAGACTCCAAGATCTTTTTTCTTAAAATGAGGCACCACCAGAACTGAATGCAATACTCCAAATGAGGCCTTGCTTCCCTTGACTTGGAAAGGATGCTTTAATGCAGGTTAAAATAGCATTTGCCAGCTTTGTTGGAGATTCACATTCCATCACATAGCTGGGCTATTCCTATGGTTTCGGTGGGACCTAGCTTTGAGTAGGCAAGAGCCATTAACTTAAGGACTTTTTCCTGTTGGAGAAGACTATTGTTACAATTTTAAGATAGATAAATAAACATTGCACCTGCACTTTGGACTCTCCGTTTCAATGTTGCTGTGTGGACTGTCCTTATGAAAGTCTCCACTTCAAAATAGATCACGGCATCACTGACAAGGACTCAAGGAATAAGAGGAAAGTGAATAATATGGTAGCATTGGGAAAGGGGGCAATGGTAGAATGAGACGCTTGCCTTGTTGAGCTAAAGGCAAATTGTTCCAGTTGCCCTTCTTCTCTGAGCAGCCCTACCCAAAACATTTGGTGGTCTGAAGTCCAGCCCTAATGAAAGCTGGTGTCTTTCTCTCACACATGTTTTCCACTAGGCTATTTGATTATGAAGACATATTCATAACAAACACAACAACAAAAAGTTATTTTCCTTGTGTCTTGGTTTTTAGACCTGTACCTGTGATAATTTGGGATGCTGATTCAGAAAATTGCATTAGATATACCACATTAGCTCTAGTTTCTAAGATATGGTTATCATGATTTTCTATGGGTGAGCAGATGAAAACTGGCATATTGCATTTGTTCTGTATCTAGAATTGATGGGGGAAACTGATGCCATTTTTGAAATCAAAAGACAAATATATACGTCTAACATTGGAGGCACCAAAATGTGTGCTCGCCATTGTAATACATATATAACTGACTATTAATAGCTACCACTATTGCCTCACCCTCCCTGGCAGCCCTGCCCAAGACACATGGCTCTCTGGCACAACTCTCCCTAGCACATAAGCACAAAAAACGTCACTCGAAAGGTTTTGCTGCATCATCCTGACATCACTTCCTAATCTCATCTTTCTCCCTTCCCATATGTATCCCATTTAAAGGAGGCCACTTTCCACTGCTCTAAATGGGTGGTAGTTATGAAACTAAGGTAGGATTTTAGTGTTGTAGTTTTATGAGCACCTCAGTTGGGCTATATCACTGCACAATAAGTTGGCCACAATCAGGAGAAGATAATAATAATAATAATAATAATAATAATAATAATCTTTATTTAATACCCCGCCACCATCTCCCCAATGGGGACTCGGGGCGGCTTACATGAGGCAAAGCCCAACAGCATATTACAATAAAATAAAACCAAAACACAATAACAACACAGTAAAATACATACAACATATGAGTACAAAAAAGCACAATAAAGCAAAATCATGCACAATAAAATAACAATGAGCAGGCTGCATGTGCAAAATAAAAAACTAAAATACTAACTACTAAATATCTAAAAGGATTGAAGGTCAAGAAAATTTCTTATTTACTTGTTGTATTTTTATATCCCTAAGAAGGTGGTGGTATTTGTGGGACTTCTGTCTCATGCACCAAAATAGCATGGATGGCTTTTAACATTTTGCATATTTCTTTGGATTGACTCAAAGAGATCCAAGTTACTAATGTTTCTCAGGCAGAAAATGTCACCAACCATCTCTGAGCAGGGAAAGAGGGAGATCTGGATTGGCAATTTAATCGTAGGTACTAAAGCACTAGTTCTGCACTTAGACTGGCCCTATCCACATGTCTCCTGATGCTGTGTAATGACTATATTATAAAGCAGATAAATAAATTTTGATTGTTTGCATCTCCATGTGCATGGGCAAAAGCACTTTTGTGTTCTTCCAATTTGTTTTTGCAGTATAGCTTCTCAGGTTTTGACTAGTTTTACTGGTTTTTGTCACTATCACATCCACTTATTTCATACCTTTGGGAGGCTATTTATAGCAATTTATTGGGTGTGCACCAAAGGGTTTTCAAAACCATACCATTGTTTAATGAGATGGGCTATAGTTTGAAGGACAAACTGCCTCTTCTCTGGTTTTACTTTTAACAGCTTTGTCTTAAATCTTGTTTTTAGTCTCACTAAAGTAGACCAGTGAAATTTACCAATGCATTGACTCTCCATTCAACAGCTGATTGAATAGGTCTAACTTTAGTTGGAATGAACCAATAAGATGCTAGTCAAAGAATAATACTGCAGATGTGCTTTTGTACTGATGCACTGCAACATGATGACTACGTAAAAGAAAAAAGAATAAAAAGAAGGAGGAGGTGATAAGGGAACATATTATTCTGATATATCTCAAAATTAAATAGAAGCCCATTTAAAGGAAGAGATAAAATATTGCAGCTGGTGCCAGGCTTTGCCAGGAAATTGTCCAAGACACCAGAAGCATCTCTTTTTTAAATACGGTGATTATATAAGTGTGTACAGCATAAAGCAACTCAAGAACTACAAGAACAGACATTGGCAACATTCAGCAATCTCTTGACACACTTGCCTAATCTGGATAAATCCTTTGTTTGAAGAGGAATGTGAAGACATTTGTGTGGCAAAATGGCTATCAGAGGTGAGGGAGTTAATTCAGAATTGATCTCTGCTGGCTGGTATACGAAATGATTCCTGACCTTCACTGAAGTTCAACCTTCTCACTTTCCTTTCCAGATATTGATCTTTAATCTGGACCTAGAAGTGAGAAATGAGTAACTTCAACAAATAAATTTCCTCAGTGTATTCTAAGGTCTCCCACAGCTTCCCCTTTGTTTGAAATATTCTTTTAGCGACCCTTCAAATTTGCATTTGGTTGTGTGAGTGTGGCCAATCTACTTCCGATAGGCCATTCTTCCCAACATAAACACTACAGGTTAAATGGGAACCATCCAGGTGCTGAACCTTTATTAGGAAAAGGGTTCAGCAGATGAATACTTAACAGATGAGTCTCATTTACAGATTGGTTTGTTTGTTTGTTTTCTCAAGGGAGAACCACTCCACTGTGGTTCAAGCAACTTAAATATGCCAATGTTGCTGTAAAAGAAGAAGAAGGGGCTTTCAAAAATTAGTCTCTCTAAATGCATGATTAAGGCCCCTTGTATACTGCCATATAATCGAGTCTATCAATAGAGATTATCAAAGCCAATAATTCACATTATCATCTGTGAACTGGATTATATGAGTCTACACTATCATATAATCCAGTTCAAATAAGATAATCTGTATTTTATATGGCAGTGTAGAAGGGGCCTAAAAGGCCAGAAAGTTCCAGTTTTTGTTCTTGTTCTTCCTGATTTTATTTGGGCAATCCATACACATTTTATTTATCCTGAAATATTTTTGTCTGATTCTAGAATAAACGTAGACTTTTTATGCCAGCTCCCTAGGTAGTTTTTTTCATGTCAGAGCAACTTGAGAAACTGCAAGTTGCTTCTGGTGTGAGAGAACTGGGTGTCTGCAAGGACATTGCCCAGGGGACAGCCAGATGGGTTGATGTTTTACCATCCTTGTGGGAGGCTTCTTTTATGTCCTCGCATGGAGAGCTGGGGCTGACAGAGGGAGCTCATCTACGCTCTCCCCACATTTGAACCTGTGACCTGTCAGTCTTCAGCTCTGCCGGCACAAGAGTTTAACCCACTGCGCCACCAGGGGCTCCCTAGGTGGCAACATAAACATGGCTAGCCTATTGCCTCTCCTCCTTCCTTAAGTTGAATTCTCTTTAGTAACTCTAAACTTCATTGTACAAACCCACTATTCCACTACAGTCCTGTTATTGATATAGCAGATACATACTGGGTTGAATATTCTTCACATCACATATCTCTTCATTAGCACAATTGCACTGCTTCACCAAGTCCTCCGATTGTACTTTCACACACCCTCATAACCCAGCCTTTCCTCACTACTGCAGTTTCTTTATTTTTTAGTGCAATAGCCCAATTCCTGCATTTAAAAAGAATAAATTGTAAGAATAAATTGAAAATAAATTGAAAATAAAGAGCTTGGAAGTAGTGAGAGGGAGAGGGAAAGGAGGAGAATCCCCTGCACGGATATAACATTACTGCCGGCATGATGGCACAGAAGCTAAAGAGACCTATTGCACTAATGTAGGTGACGGGAACATTGCAGGATTGGGAACTAATGCCTAGAGAAACAAGAGAATCACAGGGGAGAGGGGCAGATCAGCAGCAGGACACACCAAGTGTAATGCAACAGAGAAAATCTCCAAAGGTGATAGTCCAGCTGCAATGCCGGTTTGCATGCCTCATGGGATAAAGTCTTTCCTTGTTTTTTTCTGCAGGGTACAGCTCACAGAATTTGGAAGATTTCCTATGAGCCTCAAACATTGGACACATAAGCATATATGTGTGTGCATATGCATGCACATGTCTGTATATCTACATATGTTAGATGAATTTACTACAATAGATAATCTTGAATGACGTAAGCCGGTGGTTCTCAACCTTCCTAATGCTGTGGCTCCTCATATTGTGGCGAGCCCAACCATAAAATTATTTTCATTACTACTTCATAACTGTACTTTTGCTACTATTATGAATCATAATGTAAATATCTGATATGCAGGATGTATCTTCATTCACTGGACCAAATTTGGCACAAATACTTGATACTCCCAAATTTGAATACTGGTAGGAAGGGGTAGGGGGGTTGATTTTATCATTTGGGAGGTGTAATTGCTGGGATTCATAGTTCACCTACAATCAAAGAGCATTCTGAACTCCACCAATGATGGAATTGAACCAAATGACACACAGAACTCCCATGACCAACAGAAAATACTGGAAGGGTTTGGTGGGCACTGACCTTGAGTTTTGGAGTTGTAGTTCAGCTACCTCCGTAGAGCACTGTGGACTCAAACAATGATGAATCAGGACCAAACTTGGCACAAATACTCAATATGCCCAAATATGAACACTGGGGCAGTTTGGGGGAAATAAACCTTGACATTTGGGAGTTGTAGTTGCTGGGATTTATAGTTCATCTTCAATCAAAGAGCATTCTGCATCCCACCAAGGATAGAATTGGGCCAAACTTCCCACACAGAATCCCCATGACTAACATAAAATACTGTGTTTTCAGATTGTCTTTGGCGACCCCTCTGACACCCCCTCACGACCCCTCTAGGGGTCCTGACTCCCAGGCTGAGAAACACTTATGTAAACAATGTGTGATTTTCCTCCATGCCTCTTATTTGTTGCAGTTACTAGGGGGAAAATTGGTTTGGACTGTTCTAGAGCCTAGTAAGCGTGAAATCACAAAATTAACCACATTTAAAGCTAGTGCGGTGATGTAAGAAGCAAAATTAAAACTAAAACAGATTTGCCATGTTTGAACGTAAGGATATTTCTGGATATGTCCAGTTGGGCCAGAGCCATCTGAAGGATTTCAGTGTGCCCCTTTCCAAAGCTGACCAGAATTCTTATTCATATAAAGTTTCTATTGCAGAAATAATTAAAAGCAGGTTTTTAGTTTCCCTCTGGAAAATTTTACTGTTTGTGGTCACAGTTCCTGTGTTTTGAATTAGAATTCCTTTCTTTTATTGACGTTTTGTCTCTGCAATCCTGTAAGTACAAAACTATGATGAAAGGTGTGCCTTTATGCACAATCTGATCCTTTTAAACACTTTCAATTTTCAGGATTAGGTTGAATTAAGATTTTTTTTTTACAAAAAAATATATGCAAAAGTTAACAAAAAAAGGAAAAAATAACACCCATACAAACAGAAAACAAGAGTAGAAGTACAACACTGGAGAAAAAATGAACTGTCTAACTATCCCAAAAGGCTGAATTAGGATTGCTAGCTGGAATACATGGAAAGCTTTCTTTTTGCACTCCACAATATTTTATAAATAGCAAAACACTTGACATTTCTAAGCACAGCTATTTGGGAGTTATGGGAAGAAGAAATATTATGAAATATTCATAGAATGGACTGCCTGGATAAAAAAGTGCCAAATTAAATGGATAAAATCTGAGGAATAATATAACCAGCATTTGAGATCTGGAGGGGAAAAGTTTAAAAAAATAGACTGAACACGAAGCTACATCTGCTGATTTTTCTCTCCCCATGAAAGCATCTAATTAGGATGAATGGGTGAGTGTGACATAGCCTACTTTTTGCCAAGATACACAACAGCACTCAGAATAACCCTTCGGTTTAATGAAAACAACACTTAGGTAAGTCTTAATTTGCAGCCTTTCTAGGGCTCCTTCCACACAGCTGATTTGAACTGGGATATATGGCAGTGTGGACTCAGATAACCCAGTTCAAAGCAGATATTGTGGGATTTTCTGCCTAATATTCTGGGTTATATGGCTGTGTGGAAGGGCCCTAGGTTCTCTTGTTCTAGATCAGGACTTGTAAAGGTTATTTTTCTGGACGATAACACCCAGAATTCTGCCTCAGCCTGGTCAGACTGTCTTGGTTGTGAAGACAAGGTGGGGAGGAGTGATATATATATTGTATAGTTCCTGGAGCTCACCAAGGGAAAGCTCAGTGGGATGTAAATGGAACTGTTCCTAAATATACAAATAAATAAATAAATATCAGTGGGAGTTGTTGATACATACGCCTGAGTAGTACTGCAGTTTTGGGTGGACAAAAAGATTGCAAGTTCTGTCTAACACACGTTTTCGTTTATTAATGTGAGTACATTTGATCTGGTGAGACTAGATCAGCCCCCTCCCTCCTGTCCTTCAGAAAAATGGTAAAGACCTGGCTCTGGGACCAAACCTTTGGGGCAACTCAATGAGGCAATAACAGGAAACCTACTCCGCTGATGGGAGCCAGCATGGTGTCTTGAGATAGTTTTAAACAGCTGATTTTAAAGTAGATATAAATGATGTTAATGTTTGTGTATATTTATAGTTTTATGTCCCGGCATTGAATATTTGCCATATACAGTGTTCCCTCACTTATTGCTGGGGTGAGGTTCCAGGACCTCCCACAATAAGCGAAAAACTGCAATGTAGGGATGTAGGGGGGTCCGGCGGCACAGTAGGTTAAAGCTCTGAGCTGCTGAGCTTGTTGACTGAAAGGTCGTAGGTTCGATTCCAGGGAACAGCGTGAGCTTCCGCTGTCAGCCCCAGTTTCTGCCAACCTAGCAGTTCGAAAACATGAAAATGTGAGTAGATCAATAGGTACCGCTCAGGCGGGAAGGTAACAGCGTTCCATGCAGTCATGCTGGCCACATGACCTTGGAGGTGTCTACGGACAACGCTGGCTCTTCGGCTTAGAAATGGAGATGAGCACCACACCCCAGAGTTGGACACGACTGGACTTAATGTCAGGGGAAAACGTTTACCTTAGGGATGCTCTATTTATTTTAATATGTATACATTATTTTAGTAGTTATACACAATTTTTAGTCTTTATAAACTTAAAATAAAGTGAAGGAAAGGAAGGAAGGAAGGAAGGAAGGAAGGAAGGAAGGAAGGAAGGAAGGAAGGAAGGAAGGAAAGACCCTTCAAGGCTGGAGGGAGGGAGGACTGAGGAGGAAAAGCGCCCCAGAGAGCGGTGGCAGCAAAACCCCACACAACAGCGAAAATACCATGATATATTTTAAATTAATCTTTTTTAAAATCCGTGAAACAGCGTGTCTGCAATAAGCAAACCATGAAGTAGCAAGGGAATACTGTATATGTTGTGCCCTGTCTTGAGTCCCCTATGGGGTGAGAACTGCGGAATATAAATGCTTTAAATAAATAAATAAATAAATTTCTGACTTATCCACCCTCTATCACAAACCCAAGGTGAGACACATGGAGTTTCTATACCAAAGTGCAGGTTTCCATCTCTTGCTGGACTGCAACTTGCAAATGTTCTCACAATTGGCTATGCTGACTAGGGTTGCTGGGATTTATAGTCTAAGTCTGTTGGCGGGGTCGCATGATTCCCACTCGTGTTTCAGATATTCCCCTCTGTACCCACTGGTAGACTCAGCCCTGTGTTTAGCTTCAACACAATTAGCTACATCAGGTGCATTTGGTCTTAAAAAAAATACTGCCATGAGTGAGCTGCTGGTGGTTTGGTTTTGTCTGTCTGTTTCATCTTGGTCAAACTATTACCTTTCATGGAAAATTAGAAATAAACCACACACACACACACACACACAAAACTACCAAAGTGGATGAAAAATAACATAACTCTGAACCACTAATAGCCTATATAGTAGCTGAACAAACATTGTGTACAAAGCTGTTTCTTCAGTTACTTGCTTTTTGACAGATGTCAAAAATAAGACCAAAGTACATGAAGGCAGCTTTTAATAGGAACAGTAGATGCTTAACCACTGCTGTTTCTATAGCTGTGGGTTGCATACTGCATAGTCTTCAGAATCATAGGGTGCATCAACACCAGCCATGGGCAAACTTTGGCCCTCCAGGTGTTTTGGACTTCAACTCCCACAATTCCTAACAGCCTACTGTGGGAGTTGAAGCCCAAAACACTTGGAGAGCCAAAGTTTGCCCATGCCAGATCTACACTGTAGTATTAAGGCAGCTTGATACTGCATTAATAGCCATGACTCAATATTAGCATTGTAGTCTTGCAAGGTCTTTAGCCTTCTTTAACAAAAAGTGCTGGTGCCTCACCAAACTACAACTCCCAGCATTCACTAGCATTGAGCCACGACAGTTGGAGTGGTATCAACTTGCATTGTTCTTCTAGGATGGAGCTTCTCCACTCTACTCAGAAATAGGGATAGTTCCTTTTTTGATAAGATTTAAAGTACAACAATCGCATTGACCCATGTGACCAGACCTTTTCGGTTAATTTCTGAATAAAAATTCTAGACTTATCCATGAGTGTTTAGGGTAGTATTAATTATTAAGAGATATTTAAAAGATAGTTTTTATTAAACGGAATTGTATGACTAATGTGGTTCTTTTTCTTTTGTGATTTGTTTTTCCTGCATAACTGAGATCTCCTTTGAATGTACAGTAAATAAACTTTAGTTTAAAAACACAGAATTATTGGATTGTCTGAATTGCACCTATTATTTTCCTTCCATCCTCTTTTTTCCTCAATTGTTGGAAATTACAACCTTCTTCAAGCCTCCCCTAGTAATTTGTTTATCTATAATCCTGTTGCTTACTTATTGTATGTATGTTCTGAAATGCAGCTTTCTTTCCTTGCCGTATGTTTTCCTGAGAAGTTGTGGGAGGGGCTGCAGCGCACGTGATCCGCTTTGGAATGAGTACAGAACACAGACTTTGGGACTGCTCGGATCGCAGAATTGCAAACACTTGCTTATTGTTTATTCTAAGGGAGATATTCTGACCAGATGGCACAGAAACAATCTCAAGATATTTGTAACTGATTGATAAGTTTTTTTTTATTATAGCGTGCACAAGAAACAAAACAGACAACAGAAAAACAGAAAAAAGAAAAAATGTATACAAAGTAGCAAGCAAGTTTACAGAATGATATACACTACAGTCATTGCTTATTAAACATATGAAAAATCAAATTTGACTGTAGTTATTATACCTTAACATTTATTGTCCCTGTAACCCCACACCCGTGAACCCAACCCCCATGACCCCCGACACCTCCGACTGATTGATAAGTTGTGAACCTGTGTATGCTGATCACATGAAGTCTAGATTATTTGTCACTTGAGTGCATAATATAAATAAGTTGTTTTATGGGAGAGTAGATGTATTTTTGGGCACTGAAAAACACTTCTGAAGAATTGCTGTTTTTATGCACTGGGATATTCTCTGTTTTCTAACAGATCAGAGACAACAGGTCATTCGGTCTAACAACTGAAGCCATTTGCCTTGCATAATTACATTTGGTTGTATACCACTTGAGAAGATTCTACTCAAACAGGTTTTGGCTCTACTCTAAATGGCTATGATCTCTAAAAGGTCATGCTTTTCTAAAATCAATAAATTTGTTTTCAGCAAATATTTTGATTTGCAAGCTTTGTAGTGTTTGGATAGATTGGTAATTCTAAAAATAAACCATTCTATCTAATTCTATCTAGTTCTATCTAATCTAATAGATTAGATAGAACTAATAAAATTAATTAAATCCACTATGGCTTCTGTTAGTCTTAACGACAATAATTTAATGAGCAATTAAAGTCAAAAATGGAATGGGAAATTTACTCATAACTTAAAGATGTCCCATTTCTACTCTTTGTTAATCAAGTAGTGTGACTAGAACAGGATGGCAATAGGTACACAGTTTTCGGTCATATTTTATTTCCTTTAATTTTTGAATTACTAAAAGAAATCTAATTTTGAATTAGTAAAAGACAACCTATACATGTGTAAAGACAAATGTATACTCCATTACTTGTGAATAGCTGCATATATCCATAGATCTGCAATGTGTATTCTGTGCACATTTCCAATGTGCATCCTGTCCACATGTCACTTGTGGATAACTGTACGCTGATATACATGTACACTCATTGATCATATAAGCATTACATGTAATGTACAAATAGCTGTGCTCCCACAGCCTTTCCAACACCCTTTGGTTTGTTCTGAAGACAAGCAGAGAGAGAGAAGATGAGACTAATGTAAGCTGCCTTGAAGAGTTTCCTTGAAGAAGAAAGATGGGATAAATATGTCATATTTATAAGAGGCTTAAAGTGTGGAAACGTGGCTCACATTCCACAAAGCTAGTTTGCGAGAAGCTGAAGCCGATGTCTTAACAAAACATGCCCTACAATCAGAAAAAATGTGCGGTGTCACAAAGTGTGCTTACTTTCAGCTTACTCTCCACATGCTCACACTTTCTCTTGACTTTCAGGTTGAAATCCAGATCTTTGCCCGAGATCAGCAAAGATCTATTATGTCATCCTTATCTTATAATGACCTAGGAAGCAACTGAGCCCAAACCCCATGAGGAACGGCTTAGGGCACTGCGCCTGTTTAGCTTGGAAAAAAGAATGCTGAGATAGGACATGATAGCCATGTTTAAATATTTGAAAGGACGCCCTTTGAGGAGGAAAGCTTGTTTTCTGCTATTCTGGAGATTAGGGCCCCTTCCACATAGCTGAATATAATCCCACATCATCTTCTTTGAACTGGAATACATGGCAGTCCGAGTGTGGACTCAGATAACCCAGTTCAAAGCAGATATTGTGGGATTTTCTGCCTTGATATTCTGGGTTATATGGCTGTGTGGAAGGGCCCTAGGAAATGGAGCAATGGGTTCAAATTACAGGAAAAGAGATTCTACCTAAATATTAGGAAGAAACTCCTGATGGTTAGAGCTGTTAAACAGTGGAATATGCTGCTATCTCAAAGTGTGGTGGAGTCTCCTTCTCTGGAGGGTTGTAAGCAGAGACCGGATGGCCATGTGTTGGTGATGCTTTGAATGTATTTTCCTGCAAGGTAGAATAGCCGCTCCTTGTGGTCTCTTCCAACTCTAGGATTCTATGATTTTATGGTCTATGATTCTAACTTGACAGATAGAACAGCATTTCTGAATTGGGGGGGTCAAAACCCCTGGAGGTGTCTCAAGGGGGGTGTCAGAGGGGTTGCCAAAGACCATCAGAAAACACATATTTCAGATGGTCTCAGGAACACAGTGTTTTCCAGAGGTAAAGGGAACTACATCTCCCCTAAATCACTATCAATTCCTCCCAAATCCCTCCAGTATTTTCTGTGAGTCATGGGGGTTCTGTGTGGGAAGTTTGGCCCAATTCTATAATTGGTGGGGTTCAAGGGGCTCTTTGGTTGTAGGTGAACTATAAATCCTAGCAACTACAACTCCCAAATGCCAAGGTCTATTTTCCCCCAAACTCCACCAGTGTTCACATTTGAGCATATTGAGTATTCATGTCAAGTTTGGTCCAGATCTATAATTTTTTAGTCCACAGTGCTCTCTGGAGGTAGCTGAACTACAACTCCAAAGCTCAAGGTAAATACCCACCAAACCCTTCCAGTATTTTCTGTTGGTCATGGGAGTTCTGTGTGTCACGTTTTGTTCAATTTCATCATTGGTGGAGTTCAGAATGCTCTTTGATTGTAGGTGAACTATAAATCCCAGTAACTAAAACTCCCAAATGATAAAATCAACCAACCCAACCCCACCAGTTTTCAAATTCGGGAATATCGAGTATTTGTGCCAAATTTGGTCCAGTGAATGAAAATACATCCTGCATATCAGATATTTACATTATGATTCAGAACAGTAGCAAAGTGACAGTTATGAAGAGTAGCAACAAAAAAAAATGGTTGGGGGTCACGACAACATATTAAGGGATCATGGCATTAGGAAGGTTGAGAAACACTGAGCTAGAAGAATTCTTCTGTGAGCTGCCTCTGCCTGTCCATAGCTTTCTTCAATAGCAGCGTGGAGCAGATAGTGGTGAATGGGATGGGGATTCCCATCTGAGGTGTTAACAGTGAGAACTATCCTTCTGCCAATGCTCTGTTTGCAGCCTTTTCCTAGCACTGTTGTAACTGATTGTGTTATTAGCAATGAAAACTATCAAAAGATTTGGAAATAATTTATTGCATTTTTTTAAAGGTGAACAAGATATTTAACATTTTAGCATTCTAGACTTGGAGAGTGTGCCATTTCTGGGCACAACAAGGTTGCTTAATCATTTATGAATAAGTAGCCAGTGCCTCTTCATGGTAACTTACACAGAATATTAAGTTAGTCAGTTGAGCTCTCCAGCCTTAGCCTGCGATGTGGTGGCAGGCAGATGCAATTTGAAGAAAACAAGGGATATGCAGCCTAGATGACTGAACTTAACCCTGTTGCTGAGCTTCAGCAGCAAAACAATCCCACCCAGCCATTTCATACTCACCGACAATTTCAAGTTCAAAGCAACATGACTGGCAGAAGGCCTAATGGTGGGAAACTCAACATGGTAGTGAATGAACACATTTCTCCCATTTGTTGTTGGAGTTCCAGATTCAGAATAAGGTACCGTAATTGGATTCTCATGTCATTCACACTTTATTGGGGTACATCCTGAAGATGTGGCTTTACTGTCAAAGGTTTCCATGGATGGAATCACTGGGTTGCTGTGAGTTTTTCAGGCTGTATGGCCATATTCCAGTAGCTTCTCTCCTGATGTTTTGCCTGCATCTGTGGTAAGCATCTGAGGATCTTCAGAACATACAGCCCGAAAAACTCACAGCAACCCATGGGATTTTTCCTTGATCTATGTTGACTTTCCATTTAGATCTGATTTCAGATCTGTCTGTAGGACACAGATAGCCTTACTGGATGACCTATGCTTGCAATAGGATAGGGGAGCATGCCCTTGTTGGTTTGGCAGATTTTTATTATGTTATAATTTTAGGTTTCTTTTATTGGACAGGATTATTTTACAGTGGCTCTGGACCCTTATAAAGGGATAAACCAGGACGACGGTGCTGAGGAATTAATGTTTAAATCCTCATCCTTTTTGTTTGTAGAGACTCTCTGAGTTTTAGTTTATTTCTCTAGCCTAGAAAAAGATGGGAGGATGAGAATGGCAATGATGATGACAACAGCAGCAACAATAACAACATTTCCCCTTTGTGGGTTTTGGCTCAATGTTCTACCAGGATTAATTCTAGATCCTATCTTCTATATTACTATCTACAGAGAAGATAAAATCAAGAACCACCTTCTTGGTTTTGTGCCATCTTCGGATTTGATAAGCCTTCGCATTCTCATCTAAGTTATCCTTCCTGCTCATCCAAATCTTGAAAAAATCTTGATCAACACAGAGTTCCACACAGAGCTCTATGGTATTCTGTTTGAGATACCCCTTCAGGCTGGTGTAAAGCCTTTAGTGAGCATCCTTGAATATAGTTGCTCAACATCAGTGGATCCACATTGTCCAACCCACATTTGACATTTTATCAACAAGGTTTCATGGCAGTCCTTATCAAATGTGTTGAAGGAAGCTATCCATGTAGATGGCATAGGCATTAAAGAGATCAAAAGAATAAATACAGGACATCAGTTTATCATGTATTCTTTAGAATGGGTGACAGGACTGTTTGGGCACATGTGTATTTGGTGACTCATCCAGGAATAGGTTGAAAATGTGGATTTCTACATCAAAGTAATGTAAAATAGCAGGGTGGAGTGCAGGTATCTTTGAATGTGTTTATTGGGATTCAATAGGGAGGAGTGAAAGAATGTAGCCGTGTGTATATGTGATAGTATCAGAAAGCAGATTTTGTCAGATCAAGCACAGGCATGTTGCATGTCTATGGATGCATTTATGTGTACAATTTTGCACAGATTTTTTTTGCACTACAAATAATTTCTCCCTCTGTTGTATAATCAGAATGTAAAATTAAAATTGCTCTTGGGTGTTCATACACTACTAATAGCTTGAATTGGGTGGTATCCTAACTGTGTATATTCTTGGGAAGAGATGTCTTGGGTATGGTAACATCTGGACTTGCACAAATTGGACCCTTGATGGGTTTTCAGAAACTGCAAATGATTCAAAGTGTTGAGACCTCCAGAGAGTTTACGGGTACTTTTATAGCATTTAAAGACCCTCACTGGCTGTTCTACCAGTCCATTTACAAGTCCAGTTGGGGTTATTGGGTTGTAAAAAGTTGTGTCCAGCCATCGGAAGAAAGGACATCACTGGCAAACAGATCCTACCAACTGGCCTAATACTAAACCTCAGATCTTCTTCAGAAAGTTGGGGAATTCTCTTGACCAAGAAGAGATGTAGTGGACAAGAGGAAAGAAACCCTGTTGAGTGGACAAACACACAATCTCTTGACATTGGAGAAAACCAGTGGTTTGTGACTAGATTGAGTGGTGTGTTATGCTGTTGTCCAAATAATGTTGAGCTACATCTTCCAGCCTGTTTCACCATTGCCCAAAACAGCTTTCCTAAACTTATACTGAGTTTTCTACACTATCTTGATATAGAAATCCACATTTTCAGGTTATTCATGGATGAATCTCAACTCTATGCTATCTAGAGCAATCTTTTTAAAACTTTGGGTTGGGTCTCGACCCCAAATGGAGTCCCCCTTACCTCAGTGTTTGTGTCCCCAAAAATTGGCAATAGTAAAATGTGCCTGAAAGCCACTTAGTGGCTGTTTAGACATTTACATGAATCTGTTGGGCGGTATTTACATGCCTCAGCTGTACTTCACAAAAGGAAAAACACCCTGTTTAGGAAGTTTTGCAAATGCTGATTTGTTATCAGCAAATGTTTGATTTGTATATCAATCTTATATACCTATTAAGGCTCTGCAAAAAGTCATTTGTGCATCATATATCAGATATATTTTGAAAGATCCATACATACGATGCAATTTTCAAACCGCAAGTGGTGCCCATGCAAAAAAAAAATTAAGATTAAAAATACTGACCTATTGGTGGTGGTAGTAATCTCAATTGCAATTGGGGAGCTATGGAAACATAAAGAAAGGAGATACAAATTGAAAAACAATTCATACATGCTTCAGCTTTTGGTGTAACAAAAAGTGTGCAAAATGCAAGTTATAACCAATCAATGGTAAAGTCTGCGGAGAAGTCTTACGAAACGAATACGGGCAGGCAAGTGTGTTGTGCATTGTCAAGAAGTCCTGGATGCATAGGCAGGAATGTGTGCATATAATGGTTTCTTTGCAATAAGAGAGCTTTATAAAATCTAATTTAGATTGTTTCAGAATTGTGTGACAAGCAGTTAAAAATAGAGCAAGAGCAATAAGTATTTAAAAATTTTAATTCATGCTATTGACAAAAATAGAGCTGAACATGAATTAATTTGTAGCAGTGCATCAAATGCATCCTTCTCATTTAGGATACAGGCAGTCCCAAGTTATGGACAAGATAGGTTCTGTATCATTGAAACTTGAATATTGCTTACTAGAAATAATAGACATAGATACAGAATTTGATTGCAACAGAGATATTTTATTTACTTAACAACAGCTGCAAGAATTACATTTGTAAAACTCTGGAAAATGGAGAATATACCTACAAAGGACCATTGGGTTGACAAAGTGATAGAAATAAAAGATATGGATAGATTAAAATTTGTAATGAAGAAAAATTTTGGCAGACACATAAAAGCAATGGGCTGGAGAATTCTAGATGGCTATATAAACACGGAGATGTAAAGAATTAGAGGCAAACAAAACAAAAACTGTTGGGGATGAAATAAGGAAGATAAAATGAGACTTTTAGAAACTGGCGACGAAAGGACCTACCCCCCCCCCTTTTAGACTTTTACCATTTGTTTTTTGGTTATTTTGATTTTTTTTCCTTTTTCCTTCTTTCTCCTTCTCTGAATTCTCTTTTCCTTTAGCCTGTCTTCTCTCTCTTTACTTCTATTTTTATATATATCTTCCTTATTTCATCCCCAACAGTTTTTGTTTTGTTCACACACACCCCTTTATATAGATCCCTTTGACTACCTTTGTTGAATTTTGTATATAAATTTGAAACTGAATAAAGATTATTTTTTAAAAGACTGGTTCTGTAGTTTTGTCCTTAAGTTGAATTTGTATGTAAGACAGAACAGGTACATTTTTAAGTGTAGTTTTGGCTATTCTTTTTAAGCAAGCTTTGGAAATCATAGAGAAGGGTTAAGACCCCTGTTACGTTTGTTTTGCTGTTTGTGTCCCTGTTCAGAAGATTTCACCTTACTTTCTGTCCCTGTGATGACTGGTTTTTGGAAAATTTGGCTTGTCATGGAAACAAAGATTGGTGAGAAAGCTTCAGTGGAGACACTCTTTCCCCATGATAACTCTTTCAGGAGCGAATTTCCCTTATTAGGGGTAGATTTCTCTCCTTTCCTGATGTATCACCCTTGTTCTTAGCTGGGAGCCATTTGTAAGTCAGATGTTAGTCATTTTTAATGTTATTTGTATTTTTTTTAATATAATATTTTGTGATCTTAATATTCCGTGTACAATGTGAACTTTACAATGGTTGATTTCAATACATTACTTTAAGCTTCAAGGTGTCTTATTTACAACAACAACTTTCTTCACCATGTTAAGATATATAGTAAAGGTAAAGGTTTCCCTTTGACATTAAGTCCAGTCGTGTCCAACTCTGGGGGTTGGTGCTCATCTCCATTTCTAAACTGAAGAGCCGGCATTGTCCATAGATACCTCCAAGGTCATGTGGCCGGCATGACTGCATAGAGCACCGTTATCTTCCCCCCAGAGTGGTACCTATTGATCTACTCCCATTTGCATGTTTTCGAACTGCTAGGTTGGCAGAAGCTGGGCCTAAAAGTGGGAGTTCACCCTGCTCCCCAGATTCGAACCTGTGACCTTTCGGTCAACAAGTTCAGCAGCTCCTTGTTTTAACCCACTGCGCCATCGGGGGCTCCCGTTAATAAATAAATAAATAAATATATTTATTTATTTATTTATTTATTTATTTGATTCATTTATTAACCGCCATTCTCAGCCCTTACGGGCGACTCATGGCGGTGTACAGTACACATAAAAGACAGTTACAAAAGTCAGTATCTACAAACACATAGCTATACAAACAACTACAAACTACATAAAAATCCGCTTCGTCTCTTATATTCTTAGTAGAATATAAATATAATAAATGTAATGTTTGTTTGTGGGATTAACATAACTCAAAAACCACTGGATGGAATGACACAAAATTTGGACACAAGACACCTGTTAGGCTAATGAGTGACCATCACTCATAAAAACACTGAAAAACCGGAGAAGGGACTTAAAAAGCCAAAAACCAAAAATTACATTACAATGCAAGCACAAAACCACACATATATATGCAAACACATATATATACACACAAAGCACATATACACAGACTGAGCCACAGCAATGTGTGGCAGGGGACGACCATGCATATATATATATATATATAAACACTTCATTTTTATCCCACCCTATCTCCCCAATGGGGACTTATGGCAAACATTCAGTGTCATAAATGCGACTAAAAAAGCAAATAAGCAAACTATAAATCAAATAATAACATATAAGGCATCAGCATCAGGCGGCAGTGGTACATTATAACAAATTAGGCATTATACAACTAAACATTCAAACTTTGACGAATAAGCATTTAAAACAAAACTTTAAAAACTGAAACTAATAAGAGTTAAACATTAAAATTTAAAAGCCAGAGTAACAACCCATTTCTATATAGGATGTAGATATAAATATAGATACATAATGCAAATTTGTCACAGCAGATTTCTGTTTGTTTGCTTAAAGAACATAGATTTCAAGGCAATGCTGACTTGTTTGCTTTTTTTTCTTCTGAAAAAGGGAGTGGTAGACCAAATATGTTTGGTAACCTCTGCTTTAAACTAACTAACCAGGTTTCCTCCTATGGAATCTTGAGATTGGCAGTTGAGATTGGCAATTTTCGAATCTTCTGACCAAACTACAACTCCCAAGGTTCAGCCAAGTGAATTAGAGTACTACAGTTATGTAGCGTGAGGGCCATAGCGCCAGTCGTCCAGGCGTTGCTCTGTTCCAGCTTTCACGAGGGAAAGCAGGTACTAAATAAAATGTATTTTTATTATTATTCAGACATTGGATCAGAAATTGTGTGGCCTTGAGGAGAAGAGAGTAAGGCTTCTGTTCTTTTAATGTCTTTTTAGTATCACTTGCTTATTGATACCATTTCATTTGTGTTGTGTGTGTGTTATGCCCCCTTGGGGAGATGGTGGCAGGGTATAAATAAAGTTATTATTATTATTATTATTATTATTATTATTATTATTATTATGTGCCTTCAAGCCACCTGACAACTTGTGACAAACTCATAAATTTCATAAGGTTTTGTAGGCAAGGAATATTCTCAAGGCGTTGAGCCATTTCCTTCTTCTGAAGCATAGCTCACATTATTTGTTGGTCATTCCCCATCCAAGTACTAACCCGGGCTGACCCTGCTTAACTTCCAAGATCAAACGGTATCTGGTGTCCTTAGGGCCCTTCTACACAGACATATAGCTCAGAATATCAACACAGAAAATCCCACAATATCTGCTTTGAACTCTGCTATCTGAGTCCACACTACCTTATATTTCAGTTCAAAGCAGATAATGTGGGATTTTCTGCCTTGATATTCTGGGTTATATGGCTGTGTGGAAGGGCCCTCAGGATATTTAAGTAGCCATCAAATCTATTCACTGTTGCTGCTTTTTGGAAGCAAGCCCTGTTTGATCTGGATGCCAGTGGCATGAATCATTGAGGGTATGAATCATCCTCTATATGGAAAATGTAAGGTGGGATGGAGGAAAGAAAGGTATGGTAGGCCCTCGGTATCCACTGGGATCACATTCTAGTTGGCCCTCCACTTTTGCAGGGTTGACTTTTGCAGATTCGATTAGAATAGTAGAATCATAGAGTTGGAAGAGACCTCATGGGCCATCCAGTCCAACCCCCTGCCAAGAAGCAGGAATATTGCATTCAAATCACCCCTGACAGATGGCCATCCAGCCTCTGTTTAAAAGCTTCCAAAGAAGGAGCCTCCACCACACTCTGGGGCAGAGAGTTCCACTGGTGAACAGCTCTCACAGTCAGGAAGTTCTTCCTCATGTTCAGATGGAATCTTCTGGTAGTTTGAAGCCATTGTTCTGCGTCCTAGTCTCCAAGGAAGCAGAAAACAAGCTTGCTCCCTCCTGCCTGTGGCTTCCTCTCACATATTTATACATGGCTATCATATCTCCTCTCAGCCTTCTCTTCTTCAGGCTAAACATGCCCAATTATTGAAGCCGCTCTTCATAGGGCTTGTTCTCCAGACCCTTGATCATTTTAGTCGCCCTCCTCTCCCGAAGAATCTAGTCTTCCAGTGGGACTCAGTGGCCAACTTCCATTGAATATTGACCACAGAGTTGTGTTGTCTGTAAGGGTTTGGGTTGCATCTATGCTGTGGAATTAACCCAGCCTGTCACCACTTTAACTGCTGTGGTTCAATGCTATGGAATCTTTGTTGTCGTTCTGCAAGACCTTTCGTCTTCTCAGCAAACCACATTGCCCAGGATTCCACAGCATTGAGCCATGGCAACTAATGTGGTGTTAAACTGCATCACTTCTGCAGTGTGAATACCTCATGTTGTCTCAAATAAAAAACCCCCAATATTTTTATATGCAGTTTTTCACTTTAATGGGGGTCCTGTGCCCCTACCTCCAGCAGACATGGAGGGCTAACTGCATTATATTGATTTATACCCCATTTCCTCCCTCCCCCTGAGGATTGAGGCCCAAAGTGGCTCTGGGGGGCTGGTTCCTGGATACCCCTGTGGATACCGAAATCCAAGGGTGCTCAAGTCCCAGTATAAGCAGTCCAGAAGGGGGTCTGATGCTTTAATAACATATTGATAATTATTATTCTTTTTCCGATGCCATTCACCAGATTTGATTTTTCACTCATAACGTAAACTGCCCTGGTGGTGCAGTGTGTTAAACTGCTGAGCTGTTGAACTTGCTGACCAAAAAGTTGGCAGTTTGAATTCGGGGAGCGGCGTGAGCTCCTGTTGTTAGCCCCAGCTTCTGCCAACCTAGCAGTTTAAAAACATGCAAATGTGAGTAGATCAATAGGTACTACTTTGGCGGGAAGTGAATGGCACCCCATGCAGTCATGCCAGCCACATGACCTCAGAGGCGTCTATGGACAACGCCGGCTCTTCAGCTTAGAAATGGAGGTGTGCACCCCCCCCCCCCAGAGTTGGACTCGACTAGACTTAATGTCAAGGGGAAAGCTTTACCTTTACTTTAATGTAAACTTACTTAATTTTATATTTAAATGATGCTATGGTATTGTAATTTAGAACAACAATAACAAAGAAACTACATTGAAACTCCATCCTGAAGAAGAGAGAGAGGACACTTTGGGACTGGGGGTAATTGAATCCATTGGGTCCATAATGTTTGGAAATTTATTTGGGAGAAGGTTTCAAATGGTGGATGGCGGAATCAGCTACTGTTGGATATTTAAGTAGCCACCAAATCTATTCACAAGGCGGATACGGAACTACAACATCCCCAGGATCCGTGGATACGGGGGCGGGGCAAAACTGTCCATGGGGTGGGTTTTTGTTACTTATGTTTTTGAAACGTTGGTGGGACTCGCGGATGCTGAGCCCACTGATACAGGGGCAGGGCAAAATGTCTATGGGGTGGGGCTGGATTTGATGTTCCAGAGGGGATGCTTTTGTAACGTCGGTGGGACCTGCTGATACTGAGCCCACGGATATGGGGGCGGGGCAAAGCATCCATGGGGTGGTGTTTTTGGAATCATAGAATCATAGAGTTGGAAGAGACCTCATGGGCCATCCAGTCCAACCCCCTGGAATATTGCATTCAAAGCACCCCTGATAGATGGCCATCCAGCCTCTGTTTAAAAGCTTCCAAAGGAGGAGCCTCCACCACACTCCGGGGCAGAGAGTTCCACTGCTGAACAGCTCTCACAGTCAGGAAGTTCTTCCTCCTGTTCAGATGGAATCTCCTTTCTTGTAGTTGGTGGGACCCGCGGATGCTGAGCCCGATGATATGGGGGCGGGGCAAACGGTCTATGGGGTGGGGAGAGGTTGGACTTGATGTGCCAGAGGGCATTTTCTGAAACGTTGGTGGGACCCGCGGATGCTGAGCCCGCGGATACGGGGGCGGGGCAGACTGTCTATGGGTTTGGGGGTGGGTTGGACTTGATTTATTAAGAGGGATATTTTTGAAACGTTGGTGGGTCCCGCGGATGCTGAGACCGCGGATACGGAGGACCCTCCGCCCCAGCCCTATATAGTGTTTGGAATAAGGCGGCTATACTTTCGAACCCTCGGATAGCGGAAACCCAGCAGCAGCCTTCTCGTGCATGGAGTGTGTATATTATAGGAACACTATTTTAAAAACAAACGCGGATGGCGGGACCCGGTGGCCTTTGGAACCCGCGGATACGGATGCCGCCCCCCTCCCCTTCCCCTTGGCTGCGTGAGGTGAGGGCGAGCGGGGCGTTAAGCCAATCCAGGGTCGCCCTGGCGGAGGGAGGCGGCTGCCGAGAGGGCGCGTGCTGTTGCTACTCCTGTTTCTTCTTCTTCTTTCCTCTTCCTCTGTGCCTGTGGGGCGGAGGAGGAGGAAGAGGAGGAGGAGGAGGAGCAGGTGCCCATGCCGGCTGGCTGCGTGTGCCGGCCTCCTCTCTCTCTCATTCTCTCCCTCACTTTGGCTCCCTGGCCCTAGCCCCCCTCCCTCCCTTTTCTATTCCTCGCAGTGTCTGCGCATGACCCCTCCCTGAGAAGGTGAGGCGGAGAGAGAGAGAGTGCCGCGAGAGAGAGGGAGAGGGAGTGCGCGCGCGAGAGAGAGGATTCCCTCTGTCTCGCGGCGCAGGCGACGCAGTGCAGAGGCGCGCGCGCGGGTTGCTTTGGGCTTAGGAGGAGGAGGAGGAAGAAGAGGACCTTTCCCCCCTCTTCCGCGCCTCCTTCCCTCCTTCCCCCCATAACCGCCGCCTCACCCCGGCCATGACCGCGGGGGCGGCGGCGGCGGGGCGGCCACACGGAGCGAGCACCCGCTTCTTCCCCGTCTTCGCGGAGGGTTGCCCCCAGCCGCCCCGTCCGCCGCCTCGGCCTCATTCTCTCCCTTCAGCAGCGGCACCAAGAGCAGCGCCGCCGGGCTCCCGGAAAGTAGCTTGATGAGTGTCCAAAGTCGCGGTGGAAGTTTGGCGGGGCCGCCATCTTGGTCCCGGCTCTCCACGTCGTCGTCGCCACCGCCGACACCACCACCACCACCATTGAGCCTCCAGGGCTGCTGCTCGGAGGCGGAGGCCTCAGCGGTGGCGGCAGCAGTCGTGACAGTAGCGGCGGCGGCGGCCGTGGAGGCCTCCTCGCTGGCCCATAACCCTCCGCCGCTGAAGGAAGGTGAGGAGAGGCTTGGGAAGTGGGCCTTTGGGGAAGGAAGGGAGGAAGGGAAGAAGGAGGAGGAGGAGGGGCCCAGCCTTGTCAAGAGCAGCAGCCATCGCCTGAGGCCAGTCCCAGGCTTGAAGGGGCGAGGAAGGAGACATGTCTTCCTTCCCACCATTGCTTCGGCATCCTCCACTCCCTTCAGTCAGGGCTATTTATTATCCCCCAAAATGTCTCCTTATCCCCCTCCCTCCCTGCCTTCTCTCACTTGGCTTTCCCCTCTCTCTTCCTTTTTGAAAACCGCTTCCCTCCCTGCCCTTTGTTTTTACACAACCCTCATAATTATTTCTATAGTTTTATTCCTATTTGTGTTTCATCCTATTGTGAAATATTTAAGGGTAGGAAGGAGGACTCCTTTAGTGGTGGATGGGGATGAGGTTGCTTTCTTATTATTTATTTTTTTAAAAAGGGTCGTGTCTTTTTGGCATCATGGAGGTGTCGGGTGGTGAGACAAAGATCGAGGCACTTACAGAAAGGAGGAGGAGGGAAGGCACTTTCTTTTTCTTCAGCCATTGGTTTCCTACCAAAGTGACGAAGACACATGAAAAGCCAGCAGGGAATGACTGCAACTTTCTCCTTTTCCTCCATCATATCTTGAGGCCTTTCCACACAGCCCTATAGCCCAGAATACCAAGGCGGAAAATCCCACAATATCTCCTTTGAACTGGGGGGCCCTTCCACACAACTGAATAAAATCCCACAATATCTGCTTTGAACTGGGGGGCCCTTCCACACAACTGAATAAAATCCAACATTTTCTGCTTTGAACTGGAATATATGGCAGACAACCCAGTTCAAAGCAGATATTGTGGCATTTTCAGACTTGATATTCCTGGATATAGGGCTGTGTGGAAGGGCCTTGGGTTATCTTAGTCCACACTGCCATATGTTTATATGTAATACTAATACTAATATTGTGCTATGCTAATAATATAATATATTGTATATACATGCTCTGAGTCCCCTTTGGGGTGAGAAGGGCAGCATATAAATGTCATAAATAAATAAATATATTCCAGTTCAAAGCAGATATTGTGGGATTTTCTGCCTTGATATTCAGGGATATAGGGCTGCGTGGAAGGGCCCTTTGGTGATTTCTCCCACTCCCCCCCCCCTTGCTTCTTCCCTCCCATTTCTCCTTTTCCTCCACCCCTCTTGTACTACAACCACAGGGAGAGCGAGAGCGGGGTGTTGTGGGTGTTTGCAGGGAATATCTGTATGAAGGTTATGTGCAAACAAGTCTTTTTTATTGTTTGTCCGTTCCCCCCTCCCCTCCCCGCCTTCCTTGCATTAAACTCTATTGCCACAAGATGTAGCAATTATGCAGCTTATGAAATGATTAATGCTGCTTTATTTTACTCCTAAAATTATGGTTAGCAAAGGCAGACGGGAACTTTTGTACAATAATGTATGGTATTCTGAAAAATGAATGTTGCACATTCGTGATTTTTTTCCCCTTTGGACGCGGGGAGGCTCTGCCGATTGTTCTTGCCTTTTGTTTGCATTTGTGTGTGTGCAAGTATGCAATCCTCAAAAAGGGTCAAAACTTTTAATCGTGTAAATGCTACAATTTTCTTGAAATGGAAGGTTTGGATTTGGTAGACATTTGAAGCATTGTGGAGCAAAGCGTTTGATTTCTAACAATGAGCACTCGTCAAGAGTTGATTAAGAGTGTTTGGAATCCTGGAAATTTACAATGGAACTGTGTGTCCTCTTTTCTCCATACCAGTAGTCAGACTTGCATCACTCCTTGTCACTTTTGCACACGTTCCTAGATAGGAAGCTGACAATAGCAAGCTCAGATTGGCCTGAAAGCGCTCTTGAAAATACCTGAAATGGTTGGATTTATGGCATATGCTTAAAACACTGAAGTGGCAGGCATTTTGTTCTTGGCTGTTTCTTTGGGAAAACTGAGCTGTGAGGCAAAAACAGAGTTGCATATATCAGCTTGAACAAAGTTCATTGAGCTTCATCTCCGTCATCTAAGATAATTAACATCCGTATGTATTATACCTTTAATCTTTAATATTGTGTCAGGTTTATTTTTAGACTATAGTATAGAAAACTTATTTTTAGTTGATTACGGTTTAAAATATATAAATAGAAACATTTTCTGGTTTGTAGTATAGTAATTATATAAACTCTTAAACAGTGCTCCGATCAACTCAATAATTATCTACTAGAGAGATGTAAATTCTTTTATTTTGATGATTTAGTTTACAAGGTCATAATGCAGTGCAGTTGCTTTAGTACTCTTGTTAAAAAAACAATGTCCAATCTCTTTATCTTCTGCTATGGGGCCAGAAGCATTACTTCAGTAATATGAAGAAAATGTCTATGTCACATGAAAAGTTTAGGTCAACCCCTCTCAACTAATTATGAAACTGTTTGTTTTTATAGTTATATTTCAATTGTAAACTCTGTAAAAAGAGAATATCACTTGTTAGTTATTAGAATAGGAAATACGACTGTAAAATCAATATGGTTCTTCCTAATGGTATTCTGAGCATGGATATTAAGGCCCCCAAACTCTGTTGTCACTTCTAGAAAACTAGAAAAATAAGACTTGGGAGCAAATATTACATATTGTCAACAAGTGGCCTCAATCTCAGAATTATAATGACTATTGAGTTTTCTAAGCAAATATTTCTTGGAGTCCACTTATGGGTCATGTTTGAAAGATACAATTCCCTAAGAAGGGTCCTGATGTGTTTCCCATTAGAATAACAATGTTAAAGACTTCCTTGTAAGTGAAATTGAAGCCTTCAGTTTTGCATAATAGCCTGTCTATGAATGATATAACTTGCTGAATCTGAGAAAATGTAAGCTCACAAGATGGAGTTAATTATTGTGTAATCATAATGAAGGCAGAACAACAAAGTTCAGTTACTAGAAGATTCTTTTTGACATGACTACAATTCAAAGTCCATTTAGACTACTGTAATGTGCTGTACATGGGGCTGTTTGAAAATCATTTGGAAAATTCCACTGGTCCAGAACCAAGGCCAGCCTGTGAATCTCTTGTTATGGACAGCTTCACAGTTTGGGGGGGGGGGGGTCTATTTCCTGGCCTATTTCAGTAATTCAATTATGACCTATACAGTATAATAGAACTTGAAACCAGGCTATTTTAAATACTGCATGTTAAACATAAATAGGATCATAAGCACTTTGGATGCATTATTTCTGTCATCCATGAGGGAACATTAGGTGAGAACATGATGATTTTGTTGGTGACTGCCATGATGTTCTGAAGTTTCTCTGCCAATGAAGTCTTGTTAACCTTGTTGCTGAGGAGAGTATTGACTCTTTGGCGGCTTCTTTCTCTTGATGCTTTTTAATTGTGCTTTTCATTTGTTTTCAATTTATACTTGGTTTTATATTGTTTTGCTGTTGCGATCTACATTGACTACTCGTTTTAACAAAAAGTTGGATTGTGAATTTAAATAAATGCAATATACAAACTTTCTGGATGTGTTTAACAGTTACTCGCTTAAGAGTGAAATTGGTACTCATCTTACATAGCAATTCTATGTATATTTACTCTGAATTAATACATGTTACTTAAAGTACTGTTAAACTCACTCAGTGAAAGCAGAAATGTTATAAATGCTAACCTAAGAGTATCAGCAGATACCCTGTTTGAAAAATGGTATTAGCAGCTGCAAGTTAGTTGTGACTGGAAGTAGCATCATAGTATATCCCGTACCAAGTGAAAGCATTCCTTGTTTTGTTACAATTTGCATTTTTGTGGAAACAGATCTGCAAACTTATTAGCTTGCAGATCTGCAAGAAACTTGATCAGACTGATTATCTGGTCATTTTTGGTGAATAATGACTGCATATTTCAACACTGTATAGGGAAGGTTGTTTGTGTTACTATACACAAATATTAACATTTATATTTACAGCAGAGCAAGTTAACTGCATTACAGTAGCAGAATTAGTAATCCGTAATCTGTTTTCTTATGTTATTTTATCCATTGTTATGTAGTCCAGCTCCATCTGTTGTTGGTTGTAATGCTTGTATTTTAGAAGTGTTTAAAAGTTTTCGTTTTGTTCTGGATCTTTTATAATGTGATTTCAAATATTATTGTTTTCTGAAAACCTATACCAGTGTCAAATATAATGGCTAGTATCTAAATCTCAAAAGTCCTTTCTTGCAAAGGGATTCAGTCCCTGTGGCTGATAGGGAGAAAGAAAATAATAGTAGTTGTCCAGAAAATACTGTTCCTCTGTAGCAAGGTCAGGCCCTAGCCATCATACTTAATGATGAAGGTTGATAGGCCTTGCAGTTTGGTAACTCCTGGGAGGCCACAAATTACCCAACTTTGATCTAGCAGTATTTGCCCCCTGCCTTTCTCTCTGCCAGTTTTAAACTCCTGGTCCCTATTATAATTCATTTGTGTTTCACATTGAGACAAAAATAAAAAAAATATTTTGAGAGAATGCAAGTACACCAACTTAATGTATTGTCGAAGGCTTTCATGGCTGGAATCACTAGGTTCTTGTGGGTTTTTTCGGGCTATATGGCCATGTTCTAGAGGCATTTCTCCTGACGTTTCGCCTGCATCTATGGCAAGCATCCTCAGAGGTGAGGTTTGAGGATGCTTGCCATAGATACAGGCGAAACGTCAGGAGAAATGCCTCTAGAACATGGCCATACCAACACCAACTTAATTTATTGCAGAGCAGCTGCTGAACAGCATATTTTAAAAACTATAAAAGAACTCTTAATTGACAGAAATGCTTGGTTCTTGAACAGGAGGAAATATCAATATGGGATAACTAGTTCAGGATCTTCTATTCCAAAATATTTTATTACATCAGCGATTGACATTAAGTGGGCTGTGGAGTGCGCATAATTAAAAACACAGGGATTGATTTATAGACATGTCTTTAAATAAATGAAAAAAGTTTGGGAAAGGTATTTTTAGATGTGTTTATTGTTTACTAGATGCCCTCATACTATTTAAAACAGGTAGAATGAGGTGAAATTTACCTCTGACAATGATGCTTGAGTTTCCAAGTGAAGGCCACATAATTTAAATGAGATTAGAATGAAAACATCTGATTTATGTATGCATAAAGCTTGAGAAAATACTGGGGTTCTATTGTAATTGAAGAACTACATGATTGACACAAATGCATGTGTTTCCTGCATTAAGTAACCTCTATATCAAAGGGCCCTTCCACGCAGCCCTATAACCCAGAATATCAAGGAAGATAATCCACAATATCTGCTTTGAATGGGGTTATCTGGGTCCACGTTGCCATATAATCCAGTTCAATTTGAATTTTATACAGCTGTGTGGAAGGGGCCCTAGTGTTGCAAACTATGTTGTCTAATGTATTCATGGGAAGGATTGATAAGCTTGGATTATTGATGATTTTCCAACTTTCCGTATAGTTATCCTGGAGTGGGACGTTTCCAGTTCCCCAAAGCAAGACTGTCGTAGCTAATCCATTCACTTGACACATATTTTAAATATGTTATATGTGAATAGCCTCTTTAAGTTTCATTTGTGCTAATATAGCATTGGAAGTAAATTTTTGAAAAAGAAATAGCCTCTCAAGCCCTCTTATACATACTGGAAAAATATATTCAGTAATTCCAAAGGAACATGTTTCCATCAAATATAGTTAAACTAAATTAAACTAAAGCAACTTTTTGCCATTTTTTTTAACCTTTTGGGATGTTATTATTATTATTATTATTATTATTATTATAACTTTATTTGTACCCCGCTAGCATCTCCCAGGGGATTCGATGCGGCTTACACAGGCCGAAGCCCCAAAACACAATACCAACAGTACAATACCTAAAGCAAAATTAAAAACAGTTAAGCAGAAAAACAATAACAGTAACAATACAACAAGACACTATTAAAACTGGGCTGGCTAGAGTAGGGGTACAGGATTAAAAGTGCTGATGTAGCGGGAGGAAAGTAGGATTATAATATAAGTGCAGTGTGCAATGTGCAGTGATCTTGGTTCTACTAAAGTGCTTCTAGGACTTGGTGCTGGAGGTTCCTAATCTGGAAAGGCACATCGGAACAGCCAAGTTTTCAGATTCTTTCTGAAGACTGGCAATGTAGGGGCTTGTCTGAGATCTTTCGGGAGGGCGTTCCAGAGTCGGGGGGCCACCACAGAAAAGGCCCTGTCTTGCGTCCCCACCAAGCACGCTTGCAACGCGGGTGGGATCACGAGCAGGGTCTCTCCAGATGACCGGAGTGAGCGTGTGGGTTCGTAGACAATGATGCGGTCACACAGGTAGGGTGGTCCCAAACCGTTCAGGGCTTTGTAGGTAAGCACCTGCACCTTAAATTGGGCTCGGAAAATAAACGGCAGCCAGTGGAGCTCCTTGAACAGGAGGGTTGACCTCTCTCTGTAATGAGCCCCGGTTAACATCCTGGCTGCTGCTCGTTGGACCAGTTGGAATTTCCGAGCCGTTTTCAAGGGCAGCCCCACGTAGAGCGCATTGCAGTAGTCCAATCTAGAGGTGACCAAGGCATGGACCACCCTGCGAGGTACGGACGCAGGTGGCGCACAAGTCTCAGTTGTGCAAAAGCCCTCCCGGACACCGCCGATGCCTGAGCCTCAAGCGTGAGTGATGGAATCCAAGAGGACTCCCAAGCTACGGACCTGTGGCTTCAGGGGGAGTGTAACCCCGTCCAACACAGGTTGCCACCCTATACCCCGATCCGGTTTTTGATCGACCAGGAGGACCTCTGTCTTGTCAGGATTGATCTTCAGCTTGTTCGTCCTCATCCAGATAGGCACAGCGGCCAGGCACTCGTCCAACACCCGAGAGGCCTCCTTGGAATTAGGTGGAAAAGAGTAGTAGAGTTGTGTGTCATCTGCGTAGAGATGGCACCCAACTCCAAAACTCCGGATGACCTCTCCCAGCTGTTTCATGTAGATGTTAAAGAGCATGGGAGACAGAATAGAGCCTTGCGGGACCCCACAGGTCAAAGGCCAGGGGTCCGAGCAGGCGTCTCCCAGCTTCACCATCTGGGTTCGTCCCTCCAGGAAGGACCGGAGCCACGACAGGACCGTGCCCCCGAGACCCATCCCAGAGAGGCGACCCAGAAGGATAACATGATCGATGGTATCGAAAGCCGCTGAGATGTCCAAGAGAACCAACAGAGTCACACTCCCCCTGTCCAACTCTCTACGGAGGTCATCCAGAGAGATGGCCTCTCTACGGAGGTCATCCACGGAGGTCATCCATGTTATGCAGTTCCTCTATCGATGCTACTGCCATTTATTTATTCTTGTAGTGGTCCAATAAGTTCATGGATCATGTTCATACAGTGAAAATAAAAGTGGGCTCCCCATTCTCTCAAACCTTTGTGTGCTAAGATTCTGTCCTGCTTCTCTGGATTTATTTATTGATTCAGTAAAATATTTCTTCAGTAAAAGATTTTCTGGGCTGCCTTTCAAGTCACGTTGACCTCACAATGCAGTGTATAATATTTTGTAATAAAAAGTACTGTATAAAATCCTCATATTAAAAGTACATTGTACTGCTTAAAATGATTACTAGTAATTAATCCATCACTGCACAATTATACAGTAGGGATTTAAATGAATATATTTCTGAGTTCTTTAAAAGCTCACAATGATGGTAGTGATGTGGGATTGCCAGAAAACAGGAGTAGAAATACTTGCAGTGCTCTAAATAATGTTATCTAAAGTGTTAGCATAAATAGTTTAATTAGAAAATTTGTAATAATATAAGAATAACACATATTCCCCTTGCCTTTAACAAAATAATGATTGTAAGTGGAAGAATACTATTTTTAGCACCCATAAAAATAATTACAGGATGTCTTAAACCTGCACCTGTTGATAAACTCTACAAGCTAGCTTGCATTGTCCCCCCAATGTGCGGTGGGAAGTTGCTACTAACTGTGAGAGAAATAAGGTTGAACACTGTAAAAGCCATCCACTGGATGGCTATCAGATTTCTCCCAGTAGACTCAAAACAAGGAAAAGCTTCATGAGAACCACCACCCCTCTTAATTTTCCCTCAGCAACAGCAAGAGTATCCCTCTGGGCAGCTAAACCAGGAAATCCCAATTGGATGGTCCTGCACAAAGGTCCGCCTCCAGGAGCAGACCAAGAATGGGCAACTTGGAAGTCCCTGAACAGACTCAGAAGTGGAGTGGGCAGATCAAAAGACAACCTGGCAAAATGGCACTACCTAGAAGTATCCTCCACCTTGTGCAATTGTGGAGCAGAACAAACAACTCAGCATCTGTGTGCTTGCCCACAATGCCCTGCCTCATGTACAGTTGAATAATTGTTTGAGGCTTCATGTGCTCCTTCTATTCTTATCAGTTTTATACTAATTTATGCAATGCTTTTGATACAAAAGAAATAAAGCACCCATACATATAGAAAGCTGATACAGCTTTTTTGCTGAGGCATAACTGTGGGTACCTTCATTTTCACTCATTCAATAATAATAACAATAATTTTTTTTAAATTTCTTACCGGCCTTTCTTCATGGCTCACTAAAAAACACACAACTGCTATAAAAATTTCACACATATTAAAATGCAGTTCCATAAAAGGTACATATCAAGCATTTTTATAAAATACACATTAATCACATAGGACAGAGACCAAAACAGGAGATGAGTTTAAAATTCATGCTTTCATCTGGCTGGATAGGCCGGCCAGAAGAGCGGTTTTTAGATGGTTTTTAAATTCTGACAGCTGATCTAGCTGTTGGAGTTCTTCTGGCAGGTTGTTCCACAGTCTTGGGGCGGCTGATGAAAAGGTCCTCTGGGTGACAGTGGCCAGTTGAGTTCTAGCTGGTTGGAGTAACTACCCCCCAGAGGACCTAAGTGTGCAGGGCAGATTGTATGGGAGAAGGTGCTCCTGTGGGTAACCTGGACCCAAACTGCAGAGCTTTAAAGGTGAAAACCAACACCTTGTACTTTGCCTGGAACATACTTGGCAGCCAGTGGAGTGACTTTAGGATAGGTGTAATATGCTCACTCAATTCTCAGCACTACTTAACAGTATGTCAACTTTCTATTGTTGGTGTATAACTGTAGTATCTTCAACTTCACTTATTCATTCTTTGCACTACTTAACAGTCTCATTTCAAGTTGTGAAAATAACTGTCAGAATAACCTAAATAAGTTCATATCCTGTGTTTAGCCCACCTCACTGTGATGGGTATATTTCTTCAGGGAGGAATTTTCATGAACATGAAGCAATCACTATTTTTCCCCTGTCTCCAGTAACTTCTTATGAGACACATCAGAGGCTCCCCAGTCTGATTTGCAAACCAAAGCAAGTTCATATGTGTGGATAGCCCTTTGGATAACCTAATCTCAAAGCTTTTAATGCATTAAAAAGATCATAACCAGGATTTTTAACTTGGATCCAGAAGTCATCAGGTAGCTGATACAGCAGATGAGGAATTGGTGCTACATGTTCCAACTGCTAAAAGAATTCTTGCTGTTGCATTCCAAACCAATTCAAATTTCCAAATGGTTGTTAACAGCAGTCTATATAGAGTATGTTCAAGTAATCCAGACTAGATATAACTAGACAATGAATCATAAGGTAGGGTCTTCTTTCTTTAGATAGAGCCACAGCTCGCAAACCAGAAAAAAAAACATTTTTTCTTCTGTCCATTAACATCATTTCATTCCCAGAGGTGGCGAAATTCTCACTAGGGAGAACAATCTCTTCAAATACTGTTCCTACCCCTGTATCCAGATTGATAGATTTTGCAGTCTACACAATTTTCATCTTGTCATGATTGAAGCTTGAGTATATTTTCTTACTCACCTCAAAGCTGTCTCAAGATCTATAATCCAAAATTTCCACTGCAACTCTGAATAGATTATAGAAGAGAGGTGGAATTGCATGTCACTTATATACTCAGATATTGTAACCTAGAGTTTAAGGTAGTTTTATCCCGACTCGATCCGTGAGGAGAGGCAGGTAAGAAATATAATAATAATAATAATAATAATAATAATAATAATAATAATAATAATAGTTTTATGTAAACATGGAAAGGCATGTGTCTCAAGATAAAATCATGAGAGTTTCCAAAGATTTACCTAACAGTTTTTAAGTGTTTAAAGGGATTTTAATTGACTGGTTGTTTAATTCTATTTTAATATTTGTATGTTGTCAATTTTAAAATTACACTTTTTAATGTTTTGGACTGCTTTTTATCTCATCTCAATTAAGAGATAAAGGGGATATAAATGAACATAGGTGGAGGAGAAGTAGTAGCAGTAGCAGTGTCCTCTTAGATGACCTGAAGATACCACTGTCTATAAGCTTGTTTAAGAATCATCAATTAAACCTGGGTAATAATTTTCCAAAGCCAGAGGCATAAACATGGCTTCTTAAACAGTTTTCACTATTACTTGTTTCTTGTGATCAGTGAGTTCCATGTAACAAGTCCTGACTTTCACTATCCATGAAACTCTAGTGTACACTATAGTTTTATCACTATAACTGGTAGAAGGAAACTACTGTTTAAATTTGGTTTCCAGTAATATTTTGGAGACAAACTATGCTTTTTTTCTTTTTTCTTTTGGATTCAGGTAGCCACTTGTGACATAAGGTTTAGGAAGGGATTGGAGTTCCAGGAACTCAAAACTTGTGTTCTTTTACAGAACAGTGGCTTAGGTCCTTCCACACAGCTGAATAAAACCCCCCCATTTTCTGCTTTGAACTGGAATATATGGCAGTATGAATTTAGATAACTCAGTAAAAGCAGATATTGTGGGATTTTCTTCCTTGATATTCTTGGTTATATGGCTGTGTGGAAGGGCCCTTAGTGATCTTCTGAAGTGAAACAGAAGATCTGTCCTGCCTGATGTGTTTCTCAGATATAATTCCTGTTTTTTCATGCTGTACTCAGATCTTTGGTTACTATACCGTCTGGTTGTTCATACGATTTGTTAGCATTAGCCATAGTTTATATTATATAAGCCTATGTTAATTTGCTGTCTAATAATGTATGTTTCAACTTTTCTGTTAAAGTGTTATGGAATGCCAGGTTATATGGTTAGTTTATCAGCCAAGCTTGGAAGTAATGAACAGAAGATATAGCTTTAAATCAGGGCATGCAGCACTTGCAAGCTCTAAGTGTGGCCCTTGGGGTCCCCCTCCCCCCAAAGACCTCTCCACTCTGGTACCATACATTTTTGCAGTGTTAAATGGGCTAAAACTGTGTTTTTCTTCCCTTAATCCCAAAAAAGTAACTTTCCAAGCTCTAAATACATTTTTTTCAAGCAAGATGTGCTATCTTTTAAGAAGAAGAAGAAAAAGAGAGGTATTGTCAGAATATTAAACTACATTTTATTTAAAAATATTAATTCTAATTTCTCTAAACCATGACCATTATTTTGTTTTATAGCTTTAGGTATCTGTTTCAAAGAGATAGGTGAGAGAGCAACTGAAAGCATTAATTTTAGAGTATGGAATCTCAGGTTGTTTGCCACACAATATATTCATTTAATGCTGTGTAGAGTGCTGAAGCAAGCTGTGAATAGTGAAGTGCTCTGTGTTCAAATTGAGTTTACATTTGTTTGCTATTCTTTTGTCTTTTCTTTCTCATTATGGTAAAATAGGATCAACTGCCCATTTGGGCTGCCTTGAGAGCCTTTGAGGAAGAATATAATGAAAAAACAAATAGTGATGTAGCGGTACTTTTCCTAACTAAGATTAACCATGTTTTTTTATTGATCTACAGCCTGGTGTTTGCTTAATCTTGTAAAGTGAACTGTGATGTACTGTATTTTATGAAATTAATTTCTTCTCCAGTTCCCATTCCCCTTGTTAGTGAGATCAGAAGAAAATTTTCAACTTCATTCACTTGTCTTTTTTATGATTTTGTAGTGGGGCTAGGACAGACTATTTTAGATAGTTGAAGAATTGTCTGCAGGGTAATACTGTCAGAGAAAAATAAACATCATTGTGTGATAGTTGTTTCTTAGTGTGTATGGAATACTAAACCTGAACTACCTCAGCGTAAACTAAAGCAGATTTTGTTAAGAGAATATACTAATGATTTTTGATTACAGAATCTAGTGTAGGTTGTTTGTGCTTTCAGAATAAAAAGTAGGGAAGAAAAAGAAGGAGTCTTATGGAACATTGAAATTAAGTAATTTATTTAACATGGGCTTTTGTGGATTAGAGTTGACTTCCTCAGGGCCCTTTCACACAGCCATATAACTCAGACTATCAGGGTGGAAAATCCCACAATACCTGCTTTGAACTGGGTTATCTCCTGGGATGAACCAAGCTTTTGCCACACTGCCATATAATCCAGTTCAAATAAAAATGTGGGATTTTATTCAGCTGTATGGAAGGGGCTTCAGATGTACTGAATTTGATTGTAATCCAAGAAAGCTTATACTAAAATAGTCTCCAAGGTGCCACAAAACTCCCTTTCCTCGTTTTCTTCGTTTTTTATGCTGAAACAGACTGTTACTTTAAATTTGGCTTAAGAAATTTGCAGCCCTCTGAGTGTTGCTGTTTTTATAGTTAGTACTGTATGGCCACCATATTTCTATGGACTTACTGCAAATAGCAAGAATTGTCTCATATATGCGTAATAGCAAATGCTTCTGAACAAATGACTTCTGATGAACCATATCATAGAGTCATACTGAAGGACCTAGGAAATGCTTAGGGATGACATTTTTTTTATGAAACTGTGAGTTCCAGACCACAGATACTGGATGCCTACTATGCATTGATGTGATTGGAGATGAATCCTCTGGTAGTTCTTTGTATGAATTCAATTGCTGTAATAACTTTTCTAGTATGTATTATATTTGGTTGTAGTGTATTAGTAGTTTATTTTATTCATTTTATACCCTCATTGAGGTGATTTTATATTTCAAATACTAAGAATTTAAAACAAATAATTTGAAATATAAACAAATGAGGACTAAGAAAGGTCTCTTGAAGGTCTTTAAAATACAGATAGCTTCTATATACATTGTTATTCCATCCCACCCCATTTTCTTAACATTACTAAGACATGTACGATTTCTCACCAGCTTGTACTACACTGAAATCCATTTACAGACAAGTTTTTGCCTTACATTATCTTATCCATGTTTAAAAAATCAACAACAGCAGACAGTATTATATTCAATCCACTTGTTTACAAGTCTATTCAAAATGTTGACATACACATTTAAAATAGTTCACTTGCTGTGTTATCCTTTAATAAAAATGTTGTGCGTTTACATTGATTTCGCTGCTAGTATTCCATTTCAAGATCTACCTATGACCTCCAAAGTCTTCAATAGCATGGGTCCAGGCAATCTTGGACCATGTGAGTTTGCCTGGCTTTTGAGATCTGCAGGAGATTTTATCTTCAGGTTGAGTTTGGTGAGATGAGAGAGAGCCTTCTTTTTAATTGTTTCCAGATTGTGGATCTCTTTTTCAAGGATTCTCCCTATTGTTCTTCTGTTGATAGACAAATACTTTTCTGTTCAGGCAGGTTTTCAGCATCTGATTACTAGCTATTAAATGGAGAACTTGTTAATATTTTTATTTCTATTTATTATATGTGTGGAGTTTTATACCTCTGTAATTTAATTTGTTTTACTGTAAATAATTTATTGGATTTTTTCCTGTAGCTTTTAAAAAATTATGTTGTCAGCTGCCTTGTATTTTAGTGCTTCTCAAAAAGGTGAAATGGAATTAAAATAAATAGTAACCTTTATGTAGTATTGACTTTCTTTACATTCATGTACTGCCAGAATTCTAGAAAATGGAAACTTTTATATCTGATTGTTTAGTTATATTATTATGGCTTGGTGAATATGAACAAATGGCCAACACTAGGCTTTATCATTCCATAACCCTCCCTCCTTCAGTAAAGTTTATAGAAGCTTTTCAAATTATATTGTCCCCAACCCAGACCCCTCTGTGGTTTTTCTGCTGTTTTTCTGTCCCTTTACAGTAAATAATTAAGAAAAAATGAATTTCTACATACCTATCTCTAGCTTTTAATTTCTAATTCTAAGAAACCCATATACTCTTGAAATTGTTTATGTTCAACCTCTGAAATTTGTATAACTAATTAGATGTTGATATTTTGGTATTACCTAATACAGGGTGATGCATCATCATTAGGATATCTTCATATTGGGCTCTTTCATTTCATGATATGCCATTTCCAAGTCCCTGGATTACTTAGTACATGCAAAAGAGAAATATATCTGAAATATGTAAGTCTGCTCATCTGCCAAGGATGTACGACTTTTCTCATCCCCTAAGGGATGCAGTTCTTTAAAGAAGTCAGTTAAGAATTACCTCCTGTGATTTATATCAGTGACAAGTAGTGTTCAGATTTTAAAAAATATTTTTAAGTAAAGTTTAAATTATAATAAGCACCTTTCTTTTTAAAAGAACCTAGTTTTTAAAATGTGAGAATTTAATATGAACATGTTAAAATAGACTCTTTCCATTTAAAAAAATCTGTGATTTCATGTACTCAAGAGAAGCATTCTGAAAAATATCTGACTCCTGAATTTTATTTAATAATTCCACAACACATCTGATTCAGGAAGTTCTCTAAACCTTGGAACAAATAGTAGAATCCAGGAGATACTATTCTTTATCAGTTTCATCCATTGAGCCCATTAGGGTGACCATATAATCCCATTTGATGCTGTCAAATCTCATTGCAGAACCCTGTTGATCACATGTCAATTTGTGAATGTTCACTATTATTAATTGAACATCGTGTTGAATATCATGGGTGTTGGCTTTTGCTCTTCTTTTGCTCAGTAAGTTTCCAGGGAAATGTTGGGTTTAGTACTATTTTATTCATCAAGATGGGAATCATAAGGTCCTTCAGATGATGTTGTAGTTTTCAGCAAGCCTAGCCAGTGTGGCTGGGAATTGAAATCAAGAACAAACTGCATGATCCCCATCAATAATATATGTTTTCAGTAAAGTAAATCCCATTTTGCTTAATGGGGATTTCTTTAAAATTAATGTAACTAAGATTGCAACCTTAGTTTTTAAGTAGGCATTCTTGCTTAGCAACTCTGTGTATATACCAAAAGATAAGGGGATGTGTGTCTTATTAGATGTATAGCAGTTAAACAGTACAGTAAGTTTGGGCTGCATAACTGAAGTCCTTGGAATAGAGAGAGGAATTTAGGCTCTCCATAAATTGTTGGATTGCAGTCTGCTCCTAATCCTTCACTTTAATTTAAGATGGTTTATAAAATCTGATGTTTAAAACACCAGGGCCATTAACAGAAGACTGAAATAACAGTGATGCCATTTGTGCTGTTGCTTTAGACCCTTAACTGACTGGATGACTAGTGTTTGAGCATTTACTTCTCTAATCTCCTTTTGAAATTACCAAGTCCTCCATAGTTATCTTTGATACTACTGAATAGATCTTTCACTGTGCATGTTCACAACATAGATGTATTATTTTTCTTCTTGCTTCAGTAAATAAATTTATTTGCTGCAGGGAACACAAAGTTTTCTTCTGTGAAAGATCATTCAGTGGTCTACCCATAGTCAATCTTGTAAATGTGCTTTTTAAACATGCATGCACGTTGATCCCTCTAATGCCTGCTCTGTATTGTAGAACTTTGGAGAATGAGTAGTGCAGAAAATGTCCCCAGTAGACCGAGTCAAAAAATACAGTGGAAACTGAAATTGTTTGGGTGAGTTTGCTTGTGTCTGTGAATGCATCTGCAGTGTGTGTGCCTGTGCACATGGAGAGGGGTGGGGGAGAAAATGAGGGCTCAGAGAAGCGTATGAGTATTCCTTTGTGCATTATTACTATTGCATGTCTTGTCAGTGCTCTCAAAACATATGCTGTTCATGCTTTCTTCAGAGTAATTTACCATTTATACTCGTGTATATGTTGATCTCATGTGTAAATTACCAAAATTATGAATTTTGATGCAAACTGGATAGGTTAAAGGTAATTCTGTGGAAAATGGAAATCACCAATGCTGACTCTAGAAACAGCTGCCCTTTCCTTCCTAGGCATTTGAAAAGGCCAGAATCAGAGAGGGAGAGGAGGAGGTTGGTATTTCTTTTAGGTTCTCCTGGAATGAAACAAGCTTTTGCCTTTTGACATTCGATTATGAGAAGGAGGTGGCTCCTTTTTTTTTTTTTTGCAAGAATTAAGGAATAGTATTCACATAGACCCTTGAATAAGTTGACACAGGTTTTTGGGTTAATTTTTGACTAAAATTTTTAGACTTATACATGAGTAGACAGACATGTATAGTCATGGTTTTTATACTCTGCTGCTTTTCACTTTTATTTTTGAGTAGACATTTAAGTGGGCGATTTGAGAGCTTCTCTGTGGTTTGCATGCAAATGACTGAATTTTAGATTCTTCTAAAACATTTCTGTATAACTCTGAAGATACCATCATTGTCTTCAACATATTCCTCTCCCACACTCAGCTCTGCTAATATATTGTTTCCTTTTTTTCCTTTTTTTGCCAAGGAGTTGTAATGAATTGTTTTTGTTATTATGGCAATTTTATATGTTGAGTTTGTAGATGAGTAAAATCCATTGGATTGGGTTGTTAATATCATTGATATTAAAGGGCTGAAAATAAATTCACATATGTGAGCTGTCTAATTTTACTTTTTTGTATTTTATCAATTTCTATAATTTTTGTGTCCCTGCTCTTAGTTTAACTGACACATGTACATAAAGGGGGCCCTTGTTTTTGGAACTGCTTCAGAGTCCCAGCCACTTTAATTCACTGTCAGCTGCCACATTCTTCCTTTGATCCCTCTTCCTTCCATGGGAAATGGAAAGCCCTCTTAAAATGCCTTGGAAAACTGCCTCCTGCAGGGAGAAAGTTGCACGCATCTGCAGCTTCTGCCTCCTCTAGAGTACAAACAGCTTTAACAAAACATTAAACCCAGGTCTCATCTACAGACAGAAGGGAAAGGATCGCAGAAAGAGTGGTATCTTAACGGTGATGCAAGCAAAGTTTATTGAATAGTCTATTGACCACATCAACATTAAAAACAAAAACAGACACGTGCACAAACAAACAACAATCACCATCCCAAGACCCCCACAACAGCGAACCAACACACATTAGGTTAAAAGATGACTAAAAATATTATCATTAAAATGTCAAGATAAAATTTCATAACACAAAAATTAAAAACGAAGGTTAAAATGAAGGTTAAAATAGGCCAGCTATTACACAATCCCAAGCCACTGCGTCACCCCTACAGTTGACCCCAATCGCCTCCAGATACGCAGTTCTCAGCTGCGTTGCTTTATAAAGGAAAAGGGCTGTTTGGTGTGTTATCTTAGCATTTTGGCCAGCCATGAAGAATGTAGTTTTGATATGGGGATCCCAGTGAGTTTTCTGTATGATGATGCTTTTAATCTTGGTCTTAATATGTATATAAGGATATAAGGACAAACAATGCCTAAAATGACAGGAAGGGGAGACTGGGACCCCTCATCACGGGTCAAGTAGAAAACGAATTGTTCGACTTCCCAGATCAAAAACAGATTTGGACCCCCACTGAAATCCGGACACCGAAATGGACAGTGGTTTATCCAGATTGCACAAACCTATCTGATATCCATAGTCAATTGGAAAAGTATAGCTCAAAGGAGGGGGAAAGTGTAGTCTACAGGTCACAGAAGGATTCCCTAGACCAGTGGTTCTCATCCTGGGGTCCCCTGATGTTTTTTGCCTACAACTCCCAGAAATCCCAGTCAGTTTACCAGCTGTTAGGATTTCTGGGAGTTGAAGGCCAAAAACATCTGGGAACCCCAGGTTGAGAACCACTGACCTAGACTGTTTTTGAAACCCCACAGCTCTGGCCTTGACAAATTTTATCTTGTAAAAAATGTTTTAGTCCAAAGTATCTGGTCATGCATCTTACCCTTGGGTGGTTTTCTTGGTCATTTTTCCATGTATAGGGGATATATTTTTTTTTGCTTCCCTCACCTATTAAATGACTCTAGAAGATTTTTGTCAATTTTTGTGTTCTTTCTCTCTTTTGTACTGTGTTATTAAATAATTCAAAACAAATGTGACAAAATAGTGAGAAGCATCCTCCCAGAGACATGGGGATAGTATTGACTATATGACCCCCCCCCCTCCCCAATCAAAATTTGAGGAGTAGAGAAAGCAGGAAATACAGATCTCCAGTATTTCATTGGCAGTTGACCCATACTGGCATAAGTCAAGTAATATATTACTAGTTATACCAATCCTTTGGTAGTGAGTATTTTTAAGATTTGATTCAAATGCAGTTGTATTTTCTTATTTTTCTGCTTATTAATTGAAGAATCATTTTTCATTCATTCAGAAACAGGTGTAATTTATTCATTTCACATAAATTTACAGCATATATAGATGGTTTGGAAGGCTGTTTTTTTTATATTCGCAGGCTTTATTTACCATTACAGTGGTTTATATTTTATATATATCTGATTTGTTAACAGCAAGTTCTTGTTTCATTACATGATAATGTTGTGATCTTGATTACTGTCAGAAGAAGAGGCTGCTGTCCGTAGTGGGCAAACCTTGATATGACCATTCCCATTTTGACCTTGGAAATTTTGACCCAGTAGATTTAATTAAATACCTCTTTTAAAATGTGACATATATAATTTTACTAATTTACAAAATTTTGGAGAAATACTTGCAGTGGAAATTTTTTGAATAGACCTATAAATAAGCAGATTGAATATAATACTGTCTACTGTTGTTGATTTTTTAAACATGGATAAGATAATGTAAGGTAAAAACTTGTTCTGTAAATGGATTTCAGTGTAGTTTTGCATGTTTGTTTTTGTGTCATTCAAGTATGTATGTTGTGAGAATTAGGGGCAAGGGCTTTAAATGCTCCTGGATTGTTTGAAATAGTTTGCATATGGTGGACCAAAACATTGATGATCAGAAGTAGAAGAGAAGCTTTGTAGGGAAGAAATTCCTATCTGAAACTACTTTTGATTTCGCTTAAGTCATAATTTGTTACTCTTCCACTTCTGATAAATGACTTATCCTTAACTCAAAAGATTACAACATAAGATTTCATTTCAAAAAGATATTTGGAACAAATATAGCAACAACTGTTCATGTGCTTGTGTGCTCATGTCCTGTATGAAAACAGCTGGATTGGAATACATTATTAGTATATCATTGTGGAATTCAGCCTACAGATCCTAGGAATTGGTAGAAGGTAATTGTGTTATGTTACTGACTTATACAGCTGTTCATCAGCATTGACTCCTAATTGGAAGTGGATCACACCCAAAGAAAATGATCATGCATTTGCTCAGTTTTTCATTTGTATTCTTCATGGTGCTGTTATTGACTGCTGCTATGCTGTCTGCTGTAATATATTACCAGGTTTTGTTTCCTTTTGGGTGGGCTGTATTTGACAAAAACTGCTTTATTCTGTACACTTTTTGCAAGTGTGTATGTGTGTACATACACAGACATATCACCAACACAGGTATTTCATTCACTGAAATTATACTTCATCAGTTTATACCATAGTAAATTTGTTAATTTTGAAAGTCATTATTCCTGTTAGTCACTTCATTAACAGTACAGTTATGTATGTATGTTCCTGGATTATATAGTAGGCCTAATTCCAGCTACAACAAAATTTGGTGTATCCTGAAAGAATAAAAGGATATAGATGTCATAAAAGAGCATTGTGATGTCAGCACATTAAACTGTTTTGCTCAATGTAAATTTCAGTGAAGGGAATTTTATCATCTTTGTGATAGTTGGTAACAAGCATACTATTTTATTACATTTGTTAAGTTTACTTTTCTAAAATGCAGATTATTTAGAATGATATACATGCTGAATGCCATCAGACACTGAGGTTAGTATACAGCATTTTTAAAGGTTAATACCGCACTTTCATAAGCTCCTTGAAGTCTAATTGTATTGTTGATTCTGAAGCCATATGAAATGACATCACCACAAGTTGACTGGTATTTTAAATGGTATGGTTTTATATATTACCAGCAGAACACAAACTTTTAAGCATAACAAATAAAAAAAATAGACCCTTGACCTACGGAACTGAAAATTAAAATTCAAACATATAGAAAGCAGGTGGTGGAAGGGAAGAAAGGGGATCTACTTAAAATCTCCTTGAAGGAATAAAGCACAATTGCTCAGTCCAGGTATTAATGTGGAATTACGATTTGTTCAGGCCCACCCAAAGCTTTCTCCCTTCCTAACTACATGGTAGACTTCACATTCCTTTGTTTGCAGCTTTGCGGTTGTGATTTGGAGGTGAGCTCAAGCCAGTTTACCACTATGGTCTTATTCACAATATGCAATTAAATCAGAAGGAGTGAATGTGAGTTTTGAAGGACACTCCTAGGCACCAAGCCATTGTTATAGATCCAACATAAATTGAGCCACTGTAGCTGATGTATTGCAAGATACCACTGTATGTTGCTCCAAGATTGCTCAAATGTACTTGCCTTTTCTACAGTAATATTTGCTGCATTTTAATACCAATTTGAGCAATGTCTTTATTTTATACTATGTTGAAAATGTGCATGTGCTTTACATAAACTGCATTGATGACATGAGAATAGGTGTTGTTTTCTGTTCTCAGCTGTTTCTGAAACCACTATAGTTGGCTGACTGCTAAGGAAGTCAAAAATAAAAAATAACAACAGTAGTCTATTTCCTAAAGTCATTGGGGTAGGGTTTTTTTTTGTCATGTCAGAAGCGACTTGAGAAACTGCAAGTTGCTTGTGGTGTGAGAGAATTAACCGTCTGTAAGGACGTTGCCCAGGGGACGCCCAGATGATTTGATGTTTTTATCATCCTTGTGGGTGGATTCTCTCATGTCCCCGCATGAGGAGCTGGAGCTGATAGAGGGAGCTCATCCGCCTCTCCCCGGATTTGAACCTGCGACCTGTCGGCCTGCCGGCACAGGGGTTTAACCCACTGCGCCACCGGGGGCTCCTTATTGGGGTAGTGTCCAAACTGCAACCAGGGATATAAGTTACACATGGAACGTGTGTTTCTGCAAAGTTTTAAAAAGACGTTATCTGCTTGTATTACCTTCCATTTGGCCCCCATATAGGGAGGTTAATTCTGTCTGATCACTGCATTAGATATGGTTGGATATTATAGTCACTCCTGCTAGATACATAACAGCATAGAACCTGTTCATGAGTCAGTGCTTTGGGCTTATATCGCAATCAAGAGGTGAACCTACACCAGCAATTCCACCTCTATAAACATCGGGCAAATAATGCAGGTTGAATATACCTTAACTGAAATGCATAGCACCAGAATTGTTTGAGATTTTGGAATACCTATACTTGCATATATCTTCATCATGAGATATCTTGGAAATGGGATCCACATATAAACACAAAATTCAGTTCTGTCTTATGTCCTCCTTATGCACATATCCTGAAAGTAATTTTATAAACAATAATTTTAACAAACTTTGTTACAAAGTGTAGGTGTATTGACCCATCAGAAAGAAAGGAGTTATTATCTCAGCCATCCATGTTGACCATTTCATATTTTGGAATCTTTCAAAATTCTTTACTTGTACTAATTCAGTATAACTCTTCTGAACAATTCTTGCCAAGAACAATGATTGTGATAAGTTTACCTTAGGGTTGCCATAGATCAGAAGCAACTTGAAATCTTATAGCAAGAATTCATCAAGGTAATTATTACATAATAATATAATGTGCTTTTAGTTTATTTTGAAGTGAATGTTACGCTGATAGAAATATTGGGGAAACTAAGCTACAGGGAACGTGGCTTCAAAGAAGGAATACAGTAGAGTCTCGCTTATGCAACATAAATGGGCCGGCAGAACATTGGATAAGCAAAAATGTTGGATAATAAGGAGGGATTAAGGAATTAATTACAAATTAAGCACCAAAACATCATGTTTTCCAACAAATCGACAGAAAAGGCAGTTCAATACATGGTAACATTATGTAGTAATTACTGTATTTTCAAATTTAGCACCAAAACATCACAATGTATTGAAATAGCTGTGGATCGAGGCAAGAGGCAGACTGCATTGGATAACACAAAACGTTGGATGAGCAAAGGTTGGATAAGTGAGACTCTGCTGTACACAGATTGAGCATAAGCTTGTATTTATTGTATGATGCCTTCAGCTTGCTTTAGTGCACCATGACTTTTGAGAGCCATGTTGAGATTTGGGTAGGCTGAGTTTATCTCCCTCATAATAAATAGTGTTTCTGTAAAATACAGCCCTTAGATATACTCATTGGCAATGTTTGCCCTTTCTCACTACCCCTTTCAATAACCTTAATCATGGTGTTTTAAGAGAAGTATCTTAAATGACAGTTAAGAAAATGAAATCTTTAGAAAAATATTGGTATTTAAATATTTCTGTCTTCAAAAACTGTTGGTGAAAGAGAGTCTACATAAAATTACTTGAGAATCTGAGTTCCCCCCTTTTACAACACCACTTTAGCCTAGCAAAGATTCTTGTTCAACATGTGATGGATATTTATATTTGCAGAGAGAGAGAGATATCTTGTGATCTGAAAAAAAAACTCTGATAAAATTGATGTAATAGCTTTAACAGCTGTGCAAATTTAGCAAAATCTTACACTAAGATGTTAGAAAATATTGTTTGCTTGCTGATATGGATAAATACGTAGAATGAAGTTTAAATTATTGAAAGAAAGAAAAATGAACACTTGTGTGGATCTATATATTTGCTTCTAGTAATTAATTTTAATTCAGAATTAGAACTATCAGTCTAAACTTTATTTAGTATTGCAATCCTGTGTGCTCTTGTCTTGGAATATGTCCCACTGAACGTAATGTGATGAATGCGCTAGTATTTAAAAGTATTTTTGTAAGAACTGGTAAGAATAGAACTACCAGAGTTTTAAGTAGAAATTCAAAAGATCAGAAACATCGAATGAGAACTGGCCTGTCATTTTAGAATTGTATCACAATCTAGTGAAGCCAGAGAGCCAAGCCACCAAAGATAGGTAGTTAGTGTGAAGGAATTGAAACAGAAGAATGAGAGGAGATGTGAAGGAAGGCAGGGTGTGTTAGTTTGTTACAGATCCTTTTGGAATGGTGAAGAAGCGAAAGTATGAGCTAGTAGGATGGTCTAGTTTATCAATAGTGGTAGCTGATTCATTTTTAATAAAATTATGAAGTATGTCAGAAAAAATGTGAATGAAAGTAGAAATGGTGAACTCACTATTAAACTCACATAAACTTTTAGCCATGGCTGATGAATAACTCATTCTTTGGATGTAACTGTTTCTTTGATACATACTTGGTAGAGTGGAGGGAACATGCTACAAGTAACAAGTGTACCTGTAATGTGTTTTGGAGGTGAGGGGATAATGAGATAGAAATGATTTTCTTTTTTCAAAATGATGTAATGATAATGCTTGATTTTGTACACTGAAGGCATCAGATCCTGTCTGAACTTGGAAACTGAGCAACATTGACCCTGGTTAGTATTTGGATAAGAGACTGTCAATGAATAGCAGGTGTTGTGGTCTGTACTTCAGAGGAAAGAACTGGCAAAGCCATCACTGAATATTCCTTGTCTAAGGAAACCCTATGAAATACATGGGGTCTCCATAAATCAGCAGCTGACTTGGAAGACAATATACAGTACTTACACAATGTTGCTAGATCCAGTATAATAAATATTATTAATGTGTTTTTATTCCTTGTTAGTTGGCAGGAATTGGAGGGCATTTTGAGAGGTTCAGTTGTTTTCAGATCATGTTCTTTTTAAGATCTTAAAAGTATTAAAAGGCAATGAACAATGAAAGAAGAACACACATTGTCAAAGAGAGATGCTTGGAATTGAGTTACTTTTGAAAAGTACTTTCTAAACTCTGATAATATAGCAAGTTCACGTTGCTTCTTATACCTTGCAGTTAACTGCTGTTAGTTATTAGTAATGGCTAATCCAACTAATTTGAACTAGTGATATTTATTCAAAGATTACAATATCCTTTGGTGCTTTTAGTGAGAGAGAGTGAAATATGATATTTCATCCATTCTAAGATGCTATCGATTGTAAGTCTCACACTAATTTCAGTACTACCAACAGAATAAAAGCTTTATTTAAATATATTAAAAAACGCCTGCAATTCTAAGATGCATGCCATTTTTATATATGTTTATATTGGGGGGAGTGTACTTAGAATCAAATAAATATAGTACTATAAATTGTTTTTGGCAACTACATTGGATCCTACTCTGGATAAAAGGTAGAATAAAAGATAGGTGGGCAGATAGACAGACAAATATCGATAGACATATGAAAATGTGGCCGAATTGTTCTTAATTATTTAGATATATAACCTGCCATTTAAACAAAAAAAATTGATACCCATATGTGATTAAATAAGCTGAGCATACCTGTCCTTCTTTGTATTTGAAGCACCAAAATGCTTCACAAAAGACTGTAGACTGGTATACCACAGGAATTGATGTAGTGGGGGGATAACTAGACTGGGAAAATAACTAGAATATGGTCTCACTCTTGTGCCTGGTATCTCTGGCTGTGAAGATCAAGATGTACAGTGAACCTCAGTCTTGGCAACCATTAGATGCAATTGCAAGGTTTATGAACTGAACCTCTCCAAGTTTGGGAGTTTCTCTGTGCCTATGAGAGTTTGGTTTCCTTTTTCATCAGTCAGAGTGTCAGCTTTCTAATATCAAAACTTACTCTTCTGTTTCTGGGAGTAGGTTGGCACAGCTGTATTGTGAGGCATATTGTCTTAGGATTGGAATTAGCTCTACTCCTGAAAGGAAAATAACTTCTATGAGTAACAAATTGTACATATTGAAACCAACATGAAAGCAAAATCCATTAATTTTGGTATTGCTGTAGAATAGTGCCAGCCATGGGCAGTAACCATTCCAAAGCAATCCAGTGAATTAGCAGGATCCACTTGGCCCAGCAATTTATTGCTCTCCATAAAAGGGTTCAGAAAGTGCAAATATGAAATGTCAACTAATAAAAATATCAGCATGGAAGATGCTGCAGTACTAATTTGTTGTCATTATTCATGTTTAAAGTTGCTACAATTCATATTTTCCCATCTCATTAGATAAGAGTTATGGCAAAGGTTTAACAAATTGAACCTTTATTAAATTTATTAAATTTATTAAATTATTAAATATTATTAAATATGCTTGTCCAAATTAACTGCAAAGGAAAAAGAAATTGAAAGAATCTATGTTGGAGACCAGGAGGAAATTGACCACACACCAAAACAGTACTTCTTAATCATAGATTATTGGAATGCAAAAATTATAAACAGAGCAGAATCAAAGATTTTAAGAAAATTGGCCTAGAATCAAGAAATGAAGAAAGAAAGATTGACTAAATTTTACAAAGTCAGTAGTTGATTCATTGCGAGCATATTCTTTAACCAATCCAAGAAGTGACTGTATACATGGACACCAGCTGATGGACAATATAGAAATAACTACATAATTGGAAGGAGAAGATGGAGAAGTGCCATTCTACTCTGCTAGAAAGGCAACACCTGAGAGTGCAGTAGCCACAAGTCCATTGCATTATTTTCCCATGCTAAGAAAGTGATGCTGACAATTCTAGGACAAAGACATTTACTATAGATTGAATGAGAACTGCCAGATGTCCAACTTACATTTAGGAAAGAAAGAGGCACTAGGGATCATATTGCAAGCATAGATTGAACCAAAGAATTTCAAAAGAAAACCAACCTGCCATTTGTAGATTGTAACAAAATCTTTGATTATCAGCCATAAACAACAACAACTATGGATCTCTCTTAAAGAAATTGGTGTTCCATAACATTTGATTGTCCTGGTGCATAATCTGTACTAAGAAGAAGAGGCTGCTGTCAGAACAGAATAAGGAGAAGTGGAATGCATTTCAGCTGGCAAACAGTCAGGCAAGAAGGCATTTTATATGTTTAACATGTATGCTGAACGTATAATAAAAAAAGGTTTAGATTTGGAGAAAGGATGTGTGACAGACAATTGGAGGAAGAAACACCAACAATTTAAGATGTGCAGATTACATCATACACTGCTAACAGAAAAAAAAGCAAAGACTTGGAACAATTACTGAAGGAAGTCAAGGAAGAAAAAATGCAAAGATTGTTAAACAGGAAAAAAATTATAGATAATTTACATATCTTTGAAGTAGACTGAGGAAAATGAAATAGTTAGCCCTCCACATTCTGTAGGGTTAGTGACACAGGACTCCTGCGAAAGTGAAAAAATGTTCATAAAGTTGCTTTTTTTTACCTGACAGAACACCTCTCTAAGAATTTCTAGGTCTTCCAGCATGACTCTATGGTCAGCTTCAGAGATTTCTGAAGATGTGTTCTGTCTAGAAATCTCTAGGAGTTCCAGTATGACCAGAGGGAGGTAATCATAGAGTCACAGTAGAGAACATAGAGATGCTTCAAGGGACCATTTCTATCAAATCTATGAATCAGAGCTCAAATGTGAGGCATAACTCTAGTTCAAGGTTTCTCATACTTTGGTTGAGCCATTAATCAGAATGGAGGTTGCTGTAAAGAAATTAGAAGACGTTTAAGGGCTTGCAATGGCAACTGTGAAGAAACAGGACATCCTGAAATGTAAAGATAAATAATTGAATACTACAGTTAGGGTTATCTATACCGTTGTATTTCTAAATTTTTATGCATTGTTGTGAACACTGGACCATGAAATAAGCTGATAGTAAAAAAGCAGACTCATTTGAAGTGTAGTGCCAGAGAAGAGTTCTGTGGGGAGCATAGTCTGCAAAAAAGACAGTCTGAACTCTCCTAAGAAGCCAAAATAACTAAACTGAAATGTAGAACGTTGGACATATCTTGAAATGCATGACTCACTAGAAAAGATAATTATCTTTTTAAAGGTGAAAATATATATTATGTATATGTGTGGGTTTGTACCTATGTTTGTGGCTGAAGGTTCCCACTTCCAGAGAACACTGTGATGAATCTGGACCAAACCTGGCACACAGACTTCACATAACCAACAGAAAATACTGGAAAGGTTTAGGGGAAGGAGGTTTGACCCTGGATTTGAGGAGTTATAGTTCATCCTACATTCAGAGAGCCCTTGTCGTGCATATTTAACATGGCCAATTTGATTACTGGTAGGGTTTGCAGGAAATTGACCATGGATCCTGGGAGTTATAGTTCATCCACATTTAGAGATCACTGTGACCTAACTGACAATGGATCTGGATCAGACTTGGCATACATACCTAACAGAATCAGCGGGGTTTGAGGGAAATTGACCCACAATGTTGGGAGTTGTAGTTCACCCACATTCTTATGTGTTTTCTAATCAGTGCATTCATAAAAAAAGAAATAATGACTTTTTCTTAAAAATAGCATTACAAAAGACATAACCTGGGAATCACTGGGTACTTAAGTTAGTGCTTAATAGAGTAGACACATGAGGAAAAGAGGAAGATCGCATCATGGATGGATAGCCTTAATAAAGGAAGCTATGGCTCTCAGTCTGCAAGATCTCAGCAGGGATGTTGATGATAGGGAGATCTGGATTGCCATATGTCGAACTTTACTTCATAGCAGTTGTTAACAACAAAGACACAGGCAAGAAAATAGAAGATACTTGTTCACCTCTAATTGATTTCAAATACAGTGTAAATTGGGTGTTAAATGTATAAAGAATAATAAAGCATTTATGTGCTTTCTCATTTGTCTTGGCAAATCCTATATACAGTGGTATTCAAATATATCAGCAGTTGGTGCTGTCTATGTGCTTGTTTTAGTACAAAGTAACTTCAGTAGATTTAGCAATTTTGTCCCTAAAGTTAGAAGCCAAACATTTGCTTCTGTTTCAATATGGGTTCATCTTTTAAAAAAATGAAGATACAAAGAAGTTCCGCTGCAATCAAGTTCCCTGAAACAGTAGGCAAACTTATGTCAGTGAAAGGAAGTAAAGGAATTTGACAGAATGTGGCAAAGCTTAATGAAAACAGTATACTATTTAACCTTTTGGTTTGTTTTTGATCAGTTAGAACTGTTTCAATATATCTTTATATCAGAGCATGATACTGCTGTAGTAAATATGCTTTTTTTCAGATTTTAATTTTACTGGCTGTTAGGAATTGTGGAAGTTGTCCAAACACCTGGAGGGCTGAAGCTTGCTCATTCCTGTTTTGACCACTTGTATTCAAGTTGTTACATTTAATATGTGATTTCAGTCAGTCTTTAGAACCATTGATACAGTTTTAAATATTATCAATTTGTAACATAATTCAGTTGCATAATGAACTCTAAACCCAATAATATTGAATTTATGGAAATTTTAAAATAATTTAAAATATTAATAATAATAATAATAATAATAATAATTATTATTATTATTAATAATAATAATAATAATAATTTGGCTGTAATCTGGGCATTTCTACGTTTTCTATATGTGAATTTGTGTTGTGCCTTGCAAATGCTGATTTGTTTTCAGTAAAGGGTTAATTTTTATAAACCTATATACCTGGGGTCATGTAAAAATTTCTCGTGCCAAAGGGGATCCTGAATGGACAAGGTTAAGAAGCCCATGTCTCTAGAGCGGAGGCAAATAATATGTGGTCTATGTGCTACACGCATTGAGTATTATCTTTTTTCTGTAGGCCACTAGGAGTGCAATGTTTCATTTATAAGATTGTGGTGGTAGAAACAAGCAAAAACAGCAGGTTTGTCAGTGACAGAAATCTCATAAAGGATTCGGTGGTGATGGTGGTGCAGACCTCCCTTGTGTTCTGGAGAGGATAAATTTGCCTACTCCCTCTTTTAGATTTCTGTATATTTGGGATTCATTGATGTCTTAGTTCAGTTGGAAGAACCCTTGTACAGATGTGGGTGCAAGAATTTGCAAGAGCAAAGGTAGTTTCTGTCATTTGTATTGTTTTAACTAAATAACAAAAAATACCATGGAATGAACACTTTCCAAATGTAGAACTTTGAATTGCATGCTATTAAAATGTCCTTTAAGTCACCAGAATACAAAATGATCTGCACATATGCAGAACGGAATGTTATGTAGTTTAAACTATAACACTTCAACCAATTGTTCAGCAGTGTCACAGTCTTCTTGCATTTTATGAATTAGCAAGTTTGAGACACATCTTTCTCTTTGATAACAGGCAGGGAACATTTGATGTGGAGAAACCTTAAAATATCTCTGTGTTAAGAGTATAGACTCAGTTTCTCTCTTTAATATTCTGATATTACTCTTAAAGAGTAAGGGATGTTCCATATCAAATGCTCAGCAGCCATGCCACAACCAATAAGTTGTGTTTCTCGGTGTTGTTCTTACAGTGCTCTTGGTGGGAAGTGTAGTGGAACGCTACTACATAGATGCTTCCTTCAGGCAAATGATGAAGTTTACTTCAAGTTCTGGAAATAAGCAACTACTTCTGAACAGGCAAATAGTTAGAGAACAGTTTGCCCTCCACATTTACAGATTTGATTTTTGTAGATTAAAATATTCTCTTTAGGTCCTCCAGTGTGTTTTACCTCCACTGGAAAGTGATCATAGAGTCATGCTGGAGCACATAAAAATTCCTAGAGAGGTGTACTCTCAGTTTGAAAAACCAGCATGCTTTCTATTTACAGTCTTTCCACTAATCGTAGAAAATATGAAGGGCCGACTGTATATAATTTTTTCCTCCTTTATGGGTTTAAGATAGGAGTAAAAGATATGAGGTGGACTTCATCCAGCTGCAGCAATACAGCTGAAACAGTTCAAACATGTTGATCTCTTTATTTGAGTCCTTTGTTTTCACTAGCAATGGGAATAACATTTCCTTGGAAGAAACCTGCTGACATCTTTATGAACAACCCTGTCTAATGCCTTTCATCTGCTTTTCCCCTTTAGCTTGCCATTATTGAACAAATTGAGGAAAATACTTTTTGTCCACTTTTTATTGCTGTGAGGATGCTTCTTAAGTCTGATTTTAATGCAAGGTGAGTTGAAGTTAAGCACAAAATGAATTATTCTTGGATACATTGCTAATGAAACAGTCTTTTGGAGCTAACAAATTATAGTGATAAATGAATGTTAAAATGCAGATTCTAAAATGCAGGGAGAGGGCTTTCTTTAGTGGAAAAGGAGTGGGTGGGAAGAGGGATTGAATGCTTGTCCTTGTCAAGGGGTTTCCCTCTGCCATGTTCTTTGAACATATTTCTCCTGGCGGTGTTCTGAGATAAGAAGTAATCCCTATATGGAGAAAAGCATTTGAGGAGAAGTTTGGAAGAATCACCTGGATCCTATGCTGAGTTGTGTGTTTGGTTCCAACAAGTCTGTAGAAAAGCAGGCCTGTCCATGAAGTTAATATTAATAATTTCTGAAAAGGGGTTTTCCAGAGGTAAACATCACACATTGCTATAAACTGAGAATACTGTGTATTACGTTGGGCTACATGTAAAGTTTGGATAGACTGCTCAAAATTAACTTGCTGGTTTGAAAGAGAGAATAATGTATAATAAATCCCCCAAAACTGTGACAATCATGGTTTCATTTACCTTTGCTTGGAGAAAATCCCCATGCAATTATATAGTGTGCTTCCCCCAGAAGTTTTCATAGAATTGTCCTGGAGAATATAATACATTCCTAAAGAGGATACCTCCAAGGTGACTTTATGGCGAGCTGGGACCAGAAGTTGGGTAATTTAATGGCGTTTGGTTATATCTCGCAGTTTTGCGAAACTGCAATCTGGCCAGAAACATATCTACTGTACTGGACATTGGGGGCAGGGGTGCAGGGATGTCTTATTTTATATGTTATTTTATTTGTCATAGAAAAATGGGGTTCTTGAACCAGGATTCTTAACTGATTGTTTGTGTTTGTGTATCTTTAGAGAACTGTAGGCAGGGCAGTGTATTAGGCTTTTTGTTGTTCAGTTCGGTTCGACTACCCAAAATTCGGTTGGGTAGTCCAAATTGACACAGAGAATGATAAATAGATGATGATGGTGATGGTAGTGATGATAGTAATACTTTGCTACCCTCCTTCCTGACTGCTCAAGGCAGGGTACAACAGAGTCAAAATATATGAACATAAAATGCATACAGTAAAATACATAAAAACACATAATTATGAAAACATACATCTTTTCTTTTCTTTTCTTTTTTCCTAGTTCCTTTTCCTCACTTCCACTTTCCCTTTCCCTGAATTTTTTGTTTATATAGTAATGGAAAATTCTGTTTAATAAAAATTTTATAGGAAGAGAGAGAGAGAGAAATATACCCCAAACACAGGATTCAAAATCAACATATAGCAGTAATGGAATGTAAATTCAAAACTCATAATTCAGAGTTGACTGGGTCAGCCTGCTGCAAGATATAGGTCTTTAAATCTGTTTTAAATTCTGACAGCTTGTTTTGCTGTCATATCTCTTCTGGCAGGTCCTTCTACATACCTGAGGCTGCCAATGAAAAGGTTCCTGGCGTGATGGTTGCCAGTTGAGTTCTAGCTGGTTGGAGTAACTGTCCCCCAGAGGACCTAAGTGTCCTAAGGGATGGGAGAAGGCCATCCTGTAGAGCCTGTGTACAGAGTATTATTGAACAGTGACAGTTAACTGCTGATATTTCTAATTAATTAAGTACAATAGTGACAAAAATTATAAGGATTTAAGTATGAAATATTAGTGAAATGTATCAGCTGTCTGCACAAAGTGGAGATCTTACCGCTATTTGATATGAAAAGATATGGAAATGTATTAAATAGAGTGTATGACAGGGAGTTGGACTGGATGATCCTTGTCGTCTCTTCCAACTCTTTGATTTTAAGTGATATGCTATGATGCAAGTTTGATAGTTTTACTTTAAACTGCTTTAAACTCTACTGAGTTCTACAAATGTACAGAAAGCAAGAAAACATTTAAAAATTTTCTTTCTTCATTTAAAATTTGCTCAATTTAGAATAAATCTTTGGCCTTTCACAAACCAAAAATGCTGCTTGGAATTGTTTTTCTTGATATGGAGTACTGCTAGTACTAGAATATGTTGTTTGTTCGACAGATCAAAAACCTTGTTTGCACATATTGGAAATGAATATATGCTATGGCTTCTGGCTTTACATAACTCAAATGTTAAAATACCCATTTACTGTGAAACAAAAGAATTGGTCTTTGCAGAGGTTGTTTGATTTTGTTTTGTTTTGTAAGGTCTCTTAAATTAAATGACACATTCGAATGCAGTATCAGTAAAGTTCAGGTTGTATTTTGATTGAGAACATGAAGTTCTTTCAAATTAGTTTTATTCATCAATACAGAGACTTCTTTATTTTTTTCAGGAATCTATGAGAATATTCCTGACCACTTTTTTTCTTGATGTAGCTATCCAGATTTGGTGGGTTTTCAACTCCCAAGAAGCCCCAGCCAATGACAAGTAATTTGTGAAATCACTTATTAGTTCCAAATAAAGCAGCTCTATTAAATCAATTATGGTTAAAGTTCTGACTTACTAAATTCACACTGGTTTAGTGGGTTTACTCTATTTGAAAATAATAATTAGGAGTTTTCGTTTAGCATGATCTTGGTTGCTACGATTGGAACTGTTGTTCTCAAACAAGTTGAATCCTGTATGAGCTCAAAGAGTATTATATTTCTTGTTAGTTGTGCAGGTCTATAGATGATAAATATAAAGATATATCTCTTCCTTTGTTACCCATTCCTATATCTGCATTTCACCTACCCACATCAAATGAAATATATAATCTTTATTAATTTTCTAAGTCCTGCAGGTGTTTCTATGTGTGCTTCCACCAAAAGTTACCAAAGAGTCTCACTGGAGAATCTGGTGAATTCCTAGAGGGGATATCTCTCTAGGAATTTTCTAAGCCCTCTAGTGTGACTCTTTGGTAACTTCTAGCAGAAATGTTTCATTTCAGTGGGGTTTACTATTATCTACAGTTTTTTGTTCCTATGAGTAGATATTGAGGTTGTAGTGTACTTTGATTTGTGTATAAAAGCTCTTCATATTATTTATTGTACTTGTCACTATAGGCTAATTCTGGAAGGAAAGGTTCACATTTGCAGTGGAATCGCAGTCAAAGATCAGATTTATAAACAAAATTTTAAGTAGAGGTAGTCCTCCTTGGTGAAGTTCTTAGCAGTTGAACTTGGAAACTAAGTTTTAACCTTTCAGTCTGAATTTTAAAATAAATGCACCTGTCTTGATGAGAAAATGAATACCATCTTCTGAATTCCAAATCACACTTTAGCTAAATGATGAACGCTCTTCTCAATGCTTACTTTATGTTTTAGAAGGCCATTAATACAACTATGTTACAGCTGTTGGAGAGAATTATTTAAAATTGTCATTGTCAGTTTTTCCTTTTATCATTTGATGTCATTCTCCTCCCCTAACTCCATAGCTCCTTTGTATGTCTTGAAGTAGACTGTATTGTGCTGTTTCATTTATTGGCATTATGTCATATTGAATGCATAATAGGGGACAATGTCGTCAGTATGTGTTAAGCATGCACATGTAGCGTTTTTTGAGAAATGAATGAAATTGCATGACAGAAAATGGTGCAACTGGGTATTTCCTGTGATATGATTGAACCAGTAAGCAATGTTTTGGACTGTTGTGGTTTTCATGCATTAGTACTGTTTCGTATTATCTAGTAAAATAGACTTTCCTGTATAAAGTTGCTTATATACTTTAACCATTAGTTGTCTTTGAGTCATAAATCATTCTTGTGTAAGAGGCAAGAAAAGAAGATAAGATGGGACAGAAGGGTGACAAGTTTGATTTGCAGTGTGTTGGTATAGTAGAATGCAATACTGATTTTAATGGTCTGAGTAGACATATAAACAGCGTGTCTTCTGAAAAGGCATTATGGGTGAAAATTTGTCCTCTAGAACAGCATGGTACTTGATGAGGGCTAAAGTAAGAATTGGCCCGATACATTGCCATAAGTTGCTTCCATCTGATTTCAGCCAATTTCCACTGCAACCAAACTCCATCCATCCAGTGTTGTTCTAGTGTCTCAGTCTTTAGAAATGGTTTTCCAGGTGAGGCAGGATAATGTAGTTGGAAGGGATAGGGATATCTTCATGCACAAGCATCTTTCTCTGGTATTTCTTTCTTTGCAATCTAGTCTTGACTGCAGTAACATTTGCCATGAATTTGGCTTTGACCAGTTGTACCTCTGTGAATGGGAGACCTCTGAGAGTCATCAACACCCAGTTCTTTCAAGTCCAGGCATATAACTGGCTTGATTGAGTCAAGCCACCTGTAATGTGGTCTTTCTCTTTTTTCCTACTGCCTTCCACTTTATAGAACTTTATTGTTTTTTCCAGGGAATCATTCATCTTATGATTTGTCCACCAAGTATACCAGCTTCAGTTTAGTCATTTTGGCTTCTAATGGGAGTTCAGGTGCAATTTACTCTTGAGCCTATTTAGATGTATTTTTGGCTGTCCTTGGTATCAATAAACTACCTTCGCACTACTTTCCCATGGTGATGGGATGACACGCTCCTATGAGGCAAGAGGTTGTGCTGATGATAGCATTGTTACTGGCAAGATGGCTTATATCGGACAGGCTTTTGCTGAGGAGCCAGACCAAATGTGCCAAACAGTAGCAGGAGTAGTGGGAGGCAAAAATGGTGGCAGTGCCATTTAACACTAGACACAAAGAGGCATTAGTAAATCACTTCTGAGTGTCTTTTAACCTGAAAATTCCATGAATATGCTTTATAATGTAAGAATTTGTAACTCAGCAGTTTAAAATGCCTAACATTTATGTAAAGCAATTCCTGAGATTCATATTTTCTATTCTAGCTGGAGTTTAAGTGCAGATTTATTTTTGCTTTGCTCTAATTGTGTTGAAGTATAAGGAAGAGATGTACATTGTAGTATGGTCCAATAAAAACAGTAGTCCTTATGTACTTCAGGAGACAACTTTTAAGAAACAACTGTCCATAGTGTCCATTAGTAATTTGCAGAAGATTACAATCTGGGTAGCTAAAAAGGAACTACATGTCAAGATCCAAGAGTTTAAAAAGTTCTGCCTGTTCTGGGATGGGTGGGAGGGAACTGGAAATCTCCATCCTTGTCTGGTCTTGGTGCGATGTCTGAATACTTAGTCCCTTTCCAGCAATGATAGACTTAACTGCTTAAAGCTTTAGTTAAGGGTGACATGATAAGACATTTAGTTAATAACTTGTTATTCTTGAGGTTACCATAAATCAACAGGTGGTCTGAAGGCACGTATTTTACTGGAGAAAGTGGATTGTCTCATAATACTCGAACTAAAAGTAAAGTTTAGGTCAGTGTAGACCCATATAATGCAGTTTAACTGCATTGAACTGCTTTATATAAGTACACTGACAATACAGTGCAGGTTCAAATAGTTTTATACAGTGAAACTGGAAGGGAGGAAATCCAGAACGGACAAAAGAAAATCATGCGTGCAGTGGCTGGTTAACTGGAATTAATTGTTACAGGATTTTTCAACTGGCATTGGGTAATTGTGTGGTATATAGATCTGTCAGTCCCTAGTGATGATGACTGCATGAACCTGAGCTATGTGGCAGTCATAACCACTTGGAAGCAACAACGGGAAATAATAGTTGCACTGTTTTAAATTTCCCCCCCTAGAAATCTGTTGGAATATAATTTCTACACAAAGTAACCATCACAACCTTTTGGGAGGGAGACATGTGATGAGATATAAAGTATTTTGAATTATCCTTTAGTCTATGCTTGTTGAAAATTGGTGCCTTATTGCTGGCAAAAAAAGAACCATAAAATTTCATGTAAAATCTAGGGGAAAGTAACAACATTGTTTGTTGTTATACCATTGTTATATGTCTGTAACAAATTGTTATTACTATTTTAGGTGCAATGGATGAGCTTCATAGCCTGGATCCAAGAAGGCAGGAATTGTTAGAAGCTAGATTCACAGGAGTAGTGAGTGGTAGCACTGGGAGTACAGGAAGCTGTAGTGTCGGAGCAAAGGTGAGTAGAAGTATGGATTATATCACATGAATGTGTTGGTTAAAAGAGTGATAATAATCTTCCCCAATAAGTGCATTAAGTTTCACAACATGATACAAGAAAAAATTCCAATGTAGTCAGCTGAAATAACGCTATTGGCTTTTGCAAATCTGTTTCTACTTATATGGGCCAGGATCCAGGTACATCTACTGATGTAAATGCTTCCAGTGGCATTTGGAGGATTTTCCTGTCCCCTTCCCCAAATGCAATTAAAAAGCCTTTTCAGATTATTTGGAATCCCCTGAGAACCTGTTTATCCTATCAAAGGGCTGAACTTCAGAGGGGAGGGGGAGAAAACAGTCATCATGTAGTGTAACATTGGATTTGGTAGACAATACGAATGTTTACTGTTGTTTTTTAAAAAACACGAGCTAGCACAATATTCTAGCTTTCTAACAGGTAACTTCTGAAATGCTTATTGTTTTATTCACTTGGTTTTTAACAGGCCTCCACAAATAATGAGAGTTCCAATCATAGTTTTGGAAGCTTGGGATCTCTAAGTGACAAAGAATCAGAGGTATGAAATAATTTTTAAATAATCAGATTGACAGTTCGAATGTAGTGGTCATATCACTGTCTTTTTATCCATGTGTTCAAGTAGACTTGGTTCCTAAAATGGGGACAGTTCAAGATACTTTTCTGTATTTGCTACATTAAAACTGGGAAAGACCAAATATTTTAATATGCTGGTGGGATTATTATTTTGAAATATTTTAAATGCTATTTGCTAATTGATGCAAATTGATCTAGAAAGCTTTTTTTTGGCAGAAAAGCACTATTGATCTAATTCCCAATTTCTGCCAAAATAGCATTCATATTGGCTTACCACAAAATTCACTAAAACAGAACTACTGTATATAACTTATCAGTGAAACAAAATAAAAGCTCCTAATTTATGAACAAATCTTCAACAGCGGTCTGGCTTAAATGGCAAAAGCTTAATCTGTGACCCTAAAAATCAGTAACCTAATCAATTTAAGGTTTCGGTTTTTGGGGGGGGGGGTTTGCTTACCTGTTCGTTCTTAATAATTGGAATTTGTTTTTAATAATTGGAATTAAAAATAATTCAGTAGTCCAGAGAAATTATATATCTTAACATGATTTCAGCGAACAACAAACAACTACATGTGCTTTTTGCACATTTGCAAATTGGTCATTCAGTAGACATTTTCAGTAGTGACTCCAGTTTCAGAATTTGATTAAATGTCTAGTTATTTTACTCTGTGGAGAATTAATAATACTTGAGTAAGAATACTTTAGATGACATTTAAGCATTATGAACACTGAAATAAAGCTTATAACCAGTGCCGCTTAAACAGGACTATCTACAAATTACACAGTGTAACAAAATTTGGGGAAAAAGTGTTTCTGGTTTGAAAGTGTTATTTCTTTGAAAGTAGTTATACTCTAGAAACTGAGTTTTTGTGGCTGCCACAAACTGTGTTGAATTGGTTGAGACACTATCAGATATTCATTGAAAAATTATAGCAAAATGTCCTGCAGGATGCCAGCAAAAACAAAGTTTTTGCAGTTTAATAAAACCTTTCCATGTTTTTATGATAGAACCAATTAGGAAATGACATTTATAACCCAGGGACAGAAATCATGTTACATAGTATAATTTACAATTCAAGAAGAATTGCTCAGCATTTTTGTGCTGTAATGATCTTTTGGATGCATTACCGACCATCAGTTCTATTTTTTTGGCATTTCTAAAACTGGTTTAAATCTGTTACCAGTCTAAACTCAACTCATGTTTAACCTATTGAAGCAATGAAACTTTCGTAAGTGTTGATTTAGCAAGTTCCCTTTGATTCAGTGGCTTTATTCCAGTTGGTACTAACCGTTGGATTTAGGCCTGTGAAAGCAGTGCAAATTATATAACATTATTTTTATTAATTGAGAATAGATCCCTGATACAATAGAGCTGTAAGCAGAACATGGTTGTAGGGCTTTCATTCTAAAAAGATAAGCACTGATAATGTGATAATGTGATTTTCCCAGGCCATAGTTGAAACATAGTGAAACAGGCCATAGTTGAAATTCAGAACAATGAAATCGTTTGCCATAAAATCTTGATGGTAACCATATCTAAAATGAATGTGGTTTTGAAAGTGGAGCACCTTGCCATAGCAAAGCCAGAAATTTCTCTTGGTATTCCAGATTGCTTGAATGTACATGCCTGATGTAGATTTATGTATCCTATACTTTGGGCTTAGAGGGACAGCATCAAAATAAAATTCTGTCACATGAAGTGAAATTGTATTTTAAAACGATAAAGATTGTCTATCTAAATCTGTATATTACAAAAATAGGAAGGGTTTTTGCCTTCTCTTTTTCACTAAATATAGCTGTTGTTGGTGTTAGTGATTCTACTACTATGCCCATTAAATTTGGCATGTAACAGTTTCTCTTGCACGAGCAGTTGTCTTCAGTAGTATTTCAGAGTTATAGAATTGTCATCTGTTTTAGTTCATGTGGCTGAACTGCAAAAAAGATTTCTAAAAATACCATTATGATTCAGAAATATTCAGCAATGTAATACTTGAATTTTACTTGTCTGTTAGAAACAATAGGGGTTTCTGTCTCCTAGTATATATATATTTTAAAAATACCACATAGGTTCCAAAACCTTTTGGTTTATTCAATTTTTCTGTTCTGAAATTATCAATTTTACAATTGTTTATCCATGTAGCAAGAAAGACAATATTAAAGATGTACTTTGGGTATTAGAATTTTACTTTTTTAATATATGTCAGAGGTGGTGGTGATGGCGGATGCTTAGAGCATATGTGACTAGTGAAGCATTCATTTATTGTACTTTGGCTCCAATGTATCCGCTTTTCAGCAAAAAATCCTGTGGGTATGGGAATTCAGGATCCAACCTTCAATGTAAATTAGTAAATATTCTTGCAAAATGACTTTGGAACTAAAATTAAAGGCTGTAGTGGAATTTAATGGACTGGATCAGACAGCACACTTAGCATAAGATATTTCACATGCTAGTGCAGGAATCCCTGCCCCACTCTTCCTACTCTGGAAAGTTTCTTAAAAATCAACAAAATTTGTGGGATAAGTGGAGGCCCTACTTTGGATCTGAGTTAGTCTTTTCCAGTTTATAGCAATAAGTAGTGCTATTAATAGCCTAGGATTTACTGATTTCCCCTTATCCACCATACTTATAAACTGACATTTTAGAGGGAAAATATTTATAAGTTCAAGCATTTAAGTTTGGTATCCTGATAATACAACATAAAATTATTATGTGGTCCGTTTTAGAAATAAGCAAAGCTTCTTATTGTTTGAATGCTTCTTTTAATATACATGCATTGAAATGCTTGCTCCAGTTCTTTTGCCTAAATACAATATTATACTGAGGTGTGGGTTTGTTTTTGTTTTTGCGCAGACTCCTGAGAAAAAACAACTGGAGTCTTCCAGAGGTAGAAAAAGAAAAGCAGAAAGTCAGAGTGAAAGCAGTCAAGGTATGGTATGCATTGTATTACATTAGATAAATGTTGTGTACAGTTGTCAGCTGATCTAAATTTGCTGTTCCTGCAAGGATATTATACTGTTCTGTGGCTTGTTAAAAGTCACACTATTTCTACTCATTGTCTGTATTTACTGGGATACCTAGCTAGGCTGAATCAAAAATAGTCCAATAATCTTACATCAAATTTGAACTCAGGTCATGTATTTTGTAATTGCCTGCTTGTGAGGCAATTAATTTTTCACCAAAAATATTGGAATGTCATTTGTAACTGTCTTGATTTTAGGTGAATTATAAAAATTATATATTTTAAAGTGAAGGGCAATATAAAGTAATGTTAGTGGATGGTAATTTAAAAAAAGAAGAATAGTTACATTGAAAAGTCTTACATAGTACCGTTTTTGTTCTTCAGAACCTTGAAATGGCCTCAGACTAGTTCAGTGGGGACAGGCTTTTGTGTTTGGACATGACACTTTTAGTGGTGTTCACAGCATACTCAATAACATCAGTGACCATCTTGAGCTGTGTTTAGTTATGTCATGGTTAGTCATATATCAAATCTTTGATCACTGGGATTCCCTCACTCACTCACCAATTTGGGTGGGCAGGGGGATGGAGATGGAACATAGGAGCATCAGTAGGGAGGGCAGGGGAAGAGAATGGGCTGGGGCAAGGAAGGAGGGTGCATGCATGTGTCCCCTCATATGCTCCCTCACTTGGGCAGGGAAGAGGGAGGTGAATGAGAGAAGAGAGCACAGGAGGAAGGGCCCTCATGAATTCTCTCCCTCATATGGGCGGGAGGGATGGCACAATGGAGTTCCAATGTTTATAATAGATTTAAAGCAGGCTTGCACAACCTGAGGCCCTCCAGGTGTTTGGGACTTCAGCTCCCAGAATTCCTGACAATAGGCCTGATTTAGAGTTTTAGTTTGCAAATTAGTCTGAGTCCAGTGTTTCACCTTGTGACACAGACTCACATATTATGTCATTAATACATTTGTAGTCCTCACATTTACAAAAACATGGGACTATAAATGTATTGGGAGTAAAAGTTTTAGTATCTTATTGATATATTTATTGGTTTTAATAAAATAATAAAACTATTAAATCTAATAGCATAAAGTTAGCAACAGAGGAAAGATAAATATAGCAGATTCATGGCTGCATCAGCAATTTCACTTGATTTTGAAATCTCAATAAATATTTGTCATCACTAAAAGATGTTATATCTCTCAGTAATGCTAAGAGTTACTGTAACATCATCTCTAGGTGAGCCTCTTCAGGGAGATCATTCCATAACTGGCGGGGGGAGTCATTTCATGAATAGACTGTGCCCTTTATCATTTGTTGGAAGCACTTGAAAAAGGGCTTAAGGTATCAACAGAAATCAGTAGGAAAAAAAAGATTTGGACATAACCGTGTCAACTTAGCCGGGGGGTGGGGCGGGGGTGAGTGAGCACACAAAATGGAGAAGTTTTTTCCTATCCTCCCTTGTAAAAAAAACAAACAAACCAGCCACTGTATATCAGTTATGCTGTATAACAGAGCTTTCTGAAGTGTGTGTTGTAACATATTTGTGCATTGACTGCAGTGTGTAGGTGTGTTGTGTGAACCTAAGGAGAAACCTCAGCATCTATGATGAAATAAAGCAATAAATCATAAATTTTAAAATATATAAATGAAAGGTTTATGAGATATATTGTGCTCTCCTACATTTCATTATTACAATTTATGTACCGTATATTCCGGCATATAAGACGACTGGGCGTATAAGACGACCCCCAACTTTTCCAGTTAAAATATAGAGTTTGGGATATACTCGCCGTATAAGACCACCCCTCTTCCAATGCACACCAAATAATTTTTAAAAAAAATCAGATTTGACTTCAATATGGTAATTTGAATTCAAATGCTTCTAACATGCAGGTTCCTATGAACCTGCATTACATGTACCTTACCTTACATATGAACCTGTACCTTACATTGGACATTATAGTTGTTCTTCCTCCCTTGAATTTCGTTTACACTCTGGGTCCTTTACATCATGCTGGCAAGTATGAAAGCAGGCTTTAAATGGTTAAGATTACATTTATGTTGGCATAGAAGCTTGCATGCAAATAGAAGTCAGGCTTTGTACAATGAGTACTGAGGTGAAGGCAAAGCATTTGTAGAATTTTTATCTATAAGCAGTCTTTAGAAATCAGGACGTCCTATCAGAAGAGAGGGGCAGATTGGACCCTAATCCTTCAGAAATGTAGCATTTGGCATGGCACATGTTTACTTGGTCACATCTTGACATGTCTTCATCCTTAAATCACCGTGACAGCTTGAATTGTTTTAGAGTTTCTCAAGAACACAGCCAGGTGATGTTTAATTGTTAGAAGGGGAAAAGAGATCAGAAAAGAGGAAGGAGGGCCCTGGGTCAATAAGAGCTTTCCAGTTTGACTTCTGTCAAAAACGAAATGCAAAGATACAGGATGGGGGACACGTGGCTCGAGAGCGGTATGTGTGAAAAAGATCTTGGGGTCCTTGTGGACAACAAGTTAAACATGAGCCAGGAATGTCATGCGGTGGCAAAAAAAAAACCAAGAGGATTTTGGCCTGCATCAATACGAGCATAGCGTCTAGATCCAGGGAAGTCATGCTCCCCATGCTCTATTCTGCTCTGGTTAGACCAAACCTGGAATTACATTGTGTCCAATTCTGGGCACCACAACTGAAGGGAGATGTTGACAAGCTGGAATGTGTCCAGAGGAAGAGGGTGACTAAAATGATCACAATCTGGAGAACAAGCCCTATGAGGAGCGGCTTAAGGAGCTGGGCATGTTTAGCCTGAAGAAGAGAAGGCTGAGAGGAGACATGATAGCCATGTATAAATATGTGAGAGGAAGCCACAGGGAGGAGGGAGCAGATCAAGGGTCTGGAGAACAAGCCCTATGAGGAGCGGCTTAAGAGCTGGGCATGTTTAGCCTGAAGAAGAGAAGGCTGAGAGGAGATATGATGAAGGCCATGTATAAATATGTGAGAGGAAGCCACAGGGAGGAGGGAGCAGATCAAGGGTCTGGAGAACAAGCCCTATGAGGAGCGGCTTAAGGAGCTGGCATGTTTAGCCTGAAGAAGAGAAGGATGAGAGGAATGTGTCCAGAGAAGGTCAACTAAAATGATCAAGGGTCTGGAGAACAAGCCCTATGAGGAGTGGCTTAAAGAGCTGGGCATGTTTAGCCTGAAGAAGAGAAGGCTGAGAGGAGACATGATAGCCATGTATAAATATGTGAGAGGAAGTCATAGGGAGGAGAGAGCAGATCAAGGGTCTGGAGAACAAGCCCTATGAGGGGTGGCTTAAAGAGCTGGGTATGTTTAGTCTGAAGAGGAGGAGCAGCGGCAGGCTTCGCTACCAAGCTGGCAGCATGGTAGCCTACTGGGCTGTCTTCACCCTCGCCGGCATTGACTTGGCTCCGCCTCCGGCCTCTAATCCCAGAACAGCTGCTGCAGGAGCCAAAGCCGGAGGGGCGGGGGCGGGGCCTCTGGCTGCTCCACCCCACCCCCGCAGAGGGTCCCGCCCCCCTGCGGAGGCTTCAACTCCTGCTGCTTTACCAGGCCGGCGGGGGTGTTTGCATGCTGTGCTGTCCCCTCCGCCACTGGTCTGCTGCTACCTCCGCCTCTGGCCTCAAGTTCAGAGCAATTGCCGAGGGAACCAAAACCGGAGCGTGGGCGGGGCCGCGAGGGGCGGGGTCCTCTTCTCCCACTGCCTCCCTGCTCTGGGTTTGGTTCCCTCGGCAGTTGCTCTGGCTTTGAGGCCAGAGGCGGAGCTAGCAGCAGACCAGTGGCGGAGGGGACAGCACAGCATGCAAGCAACCCCCGCCGTCCTGGTAAAGCAGCAGGAGTTGAAGCCTCCGCAGGGGGGCGGGACCCTCCGCGGGGGCGGGGCGGAGCAGCCATGCTCCACCACGCGGGGACGCCAAGGGCGAGGGACACGAGGGAAAAATGATGCCAAAAATTTTATTCCGGGGTACAAGACGACTCCCCACTTTTGAGATGATTTTCCTGGCTTAGAAAGTCGTCTTGTACCCTGGAATATACGGTATGTGTTCACACCTCTTATAAATTCTGGTGTGCTAGTCAAACTGAATTACTGTGTCACAAAACTTTACATGTCTAAAAAGTGTGTCACCAACATGAAATGTTCAGAAAGCTCTGCCGAATAGGCCTCAGATGATTTGGGGGGATTATAAATCACAGGAGGAGGAATGTCACAATGACTAAAGCTGCAATATTTTTGTTTTAAGTTACCAATTGTACCAAGTGAACATGAAGTTTGTATGTTCAGAATGATCATAAAATTACTCAGCTCCATCAGAGTCATGAAATTCCATGCTTCAGCAATTCACTAGAGTTTTTCAGTATATTCTTCAAAAAGCTATAAAACCATTTCAGGGCCCATCTACACAGACCTAAAGTGTGGGGGGTTTGCCAGAGTAGCCTGAGGCATCCAAACAATGCCTCAGGCTACTCCTCAGGACTCTGGCAATCTGGTTTAACCTGGAGTAAACATGGATGCTGGGGTTTGTAGTCCAACAAAATCTGGAGAACTGTAGAAATTTCATCCCTTTGCCTATATTATGCAGTGTCAGTTCTAGTAATGGCTCTTGTTTAAAAATGTATTTCTGTTTTTGATTCAGGAAAAAACATTGGGGCACGTGGTCATAAAATTAGTGACTATTTTGAAGTAAGTTCCATTTTCAACTATTAATTCATATGATCTTTCTGTTCATATATGAAATATAACTATTTGAAGAAAAACATCAGTTGCGTCAAATCATCTGGTTTTGCATGCTAAAAATTAAGATCAGAATTTTCTGTCTGGATTTGCATATCATCTTAGATAGAATTGTCTCCTTGCATGAGTATCTGGTCTTTGGGAATTATGCTGGGACCACACCTGACATGTGGTCCCAGCATACCATAGAATCATGTTATGTTGCATGACATTATTATAGATGTTCCTTACATTTCTTCCTGTCTGTCATAAGTTTCCAGTAAATGTTACTTGTTTGCAACATGTCTGGTGTCAAGGTGTGGTATATTCCCGCCTTTCTATACCTTACCTTACTAGTCTCCATATGTGCGATTCACAAAGGCCATGAAGAAGAAGGACAAGTTGCATACTTGTAATTGTGTTTCTTCAAGTGGTCCTCTGAGAAGTCACACAACCCTGCCCATTCCTCCCTTCCTCTATGCCAACCTCCTTCTTTCTAACAGTATCAGTGGTCTGGGAACTGGGGCCACCTTTTATGCCTCCGGAGGAGTGGGCAGGGTTACCACAAAAATTCAAAAGCTAGAGCTTGGAAACATTTTCCATTCGAATCTGTGCAGATGCAGTAAACCCGTATGTGTGACTTCATAGAGAACCGCTCAAAGAAAACACAGTTAGAGGTGTGCAACCTGTCCTTCCTGTTCATCATCCTAGTAAGTAGCCCCTTATTCTGCATTGAGCCATGGCAGTTGAAGTAGTGTCAAGTAGCATTAATTCTACCATGCAGATTAATCCTGAGACACATTTCAGAAGTACTTTATGAATATGTGCCTTTAAACAGGAGTTTGGATTAGATGGACCTTGTGGTCCCTTCCAGCTCTATGGTTTTTATTATTTTTGTGTTTAGTTATTGTCAGCATAGCTTTTATAGTCTTTACCAATAATAATTCTTACTCTAGCCCCGCTCCCCATCCTGATAGTATATACAATCAGAAGTGAGTATGAAATGGGGTTTATCGACTTAACTGAACAGACTTTAAGAATATCCTTCTATTCAAGGGATGCAGGTGAGGATGCAGCTGAAAGTAATCATAATGAAGTTTTCTGAAACTGGACCTCATCACATTGAGGCCACTAATCTGGGTGATAATGGGAGATTCGCCGTGAATCATGACAAATCCAGCATGGGGAATCTGTTGCCTGCATCAGGGGTTACTTTAGAGCAGGGGTCCACAAACTTTTTAAATAGAGGGCCAGGTCACAGTCCCTCAAACTGTTGGTGGGCCGGATTATAACTTGGAAAAAAATGAATGAACTCCTATGCACACTGCACATATCTTATTTGTAGTGCAAAAACACTTAAAAATACAACAATTAAAATGAAGAACAATTTTAACAAATATAAACTTATTAGTATTTCAGTGGGAAGTGTGGGCCTGCTTTTGGCTGATGAGATAGGATTGTTGTTGTTGTGTGCTTTCAAGTCGTTTCAGACTTACGTTGAATCTGAGCGAGGGCCGGGTAAATGACCTTTGAGGGCCGTATCCAGCCCCCGGGCCTTAGTTTGAGGACCCCTGCTTTAGAGTATCCAATTTTAAAAATGTGGTAACTGCAATGGATCACGCAAATTTAAATAAGAAAAAAATTGGAATTCTTAAATTGGATGTCTATAAAGCTTTTGATAAGGTTAATTATAAATTTTTGTTAAGATTTTGTCAGAAATTGAACATGGGATATTTTTTTAAAAAAAAAAACACTGCAACAATTGTACAGTAATTGCACAGCAAGAATAAGGGTGAACAATGGAAAGAACGGGAGAAATCTCAATTTCAAATGGGACAAAACAAGGGTGTCCATCATTCCCAACTCTATTTGTAACGGGGGGAACATTGCTGGCCGGCTTCCCTCTGTTCTCTATGGAACATGGGAAGCCTCTCATGTTCCCGGCACTGCCTTTTATGAAAGTTCAACCTCACTTCAAGCTGGAAGTAGATCTACATTGGCATCTGGCAGACTCCATGCCTGAAGTGATGTCGAACTGTTGTAAGACGGGTAATTTTGCCCATCTAATGCGGTTGTTTGTCAGCATACAGAGGAGCTTTCATTCAGCCAGGTACTCATCATTCACTTTCAAGAGCAAATCCTGGATAGTGTTAGTTACTCTCCGCTATCCAGTCTATATGAACTGATAAAGCTTTTGAGAAAAAAATGCTGACCAAATAGACCAATCCTTCATAGCCATGTTAAAGTGAGGTTCATGGAAGATACAGGGAATACTAGTTTTCCACGGCACAATTTTTGTGAAAAGCTGTACACATTTGCTTCCAACTTTGCACAGCTTCTTTGGAGAACTGGGAAGAAAGCTGTTCTGATAGTTTATTGTCTCTAATCATTTATTGTCACAAAATTTCAGTATTTTGCAATGTGCAACCATTGTTTACCTTTCTGGCATGAACTGGCAAAAAGGATTTATCAATAAAATCATAGTCTGTCACTAATTTTCTTTGCTTTAGCCATGGATATAAATAAGTGGCGACTCTTTGAATTTACATATGGATTTGGAAGCTTTTCTGCACTTAGTATCTCATAGATTTCTGTGTTATGAAAGAATTGAGAGAAATGCATTCAAACCCTTAACTGCTTGCCTTTTTGGAGGAGCTTGAATTTCTCTATTCCTTAACAATAATACTGTAAAATTCCTTTTATGCTTTCTTTCATGTTTAGTTTATTAACAATTTCACAAAACACAGGATAAAACAAAAATGAAATGAATAAAATAATCAAATGCATTCAGTTTATGATTTTGTTAATGAGAAATTATTGAGCGTATAGACATACCTGGTATCTCAGCAGTCATTACTGTTTTCATATATATATATTATCTAATTGGTACTGCATTTTGTTACATAATTAAAGATTTGCTAATTCATAGTATTTCCACTGTGTTCAGTAAATGCATTTTTTTCTTTGACTATTTTCCCCCAGTACCAAGGTGGAAATGGGTCTAGCCCTGTAAGAGGAATGCCTCCTGCAATCCGTTCTCCTCAAAACTCACATTCCGCTCCTTCTTCTGTAAGTGTCGTCTCCAGAAGTCATAACTGGCCAGTACTAAAATCCTCATGCTGTTTTAAACCTGGTTAACAAAAACAATGCCTTGATAGACTGTGTTGTTTTTGCAGCTAGTAACAGACTTTGTTATTCTTAAGACTATTTTGCCTCTTGTCTGCTGAACCAGATGGAATGTGTTTGTCCAAAAAACAGCAGTCCAACCTCTGGTTTGGGTGGTTTCTAGTTTGAGGTGTTGGTGGGCCAAAGTGTTTCTTGTATGTTGTTGTCTATAGGCCAAAATCTTGCCAAAGTTTATACTGCTTATTTTAAAAAGTGAATCTTTAGGGTGCTGTGGGATTCTTGGGTTTGGGGTTTTGGCAGTAGTGCATTAGCATGGCTTCTCCTTTGCAATTCAAAAAAACAAACAAACACCACCACCACAACCAAGTGTACTAAACATAAATAATAGAATATAAGTTATTGAATAGCCATAATAAAATTAAAGTTATCCTAGGACTCTTTTGTACTCATTGACAACAACTTGTAATGAGTACCTGGCAAATTAAGTGGGATATTGCCTACATATTTTCCTTTGGTTTCCATAATGAAGAGCCCACCTTTTAAAATTAAAGATGAAAATTCAAGGGATTGTAGGGAGAAGTAGGCAACTGTTTTATAGTCATATAGTCATATAGGTTGTGGAAGGGTAAAGATACCATAGAACGTGTGGCAAATGGATTGTGTGTACTTTATTACACCAGGGAAGAGAAATTCTAGAAAGACTGAAATCTCAGTGAATAGAATCTATTTACCTGTCCCCTTTCCTTCACTTTTGATAATGTACAAGGGGATTGAGGAGCAAAATCTCTCATCTTTTTGCTGTTGGTCTGCAGCGTACCTCAGGAACAGGAAGACACAGTTGTACTGTAATCACTTGCACAAATAGAATATCAGTCTCTAGACTGAGGGGAAAAAACTGCCATCAGACAGCTTAAGAAGTAATGCTTTGTTATTTACTCAAAACATTTGACACTTGTAACAGTTTTTTAAACGTGCTGCTAATTTTCATTACGTATATCGCGGTGATCTTTGAGATAATACTGTTTGCTAAAATATTTTGTAGCTGTAGCAAATCAGAGGCCATGTTTCCTTCTGTTGTTGTGCCTCTGATGATGGGAGCCTTGTAGCCAAACATCCAGTTCCATTGTGTTTCCTGATAATGCAGTTAAAAAATATCATATGTTTTTTTCAACCTTTAATTATATGGACAGAATTCTTAGGTTTCTCAAAATAGAAAGGTTGTATCTGAAGAATTGATTATGTTCCATGCAGGAAAAGGTGAAGAGTAAGATACCGATGTTCTTGATTTTCTGCATTCTCTCAGAGACCAATTATGTTATCTTTTTCTTCACTTAAGATATCCCCATTGTCCCCTTAGAGACAATTAGGAATTGGAGTCACACTGAAAATAAATCAAAAACAAAATTGTTCTTTTTTATCAAAAATTCAGAGCCAGTGCTAAAAAAAAAGCTGAAGGAAATAGGCAGAGTGACTTCATTCTGTATAGATATACTCCTGTATCTTTGGCAGGAGAGGGCTGTCTGCTTTTTAGCTTAAACCATGAGCAGCTCTTGTGTTTTGTTTTTTTGTGGCATGTTGTTTTTACATTTAGTATAGTAGAGGTTTCTTTCTTTCACTATTACTGGACTGGAGGGAATTCCAAGCATGTATGGTGAATAGAAAAGACCAAGTTTTTATTTCTGCAGTTTGATAAACGTACCTTTCCATTTTTCAGTGAAATAGACATTTTGCAAAAATTTGTACACATCTAGGTTCGGCAGAATAGTCCTTCTCCTACTGCATTGTCTTTTGGGGACCACCCTGTTACACAACCAAAGCAGTTGTCATTTAAAGTTACACAGGTAAGACTTCTGAGTGTTCATTCTTTTCCTTAATGCTAAACAAATTATCACAGCATTTAATCTTTCCTATCAATTGGCTTTTAGTTTAGAAGCAATCCTTCAAAAAAGATTTGTTAAAGTAACATTGTTGTGCTACAAGACGGAGTAGGTACAGATAAGCCATTCTGCTATGTTTGCATTTTACAGTCTCTTTTCATAACACCGCATGACCTCCCAGGAGTCTTTTGAAAAACAAATATTATGACTAAATCCTCAGAGCAGATGCTTTGGGATTTAAGTTCTCGTGATCCTGATAACTGAGGTGAAGATTTGAAAGGAAGAAGGGGAAGAATTCAGATTAATTGTAGAGCTCTTTACTTTGCAACCCATCCCCCAAAGAAACACACAACATTTGTGTTTTTGATTTTGTGTTACCAACACGGCACTGAGCAGTAGTGGTTCTATGATTTCAGAAAGTTTTTTGACAAATCATAGCTTTTTGACAAATCTGTTTTTTCTGGATATTTTGAAGGGGGGGGATTGTGGTTTTCTTGACAAAGAGAATTGGTAGTTTTTGCAAAAACTGAAAAAAATGCAATAACACACTTCTGTAAAGCCTCTATTACTTTAGGAAAGCCAGATGTGTTATTCATAGCTTCACATGGCTTCACATATTAAAAGAATAGGTCATTCAGTAATAATTTTCAAAAATTATTTTGTGTTACACATGGAGCTACAAGATCCTGAACTGTAAGGAATATCTAAGGAAATACTTTCTTTCCCAGATTACGAGGAACAAGATTTCCCACAGCCCACCAATAAAAGCAGAAGAAACCATCAACATTTGTACAACAAAGAAAATTATTTTATCTCCCCATTGTGCCAAACACTCATTCCCATATAAAGACCTGGAAAAAGGAAATTAAGACTAGGAATTGCAGTGATTTGAGAGGCTGTCACATGCAATTTTACCGTCTACATCAGTGGTTCCCAACCTGTGGGTCCCCAGGTGTTTTGGCTTACAACTCTCAGAAATCCCAGCTAGTTTACCAGCTGTTAGGATTTTTGGGAGTTGAAGGGCAAAACATCTGGAGACCCACAGGTTGAGAAGTACTGTTCTACGTGGTTCTAGAAATAACTTAGGGAGTGGGGATATATTAGCACGGTCTTTAATATTTTATTCATCACAACAAATGAAAATACTATATAATCCATTTGTTTTCCATCGGGGAGGGGGGACTTCTCATTTGTTAAGCCTTCACATCTTTCTGGCCGAGACAAATCAATAATGTGTCATTAGCTAGTTCTGCTGTTATTCTATTTTGATTTTACCAAGAATATTAAGACAGCCTTGAAAACTAAGCAATGAAAGAGCTCAGGTGGTTGATTGTTTTCCCCTCATGCTGTCTCTTATGTTTTAACATAAAAGACTCTTGATCCCAAGTGGAAGGGAGGCAACCTTGCTCAATCTTTTTCTTACAGGACTTATAACTCTTAAGGCAAGAGGGTTAGACAGGCATGTGTACAAGAACATAAGGCAGAAACTAGCTCTAATTTTCATGAGCTCCACATCCAGATGGTGCTTTCTGATTAAAACAGAATCCTAGTCAGTTACCTGTGTTTTCTTTGAAATAGGGAGAATGTATAGATTTGTTGTTGATGTTCTTGTCTGAAATGAATATGTTACTTTGTCTTAGCCAAATTGGCCAGTGGCAACTTAGAAAATTACATTTCGATGGAATCCATGTTGAATCTGCTAAATGTTTGTATGACCCTTCTTTCCTATTTTCATAGACTGATCTGACAATGTTGAAATTAACAGCACTTGAAAGTAATAAAAATCAAGACCTGGAAAAGAAAGAAGGTCGTATAGATGATTTGCTCAGGGTAAGTGTGACCATGGTATGATTCAGAGAAATATTGGAATACTTGTGTTAAGAAGAAAATATGTACTGTTTTAAAATGACAAGTGACTTAAATGTGTTTGCCTGTAGTCCCAAACAAATACAAAATATAATGTATGATGCTTACAATTATTTCTTGATTTTCCTTTTCGTGAGAGTCAGTTGTTTTTACTTGTATAAGTTGAGAGTTTCTTATCTCTCAACTTATACAAGTAAAAACAACTGCCAAACCTTTCAAAATCCAAAATTGTCCACATGGGTGGCTAAGATAGAGACAGCTTTGCTTTCACATGGTTCAATGTACGCACATGCAAAACATTATTAAAAATATTATATAAAATTACCTTGTGTGTGTGAAGCATAAATTAATTTCATATTTAGATGTAGTTCCCATCTGCAAAATATCTCATTTTCTACATTTATACAAATAGCATATTTTATGCAATGGCTACTATTTATGCCTTTGAGGAGCTTTTTTTCACCATGTAATAGTCTCTTTAAAGGCGCAGCTGCACGGGCAGGTGAATCCTCACCCGCCCGCACAGCTGAGCCCTCAAAGCAGGCATCCTCAAACTGTGGTCCTCCAGCTGTTTGGGCCTTCAACTCCCAGAGTTCCTGACAATTGAACAAGCTTGTTAGGGCCCAAACAGCTGGAGAGCCGAAGTTTGAGGATGTCTGCCTCAAAGCATAGCTGCGGTGGGGAGAGGTAGATGGACTGGTTCGAGCTGTGGAAGCTTGCCTTGGAGAGGCAATGGAGTGAATGAACTCGTCATCCCACCCCTCCGCAGCTATGGTGGGACAGACTCATGGGTGGATGAAGCTCCCTTTGCATAATATTCATGCCTGTGACCCAAAGGTGCAAATATTATGCAAGGAAATAAAAAATACCAAAAAAGGGCTATGTGACTATTATGCAATGAAATATGGGACAGGTATTCCAAAATCTGAAATCCAAAACACTTTTGGTCCCAAGCATTTTAGCTAAGGTTATGCAACTTGTCCTGGAAATTCTTTTTTTCTGAAAATTCAAGAGGAAATTTCAGTTTTTGTGGTATTTGCATGTGTTTTGAAATCATCATAAATAATAAACATAATTTCTTTTACTACTTAGGCTAATTGCGATCTACGACGGCAAATAGATGAACAACAAAAATTACTTGAAAAATACAAAGAAAGATTAAACAAATGCATTTCAATGAGCAAGAAGCTTTTAATTGAAAAAGTAAGTTGATTTTTTTTTATTTAAAAAGGTCTAAGCTCAAAAACAAAGAACATATAGTCATCTTGATACTTTAGGTTCGGTAGCTGTGGTACAAAAAGTAATTTATCCAATTCCAGTAAAGATCCATAATGGATAACAAGGTGGATAAAAGACTGGAGGGAGGAGCTTTGACTATAACAATAGAAAAATTGCTTTGCAATGGCTCAGACCACAGGAGAAGGTATTATTATATACCAGGTGGGGCAAAAACTTAGGAGTTGTCTTGTTCCTGTATCTTCTTCTTGGGATGAAGTGCCTGGCAAAAGAAACATATGCACTGGAGTGGTAACATTACATTTTTGATTGGAGCTTCCACAATCCTATAACCAACCTGGCCAGTTGATTATTCTCCCAGGATGGTTGTTATAGTATGACTTCAAATTGTTTCTGATTTATGCTGACCCTAAGGTTTTTCTTCGCAATGTTTGTTCAGGTGGGTTTTTGCCTTTGCCACCTTCTAAGACTGAGGAAGTGTGACTTGCCCAAGTCACCCAGGGTTTTCCATGGCTGAATGGGAATTTGAACTTTGGTCTCTGGAGTTGTAATCCATTGTTCAAATCCACAACACAACCCTGTCTTCTTCCAAGCCCTGCATAACATTAAAAGGCCTTAGGGGGTAACATTGATTGTATGGCATTTAAACACAGAAATTGACTCAGTGCAGCAGTTGATCTTACCATCAAATTCCAAGCTGGTAGAAGGGAGACTAACTGAGTGGGAAGTGATGGCTTGCCTGCTGTGAAATAGGTGCTCTGTTTGAGCAGAAAGCTGTATATAATCTACATTGGATCTTGCACATAGAGAAAAGTGTTTTTTTTTTCTGTTCTGGGTTTAACCTCCCCTCCTCTGTGCTCAGATTTTGTCTCTCAACTTTCAGAAGCCTGTGAAATGCAAGTTCTGAGACCATGGAAGCAGACATAACAGTCAGCTTGGAAATTCTTTTTCTAATTATGAGAATATGCGTTGTCTTTGCAAAACAGAAGCCTTGAGATAAACTATTTTGATTCAAGACAGTGAATTAGTAACTATCTTGCATTTGTTAGACGAAATATCAATTGCTGGGAATGACTCAGAAAGTAACTGGTAGTATTTTGGTTTTCTTAGAGCACGCAAGAGAAGCTGGCAAGCAGAGAGAAGAGTATGCAAGACAGATTACGCCTTGGGCATTTTACAACTGTTCGACATGGTGCTTCATTTACTGAACAGTGGACAGATGGTTTTGCATTTCAAAATCTTGTGAAGTTAGTCAATATTGTGTTTTTAAACTGTTTAGTAATTACCAGTTCTCTTGAGTGGGTGTTTTGTATTATTTAACATTCTTTGAGATTTACTTTTACATATATCACATTATATTCTCCTCTTTTGAATACAGCAGAGACCTTTTTTAATCTACAGAAATTTGAATTCTCTGCATCTTGTTACCTTTGAAAACAAGCAAATATCTCATTATAGTTTCCTTTGAACCTTAAAAACAAATCAAAATATAATAAATGAGTACTGTATACATAGAAAATTGTAAACCTAAACTAATGAATTTTCAACCAGCCCATGACTGCTGGGTTGACTGCTGGTCACATGATCTAGGAAGGTGTCTGTGAAAAAAGACATATTTCTGCACTAGTGTGATTTGCAATCAATTAAGATAATAAGAATTTAGTTGATTTTATTGGTGGTTTTTGCTATACTAAAACAAGTGAATGTCTGTGTGGCAGTCTAAACCTGTTGCCATTAAAAGAGCAAGCTCAATAAAATACTTGAGTAAAGATTGCTTAGAAGGGGATGATACAGGGAAGCAGATAATTTAGGAGGATGAAAGGAAAGGAGAATTGGTGTACTGATATATCTTAGTTAACTAAGTTTCTGACTGTGAACCTCCTTTTTATAAAATTGTCAGCATCCCTTCCTTATCTTCTGCTAGCTGAAAATTTCTATGAGCATTGCCAGTGGAGAGATTGGAGAAACGGATTTTTGGTGTTGGGTTGTAGTAGTATATCTGTGAGGGCTTGAGGTAGGAAAGAATGTGATTCCCCCCCCCCCCCACCTGATCGTACTGTAGCCCTGTGGGCTTACTTGCAACAGGTCGGGTCAATAGCAACTGCCCCAGAATTTATTTATTTATTTATTTATTTATTTACTGCATTTGTTGACCGCCGCTCTCAGCCCTGGGGCGACTCGCGGCGGTGTACAACATATAAAAACAATTTACAAAAGCATACAATATATCAACACAACCATATTACACATTAATCTAAATCACAATTAACAAATCCGCACCGTCATAGCATAGAATCATATCCAATCTCATAAACCATAATCCGTTCCTGTTGTCATTACCAAATTCATGTAGCTCTCAATTAAATGCCTTCTCGAATAGCCAGGTCTTTAGGCTCTTGCGGAAAGCCATAAGGGAGGGCGCCTGTCTGATGTCAACAGGGAGGGCGTTCCACAGCCGGGGGGCCACCACTGAGAAGGCCCTCTCTCTCGTCCCCGCCAGACGTGCCTGTGAGGCAGGCGGGATCGAGAGAAGGGCCTCCCCAGACGATCTCAAGGCCCTCGTGGGCTCATAGGCCAAGATGCGGTCCGAAAGGTATTTTGGGCCGGAACCATTTAGGGCTTTGTAGGATAACACCAGCACCTTAAATTGGAATTTAATCACTTACTGAGAATCACTTACTGAGCACATAATCAGAATCACTTACTGAGCACATGTAAATAGTAAAGCAGAGCGCAATAGCAAAGCAATATATTGTTATATTAAATCATAATATAAAGGAAAATTTAATCCCTTTGACTACATTCTTTTCCACTGATCTATTTATATATTACATTCAAAATTTCTTGGCTATTTTATCATACAATATTTCACATGTTTGTCCTTCATCACAAATTTATTATTGTCAGACATATTTTGATGATTTATGACTTGACTGACTTGCCAACTTGCATATTGACTTTGTATATATTTTGCATAGCTTGGCACAATTTTGTACCAATTTTCTGAGACTGTTTAGCATATGAACATCACTCAAAAATGACATTTGATGAATAAGATGTCCTTTCTTTTTTAGACTAATCAGTAAAAATTGTTTGTCACTCTTGGTGGTTTAAAGCTTTATGCTTTGGAAGTACAGCTTGAATATCAGTATATTTCATTTTTTTTTCAAAGTAGATAACCCAGCCTTCCCATAGCCATGCTTTTCATCAGTTAAAGAACTGTATATGTGCATCTCTTCATAAATACCCAGTAAGTCCTTCTTCATGGTATTTGTGACTTTGATAAATGGGATTGTCTACCCCTGCAAGATCATTGCTCAGAACCTTCTAGACCTATTATGTACACATTTTGTGGTACATACGAACAGTGTCAAAGCCTTCGACAATACAGTGTCATTCCTGCTCATTCCATCATTTCCCTGGGCACTGAAGCAGCATCAGCATTGAAGAAACTATTGAGTTCATTTGGTCTGTCTTATGGTTAACAACATAATCTTATCTTGGATTTCTCTTGACTTCTCACTTATTTTGTCTTAATTTTGGGTTCTGATTTCTGCTTAACTTAATAATTTCAGTTAAGTACAGTTATCCCTCCACGTTCGTGGAATTATTTATTTGTAGATTGCTATATTTGCTGCTGCTTTCACTGCTACTCTTCATGTGACAAAAAAAAATATCTCTAGGCACTTTCAAGTCCTCCAGCATGAATCTGTGCTCAACATCTGTGGAAAGGTGACCATACAATCCCATTGACTGACCTACAAATACCTAGAGAGAATGCTTCTCTGGGCATTTGTAGGTCCTCAAGCATAACATTATGGTCAGCTTCCAGCTGAAAACTTGAACCTTGATCTTTTGGAATGTCAAGTTCTGCATATAGCCCATATAGTTTAGAAGCATCACTCTTGGATCTTATTCTCCCACTATTGCAAGAGTGGAATTGGTTTGCAGTACTGAATTTGTAGGACACGTATTATTATATCACAATCTGGCTGTTTCACAGGTGTTTCCTTTGTTTTGCTGTTGGAAGAAGGGCCCATTGTTTTTGCATTCTCCCATTCAGACTTTTCACTGCTCCTCTGGTCTTTACAAAGTGCATGCCAGTTGTGGCAGCATGACTCACACTGCAAGAGATCTTGTTACCAACTCTTGGGCTCACCTTGTCAACAACATCCATCTCATGCTTCACCTTTTGAACTAGTTGGCCCTTATTGTCAGTTTTGAGAAATCTTATCTAGAGCAATCCTAGTAGATGAAATTCACTGAAGCTCATCTGGATGCTCATATTTCTGCAGCGATTTTGCCCGATTATTATCTGAGGTGTGCACTGCCTAAACAAATAGGATGATACAAAAATCAAGTACTCATGTGAATTTCACCCTCCTTCTATGGAGGCAATTCCCATCTTTGTGATCCATCTTCCAGGAAAAGACAATGTCATAGCAGGTGCTTTCAGCAGGACAGCAGTCTATTATCATGAGTAGAAACTGTACTCAGGTACGCTCAAGAAGATTTTAAAGAAATTGGACGCTCCAGAAGTATCATCAATTTACCTTGGCCAGGAACAACCATTGCTGGGTTTTCGGCTCTAGGGCTCACTGAGAGAAGGGCTTGCACAGTGATGTTTTCCCATTTCATTGGTGAGGCCTCATTATATATGCTGGCTCTCCATTTTTCCTAATTGCTAAGGCGATAGACAAAATCTAGAAGAATAAGGAGAAGTGCATCCTGGTAACACTGGGATGGCCCAAGTCCCTACACCTCATTCAGGGCAACCATGTCAAGCTGCCATATCGTTCAGACCAGTACACAATTTACAACAGGCAAGTAAGACTCCTGGATTTGGACACTAAGGCTGACTGCCTGGAAGGCTCCTGCCTGCAGCTATTCATTGCTGCTGTGCATAGGCCTGCCACCCAGTATGAGTATAATATTCTTTTTCCCTTCTGTTGCTTCAAGGGACACATTGATCATGTGCTGGAGTTTCTCCTTTCTTTGTCAAACAGGCATCTCTCTCTATTCTATTAAATGTTACCTGGTAGCAATTTAATTTCCAGATCATTTGCAAGCTTTCATTTTTCCATAACCCTTTGGTTAAATGCTCCCAAAGAACTACAAGAACCTTCACCTTCCAGCATCAGGTCCTACACCACAATAGAGTTTGGAGTTAGTCCTTAAATTCTTTAGGAAATGCTTCAAGCCAATGGTGTCTAGTGACATCCATCTACTTATCTGGAAGACTGCCTTCTTGAAGAGCCGCAAAACTATGTGGACTTAAGGGAGATCAGCCTTTTGTGAGATTTCACAAGAACCAACATAGGTCTTAGATTAGATGTTTCCTTTCTACCAAAAGTAGTGTCAGCCTTTTGCCTGAATCAGGATATTGTCTTGCCTGCATTAGCACAGACTACTACTTTCAACCTTAAGCATTCTTTCATTACCTTGTTCTTTGTCAAATGCTAACATTTGATGTGGACAACACTGGCTTCCAGTTGTTTTCCCCCCCTCCTTCCAAGGACTTCAGCTAAATGAAAAGTGTGATTTATATTTTTAGTGATATATTTATTTATATGTAGATTATTTTTGTGTGTTTTAAAATTATGTTATAATTTTATACATTCCTCAATTGATACTGATTTCATATTCTAACGTTCAACTACAATAGATCTACCAAATCTATAGAATTTACATAAGTGTTAACTTACCAAATTCCTATTGATTCAATAGTTGGAATGAATAACTTCCTTTAGGTTTACATTTAGGGTCATTTAGGCTCTCAGATTCTTGGGTGCCCATTGTATTACCTTTCCTTTCTTAAATTAAAACAAGCTTCAGTTGGAGAGAGGGATTGAAGCAGAATTATGATCTCATATTGTAGGAAATTGATGTGATATGAAACGGCAGAGTAAGACAATAAAGTTCTATGTCATTTTGCTGCTCTTTTAGAGGGTTAGCTTGAATCCACAGGTCAGAAAGATTTTTTAAAAGAGTACAGATCCTGAAATCATTTTAAAAAAACGTTTTTGGGTTTGCAGGCAACAAGAGTGGGTGAATCAACAAAGAGAAGATATTGAGAGGCAAAGGAAACTTCTTGCGAAGCGAAAACCTCCATCTACAAATAATTCTCAGGCACCCTCTGCCAATTCAGAACCTAAACAGAGGAAAAACAAAGCTGTCAACGGAGCAGAAAATGACCCATTTGTTAGACCCAATTTACCACAGTTGTAAGTTCAGAAATATTTGTTTGCTTTTTGTGTATAAAAGGCAAGATAAAAAGTACCTGTCATGACAGGGAACCACCGTCATCCATGAGTAGCATTTCATTCATATGACCAATAAAATGAAATGAAAGGAGGGTGGAAATGAAACAGCCTTCCCAGCTTGTAAGTGACCTTGTCATTCTCTGCAAAGTGTACTTGTCTTGCCACTTCAAATAGACATATTCATTTCAGCTTTTCTTGGCCTACTCCATAGTTTTCTGTGGAACCAATGAAAGTTTTCAACCGTGATCTTTTGACCTTTCTCAGTTATGACAAAGAGATAAACCTGAGAACTAATAATTTTATGATTATTTTTTTGGTCACAGAGATTTTGTAAATGTAGGTTGTGGTCTTCTTGGTTTGTAGGCTTCACTCATACAGGTTCTAAACCTGTGCAGCTCAATCAGAATGTTAAAGAACTCAAAGGCCTATGATGGTAACTCCACGTTGGTGTCCCTGTGTCTGGTTGTTCCTGGTGCCTTCCTTATCATTTCAGCTACCTTCAGCCTGTACAATGACACCTCTGTGAAGAGTGTCCTGTTGCTTCTTCATTGCATAGATAAGCCGACTACGGCTGTTTGTCCTCTAATTCACCCCCACGTTTCCTTATATATATATATATTTAGAAATCATATCCCCTTAACTCCAAGAAAATTCTTGAATACGGGTACGCCAACTAGGTGAAATTAAAGCACCTGGTTTCATTGCTACTTGCTGAGGATAAAAAAGGTGGAAGAAACCAAGGAAATCAACTGTGGGCCAAGGTTCATCTGCACTAATTGCATTTTTCTTCATTATCTCATCTGACATTGCAGAACCAAATGCCAATTTTAAACTGGCTGCATCTGTGATGCTCAGCCAGGGAACGCTATATCATTGTTGTCTCTTTATCATCCATTTTATTGCTGGAGAAGGTGCAAGGGCTCACTTGATTAGTATTTTGCTGTAATAGAACAGGCATATTAAATGGGTAACAGTATTAATATTAGCTAGTTAATTAATTAATACTAAAGCCAATATTAAACATTAGTATCACATTATGTAATGCTGTCACAGTATAGTAGGCTCTTCGTATCTAAAGATTCTGTATCCATTGATTCATCCTACCACTGCTTGAATATTTTTAAAGAATTGAAAAAACAAACATTGGATTTTACTGTTTTTGGGAGCCCAATTTGCTGCACCTCTGTATATAATGTGATTGTACTGTACATACTTTTACACTCCACTTTCAAAAAGGAATTCCTCCTGAATGCATTTTGTTTCCTAGCTTAAGAAGTCTTGTTGACCAGTGCATTGTCTAGATTTGATTCAGACATTTGATTGGATAATCCACAATATAGACACATTCTACATATTAGATTAAAATAAAAAACACAACTATTTTTATTTAGTTTAAAATAGTTAATTATCAGTTGTAACTCTTGCAGGCTAACACTGGCAGAATACCATGAACAAGAAGAAATTTTCAAGCTAAGATTAGGACATCTCAAAAAGGTATGTTTAAATTCTGCTGCTTTAGTCAAACAAATTAATTGAAATTAAAAACTGAATCTACTCTACAGTAATGTCTGTTTTTCTTGACCATCAACATAGGTATATCTACCAAAAACCATTTGTTTACTTTTTACAAAAAATAAATTTGTTTCTTTTTTATCATTACTGATGTTTTAAAAATAATTTTGACAAAATACCATGCAAATTGGGTTTTATAGGTTCACAGAACATTGATTTATCATTATTGGGTCATAAATACATTATTTTGCCATATCGGTTGATTTCCAAAGTTACACATCTACTTTGTCCATTTTCAAGAATGGGTTGTAATGTTTGATTTCTGTTAAAAGATTTCTGTATGTCTACATACCCGGAAAGGCTCCTTAACTGTGGGGTGCAAAATTGCTGCTCTAGCCCTTTTGGTTGTCTTTGCTTCCCAAACCCTTGTGTGTAACTTATATAATTGCTTTGAGTTGGGATCCACCAAAAACTGATGTTTCAGCTTTCATAAGACAAAGCCACTGCTGGAGGCAACTTTTTGCAGATTGGTCTTTCATAGTTACCTTTCACCAGCTGTATCTGCATAAAACATCCTCCTTTCTAAATATAAGTTCATTCTTTTTTTATTTGCAGGAAGAAGCTGAAATACAAGCTGAACTTGAACGTCTGGAAAGAGTTAGAAATCTCCACATACGAGAGCTAAAAAGAATAAACAATGAAGATAATTCACAGTAAGGAAGTAGATTTTAATCTTGCACATTACTTTTGGTAAATTCTACTTTTGGAGAAAGATGGCACAAGGATACGCACAGTACATTCTTAACTGGATTTTATTTTATTAAGATTGTGTAAAAGTACTTTTGGGATTCAGAATTACTGAAGCTAAACAATTGACAGGCTTTTTAAAAAATGTTGCAGGGATTGCTATTTAAAACAAAGATGTTTCAGCATTGAGATGTTATAAGTAAGCCTCCATTCAAATGTTGCAGTCACTTACTAAGAAAAATGTTAATATTGGCCCTGAACTCCTGCCAAGTTGTACAGGCCTGATTTATATTGTTAAATTGGTGTCCGTGTTTTACAAAGTAAATTAGAATGTGCTAAGTTTTCTTTTGTGTCAAAGATTTGAAGCCACCTTTTTTCATTGTAAAAAGTATTAAATATTGCATTTGATTTTTAGTGAACAGTGTTTATGCTTTAATATTTTAAGGTTCAAAGATCACCCTACGTTAAATGAACGGTACTTGTTGCTTCATTTACTTGGTCGAGGTGGCTTTAGTGAAGTATATAAGGTAATGTCCCCTTTTTAATATATATAGATAATTTTCTTAAATTCTGTACTCACTAAAATGCTGTTAATCCAAATAGGAATGAAAGCTTCCAAATTTGCCAGTATGTCAGAAGAGAAATGTGTATCTTTTCCTCTAAAACATTATTATACACAATGTGTTCAGCCTCAGTTATATCCCACAACCTGTATCACAGGATCTCAAGGTGGCATAAAAATAAATCAATATTAAAAACATAGAACAATTTAAAATTTGAATTGTAATTTCAAATAGATAAAATTGCATATTAAATTATTACACCTAGCATTATATCTGAATAAAACTGGTGGATTTGTTTTATTGATTAATATGCACACGATGAACAAAATAGTTTTATAATAGCCTAGCCAGTAAAATTAATTTATCCACCATAAATACAAAAGGCAGTTATATATCTCCGTTCATTCACAAAGACTGAAAGCTATACTTGAGGTGATACTTCACTGATACCTAAAATATTGTAAGAAAGACACCAGCTGGTAGTATCTGAAAGAAAGCTATGCAGTTTGGATGCCACTATCAAAAAGAGCCTTCTTCTGATAGCCTCTTGCTTAATTTCAGGAGAGGGCAACAGCTAGATTTTGGCTTCCAAAATAGTTTTTGGGTCGCTTACTGAGAAAATAGATAATTGTGGTTGTTTTCTTATCCATGCAGAATATGCACTTGTGTTCATGTTTCAGGTTTGGTTGTACATCTCCCTTAGCTTATTTATTTATTTATTATTGGTATACCGCCTGCGAAGCCGTGACTCCCACCGCTTGTTACTAAAAATTTAAAACCGTTCACTTGCTGCCACCAAAATATGTGAGGAAGTCTCCAAAATGAAATAATGGTGTAAAATCCCAAATAAATAGGATCACCACACAGATGTAATAAAGATTTGAGACTTCTAGCTTAAATTGCCACCATAATATAAGTGATATTGGTAAAAATGATCTCTGGTTATCCTTATCTGTGTTGTGAGGCACCTTGGGTAGTGTGGAATGCTTCAAACGTGGAAATCAGTGAAGGAGGCAAGTTTAAAACACAAAAAGAACAGGTTTATTGTTATCAGAGCGTAAATTGTTGCAAAATTAAACTGTTGAACTTGGCACAAGCTTGATGGATACAAAATGGCTTGGTTGAGTTACATTAAGTCTTCCGATGTTACAATCCTTTAACTCTTTCTACAGTGAGGTACTTTATTATTTCAGTGTTCCCTATTGTGAATATTTACAACTGTTTGTCCTTCACCGGATCAAACCAACGATCTCCAGATTTTCACCACTGGGATCCCTGAAACCCTTTCTTGTTAGATTCTTTTCTACTCAAGCAATCTAACGAGTTTCCACCTTCAGCTTCCTAGCTGGAATAATATTCACAAAACCTAAGAACTAACTGAATTTACACTACTCCACAGAGCCTCCTTGACTCTGCTACTCTCCTCAGGGTCTCATCCGCCTGACTGAAAATAAACTGTCGCTTTCAAACCTTTTTTACCTAAGCTCCGCCCACCTCCTCTGGCTTGTCACCATGGCAACCTATCTCTCTCTCAGCTAGGCCCTGGCCACAATGTAAAGCCTAAACACAGTTTGAAACACAGTATAATGAACACTTCTCTACACCTTCCCCCCCAGAAAAAGTATTTTTGCACCATTTCTTAGTCCTAGAAGGGCAAAAATAACTTCATACATTACTCAACAATAAATACATATACATAACATTCCTGAAAGGGAAACACATTATGGTTAAACACATTTATATTGCACATTTATACAAACCTCCAAACTATGGAATCCTAGATAAAGCGTCCGCAACTACATTTCGTTTACCTGAAACATGTTTCATTTCAAACACAAAATCCTGCAAACACAAACTCCATCTCAACAACTTATTATTCGTACCTTTTACATTATCCAACCATCGTAATGGAGCGTGGTCTGTTTGTAAGATAAACTTCCTACCCCATAAGTATGGTTTAAGTTTCTTAACTGACCAGATAATGGCATAGCATTCCTTTTCAATAGTTGACATACTATACTCGTTAGAATGCCATTTTTTACTTAAAAACAATATGGGTCTGTCTTCTCCTTCTATATCGAGTTGGCTTAGGACAGCTCCTAGCCCAGTATCTGAGGCATCACACGTTAACATGAAAGGCTTGTCAAAATCTGGTGCCATTAGGACGGAATCTGAAGTAATGGATTCCTTCAATTTATCCATGGCAGTTTGACAATTTGGAGTCCAAATTACCTGGTTCGGGTTCTTCTTTTTTGTAAGGTCCGAAAGAGGGGCTGCCAGATTACTAAAGGATGGGATAAACTTTCGATAGTATCCAGCCAATCCAAGGAATGCCCTAACCTGTTTTTTCGTTTTGGGCACTGGCCACTGGTGAATAACTGCCACTTTAGTAGGATCAGGTCGAATATGACCTCCTCCCACTAAC